>QXTE01000097.1:4160057-4816702 GCA_003942145.1 Platysternon megacephalum
TAGCCGCCTCCTCCTCGCCTGGTTTTTCAGGTCCTGGTTCAGCATAAACTGCACGATAATGCGCGAGGTGTTTACAATGTTCATGACTGCTGTCTTGAGCTGAGCGGGCTCCATGTTTGCCGAGGTATGGCATCTGCACAGTTCACCCAGGAAAAAAGGCGCAAAACGGTTGTCTGCCGTTGCTTTCACGGAGGGAGGGGAAGGATGTTCCCAGAACCGCCCGCGACAATGTTTTTTGCCCCATCAGGCATTGGGATCTCAACCCAGAATTCCAATGGGTGGGGGAGACTACGGGAACTATGGGATAGCTATGGGATAGCTACCCACAGTGCAACACTCCAGAATTCGACTCTAGTCTCGGTACATGGACGCGCACCACCGAATTAATCTGCTTAGTGTGGCCGCATGCACTCGACTTTATACAATCTGTTGCCAAAAATCGAATTCTGTAAATTCGGAGTAATCCCGTAGTGTAGACATACCCTTAGTAAGATAGCAGTACTGCAGCATTTAATCAACATATTGTTTCCTTGCCCTCTGAAACCATGATCATTCTCTCTTTAGTCTATGGACAAGCTTTCAATACAGGCTGTGATGCGACCAACCTAGTTAAATGTTCTTCTGAGTTTCAGTTGAACTTTGGGACTCAAAAGTATCTCTCAATTTGCCTAAAGTGTTTATTAATTTGCATGAATATTTAAAAGGCAGTTTCTATGCTTCCATTAAAGAAAAATTGCACTGGAAGTCTAGATCACTCAGAGTTCAGTAGCTATGGGCAACCTCTATCATTCGATGGATTGTATTTTAGCAAAAAGCATTGCTAAGGTTGTACAGCAGCAAAATGTCATCGTTGTAATGGTCTTACACATTTTCCAGGTATACGTACACTCCCTCTCCACCCACCCACCCACATACTTACTTTATTCCACTGAATCCCTTGTGACCCCTACTTGACAAAAAAAATGAAAAACAAAACACACATTCCAATGCTGGATGGCACATCATACGTTTTCAGTTGTAAATACACTTGGACTGGCTGTCAAGGTGATTCACTTTGTTCAGTCAGCTAAAACAGCTCTGCCAGAAGAACCTTGACACCACTGATCAGGTTGCAAGTGCCTTCAAGGTGTCAAACAGCCAATTTTCAAGAGATGCCTTTCAAGTCCACTAGGCAAAAAAAACCAACAACAGACAATAAAAATAAAAACAAAGCCACCACTCCTAATTTTAAAGTTGTGTTTAAGAATGTAATCTTGTAATCTTAATCCCAAAGCAACAGGTTCACTTCACCATCTAAAATAGGCTATGACTACACTAGCACTTTTGTCGGTCAGGCATGTGGGAAAAAAACACCTCTGAGCGACATCAGTTTCGCCAACAAAAGCGCCAGTGTGGACAGTGCTATGTCGTCGGGAGACGCTCTCCCACCGACATAGCTGCCGCTGCTCGTTAGGGGTGGTTTAATTATGTTGGTGGGAGAGCTCTCTCCCGTCGGCATAGAGCAGCTACATGGGAGACCTTACAGCAGGCATAGCTGCAGCAGTACAGCTGTGCCACTGTAAGGTCTGTAGTGTAGACATAGCTATAATCAATTCTTCATCATGCTATGAAAGAGCCAGAGTGGCCGAGATTCAATAGAGCTGTCCATTGTGGATTCTACTCTTCACCACTCCTAGGTTTGACAGCTTTGTTTACTGTTTTTAATCTCACACTGTTGTTCTGTTAGGCCTTAATTCAACAGTACTTCCTTCTTCAGCAAAGCACTGACATTTGCACGTAAATGCTTTGCTGAACTCAGATTAGTTTAAATCAGAAAGAAAATGAATGTACCAAGTGAAGCTCACTAGTGCATTTCACTGTGTGTGTTGAAAGTAGTGCAAAAGGTACAGCTGCACTAATGGTGAAAAATAAAATAGATATTTACAATTCAGTTTTAATGATCTATGGTCTTATGGAGTAACAAAGGTAAAGATTTTTTTTTTTTTTTAATAAAAGTTGTCACCCCACAGTGTTACCTTAGAACTTCCAAAGCACAAATCATCATTCTGGCCCCAATCCACTTACATGCATGCTTAACTTTACTACCATGAGTAGACCCACTGAAATCATCCATGTTTGCAGGATTGGAGCCCAACATAACAAAAGGTCCATTTTTTATGTGAGGAGCCTCTAAATTTGGGATGGGCTCACACTAAAACCACACACAACTGAGCGCAGCATCTGAGCATGGGGATTCGAAACAAGGAAAGACAGTCTGGTTGTTAAGGCAGTAGGCTGGGACTCAGGAGATCTGAGGCAAGTATTGAGCTATGGTAATTTGCACCAGCTGAAGAGCTGCCTCTTGGTTTTAATTCTTGCCTCTACCACAGACTTTCTGAGCGGCTTTGGACAAGTCAATTAATCTATCCTGTGCCTTAGTTCCCCTTCTATAAAATGAGGCTATTACTACTCTCTTCCCTACCCCTTGTCTTGTTTATTGAGACTGTAAACTCTGAAGGGCAGGGACTTTCTCTATGTGTCCATACAGCATTTAGCACAAAGGTGTTCTGATCTCTATTGGGGCCTTCAGGTGCTACCTTAACACAAAATAAGAAGAATCTGAATCCAAACTGCCTTAAATTGGGGAAATTCAGATTTGGTCCAAGGTGTGTTCAAATGGCAAACTCTGACCTGAACTGGACTACAGGAAATTAATTCAGGCCCATCTCTACTTTGAAATGTTTACTAAACATTTGATAGCAACGCAAAACTATGACAACAGATTTAGGCTTCCCAAAAGTGAACTGGGGAAAGATGCTTTCAACACACTGAATAACCAAGTACAATCAGTTACAATTAGCCTTGCGTGCCGTACAGTGACAATTACTGTTCCTAACATGAGACAACACTTAAAACATGTTCAGTCAGATAGCCAGTTTAGCAGAAAAAGCCTCTCTCCAGCTGAACTAAATCATAGAATATCAGGGTTGGAAGGGACCTCAGGAGGTCATCTAGTCCAACCCCCTGCTCAAAGCAGGACCAATCCCCAACTAAATCATGTAAAAAAATGTTATTGTTACTCTCATTCATTCATTCATGCAGGGTCAATTGTTTAACTGAGCATATCTGTATGCAGATAAGCTCCCATCTACACTACAAAAATAGCCATGTTTAGACTAGTCTGTGTATCATGGTTATAAGCCGTGTTGTAGCCATGTCAGTCCCAGAATATTAGAGAGACAAGTTTCAGAGTAGCAGCCGTGTTAGTCTGTATAGACAAAAAGAACAGGGGCACTTGTGGCACCTTAGAGACTAACAAATTTATTTGAGCATAAGCTTTCGTGGGCTACAGCCCAGGACCAACTTCTATTGAGAGAGACAAGCTTTCGAGCTACACAGAGTTCTTCTTCAGGTTTGGGAAAGGTATTCCGAGTGTCACAGCTAAATACAAAGTCGAAGTCGAACAGATAGTTTAGCATAAGTAGTTAGCACATATTCTAAGGGACCATTCGAGCTGAAGTGGCCTGTTAATACCCCTGCAGTCATAGGACAAAAAAGTGTGTTAGCGAATGAACTCACACAGGAAAATTATAAAAGTCAAAATCACCATATCACCTGTGGGTGAACTCTTTTCACAAAGAGATCACTCCATATCTTACCTCTCAGTCCTCATCCTCAAAGGAAACCTGCACGACACTTTCAAATGATGAGTCTGGGAGCTTAAATTCATAACTTTGCTAGACACTAAAAATAATGTCTTAATAAAGAAACTGGACTTATTACAACAATCTGTAACCCACTAACCGCCCTTTTTGTCCTATGACTACAGGGGTGTTAATGGGCCATTTCACCTTGAATGGCCCCTTAGAATATGTGTTAACTACTTATGCTAAACTATCTGGTTGACCATATATTTAACTGTGAGTACCTCTCCCAGACCTGAGGAAGAGCACTGTGTAGCTCAAAAGTTTGTCTCTCTCACCAACAGAAGTTGGTCCAATAAAAGATAAATCCTCACCCATCTTGTCTCTCTATCAGGGTTATGGCTAACCATGCAATTTTTTTGTGCCTGGAGATGGTGAGGAAAAAACCAAATGTGACCAAATCATGTTAGGCCGCCTATTCACTAGCAAATTTAGAGCCTGTCATCAACCCATTGCAACAACTGGTGGAACCAACGTTGAAGGCTATAGCACAGAAAGACCTCCGGCATTTTTACCACCATGTGGTCTGTCTATGCAGTAGCATCCTGGACGGCGTGGTGGTTTAAATGTCCATGGTCATGGGCATCCTATTTACACCCGCACTCCCACCCTTGCCACCGTTATTGCAGCACAGCATGTTATTACAGAGCATAAAAGTCTAGCAAAGGTACCACCTTAGAGAACCACATTTTCGCCCTGGTACATACCCAGGTTAAACCATGATTATGACATTCTCCCCTCGCTTCCCCACTCCCATCCACAAATGGTCCAAGAAAACTGCATTAGAGCCCTCAACATGACGTCTCAATCTTTGCTTTAAAAGAATACATTAAAGGAACCAGAGTCTGGAAGACCCTGGAGAAACAGAAGATGATATCTTTGGGACTTTCTCACCCTGCATGGTGCACATTCCTGGATGGGATACGTGCCAGTTCAGTGGTGGCAGAAATCACTTTCACAAACACTGAAATAAAACTGCTGTCAGCTTGGGCCTAATGCACAAAGACAGAAGAAGGTGGCATATTAAGCAATCACAGCTTCTGTGACAGGCGCCATAATTCCTCTAGGCTCTCTCTTAAAGCAAGAGGTCACTGATACCGGTGCACACTAGGCAATCTGTAAAAGAGTCCTTTCGAAGATCACTTTGCACAGGGAAGGAAGATAGCTCAGACATTCTTTTTTAGAGCTTTCATTTAAATGTAGGGCAGGTTCTACTGAAATAATGCCCATAAGAAGTTAGTTAATATTCTAATATATAAAGTTAAAAAAATACTAGTAATTCTCTCCAGGTTTCCTTGTTCTATATGGATTGACTTTAAAGTAAGGGCCCTGAGAGTTTGTGTATAGGTGCCTTTTTGTACTTAAAATCCGGGGGAAGGCTTAGCATCCATAAGTGGACCAAAATTTTCAAAGAACTCAACTTCCATTTAGGCTCCTAGGTTACCGTGGCCAGATTTTTTTAAAATCTCAACTCTTCTTGAGAGCGACAGCAGCTGCCATGTGCTGAGCCTTTGAAAATACCCCTGCTTAGTTAAGGTGCCTAACTAGGCGCTGTTAAGCACTCGTTTATTTTGAAAATTTGCCACTAAATAATTAAGCAAAAAAAAAAAATGCTCTGTCTGTGTCTTACTTAGAATGCTTTGGGGGGCAGGAACTGTCTGTATTTGGGGACTTTTGTGTAATGCTGGCACGTTGCTGAGGTTTAAACCATTTGAGGACTTCAGTAGCTCAGCCAGAGGTGAGGGGTCTGTTACAGGAGTGGGTGGGTGAGGTTCTGTGGCCTGCAACGTGCAGGAGGTCAGAGATGATGATAATGGTCCCTTCTGGTCTTAAAATCTATGAGTCTATATGAGTCTAGAGAAGCTTAAAGCAGCAGAATTTTGCGACTCTGCTGCTGGATAAGGAAAACACTATCTGGCCCTCTCCACATCTGGAAATTATTACTAAAACTCCGCACTGTTAAAGTATCATGCACACACATTGACCTTGACCAATTAAATGAAGAAAAAGTGTTAACTTGTGTCTACCCTAGGTAAAATGGCATGGAAATGTCAGAGTCAGCTAATACGTGTTAGCTAATTCCAACCGTACCTCAATATTTTAACCGAACAAGGACAAAGCCATAGTGTAAGGACTGGTGTACTTCAGGAAAATTTGTTTAATGCAGCTGCACTGGTGAAATCCCCTAACAAAACCATGCTGACCCAGTTCAAAACATGCTGCCCCAGTGTGAATCCTGGTGCTACTCCCATGTTACATCAATACGAAATAATAGCTATACCACTACAAATATTCCAGTATCAACAGCCCCTCAGAGAATCAAAGAGCAATTACTTTGTCCTACTGGAATAATTTTTGATTGTTAAATCTATTTTAAAAGAAAAACACACAAAAGAAACTCTGATCCTCTTGTCTAATATTCTCAAGGGTACAGCTGCAACCACTACTATCCAATCATTTCACCTTCAACACCCACACACGCATTTGTGTTACAAAGCATTCAAGCTGGCATGCATGTCTGCTATGAATGGAACCCTGCTGCTATGTTTCCAGAGACAAATAGGAGAAGAACAATTAGCAAAGGCTTCAATCTAATTTAGATATTTTTTTATTGGTGGGGGGGGGGAGGTGCTGGGGAGACAAAGGGATAGTTACATCATAAAATAAAATTTAACTCTAAAGACCATTTGGAGGATTTTTGGGGACTTGGTTTGTTGCATTGTAAGCCAGAGCATTGGTGGTGGTGATGGCAGCTTTGCTTTTTGTTTGGAGGTGGAGGGAGGAAAAGCAAAAGCGTTTTTCCCCCCCATGGAATTAACTTAGCTTCAACATGAAGTTGTTGCCTTTGTGTCTGAGCATTCTAGGTCTTCCAAAATGGATAAGGATGCTACCTTGTCATAAGTCTTTTATTATTACTATTATTTACTACTGCTACATTTGTATAGTATTCATTTTGTGATAGGAATTTTATTGACAGGTATAAACATGAAAGTCCTGCCCCAAAGGGCTCGCAATCTAAAGCATGCTTTGAAATTCAGAAATCCTTTCTTGACCCATATTCCTTTTACTGTTATGTCTTGTACGCATTAACGTGGCATTGAGAGGCTCAAATTGAGATTGGATCCCAACTGTGCTAAGCACTGCCCTTACACATGGTAGGAGATTGTAAGCTCTTTGAGGCAAGGACTAGCTAAATAGACAAGACAGACGAAAGATGAGAGGAGGAAATATTTATCCTCCATTTTACTGATAGGGAACTGAAGTAGAGAAAGATCAAGTGACTTGTCCAAGATAAGAAAGGACGTCTGTAGCAGAGGCAGGAATTGAACCCAGATCTCCTGAGTCTCTGTCAGAGCCTTATCCACAAAGAGCACTCTTGATTTTCAAGAAGCATTTGCCAAATAATCAATATTATATATATATATATTTTATATAGCAAGTAGCTGAAAACAAGATTTTCGCCTTTGCTTCACCAAGGCCCCAAACAAACTGCGCTACAGACTTGCCTTTTTTCACTCAACCACATCCATGGCGGTTTCATGAAGAAATCTATGTGAACATCGTGAAATATCTTCCATATATCCCAAGGACACTCATCTAGCTCTGTGGCCATCAAATGCCTACTAACTGCCAAAGACCATAATTTCCAGAGTCCATGAAGCATCTCTATATTGTTTGATTAGCTCCAAGAAAAAAAGCTACACATTTGAGTAAAGATGAAGGTGTGTGGTATTTGAGGGATTTTTTTAAGCGTACTGGGAATAGTTCGGACATTCCAGAAAAGTGTGACCAAAACCAAAAGCTTTTTAAATCACACCACGAAAAAATTAACCAGGAATTTTCATCCATCATTAAACAGAGTGCTTTAAACCATTAAGTTCTTCTGCAAGCCCTATAATTTTAAATCACAGGCAGGCAAAGAAAGTGTCCCTGAATTACTTGCCAAACCCCAACTTGGTTTTAAGAAAAAAAAGGTGAACTGCATATTCACAAACTATGCAAGAGTGACGGTAAGAACAATAGGATGCTCACCTTGACAAGCGTTCATGGGGAAAAAGGTATAAAAGATGTTTAATTACCTATGTAGGTGGCAGTGGTGGAATGTATAAAAAAGCTCCAGCAAAAGGGTTTTGCATTTCCTTCTCCCCCAAGAGAATATATTTGCATTAATAAGCTACTTCCGCGTGGGGAATGCCAGAAAAAATAATTTTAAAATGATTACAGGAATAACAACTTACTGAGAACAGGCCACAGTCTGCCACCATTGCATGCCCTACTCAGCCTGAATAAATACAGATACCAGAGATCATCAATGGGGATTGGCTATGCAGGGACATTTGCAACCAGTGCAATTATATTACACGTAGAAGGGAACAGAAAAGGTGCATGATGCAAACTGATTAAAGACTCCAGGAAACCAACCGTAGAAATAAGTGAAGGGTGGTGGAATGACTCAGCAGGAAGAAAGCCAGCTGCAGACAGCGTGGTCTTTTCCCCAACCGACAGTATTTATCACAAGAAAGAAAAATAAATTAAGATAAACAGAAATACTGTAGTTCCCAGCTTGGGATTCAACCCAGCCCTATGGACTCCTGTGTGAGCAGCTGGACCTTCTGTCTCCCAAGCAGCCATTCTTACTGCCCTTCTCTGAATACCTGAGCAAGTAAACAGAGGAAACGGAGCTGGGGTTAAGCTCTTGTTCACCAGTGCTTCTGTACTGCGTTTACAAGGCATTTTTCTACACAGACAAAGCTTTGAATGAGGAATAATGGCTAGGAAGATACAGCAGCTGAAGCTGCAACCACAAAAGCTATTTGAGAGCAGTTAGATGAGTGCACAGAGGAGACATGCACTAGTGCAGAGGAGCTGGCACAAATCAGGGCACAGCCCAGCAACAGGGTGGGGTTGCAGCAGAACAAGGATGCAGTAGTCTCCTTTCTCCTGGGGCATCAAGCCAGAGAGGGGGTGTTGTCAGGGCAGCAAAATAACCAGCCAATTCCTCGTATTCCTCCTGAAGCCTTCTCCAGTGGGGGGTCCTCTGTTGAGTAACAGGCCCAAACTAAAGCTCCCCTTCCTTCTGCATTTTCCCAATGGACAGAATAGGTGGAAATGTTCCCTGCCCTCCCCTGGCAGTGTAATCCTCTTGAGGCTCAGCAGTCCTGGCCGGTAAACCCCACGGTAACTTGACCTAAGGTACGTCGACTCCAGCTACGTTATTCACCTAGCTGGAGTTGCGTAGCGTAGGTCGACTTACCGCGGTAGTGTAGACAGGGGGAAATGCTGCACAAGAAGAGATTAAATTATTTAACCCTCCCCTTCCCCCGGCCGAGTCAGAGTCTGGAATAGAAGGAACCCAGGAGTCCTTTTCTTATTACCATTAAAGAACACTCCCTTCTCTCACGTAGAGCAGTCTCCTTTTCATAAGATTTGACCAATAACTCCTCTCTTTCAACTTCATGCTGATAATCTGATTGCACACAAGAGCAGCACTGACGTAATGCAGAAGTGCAAATTTTCCCTTAGGTTGCAGCCTGCAAAAAATAATGAGAGGCGAGAGGGAAATGTTGTTGCAAACAGAGAGCTGTCTGAAGGGTAGCATATAGCAATTCAACTGTTTTCCCACAATGACTAGGTGAAGCTAATATTTCTGTCCAATCCAGAGGCTGGAATATTTCACTGCAAACTGTTAATCGTCCCGAGTTACATTGTCGGTCATAAAATGCCTTTATGAACAAAGTATAAAAATGCTGAGTGATCTGGCAAAGGGCATAAAATAAGAAAACAGTTTTGTGCCCTAATTTTACGGCACAAATCTGTTTTTTTATATTTTATTTTATTTTATTTTTAAAGACGTAAAAGGGGTCGGAGGAGCTGTAATGGCTTAACCGGAAAAGGTTAAAAAAAAAAAATGCTGTGCATACTCAACTCCACCAAAAATAAGAGCTTAAAAAAGAAAAGTTAAAAAGATAGTGAAATGAAGTGATAGAAAGTGGAAATATAATGCATGATAGACAGCACTTGCAAAAGATTTCTGCTAAGAATAATGCTTACAAAGCAGCCAAACAACCAACAAAATCTCCTGGAAAGTGAGTCAACTGCCACTCATTCCCTGAATTGTTAGCCCCATTACCATAATGCTATGAAAAGAAAGCTCATCCTGTCAGCAGGTCTCAAGCCAGTCAAAGGAAAAACTCTAGTGTAATATAAAAGAGATTCTAAACACTAAATCTGATTACAAAAGAGAGGAAAACCGCTCTAGAGAAAAATGAAGAGCCTGAAATAGAACCAAAAAAAATTTATAACCAAAGGGGAGGGCATCAGGCTGACAGAGGAAACTCAAGACCCATTAGAAATCAATGGAAATTAGACTATTTCAGGCCCTGTTTACACTAAGGGCACTAGGAACCTTTGAAAATTTTACCCAAGTGACTTAGAAGACTAAGTTGCCAGGAGATGTTGTGAAGTCCTAAACTATAACAGGGTACAAAAAAGAACTAGATAAGCTAATGGAGTATAGATCCATCAATGGCCATTAGCCAAGATAGTCAGGGATGCATCCCTATGCTCTGGGTGTCCCTATCCTCTGACTCCCAGAAGCTGGAGTAGACGAGGGGATGGATCACTCAATGATTGCCTGTTCTGGGGCACCTGGCATTGGCCACTGTTGGAAGACATGATACTGGGCTAGATGGACCATTGGTCTGACCCGGTATGGCCATTCTTATGTTATGTCCCCATTTTCAAAAAGAATTGAGACATTTAAGACCTAGCTTTCACTGAAAGTCAATGGAACTTACATTTCTATATGTCTGAGTCGCTTTTGAAAGTTATACCCATAGACTAAACATTTCTCATAGTGAAAATTGTTATTCTACTCCCCTGTGTTAGCATTATTGGGACCCCCTACGTACAGGTGAACCAGTATTTTTTAACACTGAGCAGCGTTAAAGGCACAGAGTATATCAAGTGACTTTGTGCTTAAAATGGTGCAGGTAACCAGTGACTTATCTACACTCATGCTAGCAAGATGTTAGCAAGGGTGGGAAACATTTAGAAAATTTCCCTAATGTAGACATGGCCTCAAAGTTGTAGTTTTTAAGGTAAATTTTAACTCGTTGTTTTTGGTTTGGTTGGTTGGTTGTTTTTTTTTTGGTTTTTAACGGTTAATGTAATATCTTGTTTGAAAGTTATCTTTGAAAAGAAACAACTCTGAAATGGCTGATTTCCAAAGGATTCTAATGACTCTTGAATAATTCTCACTTCCCTCGTGCATCAGGAAACAGGGTCTCTTGCAGGGAAATACAAAGCTGGATCACTCAGGTGACACCTCCCACACTGCAAACTGCCACCCTGAGATACACCAAACACCACTGAATGGAGCTACTGGTACCGTAGACCAGATTGTTTCCTTGGGGACCTTCCTGTGCAGCTCTGTCCCAGCATGCACAGAAGAGGAATGTACCACCATTCCCAAATCATCCCCCGTGCAGAACACTCGGGGGGAAGGGCGTGCTAGGGTCCACATGGGCAGGTGGCTGTATTTACTTATGCACACCCCCTTTCTATGTTATGGACTCTCCTTCCCTTTAGAGGGCCTGGGGACAGCTATGCACAGAGGAAGCTCAGTCTGCGTGGCCCAGTTAAGCGGATAGCCTAGGCCTCCAGCAAATTGGATCTCCCAAAAAGGCACTTCAGCCTGGTGAAAAATTATTGGGTGAGATTCTTCAGGCTGCGTTATTGCAGGAGGTCAGACCAGACAACTATAATGCTTCCCTTTGGCCTTAAAATCTAGCAACCTATGATCCGGGACTGTATCTCCTGACTGTCTGACAGAGATCTCCCACCCCCCCACCCCTGTTCACTCCTATGCACATACACACACAGAATAACCTGTTGGAAAGTCAGTGACAGAATCCCATTGAGAGAGGATGAGTCTGTCATCCTCAACTCTTTCTGAATAGTACTTACCTCCATCAATATTTCCCGTGACTTTAATGCGCAACTCACAGAATAAGGTGCTCTCAGCCTAAGCAGAGGTGACAGAATCTAAACATGAGTTTCCTATCTCCAATCTGGGTATTTCCACCCAAAAGAACAATCTGGCCCATTGACAAGTATTTAAAAAAAAAAAACTGTTTTGAAAACTCAAGTTTAACAGTTCCGTTCTCATTTAGAAAATATTGAGCTATCTACTACAGCTTTCCTTTAAGGCCAAATGGAACATGAATGAAGATGCTATTGCTCTGTTCTTATCTAATCTCTGCAATTTATCATGTTAATCAGATAATTATCCACAGATTCTTACATTAAACGCAAGATTTAGTGACAAGTTTTGCAAGAGAACTCTCAGCGTTAATTAGCGTGAATTTCCTAGGATTCTCAAGGCTAATTTTAAAAGCTTTTCAAGCAAAATTTAAAAAGGCCTCCAACTTCATTAACAACACCCATTTATGTGTTACGCTTTACTTTTCTCTTTAATGAATAAGTGAACAATACCATCCTGCATTTTTATGTCATCTGCTGCCGTCTCATCACCAAATTATGAAAACCCTACAGGGGAGAGCAAGTTTAGTCAAGAAGCACATTTTCTTTTCGTGGCATAATATCTTGCCTCTTAGTTGGACGAAGATTGATACTGCCTTCCATTACCATTGCAGTGTATAATTAGTACTTTCTACCTGGTCTTGTTTTATAATAAATATAGAAGCCTCTGGATGTGCTAATTAAAATGATATCATTTTATTTTTCTACTGAGCACAGTAAGTTCTACTGTAAGCAAATACAAAGTATTACTAAGAAAGAAGCAAGATCAACCGAACAAAGCATGGGAGTGGCGCTCAAAATTATCAGCTCTGCAACCAACTCACCATGTTACTTTGGTCAAGTGACTTAGGCCAAAGTTTTCACAAGTGTCTTCTATTTTGACTGCCTCAGATTTGGGCCGTAGGTGTCTAAAAATGGGCATTTAAAAACTAGGGCACCCAAAATGAGTGGACACTTGTGAAAATTCTGGCCTGAACCAATATGTACCTCAGTACCCTCATCGGTAAAGTAAGGATATTGCTACTTGCCTACTGGTGCACAGGGATCTTGGGAAGTTCAACTTATTACTATTTGTAAGCCACTTTTAGGATGGAAGGTGCTAATGTATTATTTTTATTGTAGACTCAGACTTTAAGGCCAGCAGGGACCACCATAATGAACTAGTCTGCACCATGCATCTAGTCAAGCCACATTGCAGGCCACTAGGGTGACCAGACGTCCCGATATTTCGGTCTCTGTCCTGACCAAAGATCGGTCGGGACGCGGGACAGAGATATCCGCAGGCAGCCCTTTTTTTTTTTCCCCCTCAGCCGGGACTCGCTCGGCTTTTTTTTTTTTTCCCCTCAGCACCCCCCCGCCCCCCGATATTTTATTCCCCTCATCTGGTCACCCTACAGGCCACAGAACCTCACCCACCCACTGCGCTCTTACAGGGACAGAGTCCTAATTGAATATAAAAAATAGGTCTGTTAGGTTCCGAGGCTCATTACAATTCCATCAAGGGCTCTTTGCCACACTAAGTTTTCTACTCTATTCAATTTAGGTTCATATACTGCATCCATCATTGTAGAATCTGAGCCACAACCCTGAACTACGTGTTCCTTTGAAATAGCCACAGAGCAGAGTGTCTCGGTGTTCCAAAAAAGATTGGTCCCAAGACCAGTAGGTGCTCGGATATGATAATAA
The DNA here is from genome assembly GCA_003942145.1 of Platysternon megacephalum. Lineage (NCBI taxonomy): Eukaryota > Metazoa > Chordata > Testudines > Platysternidae > Platysternon > Platysternon megacephalum. The sequence goes on from QXTE01000097.1 coordinate 4,173,470, forward strand.
TAATAGTGAGCATGGAAGTAGATACATTTGATTGATAGGATAGTTAGAGCTGTACATGTTCTGGTGCAGTATATACCAGATTAAAAAATAAATGTCCTAAACAATGTTTACCTGCTTCCTTCAGGATTCGTACCATAAATGAATGTTCCAAGTACAGGTCTGTCGCATCTTACACGCATTTAACATGCGCAATTTCAGCTTTACACGGTCAGCAAAAACAAAAACAAAAAGAGAAAAATAACAACTTTAATACTGTACCTGTAGTGCGGGCGATTCCGCCCGCCATTACACTCAATGTAATTTTGACTATACGCGATTTTCGCGTTACGCGCTGACTGCGGAACGTAACCCCAGCGTAAGATGCGACAGACCTGTAAGCATTATGTTTAGATCTTTACAAAATATATATTGTACATTCAACCCACTATTGCCAAGTGACTCTTCTGGGTGTATAATAAATAACTGGCAGATAATTCCTGTGGCCATCTAATTAACCCCCTATTACAACAGCATTGAGGATGACACAGAAAATGATTTATAAAACTCGTATTTCCTGGTCTGTTCTATACATTTATACTACACACATCACCGTGGCATCTACAGATCAGCACCTTCGCAACAGCGCTGAGAGACAGAGGAAAAAATAAAATAGATTAAACAGATATTTCCCCAAGGGTGCACTTGTCACAGATCCCAACTCTTGCATTCAAGCTCCTTGTATGTGATCTGGGGGCACATTATTACAGCTCAAGGAATTCTGACCCTCAGCGAATCGCGAAGCAGCATGTTCCTGCACCTGCCCATAATATTGGTTCCCCCTAGTGCTGACCGTTAATGAGGCACGCACTTCAGGAGTATTTATATGCTATTTCAAGAGTTCTCATTATCGGGACCCTGCCACTACTTTACTCCCATCTACCTGAAACTCCCCACCCTCATTTCGCAGTATGGGACGGGCAGGATGTTTGCAACCCCTTCAACTTCTGTTCACAGTGACACCAGGGTGCCTAAATTAATCCAATCTCTGCAAATGAAAGTCTAGCGCATGCACCTAGGAACCCCCATTGCACCTGGGTTGTTGCTCAACATGGTTGAGCAGTCTCCTCATAGGTTTTCTTCAACTTTGCATTTCAACATTATTTATTTTATACAAGTGTGTATTGGGTCAATAAAAATCCTGCAATTTTAAACACACCTTGGTGCAGTGTGCACTACTGTTTAACTCAGGCTCCCAAGAATGAATAGGTGAATAAACAAATCCATAATTTCCAAAGGGTTTTTGTTTTAACCAGCCAGGTCCAGCCAGCAACATCTGTTCATTATTTGCAATATTCCTAGTCTTTCTTGTCAGGAAGGTGGCTGGTCTGGTTGTTGTGTGGATTCCATCAGTAATTCAGCATCAGGGTAAACTGCCAAAGAAGTTCTTTCCATAAACCCCAAATATGCAATGCCATTTTGTGAAATTCTGCCTGTAGATGCATAAACATTTTCTTCCATTAAGTAGCAGTTTGCAGTTTCTTAGGGCTTGTCTACACAGGGAAGCTATGCGAAATAGGCTAAGGTGTGAATTTAAAGTGCAGTAGGTATTCTGCACTAACTCTTCATATGGACATGCTTATTTCACACTGAGAGAGACTTTTTGCACCTAATCCCCTTCCAAAAGTGGCATAAGAGTGTCCACACAGGAAGCTCCTGAGGGATAACTAGAGACATGGCGGGTGAAGTAATATCTTTTGTTGGGCCAACTTCTGTTGGTGAGAGATACACGTTTCAAGCTGACACACAACTCTTCTTCTGATCTGCACTAGTTATTTCGGGCTATTTCCATATGTAGACAACCCCTCAGTATGACTTTCAGCTTCTGGCGATTTCAGTCTATGGTAATGCATTTTCTAGCACAATGCCAGAACAATGTGTGTATGTGTGAGAAAGAAAAGAAAAATGGGATTATCTCATATTCCCTTGTGGGCCATAGGAGACTTATCAGAAACTTCATTTTATAAAGAAAAACAACTTGATTCAAAAACAAGCCATATTTTAATTTCAAAGTCTGTGTAAACATCTGCTGGTGTTCAACAAAATATTTTTAATCACAATTGGTATTTGTAATCAATCCCATATCCAACGTCAATATTTTGTTAGCAGTAATCTGATATGTAATCTAATTTGCACAGCCTACAGCACTAGCCCAAGAGACATCTTGTCTTCCATTGGCTGCTGTAGAGAACAAGAAAAAAATTATATTATATATATATATATATATATATAAAACTGGAACAAGATTGTTAATCTTCTTTGTTGTGTCTCAAGGGGTGGATTTCATTATTTTATTGCGAGTCCCACAATATTTGGCATTCTTCTAAAAACCTCAGCTCCTGGAATCATGTGATGTGTGTATGTGAGAGAGAGAGAGAGAGAGAGAGAGAGAGAGAGAGAGAGAGAGAGACAGACAGACAGACCGACCCTTCTGGTTGTGGAGAAAAACTTGAAAACGTGACCCGAGTGCACCCTAAAGACTCAAAAACTAGAAGACAAATAAAGAGAACCCAAATTCTATAATTAAAAAATAATAATATAATGATTTTTGGGTCCTAACTCATGGCTTTTTTTAATGCCTGAGAGAATCAATACTATAGATGAAAAGCAACCTTGGGAGACCCTCATTTACTTCAGATGAGACTGCTGGTCTCCTGGGGGATTGTGCACACACAGAGTCCTTAGTCTCAGTTGGGAAGCCCCAAGAGGATATTTGCCTTCCCAGTCAACATGTACATGCTACAGATGGGATTTTAAAAAGCATTCACCACTGACCTAATTGCTCCCATTGGAGTTGATGGAAAAACCCCACACAGCCACCAAATCAGCTGCCTTCCTAAAAGGAATGTTTATGCAACTACAGAACGGGGAAACTCTCACTGACTTCCATGGGAGCTAAACTAGGCTAGCACTGAGTGCCACACTTCTGCATACCCAGGGTGGGAATTATGACTGGAGAGAAATATGGAGAGTCCAGAATTAAAGAGCTAGACTGTACCCCTTTAAAAGCTTCCCTTGAATAGTCTCTGATTCATGAGAATTAGTCTAGCCACGTTAATAACATTTAATGATGCCATTTTTGGCCTTACACAGAACCTTCTACTGAGGATCCCAAAGCATTTTACACAGCTAGCAAGTATTATCCTCATTTTACTCAGCATAAAATCATGAATTATCTCCTCCCTCCCCCCAATGAAGGGAAGCTGGTATCACATTTAATTTCATCATTTTAGCACGCGCCGTGATCAGTGTCAGCACATACAGGAAGGAAACTAAGACCTCCATGAAGTCAAAAACAAATACACAAAAAATTCAAGGAAAATTAAATGAAAAGCACCTAAGCATTGAGTGTATACCACAATTTAGATGCAAATCTCAAATCAATATCAACCTTTTAAAATTATTCCCCCGCACCAGCATGCCAAGACAAATACATTATCTAAAGTACTTGTACTATTTTAACTGAACAAAACCCAAAATTCCTCTTCCCCTTCCACAAAAGTGAGAGAGAAAACAAGGAGAGGAAACAAGTCAAACGCGTGGGTATTGTCTCTTTCAATTCACTCATATTTTGTGTCTGTGTGTGTGTGTGATATATATATATATATATATATATATATACATACGCCCTTAAAAAGGTATTGTATGTATGCGTCTGACATCTTTTCATCATTTTTAAGAGAGGCCTGTTTCCCTTTCATGTGGCTGCATCTCATTCATCTGTGCAACACTTGTACATGAAAAGAGGGCCAAGGTCTGGTCAACAGCCAAGAAAGCAGATGTCAGGAAAATTTAAAAAAACTGTAAAACACACGGATTATTTACCACCACAATATTACAATTCGTTCCCCCCTCCAATCTGATCCCTGATGGCAGTTTGGTAGTATTACTTTTCAGGACACCCTACTCATTAACCCCAATTTATGGAGAACCAAAGCTGCTACGGTGAACAGTAGAAAGACAAATGAGCAGATCGTTCAACTAGGCTGAGCAACAGCCTCCATTGACACAAAAAGTAACAGGTAATTGAAAATGAATGGAAGCAGTTTGTTGTAAATATGTACCACGGTATCTTTCAAGACATGCTAAGCATGAACAATCAAATCACAGGAAAACAAAATATTGGTTTATCAGGCCAATTTCAATCTCAGGCTTTTATGAAACACCTGGCAATTTAGCATCACTGATAAAAATGATTTTAGAACCTAAGCGTATTTGTGACCTATTTAGTACCGACTGAAGGAAGCAAAAAATATTTAAGATGCATGCAAATGGAATTCCCCAACGTAACCTAATGTCCTGTCTTAAAAAGCGGTTGCTAACTAAATTAATGAAGATTGCGTTTATATAGTACCTTTCATCTGCAAGCATTGAACAGAAAAATCACTAAGACATGACAAACCCTTCATAGCAGCGCTAGTCAACTTCTGCCTGCTGGATGGTAGGAATCAACTTGGGGTAACTGATCAATAGTGGGCCACAGACTTTGGTGGAATTGGAATCACCGTTAATGTCTAAAGACAGATTGTCCCACTGCTGGATTCAAATAACCTCCATCTGTTTCAACTTCAGAGATTCAGGGTATGTTTTCCCACATAGGTGCTTTTTGGACCCACATGTCGCTTCACAGAAAAATTCAATTTTCCACAAAACAAGCCCAGAACTGACCAAAAAAGGACACACAACTGGAGTCATGCCAGTTTCTACCTGTGTAAAACTTCCACTGAAAACTGCCTTGCAGTGCACCAGATGATCAGAGTGGACTGCAGCGACAATATGTACTTTGACGTGACCCAGAACGTGATGCCAGATTTGAAGAGCAGCTGCCTTCCAGCTGGCATGGCTATATATATTCTTTCATGCAGAACAGGCAGCCAAAAGGTTCTCAAGCTACTCCATTGCCATTGTTTTTGGGGGATTAAAATTATTATTATTTCCCATCATTTAGTTATTTGTTTGTTTGTTCTAAGTGTGGTCAGCGATACATTCCCACACTAAACCCTATGGCATGTTGACTCATCTGAAAATAATTCTGATAGTAATTATCTTTGCACCAAAACCCCCTTGCCAAAAAATAAGCCCACAATGGAACACTCACACTCAAACAACTGAGTTTTATATCCCTTGAAGGGAATTTTAAAAACCATCATGGTAGCTGACGGGCCTGCAGTTTTAGAATTTCACCTGTCCTGCCAGGTCAAAATTTCAGATGTTGACACCTAAAGATGATCTGGTTTTTAAGACGTGCCCAGCACATAGAAAACCTATTGAAGTTAGTGGAGTGACACTGGATTAAGTGTATATGGGTGTAATAAAGGTCCGAATCTGGTCAAATATGTAGGAAGGATGGTTTTGCAATTAAGGCACAGGACTGGGACTCAGGATATCTGGATTTAGTTCTCAGTTCTGCCACAAACTTCCTCTATGACCCTGGGCAAGTCACAATCTCTCTGTGCCTCAGTTACTCATGTGTAAATGGAGATACTGATACTTCCTTTCTCCCACTCAGTGACTTGTCTATTTGGACTGCAAGTTCTTCAGGGCAGGAGCTATATCTCACTACACATATGAACAATATCTAGCCCAATGACATCAGTTGGTGCCTTTAGGCGTGACCATAAGACAAATAACAATTTGTACCAGAAAATAGCCATTTTGCTTAACTTGCAGAGTTCTGAGTACTGTATTTCATACTGAAATAAAATCCATATACAAGAAAAAAATTATTAATGTTTTAACTGTAAAAAATATTTTAGTATACAATTACTAACTGCAGTTTCAAATACACCGCTACCCCTATATAACGCCACCCGATAGAACACGAATTCGGATATAACGCGGTAAAGCAGTGCTCCGGGGGGGGGGCAGGGCTGCGCACTCTGGTGGATCAAAGCAAGTTCGATATAACGCGGTTTCACCTATAACACGGTAAGATTTTTTGGCTCCCGAGGACAGCATTATATTGAGGTAGAGGTGTAATGGATTAAAACTTGGCAACAAAGCTAAGTTGCCTGCAAATAGAACTTTTAATCTATGTAAGTTTAAAATCAGTCACCACGAGAGATGGAGAGTCTGTCAAATTTGGGGTGCGGGAGAGTAAAGAGGGATTTCATTCTGTATTGAAAAATAGAACACTGAAGAAATTAAACTTCAGTTTTTTTAATTCTAGTCCTATGCAGAAATAACTTGATTCTAGCCTTAAAATGACTTGAGTGAGATTTCTAGGTAGCAAGGCCAACAAAAAAGATTGTTAAAGGGATAACAACCAAGGTCAGCCTGTGGATATTTGACGCAGTACACTGAGCTGCAGTCGGGGCTTGTCTAGAGCTCTTCAGGAACAAGCTATTCCTGAATAAATCCATGTGTAGACACTCTTATTCCAAAATAACAGTGCCTTGTTCCTGTTAAGCTTAACCACTAATTTAACTTTCAAAGGGGTTACACTTAACAAGAACAAGGCACCTTCACTGCAGAATAATAGTGTCCATACATGGAGTTATTTGAAATGATTCCCACTAAGGCCTGGTCTACACTAGCAAATTAGCCTGGTATAACTACTTCACTCACGGGTGTGAAAAATCCACACCATTGAACGACGTGGTTAAACCAACCTAATTCTCCCATCGACCTACCTACCACCTCTTGGGGAGGCAGATTACCTACACCAATGAAAGAAACTCTCCTGTCGGCGTAGGTAGCATCTACGCTGAAGCGCTACAGCGTTTTAAGTGTAGACAAGCCCTAAGTGGATAGGGAGACATGTACTATCCATGAAGCATGAGCTTCACCCAGCTACCAGGTGCCACTTAAGAGTTGGCGAACTGCCAATTTCCCAAAAGGAAATACCCCACTGGGGAATTGGGGGAAACTAATTAAAAAGCAGAACATCAGCACCTAAAATAAAGGAGACTGGGAGCTAATGACAGGCATACAAATAGGTCTGACAAAGAAATGTTCAGAATTTCTCCAAATATGTACCGTAATAATGTCTCAAACAAGCTACCAGGCACTGGTTCAAGAAACCATGGGAACACACAACATTGCCTCACCATGACCACTGAACAGGGTACAGCATTCATTTCAAAAATTACATAGCGCCTTTTTTTTTTTTTTTTTTTTTTTTTAAATACAGCCTCCAGTTTGCACCCACAATCAATCGATCATGGATGTATTTTATAAGCTAAGGAAAATATAATTTAGACATCTACCTATACTCACTCACTCAGGCTGACAGCTCTGGTGCTTGAGACATTTTGCAGACACATTCAATTTAGCAGGCCAGGTCTACACTATGGGCGGCACAGCTAAGCCACTGTAACCCAGTAGACACAGACTACAGCGACTGAAGAGGCTTCTCCATTGCTGTGGGAACTCCACCTCCCCAAGCCATAGTAGCTTGGCCCACGGAAGCCTTCTTCCCTCTACCTAACTGCATCTACATTGGGGACTATGTCGGCACAGCTACAGCACGCGGGGAGGGGCGGGGGGGGGAATTTTTCACTTCCCCGAGCACTGTAACTATGTGTAGACCAGCCTCACTACCCAGAAGACACAAAAGAGAAGGGCGGGGAGGCAGCCACCAAGCAGTCCAGGGATAACACCAGCTGTCCTCTACCACATCTATCCGCTAGGAAAAGTAAAAGTGCTGGTATTTCTACCAAGATGCTAACCCCGGACCCTGCTTGGGGGGCTCCAATCTATTGTGTTTGGCTATTCTACACTAAAACTTAGACTGACCTAGCTACATCCCTCAGGGCTGTGAAACACTTCATAGAATCATAGAAGATTAGGGTTGGAAAAGACCTCAGGAGGTCATCGATTCTAGTCCAACCCGCTGCTCAAAGTAGGACCAACACCAACTAAATCATCCCAGCCAGGGCTTTGTCAAGCCTGACCTTAAAGATCTCTAAGGATGGAGATTCCACCACCTCCCTAGGTAACCCATTCCAGTGCTTCACCACCCTCCTAGTGAAATAGTGTTTCCTAATATCCAAACTAGACCTCCCCCACTGCAACTTGAGACCATTGCTCCTTGTTCTGTCATCTGCCACCACTGAGAACAGCCGAGATCCATCCTCTTTGTAACCCCCCTTCAGGTAGTTGGAAGGCTGCTATCAAATCCCCCCTCACTCTTCTCTTCTGCAGACTAAATAAGCCCAGGTCCCTCAGCCTCTCCTCGTAAGTCATGTGCCCCAGCCCCCTGATCATTTTCGTTGCCCTCTGCTGGACTCTCTCCAATTTGTCCACATCCTCTCTGTAGTGGGGGCCCAAAACTGGACGCAGTATTCCAGATGTGGCCTCACCAGTGCCGAATAGAGGGGAATAATCACTTCCCTCGATCTGTTGGCAATGCTCCTACTAATTCAGCCCAATATGCCGTTAGCTTTTTTGGCAACAAGGGCACACTGCTGACTCATATCCAGCTTCTCATCCACTGTAATCCCCAGGTCCTTTTCTGCAGAACTGCTGCTTAGCCAGTCGATCCGCAGCCTGTAACGGTGCATGGAATTCTTCCGTCCTAAGTGCAGGACTCTGCACTTGTCCTTGTTGAATCTCATCAGATTTCTTTTGGTCCAATCCTCCAATTTGTCTAGGTCACTCTGGACCCTATCCCTACCTTTCAGTGTATCTACCTCTCCCCCCAGCTTAGTGTCATCTGCGAACTTGCTGAGGATGCAATCCATCCCATCATTCAGTTTAATAAAGATGTTGAACAAAACCAGCCCCAGGACCAACCCCTGGGGCACTCCACTTGATACCAGCTGCCAACTAGACATTGAGCCATTGATCACTACCCGTTGAGCCCGACAATCTACCCAGCTTTCTATCCACCTTACAGTCCATTCATCCAATCCATACGTCTTTAACTTACTGGCAAGAATACTGGGGGAGACCATATCAAAAGCTTTGTTAAAGTCAAGATATATCACGTCCACCACTTTCCCCATATCCATAGAGCCAGTTATGTCATCATAGAAGGCAACCAGGTTGGTCAGGCATGACTTGCCCTTGGTGAATCCATGTTGACTGTTCCTGATCACCTTCCTCTCCTCCAAGTGTTTCAAAATGTTTTCCTTGAGGACCTGCTCCATGATTTTTCCAGGGACTGAGGTGAGGCTGTAGTTCCCCAGGTGGTTCTTCTTCCCTTTTTTAAAGATGGGCACTATATTTGCCTTTTTCCAATCGTCCGGGCCCTCCCCCCACTCGCCACAAGTTTTCAAAGATAACGGCCAATGGCTCTGCAATCACATAAGCCAATGACCCCCTTCATTTATCAGGTAAAGTTTTCCCACTCACTGCTGATGAATGAAGTTTTTTAAGCCAAGAAAATATAAAAGTTAGATGCTGGGGTAAGCCCCTTTAAAAAAAAGTCGCCCACAGTATGTAGTAAATAAACTTCTACACAAAGTTGTGAACACCAGTAATTCCCCTCCTTATTTTTACCTTCGAAACCATATGCATTTCCTCCTTTGAAAAAACACTTCACCTGGCACATCTTCCTTCTGATATTGTGCAAGACCTTTAAAAGATCCTTCAGAACTTCTGATACACTGTGTACACTAAAAATATTAACCCTTCCAACCTTCGAGGAAGTACTGTACACAATCACATACTTTCTAAACTCTGTGTTTACTCAGCAGCTTATATAAAATGGGTAATGGGAAATCTCATATTCAACGTAGGTTTTGAGAAGCTGGAACAGTTTATTGGCCAGATCAGAACATTTCCAAAAAAGAACTTCTAACTTTTAAAAATATTTTAATGAACTTGCTGGTATGTGTGTCATATAGTAACATACTATACTGGAGGGAATCAGAAGTGCTCAACTGTGTGTCAATGGCCCTATATTGTTAACAGTTGTGATTCCCCTTTAGTTCAAATAGGAGCAAAAGACCTATACTCTGGAGCACGAGTGTCTGAGATATACCTCTACCAGTACTGTCAACCCCCAAACATTTAAAAACCGAGTCAGACCCAAAATATATTGAAATTGATTTTAAAATATGAGATTTTAAAAATAAAAAGAACCCCAAATTTATTGTATGTGCCTTCTGCAGGATACACTTGGGCCATATTTTCAACCTTTTCTCCACAAACATATAGGCTAGAAATTTACTTGATGTTGTTGGGGGTTTTTTTAATGAAAACTGAAATTTTTACATAATCACCTGTTTTTAGTAGCAGGAGCTTTAAAGAAAAAATCAAATATCGCAAGACTCACGATAAAGTCATGTGAGTTACAACACAACTATTGTTGTAGCCATGGCTTTCAACACAGTGACAATTCTGAAGCCATACATGGTCATGGATTCACTACAATGTGTGTTGACACATTATATTTCGCCAATACAATAACTATTACTGGCTGTGATAGAGTGAAGTGCTTAACAAAAATATGTTTATGTCTCTAGGGTGTAAATGTTTAGTGTAGGGATGAGAGCAGATTTTGAAACATTGGCTATTTCACTCTTTTTGTGTTTTTAAAATACAGAAAGGTGATATGAGTAACCCCTTGTCACATTTCACTTTTTAAAGACAAAACACACAGAGTACCACAATTGAAGAAATGCCACCAGAAATTGAAACAATTTTGTGTGTTAGTGTTTTTTTTAATTGCTTCAGGGCTCGAATCTCATCTGCTACATTCCAGTCCTGAGCAAGGTTTTTAGCACTAATTTATAAGCCCTTGGGAGGGGAGGGGGTTGAAAAACCACTGACTATTCAGCAGCATTGTGAGTAGGAAAATTACTATATAATAAATAATGAAAAAAAAAAAGGAAACATGTTGCTGGAGTCCATTAGTATGTCACATTCAGTTTACGAAAAAAAGCTGCACCCAGAGATTCAGATCAAGTGAACAATCACGAAAACAGAGCTGGCTCCATCACAGTTAGACACTGCACTTGCTAAGAGAAACTAAACCGCTAATGTTGTACGTGTGAGAGCGCGAGAGAGAGCGCTCAGTGTCCATCTAAGCCATCATCTTATCTCAGCAAAAGCAAAGGAACATTTGAGATCACCCAGGTAAAACTGCCTCCAGCTTGAATTGACTTAATTAAAAAACAAAATGCGATGTGAAACAATCAGCATGCTGCCGTAAAGAGGGCTTTTTCGTTTTTTAATGTTATGACAAGTGTCATGTTAAAAGGTTTAATTTCCTTCTCTCAGTTTGATTAGCCAGAGATTTTAATCCTCCAGGGAGTATTCAACTGAACCTACAGTACTTGTAAATACATGTAATCCAACAAGCGGTAATGCACACTCATCTTCAGGGTGCTTCACAAGTTTACCCAACCATGCTACTTAATAAAAGGGAATTCTTCAGAACAAGAGTGCTCTCTATCAACAGAGCAGGACTATGCAATTCTCTTTCCTGGTATGTCAAAGTGGAAACCAAGATGATAAGGCAATACAGATCATGCAACTACATGCTATTCTGGGCCCAACTGGCTGAATGGAGATCTTACTCTGCTGGATGTTCTGCTACCAACCAGGACAACCACCTCCCTCTATTTAGTGCCTTCTGCCCTTAGCCCTCTGAAAGGACACAGTATTACAGATCAAATATATGGCAAGTGTCTGCTTAAAAGAAAAGCTGCGGTGGTGTCTCTGGGCAATGCCATTTTACTGCTCCTTCCCAACAAGAAAGGCAAATGACACAGACTGAAAGGGAAAGAGGAAGAGGAAAGTAAGCAGTACACAGAAAGATAGGTCTTCGATCTGTTCTCAGCTACCTTTCAGGATAGCCAGCCCCATTATATACTTTTAAAACCAGTGCTCCTGTCCTAAAAAAAAAAAAGAAGAAGAAGAAGTGTTGGAACACACTTCCGGTAAGTGACTATACCAGAACACCGTTGTGGATCCCAAAAAAGTGCCGAAACAGCATCCCAGAGCATTCCAGCACAACTCGAGGCCTGTTTAAAAGGCACAAAGAAAAGTAATGAACTGGACTTAACTGCAACCAAACTTTAACTGTGGTGGTCAGTGGAGAAGCTGAGTTCAGACTTTTTACCCTTCTCCCACATCCCAGCTCTTGCCATGCTCTGTTACTTCTGCCTATATCTATTACCAGTAAGATGTGTCCTTTCCACTCTGTCCCAGCAGCTCAATCCGCTGCACATGCCTTGGTAATTTCTCACCTTCATTATTGTGACGTCCTCCTTTTCTAGCTCACCCTTGCCTACTTCTTCCTGCTTCTCACTAACCCGCTCGACACCCCAATAATCTTACTTTCCAATAGCTCCTTCACCACCTCCTTGCACCTCTGATCTTGCCTCCTCCTATTTACCCTTCCGCTCCTTACATTCCTCCTAGTCCTCTCTCCTTACATCTCTCTTCCACCCTCAATTCTGAACCTTCCCTGCCCACTACATTTGAGGCAGCCTCTCACTTCCAGTAATCCAAGTGGTCTCCCTCTCTCCTTCAACTATTAGAGTTGGTTGACAATTTTCTTTGGAAAAGTTTTTGCAACAGAAAATTTCTATTTTCTTAACATGGTATTATCGGCAGGAAACGACCACTTGAGATTATTTTGGCAGGTACTTGTTGAAAACTGAAACATTTTAAGTTTTGGGGTTTTGGCACCCAAAAAAATGATGTTTTAACCAGTCAGGTGAAAATTTTCAGGAAAACCAAAAATTTTAGCTTGATTGGCCAAAACAAAATGTTTGTTGCCAAAAATGAGGGGAATCGTTTTTTTGTTTTTTGTTTTTCAACAACTGAAGAATTCTGTTTTTAGCTTCCCAACCAAAAAAATGTAAAAACATCATTTTCACTGGAATTCTTGTTTTTGTCAAATTTTTCACGGAGGAAAAGTTAATGTCCCAAACAGCTCTATTATATATATACATTTTTAAACTCCACCTCTATTAGGAATCCATCCTGTCCTGTTCTCCTTCACAATAGTTTCTACACACACACATCCTTACCTGAACTTCTTTCCCACATCATGTTTTGTCTGTATCAGATTATAAACTATTCAGGGTAGAGTTCTACTCTGTGTTTGCAATGCATTGTATACTACATAAATCAATAATAATAATAGTTAGAGATACCAAAATTAATGGATAGTAGACAGGGCTCGCCAGGCAGCCACTCCTATTTACAATGCAAGAACAGGAGGGCCTTTGATATTTTAACAATAAATTTAAAACAGCTGAAGGGAAATAGTTTAGTACAAATCTATAATTAACCCATGGAACTCACTACTGCAGGATATTGAAGCAAATGGTTTAGTAAGATTTAAAACTAGGATTAGGGACCTATGAATAAGAATAGCATCTGCTCTCACTAGCTAGAAAAAAGGCACGAGAGCTATCAAGCCTCATGGCTTTAAACCTATCGTTAGCTGGGGTCAGGAAGAAATTTCCTTTTGTGATACAAGTGCTGTAAAACTGGGTGCAAAAATAGGTGAAAGCTTGGAGATTTATACCTTCCTTTAAAATATCTATCACCGGCCACTCTCTGAGATAGATACTGGAATATCGGGCTCTATTCCTATAAGCCAGGGGTTGGCAACCTTTCAGAAGTGGTGTGCCGAGTCTTCATTTATTCACTCTAATTTAAGGTTTTGCGTGCCAGTAATACATTTTAACGTTTTTAGAAGGTCTCTTTCTGTAAGTCTATAATATATAACTAAACTATTGTTGTATGTAAAGTAAATAAGGCTTTTAAAATGTTTAAGAAGCTTCATTTAAAATTAAATTAAAATGCAGAGCCCCCCGGACTGGTGGCCAGGACCCGGGCAGTGTGAGCGCCACTGAAAATCAGCTGGCGTGCCGCCTTCGGCACCCGTGCCATAGGTTGCCTACCCCTGCTATAAGCCAACGCCTGTGTTTCTCTAAACTTTTCAGATGTAATGAAACAATACAGTTTAATAAAGGAAAAATTCTAAATTGGTAAACTCGTAATTTTGTTTTAAATTACTAGTTTTCTTTATTCTCTACATTACATTGGAATTTTTAAGCCACATCAAGACAACCATTTGATTGTTCACTGCAAAAAGTACATATTTGACCACCAAAAAATGTTAAAGCACACACATACACACTGAAAAGGTATACGTTTCACATTACTGATCCACAACGATAGTAAGTTACCCTCTCTTTCAATATTTGTTTTTACTAGTGATGATATTGGAATACTTTTTACAAGAAAAGCACAAAGATCCTGAGAGGGGGAATTCAGAAGAATGTGCAGGTACTTCTCACCAGTTAAATGCAAGAAAATAAAGTAAGGAGGAGCAGAGGACATGTTCAGGTCACAAATAAAAGCGAGCTCAGTGGCCTCAGGGTAGGTCTTCATGGACACAAGGCCACATCACACAAAGCATCCCACAACTTGGCACATATATAACATGAAATGCCAAAGACTGGCATTAGTGTGAGGTGTTGCAAGTCAGAAATAAAGCATACTGCTTTGTTGCAAGAGAGAAACTTGGGCAATCATTGCCTGCACTACGTCTGGCCCATCTTTAATAGCTGTTCCACTCTCACCAGCACCAAGTTTACACCCAAAAGAAAGAAAATATTCAAAACAATTGCTACGTCTGGACCCAATCCTGCAGTCCTGACTCGTGCAAGGAGGAGGGGGTTTTTTTTGCCCAAGTAAGGCCAGGGAGGATTAGGCCTTGAGTTTTCACTATTTAGCATCACGTCTCTGTACCAACAATCAGAATTCCCTGACAAACACTACAGCAAAACAAGATGTCAGTGTCGGGAGCACAGGATGGGCAGTGCAAAAAGTTAAAAATATTCCCATAATCCTTTCAAATTGAATCCTGACCAAAAATCAATGCAGATTTTTACCTATGCTCTGAAAAGCAGGATGCTGAAGGGCCAATAACGCTAATTCCATCATATCTTGGACTATTTGCACAACAGAGGGGGAAAAAAAGGCTAGCACTCCTGGAATTAAAACAGATTTGACCTGAACCCTGAAATTTGGAATCCATTTAGATGAATGCTGCACATTCTCTATGAGGAAAAACAGATCTCTAGCAAATAACCACATTCTTAAGCAATGGAAACAGTATATTGTAACATAACACTTATCTGCTTGCAAATAATGGCCGCCTCATTTAGTACACAAACCTATGCACCCAACATGTGCATTTCCTAAGGAATTCACACCAAATAAGAAAATCCCATGACATTCCTATTCACAAAGCCCTTCACATTGGTGTGGGCACAGCAACCTGGAATATGTAAAGTACTGCATATTTATTATCGCATGGCCAATGGAAATTAGGAAGTGTGTGGGTTCTAGTATTTTTATCTCAGGTATTTGTGTTTAGGTTTTTGCCAGGTTTTTCTATTAAAGTGAATAAGGGAGCCTATAAGGGGGCCAATGTTATACAACATCCAATCTTCTCATGGTATTTCAGTTCCTGGATGGTTCAAATACTGTATGGAGACCACATTAACAGTTCCCTCAAGGGGGGGGGGGGGGGGGAAAAAAAAAAAAAAAAAAACAAAAAAAACACAAAGGGGGGGGGGGGGGGGGAGGGGAGAAACAATGAGAAAACAAATTCAAAGAAATCTGGGTTTATTTGGGTTCCTTTGCAACACTAGTATGAATTATCCACCGCACCCCTACGGCTGTGTAAACACAAGTGGGTGGAGTCAGCATAAAATAGCTAAACTTAATTTATATGCATCATACATTGAAATAGGAGAGTCAGTCTTCTGCTTCCTGGAGCTATGTTCGTAAAAAACGTTTGGTTTTGCAAAACAATCTGCAAACCAGGTAGGAGGTGACAGCTGTGCCAGAGAAGGCAAGTTTTAAATTAAACTGCCTTTCCACCCCTCTTTCTCCGCAAGAAAATATTTTTGTGCTCTTAGCCCAGAAGTACAAAAGCCCAATTGGACTGGAACAGCAATAGGCTTATTTCATATCAGCCACTGTATAAAGCCAAGGGTGAAGGAGAAGATTTGCCCTGAAGATAATCAGCACTGCCTCATTCCACAAGAATTTTAACTACATGATAACCTGGACCTCCAAAGCTGGTTTCCATACAGTGGCAATGGCAGTTAGTTAACCACGAAAAGCATTAAAAGTACACTGAGAACACCGACTATTGCTCTTTTAATGCAGCCATGGTAAGGATTATGTATTTTATCCTATTTAAGATAGCATCACACAAAACATTTCATTTTTAGATTAAATAAATGCAAGTTTCAATTACACTAATTCTTACATTTGATACCAATTTTACTGGAAAATGCTTCACAAGAGACTATCATATAAAGGGTGAGGTATGAAGAAATACCAAATTATTATACCCGACTACTTTTTATATGCTAGTATAATCTATAATAAAATCTGACTGCAGGACATAATTTACCCTTCTTCCATACCAATATCCTATAACTTAAAATCTGTATAGTCTTAAATTTAGACTCTCTCTATATATTTTTAAAGGAACTTGCATTATTTAAGTGATAATGACATGCTTGCTTTTTTTAAAAACACTGTCATGCTCTATTTTTTTTATTAGACATTGTTGGCTAAGACACAGCGTGAAACGATTCTGTTCCTTGCAGCAGCTAAGGTATCAGCTTAATATTCTTTTTATGAGATGAGGGTTTAAAAAAAGCTTCTTTCAGGAGTATATATCTGTGGGTGATTTATTGATAGTACTGACCTTTCGGATTCATCAAGATTGCTTCCAGTTCCTAGCGTCCCTGCAATGGAAGCAGCTGTATAGATATTGGTAAAGGCAGCAGCAGCAGCTCCAGTCCACACCTCCATGTTGCGCGCACACACACACACACACACACTCTGCAGGAGCAGCTGGCTGGCTAAAGGCAGTCAGAGAAGGAGAACGCGGAAGAGGCAGAAAGAAAGGGCTAAAAACTGAGGTTGTTTCCCCATCGGACCCCCCTCCCCTTCTTTAATGATATAGTATACACAGACTGCTTTCCACCTCAGGCAGGCTCAGAAATGTCACCTGTGTGCAAGCACCTCCCAAAACATCGGAGGGAAAAATCAGCAATGAGAAGTACAAAGCAGCTTGCAAGCCTGGGTTCCCATTCTTTCTTCGCTCACTAATACCAATTCATGTTTTCCTGAGGCTGATGCAGGCATTTCCAGCTGTAACCCTTTCCAAGCTGAAGCAGGAAGGCTAACAGACAGTTTCTGTGCCATGTAGCACCCAGGCAGGGATGTGCTTACCTGGGTTGGACATTCTGATTCCTAAATCATTTTAATAACTTTGCAGAAAATGGCCAACTAGGACTAAAAGTTATGAAATTTGGGTTTTATTCCCAGCTCTGCCACACACTGACACAACTTCTCTGCCATTCTGTTTTGGGGATATTTACTTGCTTCCCAGGGGCGACTCTGAAGCTTCATTCATTGACACTGGTAAAGCACTTTGATGTCCTAAATGTAAGGAACTGTGGACAAGCACAGTTTTGTTACATTTATTAATTTAACACTGATCCATGAAGTAGGAAGCAAACATGAGTTTAATTTAGAGCTTAACTTGCAAATCCACTCAAAAGAGTGAGGACAGACCATTGTCTACGGGAAAGTGATCTTCTAAAAGGTGATTAAATATACATGAGAGGCAGCATGGTCTATTTATTGAATAGGACTGAGAACAGCTCTACAGTACAAAATTATATCGGTATAACTATGTCTCTCAAGGGTGTGAAAACTCCACACTCCTGAGTGAAGCAGTTATAGCCCCCCGGGTAGACAGCGCTATGTCGACGGGAGAGCTTCTCCTGTCAACAAAGCTACCGCCTCTCGCAGGGGTGGATTAACTACGCCGATGGGAGAAGCTCTCCCATCAGCATAGTAGCGTCTTCACTAAAGCACTAAGCGGTGCAGCTTTTTCAGTGTACACCTGCCCTGGGACTTTGGAGATTTGGGATGTAATCCTGGCTTTGTCATTAACTTCCTGTGTGATCTTGGTCAAGTTGTTTAATCTTTCCCCAGTGGTACAAAGTGCAGACTGATTCCTATCTTTGTAAAATGCTGTGAATTCCTCGTATTATTACTCTGATCGTCTGAGACCCTGGGTCAAAACTGCAAGCTATTACTCTAACGAATATTCAATGTTTACACTAGACATTCTGGTTGCTGTTGCAATCACGAGCAAACATTGATTGTGCCAGGGGCTGTACACACCACATACAAAGATGTGTCCTCTTCCAAGCAAAGTTTACAATCTAAGGGCTACGTTCTGCCTCTCTTACTCATGCCAATTAACACTTGGTGAATAGCCCCATTGATTTCAATGGGATTACTCACAGTGTACGATGTTACTCAATGTGAACAGTGGTGACAGAACTGGCCTTAAGGAAGGTGTTTACAACATACGTCAGGTGAGCAAAGCCACCAGAGTACTCAGAGGGCATAATCTCCCATGATATCTGAATGATAACACCTGCATGCACCAGAATATCGCATTTTCATAGAGAATGAAACAGATCCAATCATATAGCACCCAGCTCCTTCCATGTTGCAAAACACTTGATTAACCCTAAAAATTGCTCTCCATGATGGTCCAACGGAACAAAAATCAGGCATCTTTTCTAAATCCTTCCGCTGCTTTGAAAACTCTACCAGAATATGCCCCAGAGTCTTCTTGACCTTCATCTAGAGGAGGTAACGTGATTTTATTTGGCAATATTTTATCACAGAGATGCCCCAAAGGTCACTGTACTCCATGACAGTCATAGGAAGTTTAGAAAGATGAGGGATTTACAGACCAAAACAAACAAAAACACCATCTATCACCTCCGTGAGTTAAAAGCCCTCCAAACATCCCTGTGGGAGCCTACCCATTCCTGGGCTATGCAATTTAGAAAATGTGAAAAATGTATTTCTACTATGCCATTTTTTAAAGAAATGACTGAGAAGGTACTCCGGATAAAACGGGAGTTCGACCATTGTCTTCAATGGAGCCAGGATTTCACCCTCTATATTTTTTTCATCCTTACACAGACAGCTAAAATTCATAAAAAGACAAAAAGA
This sequence comes from Platysternon megacephalum, assembly GCA_003942145.1. Taxonomy (NCBI): domain Eukaryota; kingdom Metazoa; phylum Chordata; order Testudines; family Platysternidae; genus Platysternon; species Platysternon megacephalum. The sequence continues at coordinate 4,192,493 of QXTE01000097.1, forward strand.
TAACCTAACACTACAGGTGCCCCTTAAATTATTAGCCTGAAACCAAAGAAACTACAGCATCCCCAGTCTGTTTCAAAGGCTTCTTGGAATCTCACTGATTTAAATACAGGTAAATCTTCAAAGTCAACTACAGGGCGACATGGAAGGTGATCACATCTTGCAATGAAAAGCCTGCGCGTAGTATGAGCCAAGTAATGAATACTGCTAGAACACTCATAAGCAGGCACCTCTGAGTCCTCATGCTGCTAGCAGCTATTTCCATGGACATTTCTGAGCCCTTTCTTGTAAGTTGTATCACCTTTTTGTTGCCACATCACACCAAAATGAAGAGAACCTCAAAAGGTGTTTAACCAGAGTTGCAAAATAACAGTCAGTCATAAGAAAGTATTAATGATTCCCCCCCTCCATTACAAGCTAGTCAAAGTCACCCTCACCAGACCCAGTGTCAGAAAAAATAAATTCAGGGTTGCTTCAATGTATGGGGGGGCACTGGTGCTCATCATCCATCTAGGCATTTTAATACACCTGCCATCATGGTACTTGGGAGCCAAGTGAAACTACTGTGTAAGAAGAGTAATTATTTAGCATCTAAGAACCCTAACCCCACAAAGACACAAGTAACTATACTCACATGAGCAGTCCTCACAATTTTTTATTTTTTTTTGCGGGTCCGAGCCCTTCCATTCTAGGCTCTTTGGGGAAGGAAATAAGTCTTATTTATGAATCTGATGGCTTGAAAATACTTATTACTGATCATAGATCTGATCACAGAGTATAGTCCCACTGCAACCATTGCAACAGGACTATTAGTGGAAATAAGCATTACACTCAGTTGTAAGGATTAGCAAGATTGACTGCCGTTTGCTAAGTGTTGTGTAAATGAATAGCAATATATTTCTTTAATAATCCCAATACCTAAGCATAGTCTTCTTAAGCATTAGTTCAATAGGTTGCAGGAAGAATGGAGGCTAGTACATTGGCAAGGTTTGGCAGAGGTGAACAGCCACAGGGGAAAACAATGAAACGGGTTAGACCGGTTCAGTGCTTAGAGAGACTGATTATTGTTCTTAGGGCCCTTTGTTCCAGAGTCTGACCAATACGAATGTATTTTTACTCACCGAAGCAAGTATGCACAAGTGGGATAGGCTAATCCCAACTCCACTGGAGAAACAAAGGATGCCTAGGAGAGGGGAAAAAATGGAGATGTGATGTAAATGAAAATAAAGAGTCCTAGACTAGGGGGCTACACACTTTGTTACTTCATTGCACACACCAGGGGCTACTTGCATCCCCCACATGCTCCCTCTGTGTGCCCCCTACCATCCCCTTCTATTTCAGGGACTCTCTGCAAACCCCCACCCCTCCAACAACACCCTCAAGCTAGGGGTGCTGTGTGCCCCACCGTCCTTCACCATTATTATTTATCTTCATTCTGTCCGGGAGATAAGTCATTCGGTGTGTCAACATGTTAAAGTCCATTGGGAGGATGGGCAGAGATGAGATGGGGGTATTCTTACACTGGAAAGTATTACTGTCCCTGGTGCCATCAGCCAGTTCTTTGATCTACAGACAATTGCAGAGGTGCTTGAAGGGGGTTCTGTCCATGTGGCCCCACTTGCCCCTTTCTAGTATTCCAATTTCCCCCCAAATGAATTGGATTCTTCCCACTGAGCCCTAGAGCATTCCCTGAAATTTTGGAATGGATATGATGTAGTGTTTAGAAGTTATTGCATTACATCCAAAAAGAGAAATGCCTCACCAAGCTCAGCTGAAGATGCAAGATAAATGGTTTCACAGATTGTATGGGATGAGAGAAGGTGATGAGTGATCTCCTTCGAGGTGTGGCGGGGGAGCCAGATTTCAAGTTTTCAAAAATGGATTCTTTTAGAAATGATTAAATATTCTAATGCACTTCAGAACGTTCACACAAATCCCATCTGTTGCTTAGCTACCTCTTAGGTCCTTAATATACACTCCTCACCTACTTATCAGTATTCACAAAGCTAGGATCCTCGGGCAGCTTGTAGTTATTGTAACGTACATGTCGGTACTGCAAAAAGAGGGGAAAAGTTCTTTGTTTCTATGATGGTATCACCTAGAGACCTCTGATAAGATTAGGACCCCACTGTGCTAAGCACTGTGCAAACCCTTTAAGAAGAAGAGTTTTTGCCCCAAAGCACTTGCAACCTAATTAGGCAAGATGGAAAAGGCTGGGAGGGGGGAAAGGCATACCGCAAAGGTGAAGAGATTTGCCCAGAGTCACACAGCAAGTCGTGACAGAGCCAGGAATGGAATCCAAGTTTCCTAGGTCACCGTTTCCCAAACAGTGGGTCATGGGAAGGTTGTAGATGGGTCACAGGCCCAGTGCAGAGTGGGGGATGGTTGGAGAGCAAGCCCACACGGCACTCATTCCACAGCAGCAGTTCCTGTCCCAAAGGGCTGGGCCCAGCTCCCCTTTCTGGCCATTGCAATCAACTGCACAGGGTTACAGTGCCACCCCTCCATCATAGAGGGAGCAAGCCAAGCCAGGCCAAACCTGAGTGGTGCTGTGACCCCACACACTAGGTCGCAACATCACTCACTCAGACTTGACCCAGCCATCCCCCTGAGAGGGGCATCTGAGACAAACCCAAGCGGCACTGCAATCCCACGTGCCAGGTTTCAATGCCCAGATTGGGGAGTCAGACCCAGCGCCACAGGACAGAAGCCACCACTGCGGGATTAGTGTGGGGTGGGGTCGCTCTCCAACACCCCATCTTCTGGGGCCTCCCCTCCACACTGGGTCCCTGTGCCAGAGCGGAGGATGCTGCTGGGAGTGGCCGGTGCCCCTTCACTGGGGCAAGGAGAAGGGCTCTTGCCTATGATTTTTACAACACCCCCCCTCCAAAAAAAATTTGGACCCTGTGTGGATCNCAAAAAAAAAAAAAAAAAAAAAAGGCAAAATGCAGTTTCAGTGTCCTTAGTGAAAAGTTTGGGATCCACTGTCCTAGGTCACAGTCTAGCCCCCTATCAGTCAGAGTACAATGAGAAGGAGGTGAAAATATCTGTTGAGATTCAGCAAACAAGTACACTGGAAGCTAGAAGAGAATACTCTTCTGCACCTCAAAGTAGCTGCAGAACAGGTTTTTTTTGGTAAAGGATTACAGAGGAACTCGTATCAGTGAAACTAAACCCACCTTGTCAAACCAGCTACAATTTCCAATTCAAAGCTGATGAATAACAATAATACCAAGCAAAGAAAACGAATGTGTATTTTATTAAGTGATAAGTTATAGCAACAGCCAGCAGGTACTCAAATACCTTTGTCCACACTACATTGTTATTAGAATTCCCCACTGTTGCTACCATAGGTTAAGGTCCCCTGATGATAGTGTTGCTACTACAGACAAGATGTCAGTGGCTGCTAGTGTTTTAGGCACCATATTGTTAACACCTGCTCTGCACAAGGTTAGAGGCCATTGCTTAAAATGTCAGCCAAAGCCAATCTATACCAGCATTTGCATCATTACATTTTAAAATCAGCAGGTCCAGATAACCTGAATTTGAGAGTTTTAAAAGAGCTGTTCAAGGAACTCTCTGGACTATTCATGTTGATTTTCAATAACACTGGGAAGACTGGGGAAGTTCCAGAAGACTGGAAGAAAGCTAATTTGTGCCAATATTTTAAGAGGGGAAATGGGATGATCTGGTAATTATAGGCCTGTGACCCTGACATCGATCCCAGGCAAAACAACAGAATGGCCAGTATGGGACTGACTCATTAATAAAGAATTCAAGAAGGGGAATATATTTATTGCCAATCAATACAGGTTTATGGAAAATAAATCCTGTCAAACTAACTTCATATCTTTTTCTGATAAGCTTACAAATTTGGTCATTACAGGCAATAGTGTTGATGTAATATACTTAGACTTCTATAAGGCGTTTGACGTAATACCATGCAACATTTTGATTGGGAAAACAGAAACAAATTAACATGGGAGACATTAAACGGCTTGAAAACAAGCTAGCTGACAGGTCTCAAAACATAACTGTAAATGGGGAATCATCATCAAATGGGTGTGTTTTTATTGAGGTTCCACAGAGATCGGTTCCTGGTCTATAACATGCAGCACTTTTATTGATGACCTAGATTAGAAAACAAAATCATCATTGATAAAGTTTGCAGATGACACAAATCATAGGGGTCTGGCCAATAATGAAGAGGACAGGTCATTGATAGAGCATTCTGCTGGTAAACTGGGCACAAGCAAACAATGTGTGTTTTAATATGGCCAAATATAAAGTTATACATCTAGGAACAAACAATGCAAGCCATAGTTACAGGGTGAACGGGACTCTATCCTGAAAAGTGGTGATCCAGAAAAAGACTTGGGGGTCATAGTGGCTAATCAGCTGAAAATGAGCTCCCAGTGTGACTCTGTGGCCAAAAGGGCTAATGCAATCCTTGGGTGTATGAACACGGAATATCAAGTTGGAACAGGGAGATTATATTATCTCTGCATCTGGCACTGGTACAACCACTATATAAATTCTGTGCCCAGTTCCGCTGTCCACAGTTCAAGAAGGATATTGATAAGTTGGAGATGATTCAGAGAAGAGCCACAAATAATTAAAGGATTGGAAAACATGCCTCATAATGATAGACTCCAGGATCTCAAGCTGTTTAATTTAACCAAGAGAAGAGTAAGAGGTGATGTGACCATGGTCTACAAGTACCTACTTGAGGAAAAAACATTTGACGATAAACTGCTTTTCAATCTACCAAATAAAGGTATAACAAAATCTAATGCCTGGAAGTTGAAGCTAGACAAATTCAGACTAGAAATATTATGCTTATTTTTAATTGAGGGTAACTATTGGAACAATTTACCAAAGCTTGCAGTGGATTCTCCATCACTGGCAATTTTTAAATCAAGACCAGATGTTCTTCTAAAATTTAGGCTCTAGTTCGAACAGGAATTAATTCAGGGAAATCCTATGGCCTTTGTTATGCAAGATGTCAGACTAGATTATCACAATGGTCCCTTCTGGCTTTCTAACCTCTGAATCTCTCACTAGTAGAGTTGAAACTGTGGTGGCAGCAGCCACAGAACTTAGTATGACAACTATTTGTTTTCACATATCAGTTTTTTTGGCTCCATCTGAACTGCTCACACAACAGCGATTATGAAGAGACATTATTGGTTATACTCATCAATACAATGCCTAAGACTGGTCTGCAAAACATCTGTGGGAAAGCCAGGTGCAAACTCCAATTCCAAGATGGTCCTGAATTCTGTCTGCCTTTATGTATTTGTGAAGCTAAACTACATTCTGCACTGGTGCAACTATCCCCATTGCAATGGGTAATTTTTCCAGTGCAGACAAAGCCATGGCTGCAGGCCAACTGCGTTTCACCTACATTTGTGCTGAAATAATTACCATGGTGGCAAAACAATGCTAAGCTTTTTGCCTATGGAGGCTTCAAAGAAGTATCCCAAATTGTGATTTGTTGGGAGGCAGCAAGAAGCAGTGGCTACAGCACTGAACTGTGACTCAGGAGACTTGGCTTTTATTCTTAACCGCCACTAATCTGCTGGGTGACTCCGGGAGAGTCACTTGACACTGTGTACCACAGTTTCCCCATCTCTAAAACAAATATTGACTTCCTTTGTCATGCACTTTGAGATCTATGGATGAAAAGCACCATAAAAGCTAAGTATGAGTATTAACTCTGACCACACCACTGTGCTACATTCAAAAGGCATATTTTGACTTATGTGAAACTCAAGAAAGAATCAGAATTACGTAATTAACTGCAGGCTGTGACTTGCTGTTAAATTAGCAACGGATTGGGAAACCATTCATCTTTTAATCCTGAGGGGGAGAAAGCATCAAATTTAAGAACTCATCTCCAACCCAGAAAGCAGTTTTCTGACACAGTCACACTCATACCCAACTTCTGGGGTTTGTATCTCCCAAGAATGATAGTTCCCCGAGTTCCATATCGATTCATCTTCCTACCACTTCAATAACTGTTGAGGGGAGGACTGCACCCGTGCTCCTATCACACACAGAATTCATTCTTAAAAACAGCACCTGTCATCTTCATGAAGAATGGGATTATCAACCCTGAATAGCATTTGTCATCTTTGCCAATACATCCACTCTCCTTAGATAATTTCCATGAGTTTAAATTTTGCTCCATTTAAAAAGATACAAACCCAGAGCTAGTCTGCCAGATTTTAAATTTAACCTCAAGCAATCACTGAGGTTATCTAGGCAACAAATGAGCAGAATGCTAAAAGACAAGCTTCCTGCTTTGCTCTTTGCATAATTTTTCATGAAATTAAAAATGGATTGTAATAAATAATTTATGCCTGGCAAGATAATGTAAGACTGCTTTTGATACCAAAAGCAAACCAAATTTAATGGGAAAATATTTCAATTTTCAGAGTAGAATTTTAAAAAATGTTTTAAGTAGAGCTTTCTCTGATTCCACATTACAACTTCGATTTTAGCTTTGCCATAACTTAATATACAAAGGAGCAATTTCAGGAAACATGACAATAAATTGGCCAGCTAGAACAGATGTAAGCTAAATATTTCAAAGAAAATCTACTTAGCAGTCTAGAATATCAAAGGAAATTTCACTGCCAACTGGTGACAGAGGTACAAAATACCTCTCTTATGAGAGCACATTTTACCTATTTTGAACCATACTAAAAGCACATAGTCATTCATGGTCTGTTCAGTCTCTCATGCCCCCTAAAACATGACAATGGAAGGATTTCAGCTACTCGCATTACAGGGAGAGAAAAAAGTTATCCTCTGACAAGCTACACTGAAATTCTGATTGACACAGACTGAGTCCAATCACCTCATTTACACAGCATGCCAGCCACTCCTTTGGATGATTACATTTTAGCCTCACCCTTCAACAATTCACATAAGCCACACCCCCAGCCCAAAGACAATGGAAATGCTGAGCAAGCAACAGCATAAAGCTTTCAGCCCCCCTTCAAATGAGAGTTTGAGTTTCCGGATCTTCTCCCATCTTGGCATATAATAAGAACATTGCCCAGAGCATCCGGCTTTTGCCATCATCACTCACCTCAGCAATTAATCACCTTCAAAAGCCATTTCCCACTCTCTATTTTTACTCCACCAAGACAAGTATCCCCTCAGTAGATCTCTTGGTATAGTCTCCATCACCTCTATGATACAACAAACAAACTTACTGGCGCCTACTATTGTCTCACAGATTTGTTGAAAAAAACAAAAGAAACCATTAATAAATCTAAATAAAAAAGTAGGAAAATAAACCCACCAACCCTTCTCAACACTTGGGACCAGAATATGCTTAACCTTGCTTGGGTGCACGATGGAGCAATGAATGTGTAACCAAGGACAGCAGGAGGCTCCCCATCACCCTTGCGCTCGTTGGTGATTGAAAAGAAGTCAGTGGTAATTGAGGACACTCAGCACCTTTGTGAGGATGAGGCCCAAAACGGACAAAGGAGTTCACAAATCTAGCTGGTGCTAGAGGGTTCTCACCACAAACATTTTAGTGGCCTCAGAGTGCGGCCGCCAACTTGCTGGTGGCCGCTCTGACATTTTTCCTAAAATACTTAATTAACTTTAGGGGAAAAAATAAATATGCACATGCACACATCCAAATCATTGTAATTTATTTATGTAGGTGGTTTTTTGTTTTTCTTTTTTTGCATACTCAATATAAAAATAATGTACAGTTGGTCTCTATTCTTTACTGGACCTAAACAGAACAGAAACACAAATAAGGTGCTTTGCACGTTCTTGTCTTTTTTCTTGTAGTTTCTTTTGCTTTTTTTGGTTGCGTTGTTTTTTTTTTAAACTTGCTAGCTGCTAAGTCTGCTGTGAAAAGTGATATCAACAAACATACAAATATCACTTTTCACAGCGGATGTATTCAGCCCCGGCAAGCCCGAGGACAAATTAAGCCCTGGATGGGGAAGTAGGTATGGAGGCAGCCAGGGTCAGGGGCAATGGGGCACTGGGGGAGGCAGCGGAGGCCAGGAGTGATGGGGGTCGGGGCGGGAGATGGAACCTGAAGCCCCGTGGCTGGAGCCTTTCACCCGTCCAACCATCCCATCCCTGGGAAGGTGGGGAACTCACACCTGCTGCCTGCTCCTCCAGAGGGAGGCAGAACCCAACCAATGCTGGTGGCCCTACGGAAGGGTCTGCGCTTTGTACCTCCCCCCCATCACCGCCCAGGAGGCTGTGGCCACAAGAAAAGCCCCTAGTGGCCACATGCGGCCGCATTTGAGAAACGCTGTGCTGGACACACAAATGCCTCTCCCCCAGGTGGGCAGAGTAAGTGTTGGGTCACACATATCACTCCTAACTGCCCTGGAGGCTGGGTCCCTCTCAGCCAGACAGCACATGCTTAACCCCTTACAATGGTTGTAGCAACAGCTGCGGTCCTGCAGGCATCATGCTTGCCTGAGGCATACAGCCTGTGGGAGCTTCCACTGGGATGCCGGGCCTCTGCAGCACCGCAAAGCTGAAAGCAGCTGTGCAGCCACAATCTGGCCGCAAGTGAAAGTGTTTTAAAAGAAAAGAAAAAAAACCATGTTAAAAATCGTACTTCTCAAAAATATAACAAGCTAAAACAACAAACATCTAGTTTAGCTGGACTAAAACCAGCACATGGAAAAAGAGTTAGCAGGTAGTCAGTTCGGTTACCGATCCTGCACCAGGCATTTGACTTACATTGTTAAAGGAAGAGTACAATCTTCCCTGCCACAACCACCACTGGGGGCCTTGGAGAAACAGCTATTGTAACATTTTGCTGCTGAAACATTATTCCAGGGCAAAGAGAGACCAAGCCTTGTAAAGTAGACACTAACTAGATGACTAATTTCATTATTTCCACACTACTTTTCTCTCCCAGCAACGCAGTCTGAATGAGCGGCCGTTTGGTGCAGGTCTATACTTGTGTGTTTTGTAATGCTGTGTTCAAGGAGTGTCTGTGGTGTCCACCTGCTTAGTACTATAAAATGTCTCAGGCACCTGCCCTCTAGGAACTGAAGACAAGGATTCATGTTTCTTTATCCTCCATAACAGGGAGCAAAACAGGGTGTATGTTTGAAACACATGTGCCTCATATAAGTCTCTCTAATTAGCACAATGAGAATTCTGTGTTATCATAGTAAAAATTCAGATCTAAATCCCAAGGAATCTGATATGGATCTTCAGCTTTAAAAATTAGGAGTATTTTGTTCCTTACACTGGTTTTTCTTCAAGATCTTTCTATCCAGGCTTGAGAAACCCACTCACTGTGAGCAAGGAAAAGATTTAAGATCCGCTAGAGGACCGAGAGAAGAAGACAACCCTTTCCTAGAAAGGGCAGTGAGATATGGAAGCAGAGACCCCAAAGCACTGCTAGTTTTTTCTCTCTCTCTAGAAAGAAGGGAGAGCCAGGGTTGGGGAGCAGGTGGTGAAGAAGAGAGCTGGGAGGAGGGGAAGGCTGTCAGGCAGCTGCTGTGGCAGGAAAGACGTGTCCTCCAAAGAATGAAGCACAAGGGGAAGGGAGAGCAGAACTGGTTTCTCTGTGTGCCAATGTAAATTAAATGTGTGGCTTTCAGGGCAGGAGGGAAACATGGCAGTGTTGGTATTTTGCAGGTAACTTTTCTAATCTCCGTTTTATACCATTCATGGCCAGAAAAGGGCTCAAATGGCCTAATTTGATCTTCAACCAATAATTGTGTGTAGAGGTGGGGGAACGGATGGGGGGGGGGGGAGAAAGCTGGAAGGAGGTGGCAGAGGGAAGTCTAGAACTCGGGCCAAGGCTAGCAGTAGGGTGGGGTGGGGTGGAGTTGAGTTGAATCTGGAACCAGAGAGGGAGTGAGCAGTAGGAAGTGGCAGAGGAAGGTAACAGACCAGGGGAAAGGAGGGCTGGACTCAGCAGGCCCTCTGCTCTGTCTCAACTCTGATCGTTCCAAGGACTCTCTGCAGCTTCCCCAGTACGCACGCCCTAGAGAGAGCACTTCTGCCACTAGGGTTTCATAAGCATTGTGCATTCTGGCATGTGAATAGAAGGGAACTGCACACTGCAATTTCAGTGGCGCTAAGAACACCTAACAGAGCCCATGCTGTGCCATTCTATTCTATACAGGCTCTCATATTAGTTCTCACCGCTGTAGTATCTAAGCACCTTCCAGTAGTACATTAAGTGACATGACTAACATCTGTCACGTGTGGTTTGTTCTCTCTCGCATCCTCTCCCCAGAAGGAGAATTCTATGTGCGGTGTAGGGGGGTTGTTTGGGTAGGGTTTTGTTTTTCAGGGAAAGTTGGGTTTTTTTGGTTTTTTGGTTTTTTAAATGTACACGCTGCTTTGTGTTTATACCAGCAAAAGCAGGTTGGAGAAGTGCCCCTTGGAGTGGAAGATGGTCATGTTTGTGATGATCCTTAGTTCTTGTGGGAGTTTATTCCAGAATCTTGCACCAGCTCCAAAGAAGGTTCTGTCTCCTGCACGGACAAGCTTTACCCTTAGATTACAAAGTTCCATTGTGCCAGAGGAGTGGAGCTGTCAACCAGGGTTCTCACACTGGAGAGGAGATCATTATTATGTGCTTGGTTCAGATCATTGAGTGCCCTGAAGAAAAGGACTGAAACCTTCAATTTGACTTGATAGTCTACAGGAAGCCTGTGTATAGTGGAGGACAAGTGTGATTGATTTGCAGCCGCTCATGTTGCTGCGGAGACACACTACAGCGTTCTGTACCAAGTGGAGTTTCCTAAGGACAAAGAGCTGTATTGCTGTAGTCCAGATGAGAGTTGACAAAGGCATATATAACTGAGGCCAGATCAGCATCCGCCAGGATGAGATGGAGTCTCCTGCCCACCTGAAGATAGTAGAAAGCATTACTCATAGACAGACACTGCTGTGTGAGAGCTTCATGTTAGCGAGGAATCCAGGGACATTCTTAAATTACAGACTCAACTAACGTGAGTGTGTAACCTTCAGCCAAAAGGAGAGTGCACCATGGATGCAAACTCTTCAATGTGATTTTCTCTGCCCATCAGAATTACCTCTGTCCTGCGCAGGTCCAGCTTCAGCCAGCTGTTCTTCATCCGTGAGCTGATCTTGTCCAAGCACTGGGGCATCTTGGCAGTAGTGGTATGTGGTGAAGAATAGGCAGAACTGTGTCTCATCTGCAGACTGCTGGCACTGGAGTCCATGTTGTCTGACCAATTCACCTAGTGGCTGCATTTAGATGTTGAATAGGATCAGAGAAATAATTGCTCCTGGTGGGACATCACCAGTGAGGGATTTAGTGGCAATGGAGCACGGAGCACTATTGGATCACTATCACTCCCTATCACTCTTTGGGAGCCTCCCTCCAGGTAGGGCTCAAACCATTTTTAGCGCATTCCCCTGGACTACTCCCATCTCTCGCATTTGGGACAGCAATATCCCATGATGAGGCAGCTCCCATGTGGTTATAATGCAACATTCACCCAGATAATCAGGTGTTTGAGGGTTGGTTGGTTGGTTTTTTAGTTTTAGTTTTTTCTAGCACACACACACCAGCAAAATGCAGTTATTCTTCATACATTAACCAACTATGACTCCAATATTTGACCCACTGAAATAAATTTTAGCCAATACTATTCTACCTGTCTTGCCTCTATATTCAATGCTCAATCACTCGGATACTATCGTTTAAAGTATCTCATGCATCCAAAGGTTCCCTCATTTCAATACATTAAAGATCTTTAATTAGTAGTAACTGATGATACAATCACAATAGGATCCAGGTCCATGACTATGATCAAACAAATAAAATAAATAATAATTAGCAACAACACCAACACCACTTATATAGTGCCATAACATTACATGGTGCTTCACAGAGATTAAACAACATCAATTTAAAAAAAAAAAAAAAAGAGAGAGAGAGGACAAAAGACCCTGCCCCGAAGAGCTTATACAAACTAAGTCCCTGAGCCCGCAATCGGATCTACGAAGGTGGACCCTTGTGCCTGCGTGATGCATCACTGATTTCAGTTGGATTCTGAATGGATCCAATTGCAGGATGAGCACCTAAATCTTCACCCACAAAAGAAAACAAAACCCCGTCCTGCTGCAGTATCTACCTATGCTGGAGTTCAAAAATCTCATCTTCAGCCACTTCAATTGACACAAACCGGGCAGCTCATTTGATCTTCATTTTGCCTTTGTGTTCACATCTTCCTTCTCTTCACTATACCTCACTGGATTCCTACCCAACTGCACTTCCTTTTTAAAATTCTCACTCTTTCACTTCATGCCATAATTCTTACTACTCTCTACTTTCCTGTTTATACCTTTCATCATCTCACTATTACTTTACTGTTCATTCCCATTCCTAAATATCTACTTCTCTCTGTCTCTCCCCGAGCCTCAAATTCTTTCCATCTCTACGACGTACTTCATCATTTCAAAACTTCTGTTTTCCTCTCCCAAACACTGCTACTCCTAGTGAAGCAAATCTCTCGCCTTTTTTGTTGCAAAATTGGTATCTTGTTCTCAGTTGGGACCACCAGTTTGCCAACTTGTTGGCTGTATCATTGCTTTTAGACTATATCTTTCTGTTCCCCTTAGCCAGTGCTTTGAATCAAAGGCACTTTATAGACAAATAAAATGTAAATCTACTCCCATTGAAAGTTAAGTCAAGTAGCCAAGGTCTTTATTAATGCAAAACTGTCTTCCTTACCATCACACACTCTTGCCCAGAATGCTTCAGATAAAGCACAAACAGCTATTACGAAAGATTTAACAGATGGTTCCCTGAGATTTTTTTTAATAAGATTCTGGGGATTCTGTCCTATAAGCAAAGCACATCACTGTGCATCCTGCAAAGTCACTTGTGCACCAGCACAGTAGTTAATTTTATGAGATACTGCATGTGCCAATGCACCATGGGCACAACCGAGACCTAGAAAACAATTGCTACATGAAACATATTCTTTAAATGCTGGTTTAAATACAGAGATGACAACCAAGGCTCAAGCAGGTATCAAATATAACCAGGGGCCTTCCCCAAAAAGGACTGGACTCTCTCCAATTTGTCCACATCCCTTCTGTAGTGGGGGGGACCAAAACTGGACACAATACTCCAGGTGTCACCAGTGCCGAAGCATTGATAATCCCTCTCAAAAATACCACACACACCCCTCTGGGTTTAAGTAAACAGGACAGACAAGGGGACAAACTCATAGGTGTTTTGGTACCCAGGAAACCAGAAAAATATTAACACAAAGGGTGGTGAAATCTGAGTGAGCATATTTCAATGAGTGTATATATGCATTACCCACACACTCCCCAGATAGTGTACATATACATGGATTTATAAAAATAGAATGCATAATTTCAGTTGAGAGTCTTATGACAATATAAATAAGGGTTTATTGAGACTCATAAATCCTATTTTCCAGAGCTTATGAAAAACGCATAAACATTTGCTTAGGGCTGTAATTCCATATACAAAGTCTTATTTCAGGAGCATTACTTTTAGACATTTTTCAGTTTTGTGCAAGAAAGGCTCATTAAAAATGCAGTTTTTCCAAGAAAAAAATTTACTGGCTTTGCATCACTTTTCGCACTCTCTTCCAAAACATTTTTAAGAAATGTGATCTAGTAATTAAATAATCCATAGTATGGCTTAGTCACTGTATTTTTGAAAGTAAAATTAAATTTAGCTACAATATTGTTTCCCACAAATTTGCATACAGAGATCGGGATTGTTTCATCCCAAGAGGTGATGAAATGGGCTCTGAACCCATTCAACCACATCTTCTACCTTTAGTCCCAGCCGTACTTTGTTCTGACAGAGGGTAGCAGCGTCATCCAGAGCTTATCAAAGCTACTCATGAGCTGGAAGAAGTGGGTCACTAGAAAGTAACACGCGATCCCCTACTCCCAATGGTAAGAGCACCGCTACTACAGAACTCCTATGTGGAGAGCATGGAACGTTACCGAGTCCTGTGTCGATCCTCCTGCAGGTTAGGGAAATGCTCTCCCCATAAAACTCTGTGTTGACTTGTGGGGATTTTCAGGATGGAAAACTTCGCCAGTTAGATAATTGGATAATTAAATGGAACTCAGGGAATTGTTCCTATTAACTGCAAATTCTAGATTTAGAACCATACCAACTCCTGTATTTGATTATAGACACACAAACTCTGTTAACACCCTCAAACACAAAAAGGTACTGATCTCAATCCAAATACAGCACTAGTTCACACTTCACAAACCCATACCCAAAATGGATTTTAGGGCTTGCTGAAGGCCATTCAGATTCTGCTTGCATGTCAGGAGAAGCGCCACGGTGGATTCTTCATGTACTGGCATTTTTATGGGGAGGAGACAGTAAGTATCTGATCTCATAGAATCTTAGAATCATAGAATACCAGGGTTGGAAGGGACTTCAGGAGGTCATCTAGTCCAACCCCCAGCTCAAAGCAGGACCAATCCCCAGACATAGAATCATATCTCACAAGCCATAGAATCATATCTCACAAGCCATGAGATAGGCCTCCCAACACACATCTGAACTGAGCATTATCCCTATTTTGTAGATGGGGAAACAGTCTCAGAGAAGTAAAATGTCTTGTTCAAGATCACGCAGTGAGTCTGTGGTAGAACTGGGAACAGAACCCAGCAGTTCTGACTTCCAAGCCCCACACCTTAACCACAAGCCCATCCTTCCTCCCAAACCAATACAGCAACACCATGTAACCTCCTGCCCCCTGCCACTCAGTAATACACAGAGACCCTGCACGTACAATTGGCTGGAAGAAGTAGTGCTCTTCCTACACTGTTGGCACTCCTTCAGTGGTCTACAAACGTGAGTAATCTAACACTCTCTATTAGGGTAGATTAGTGATATACGCAACATATGACCTTACATGAAAGAGATATGAAGTGAAAACACAATTACATGTAATAGGACACTGAGCACAAGGTGAAACACTCCCAACCAGAAAGAAAGAGGGGGGCGGAGGGGGGGAAAACACACACGCTCCAAAAAACGAACATCAGTGACTTTCTAAAGTAAGGCTGACAGTCCTACTGATATATTCCAAGACCACAAGGGTCCATTGTGATCATCTAGTCTTACCTCCTGTATAACCCAAACCAAAGAACTTCCCAAAAATGATTCCTAGAGCAGATCTTTGTGAAACACATCCAATTGTGATTTTAAAATTGTCAGTGCTGGAGAATCCACCACGACCCTTGGTAAGTTGTTCCAATGGTTAATTACTCGTGCTGTTAAAAATGTACATCTTGTTTCCACTAGTGGTGCCAATGCCTTGTGCCTCCCTCTATTAAGATTTCTTTATCAGCCTTAATTCTATATTTGTGACTTTTCCCACTGGCGTGCAAGTTTTAATTTTAATATGTACGTACACCAATTTCATATGCTTTTTTTTTTTTTAAACCTCTTCTGTAACTGTGATCGCCATCACTCAGTAAATATGTCTTCCCAGATGATGAATCAATGTAGCCAATAGCAGACATCAGCTGTTGATATCTCAATATTGCTTTATGTTGGAGTGGGTGGTTAAAAAGGGAAATTTAAATTATTCACATACAGTACGTAACAGCCATGAAGCAGCAGACGATGATCAATTCACTTTTACCTGGGAATGTACCTGAATTTTAAATCCTAGCTAATGGCGTCACTTTCAAAACTGAAGAGTAATCCCCGCTCCCACTGAAAATCTAGACCATAAGCACGTAAATACCTGTATGTTTGTGATTATATATTTCCAGCAACTGAGAGAAGTGGAGAAATGTATAATCATGTACATAGCTTCCCAGTCTGAGTTGTGGATTGGAAGGCTGGATTTCCAGCAAGGCTCCAGATGGTAGCACTGACCAAGACAAATTCCCAGATGTGCAGAGTAGGGCTGGCTCAAACAACAACAATTATTTTCTCTGAAAAATTTTGGAATGAAACAAAAACAAAAATAGTTTTGACAAAACTATTCAAAGCAAAACATTTTCATCTGGAGTAGAATCAAATAGAAGCAGAAGCGTCTCCCTCCCCCAAATGAAGAGTTTCTCCTCTCTTCCCCATTTCCTCCCCTAGAAAAAAGAAAAAGAAAGGGAGGAAAAAACAAAAACTTACAATTTTTCATTTCAATTCCATGGGACTGAAACAGAAATTAAGTTTTCATTTTGTCAAAAATCTGAACATTTCACACTATAGGGAAAAATATGAACTCACACCAAAAAATTATTTAAAAAGACAAAAAAAGCTATTTGATGAAAAACTTCCATCAGCCCTAGTGTGGAGAGAGGACAACAGCACCCCAACAAGAACGGGTGCATATTACAATATCAGACAATTTAAAAGGAAGTCAGCAGTGAGGTCTGGATGTTAAATGTCAAGCATTTTTTTCAAGGTCCAAGGTCTAGAATACACAACACACAATGGGTGCTGAGGGGGGTAAAAAAATATTACAAGTATTTAAGAAACCAAAGAACTGACACTAGAAAAATAAACTCAGCGTGCCATGAAATCTGTTAATAGGCTGCCTCCAAAACAGTTCAGTTAATAGCCACAGAAACTCAACATCTCGTAGCACTGGGTCCTTAGATTTCAAGGCCCTACTGATCCTTCAGCTCCTGAACCTTCATCACTGAAAAGACAGCAAAGATCTAACAGATAAAGTCGAAACAGCCCCCACAAGGCCAATAGGTTGTTTCCTGATTAAATGTAATCAGTTTAATGGGCATGAAAGATGTAAAATCAGCCATTAAGAAGCAAATATATCCACCCTCTTTCATCCCTACAAGGTACTATTTACAAACATGCAGAAATCCATAGGTAACATTAAACACAAACTTGGAAAATGTATTTACCATATTTCACCAGTAATTGGAACTAATTGAGGATTTCACAGCTACTGAAAGAACGAGCCTTTGCTTCATGCCCTGATTTCTGCTACACAGTTTGTTTGTTTTTATTAGCACAACTCTTTAGAATACAAATTGCTAACCCAATCTNTTGATGAAAAACTTCCATCAGCCCTAGTGTGGAGAGAGGACAACAGCACCCCAACAAGAACAGGTGCATATTACAATATCAGACAATTTAAAAGGAAGTCAGCAGTGAGGTCTGGAAGTTAAATGTCAAGCACTTTTTTCAAGGTCCAAGGTCTAGAATACACAACACACAATGGGTGCTGAGGGGGGTAAAAAATATTACAAGTATTTAAGAAACCAAAGAACTGACACTAGAAAAATAAACTCAGCGTGCCATGAAATCTGTTAATAGGCTGCCTCCAAAACAGTTCAGTTAATAGCCACAGAAACTCAACATCTCGTAGCACTGGGTCCTTAGATTTCAAGGCCCTACTGATCCTTCAGCTCCTGAACCTTCATCACTGAAAAGACAGCAAAGATCTAACAGATAAAGTCGAAACAGCCCCCACAAGGCCAATAGGTTGTTTCCTGATTAAATGTAATCAGTTTAATGGGCATGAAAGATGTAAAATCAGCCATTAAGAAGCAAATATATCCACCCTCTTTCATCCCTACAAGGTACTATTTACAAACATGCAGAAATCCATAGGTAACATTAAACACAAACTTGGAAAATGTATTTACCATATTTCACCAGTAATTGGAACTAATTGAGGATTTCACAGCTACTGAAAGAACGAGCCTTTGCTTCATGCCCTGATTTCTGCTACACAGTTTGTTTGTTTTTATTAGCACAACTCTTTAGAATACAAATTGCTAACCCAATCTAATTGCTGATATTGAGTTAAAGATAAAATGGGATATTTTTCATTTTTGACCTTTTTATTGTTCCCAGAGCAAGCAAGAGACAATCTTAAGAAGAGACCTTTGTAGGGCAAGGATCACACATATAACAGAGAGGTTCTATTGCTGTCTGACACATTGTAGCATTCTTTACTCCATCATGAAAGAAAATGGGTCTTTCACAGCAGTATTAAACACGGCTTTGAAATCAAAGACTTGAGAACACTGCAGGAATGTGTGTTACCGTTGGAAAAAAAGTTACATTAGACTGTAGACAGATGCCGTAAAATAAAAATAAAAAAGTGGACCAGCACTATTTGTTTATACCCCTGTAATATGCTACAGGGGGAGGGGAGGGGGGTCTCCCTAAAGCCAACTCCCTGGTTAAACTGACTTCTCTCTTGGCTTAGGCTTCCTTTCATTATCGCCTGAATTCTACTGTTGGCATGAATCAAGCCATTTCCAAATGTGCCATGAATCAAAGTGAAGTGGTACAACCTGATGCAATGTTGCGGTGTCTTGGCAAGCACTATACCTGCCTAAACTCAAGCTTTTAGCTTAAGACCCCACCTATTTGGGGTGTAGGGAAAGGGATTTCTCAGGCTCTTCTGACTGCCTAAAAATATCAGGTCTTTCAGCCATGAGTTGAGTCCTACCTTCAACTAGATTCACTTAAACCCGGATATATGTATTTTCCCAATTACAAACATTATTTGCATCATGGTAGTGCCTAGCAATCCAAACCGGTATCAAAGTCCCCCTGTGCTAGGCACTGGAGAAACACATTAAGTAGGGTGACCAGATGTCCTGATTTTATAGGGGCAGTCCCAATATTCAGGGCTTTTTCTTATATAGGTGCCTATTACCCCCCCCCCCCAACCCTGTCCCAATTTTTCACGCTTGCTATCTGGTCACCCTAAAATTAAGAGACAAACCCTGCCCAAACAAATTTACAAACTGCCTAGAAGACAACACAAGACAAAGGGAGACAGGAAACAGAGGGATGGAGAATGACCTGACTTGTCCAAGGTCATACATCAAGTTATTGTTAAAGTTGGGAGTAGTACCAAGCTCTCCTGACACCCACCCCAGTCCTCTATACACCGGATTATGCTGCTGCAAAACAATTTCTTTTTTTTTTTTAAATGGCAGAAAAACTCATTGGTGGCAGAGAGAAATACAGACTTTCCAGTCTCTCCCACTGTAAGTAGATATGTACAGTAACAAAAAGGTTCTTTCTTTTTGGCCTTACAAAGTAAAATAAGTGAGCCCTTTAGAAAACTCACTCTGTTTTCTGAAAATTAATACAAAACAAATCAGAAACACGCAGATATTTTTCACCGCCAATGGAAGAATGTTTGCATCCAACTTGAACTAAGAATCACTTAACATTATGTAAATTTAATAGGACAGAAACATTAGCATCATCAGAGACACACTCAGCTGAGAAACAGGTGATCTTCTGCACTAAAGTCCAAGGAGTGGTTGAAGACAAAGCAACCCTGTCCAAGGGTTCCATACATAATTGATGCAATTAACAACTAGAGCATAGGTAAACTACGTGAAAATGAGAATCAAAAGTGCCCTAGAATACAGACCTCCAACAACAGATACACTATTCACATCAACCACAAGGACACTGAACTAATACCCAGCTTGTCTCTGCAATTGCATTTCAAGTCATCTCTGTAAAAGGAGAAGGATGTGACATTAAGTTAACTACACTAAGGGCTCAATTATGACTCAGAGCTGGAGTCGTGCTTGAGAGGTGAGGCGGTTGAACTGCAAAGTATCTGAAAGTGGATCCCATGGGGATCCAAGCAGGCATGTCTCCAGGGGCCCTGGGCTGAGTATGCGTAACAGCAGCAGTTAATACAAATTTTCAGCAGGTGGCACACGTTTCCACCCCCACCCCAGCCCGCCTGCTACTTGCCAACGTGCAGCAGGGTAAGACCATGACCATACCACCACCCTAAGCCAGACATGTCCCCTCTCGAGTCTGGTGGCAGGTCTAATTTACTCACAGAAGGTGATAAGCAATTTCTATCTACCTGCATCCCCATTTCATCTGCCCATCTCTGCGTCTGCCTTTCAGAGAGTGACAAGCTTGCAGTGCTGCCCCCCACATCTCCCACTGGTGTGGAATATTACTGGTTTTTCTTCATCAGCAGTACATCAAATAACGTCAGGATTCTCTTTATCCAACCAGCAGCTGATGGGATCGTCAACAGAGCTGAGAAACAGCATCACTAGGAAGGCAGTGAAAACCTACAATTGTTCAGGATGTTACCAGTAAGAGAAGGGGCTGTTGCCCAGAGTTCTGGGCAGAGAAGATAGTGGAACAGGCACACAATCCAGAAGAGAACATTTTCTTTTCCCCTGATTTATGAACATAGGGATTCTGTTTTTGCATTATCCCTACTTCCTGCAAAAAACAAAAACACTCCGATGGTTGGGAACAACTTTTATCCACTTCCACACATACGATGCAGCAGGGCAAGCACAATTATTTATTTGTATGACAGAAGCCTTGAGAGGCCTCAACTGAGAGTGGGGTCCCTCTGCTAGGTACTCTACAAACACACCAGCTATGTCTATGAGCTAGGGTTTGGACATAACTTAGCCCTACATTATCCCATACCTTTTTAAAGTCTAGAATGTTATTTCGTTTTCTACTGTACTTGCCAAGCATTTATGGCTGCACAAGAGAGATACGTCACTGTATATGCACTTAGCCTTATATCCTGCGCATGTGCACTGGAAGCAAACAAGCATTTACTTCACAGAAGTGCTGTTTATCATTGACAGAGGTGAATATTGCTCCTGTCCACAGCAGGATGATTTTTTCCAAGGAGAAGAATGTGACAGGTTTTATTTTTAAGAGGTCTGAAGACTTGCATTTTTAATGTCTAGCTGTAAAAATATGATTCACCATGTTCCCAAGTCTAATTCTATAAAAAGAAATAAGAGCATCAGACTACTAGGTGACAAGTGCTACGTACCAAGTGGGTGAATCATGCCCCTGGCACACAGAAAGTTGTAATTTTATGGAAAGATGTGATTGTAATCATATTTACCAAATGTACATTATTTTTCAAACGAGAACTTACACTTGTCAACATGAAAACATGAAAAGAAATTGGAAGTTCCTCTTGGACTATATATGTATCAACAGCTCAAAGTAAAAACAAAAACCTAAATCCTAAGACCTGAATTTATGGACTGACATTTGCTGCCGTAAACACATGAAAAAATACTTTTTGGGCAATAAGAACTTAAGAGAAGGAGAAGCCACATTTCTCCTTTCATACGTGGTCTAAGGAACTGAGCATAATCATTATTTATTTGTATTTCAAAAGCCTTCACAGGCCCCAACTGAGACTGGGGTTCCTCTGCGTTGGGTACTGTACAAACATAGGGGTAGAGCCCCGAAAATCTGCGGATATCCGCGGACCATGTTTACGGATCGCAGATGGATGCGGATCCAAATTTTATATCTAGAGCCCTGCAAATCTGCGGCTATCCACGGATCATGTTTATGGATCATGGATCGGATGCGGGGGGAAATTTTGTATCCGCGCAGGGCTCTATGCGTAGGCTACGTCTACGAGGTACGGGAGCGATTCCTAGCTTGCACAGATACACTTGCACTAGCTCGATGAGAGCTAGCGGACGTATAACTGGCAGTGTAGCTGGCAGCACAGGCAGAGGCAGTGCCAGCACAGGGTTCAGGCAGGTTTGTAAGCAGCTGCTGTCACTGCCCGTGCTACCACGGCTACACTACTCTCTATATTCACACAAGTTCAACGTAGAAAAATCATATAATCATAGATTAGGATTGGAAGAGACCTTAGGAGGTCATCTAGTCCAACCCCGTGCTCAAAGCAGGACCAACACCAACTAAATCATCCCAGCCAGGGCTTTGTCAAGCCAGGCCTTAAAAACCTCTCTAAGGATGGAGATTCCACCACCTCCCTAGGTAACCCATTCCAGTGCTTCACCACCCTCCTAGTGAAAGAGTTTTTCCTAATATCCAAACTAGACCTCCCCCACTGCAACTTGAGACCATTGCTCCTTGTTCTGTCCTCTGCCACCATTGAGAACAGCCGAGCTCCATCCTCTTTCAAACCCCCCTTCAGGTAGTTGAAGGCTGCTATCAAATCCCCCTCACTCTTCTCTTCTGTAAACTAAATAAGCCCAGTTCCCTCAGCCTCTCCTCATAAGTCATGTGCCCCAGCCCCTTGATCATTTTCATTGCCCTACGCTGGACTCTCCAATTTGTCCATATCCCTTCTGTAGTGGGGGCCCCAAAACTGGACTCAATACTCCAGGTGTGGCCTCACCAGTGCCGAATAGAGGGGAATAATCACTGCTGGCAGTGCTCCTACTAATGCAGCCCAATATGCAGTTAGCTTTCTTGGCAATAAGGGCTCATTGACTCGCTCACATCCAGCTTCTCATCCACTGTAATCCCCAGGTCCTTTTCTGCAGAACTGCCGCTTAGCCAGTCGGTCCCCAGCCTGTAGCAGTGCATGGGATTCTTCTGTCCTAAGTGCAGGACTCTGCACTTGTCCTTGTTAAACTGCATCAGATTTCTTTTGTATGTGTATACAAGCTGAGAATCACACGCCTAGCTCATAGAGTAGATGTCGTCATAAGACACAGCCTCTGAAGAGCTGAATACTAAAAGTGATTACGCTAGAATCCATAGTACCATATTTCAGAGTGGTAGCCGTGTTAGTCTGTATCAGCAAAAGCAACTATGAGTCCTTGTGGCACTTTAGAGACTCAAATTTATTTGGGCATAAGCTTTCGTGGGCTAAAACCCACTTCATCAGATGCATGGAGTGGAAAATACAGTAGAGAGGTATAAATACACAGCATATGAAAAGATGGGAGTTGCCTTACCAAGTGGGGGGGAGACGGTCAGTGCTAGCGAGCCAATTCAATTAAGGTGGAAGTGGGCTATTCTCAACCGTTGACAAGAAGGGGGTG
Source organism: Platysternon megacephalum (assembly GCA_003942145.1). Taxonomy (NCBI): domain Eukaryota; kingdom Metazoa; phylum Chordata; order Testudines; family Platysternidae; genus Platysternon; species Platysternon megacephalum. The sequence continues at coordinate 4,215,278 of QXTE01000097.1, forward strand.
AAAATCACTTTTGTAGTGCTAATGAGGCCAATGTAATCAAGGTGGCCCATTTCAAACCGTTAACAAGAAAGTGTGAGTATCAGCAGGGGAAAATTAGTTTTTGTAGTGACCTATCCACTCCCAGTCTTTATTCAGGCCTAATTTGATGGTGGAAATTAAATTAATTTGCAAATTAATTCCAGTTCTGCAGTTTCTTGTTGGAGTCTGGTTTTGAAGTCTGTTATTGAGTGTCCAGGGAGACTGAAATGTTCTCCTACTGGTTTTTGAATGTTATAATTCTTGATGTCAGATTTGTGTCAATTTATTTTTTTGCTTAGAGACTGTCCCGTTTGGCCAATGTACACGGCAGAGGGGCATTGCTGGCACATGATGGCATATATCACATTGGTAGATGTGCAGGTGAACGAGCCTCTGATGGTGTGGCTGATGTGGTTAGGCCCTATGATGGTGTCACTTGAATAGATATGCGGACAGAGTTGGCACCAGGGTTTCGTTGCAGGGTTTGGTTCCTGGGTTAGTGTTTTTGTTGTATGGTGTGTAGTTGCTGGTGAGTATTTGCTTCAGGTTGGGGGGCTGTCTGTAAGCAAGGACTGGCCTGTCTCCCAAGGTCTGTAAGCGTGAGGGATCGTCCTTCAGGATAGGTTGTAGATCCTTGATGATGTGCTGGAGAGGTTTTAGTTGGGGGCTGTAGGTGACGGCTAGTGGCGTTCTGTTACTTACTTTGTTGGGCCTGTCCTGTAGTAGGTGACTTCTGGGTACCCTTCTGGCTCTGTCTGTTTCTTCGCTTCACCAGGTGGGTATTGTAGTTTTAAGAACGCTTGATAGAGATCCTGTAGGCGTTTGTCTCTGTCTGAGGGATTGGAGCAAATGCAGTTGTATCTTAGAACTTGGCTGTAGACAATGGATTGTATGATGTGGTCTGGATGAGAGCTGGAGGCATGTAGGTAAGTATAGCGGTCAGTAGGTTTCTGGTATAGGGTGGTGTTTATGTGACCATCATTGTGTTTATGTAACCATAGTTATCCACTTACTTTAAACAGTACAATAGGCAGATAACTGTGGTGTTCAAGATACAAAGGCTTGGTCACTGCTAGCAAATGGTTTAACAATTTATCAATCAGAGGAGTGTTATGAAGCTTGTTTGTACAGTGCTTTGAACACAACCCTGTAGTGTGCAATTACTAAATAGATTCATACTCCCATCAGAGAACAAACAATGTGAACAACTCCCTGGTGATGAGTCCGTTGGAAATATTAGGTGGGTTTAAACACACTAGTTAGCTGTAGTTTCCTGATCATTTCACCCTGCTGAGCACTGCATACTTTCTATTAAGAAGGAGTACACACACACACACACGCACACACAGTGTCAGACACGAAACATCAGTAATAGTCAGACTGTCTGTCATAGGAACATGTGCACTTTTGAAGTTAATGTTTAACAAACCTAGATCCGGATGGGCATCCTACTGACCGCAGGTTGTGCAGGAACATGCCAGACACATTTTAGTGCATTTCATATTATTAATCACTTTATAAAACTATTAATCACTATTAATCAATTTATAAAACACAATGACACTAACTTGTAAGCCAACTCTTATGGAGGGAGAGAGAGTTTACCATCTATTGCCTTGGATTATTTAAAAAACCAAGGTAGTCAAAAGTAAGGAAAGTTCAAGCACTGCTTTTTACAGTGCATTCTTCACTTATTTCACCAGTCAGACCCACACCCAACTCCAGTTAACAGGACTCTGAATTTCACTCTGAGCCCTGTTAGAAGAACAGCTTCTGCTCAAGGATTTGTTTTAAATATCTAACCAAAGCTTGGCACAAGGAAGCCTGGGGTTGGTTGGTTTGTTTTTTAATTAAATCAAGATCAGGAGACCATTCCACAATCTTAAATTGATAGAGAAATGCTTAATTGAAAACATGTTTTTTACAGTTCAAAAAGGAAAATGCATGGCTAATTTAATTCAAATTCTGTTAGTGCTAAATATGCAGTGTTTGAGTGCTAGTAAACAGTGTATCCAATTACCAACTGTATTGTTCAAGGGAATGCATCTAAATGTCCATTTCATTTTCATAATCTTCATTTAGCTCCTTTGTGAATGGAGAAATGACAATGTTCAAAGTAACCATTACTTACAAAAACTACATTTTAAAACAATGTAAAAAGCTATTACTACCATGTAGTTTTAACCAAGATTTAAAGAAAATATTCACTGGTCACACTACTTGTCTTCATTATTCTAGTCTCTTTTTCTTCCAACACTCACGAGAGTACCCTACCATATGGGAACAAGGAAAAACCCAAACCTGGACTTAACAGGAAGCAGGCTTTAGAAAATCTGTCTGTCTGGACATAGCACTGCCCTCTCCCAGATGATTTTCTGCTACTGATGGAGAGGAGGAGGGGAGTCCAAGCTATTAGTATCCTTTTAGCAAAGCATGCTGGGAGTGGGAGGAGTCTGGGATCATATAAATACAGGCTCTTATTCAATCAGTGTGAGGCGAGGCAGTGCCAGGAAAAGGTATGCTAGAAGAGGCAACAGCAGAGGAAGAAGGTACTAGAACCTGTGGACTTCAGACACACAGGCCAGCGTTTTGCCTACTTAAAGAGAATTTAGGCACCTCAGAAGGAAAAGATTCCGAGCATGCTGAGCACTATAACTTGGGGCATGGGGAAATGTGACTGAATGCAACCAGGTGAGTCTATCCAAGTAATAAATACCTATCACATTTTTTCCTCCCCCCTCCCCTCACCCCGATCACTCCCCCAACCAGGTCCATGGCTTACCTGATGACAAGCCCCTTATCATTTGCTAAGGATACCAAACTACTATTTTTAAACAGTACGTCTATTTTACTTACAATCTAGGTTTCATGTAAGCAAAGTTTCCATTATTTTCAACAAGTCTTCTACTCCAGTAAGGGTTAAGTAAAAACTTCAGGATCTGGTGCAATAGGAGAGTCACTATAGTAGTCGTGGAAAGAATAGGATTAGAGTCAGGATACTGACTGAACAGTGGTCTGTTGCAGTATGCTTATTTCTCAATAAATAACACAAACACAGCTTTGATGAATTATGGAGTGATGGCAGTCATAGTTAAGACTGCAACAGTTTCCATTTTAAAGCCAATTTTATTTTCTCTTTCCCAGCCCTCAAAGAAAACTATAAAACAGATCAGTTTCAAAACTGGTAGGTTAGGCCTGGGGCCAAAGTAGAATTTTTCTGAAAAATTTAATATGCAGTAGCTTAAGGCTTTGAACAGATATGTTTTGAAGAACACTGATTCCATTGTCTGACGTGAAATGGAGGAACCAATGCAGGTAAAGTTAGAGCGAGAAAATACTTAATTAGAAGATGTTGCATGTTCTGAAGGTCAAGTGGAAATCTTTTGAGGCGGAATCTTCTTCTGTTCTGAACTGCCACACGAGGAAAAGTAAAATAGTTCCAAATATTCTTAGGAAGATATATACCTATGTTGCCTAATTTGGTAGATGTTTCTGACCTCTCTAACAGTAGAACTTGTCTACAATGATGTCAACCCCAGGAGGTTTCCCAAGGTCAATAAAATGAATGCCCTCCACTTCAGAGATTGAAAGATGGTTCCCTTACTTCTTGATCAGTACAGATTTTTGTTCAGGTTTTGGAATCGCAGTGCAAAACCTAATATAAGGTTCAATAAGTCTAGACCAAATTACTTTTACAAACTATCCTTTTTTCCCAGATTGTGGGGACAGGGTGGGTTTCAAGCTTGGGGGGAAATGAACTACGCATACATGTTAGACCAGCACGTAAGGGCACTTTAAGACCTACAATGAGAAGTGCCACATAATTATTAGAGCTAGTCAGAAAACCTTATTCCACCTATACAATTTTCAAGGTAATTTTAATAATCAGATAGGAAATGCATGATGAAACCTAGAAAAACTGTGCTGGTTAGCGTGTATATGTGCACCTCTTACTTCTATGGGATGGAATCAAAATTGTTCAACTTGTGTCACAGACCCTATAGAGCTAACAGTTCAGAGATTCTCCTTTAGCTCAAGTGGCCTGAATCTGAGCTCTAATCCTGATGTCACTATGAAGTTATGAATAGTCATGGTATGTGTCTTCATGACAACTGAAGTGCAAGATAGCCACAGGGTTGTTACAATATTAAAATCTTTGAAGACTCGCCTACCAATTGATTCAGTATTTAATTTGTCCATTTTAAAAGAGAGCACTTTCGGTGTCCTGTTAGAGGAGCTATTGGGAAAACAACTGGAACACAGTCCTAAAGCCATGAAGGAGAAGTGGTCTCAAGACTTACTGCTGGCTTTGCCACCTGCTGTGTTCAAAGTAAACAAGAAAAAAAATGCTCAGTGAAATTTGCCTCTGTGCAGAGGGCCAATACAAGTATAAAGCACCACTAATACTACCAAACAGGGCTTAACTGGGATGAAAATAGTGCATGTGCCTTGTGCTGGCCCTCCGCCCATGAGCGAATTTCACTCGTGAATACAGTATACTGGGAGGAAATACCCTGCGTCTGTCACATTTTCACCCAAAACAAGAGTTAGTCTACTCAGTATTGCCACCCCCAACATTTAAAAATCACGAGAAAGGCCTCAAATAATCATTAGATTACCTTAAATCATTTTTTGTTAAATAATAAATTTTCCAATGGTCCCAGGATATTAGAGAGACAAGGTGGGTGAGGTAATACCTTTTGTTGGAGTTTTTGTAAATTGGTCCAATAAAAATACTACCTTACCCACATGGTCTAATACATTAACTTTTTTCTTTTTGGTCTTCTGGTTGTGAGCCATTAGGATGCGAATGGGTAATGTTTTCAAGCCTGGAACTAAGGGCTAGATTTTTTTTAAATATAAACTGAGATTGTCACCTAATCACATGAATCCAGCAGCTGGGGCTTAGAGAGGGGAAAAATCAAATATCATGAGGCTTATGCTAAAATCGCAAGAGTTAGCAACACGGCCTACTCGTCCATCCCACATTCAGCAGAAAAGACAACAAGCCAACATGGACAATTTTTTAATTCGCTGCGTTTGGTTTCTATTCCTTTGTAAGGTTTGTGGTTTTATTTTTCTCCCTTTAAAAAAAAAAAATAGCTACCATTGAAATAGAGGTTCCCTGTAATATTTAAAAACAAACCACAGTCAGCAAGGGTGTCAACCCAAATTCTACTATCATTGACTCAATAAAAAACTGAATTGCTCCAGTGGCTTCATAACTGAAACATCTGCTGTCTGCAAGATTGGCCAAGTCTGCTTTCATTTTCACACAATCCAGAAGCGCAGGTTTGACTTATCAAACAATGTCAGATTTGTTTAGTAACAACTCGGCACATATTAATAAAAAAAAGTTGGAGGAGATTCGGACTAAAGTGGTTGCTGTGGAGAACGGTTTTAAAAGCTTGTGTTTTTGACAGCAGGGGGCTGGGAGAAAACAGACAGAAAGCTGCCTTAATATGGTTGTATTCTAATTAAGGCCATTAAAGAACTGCTAATATAGGGACATCCAGTAGAAAAGTCAGAAAATAAGTTAAGATTTAAAGTATCACTGTGATATGGGTTAAAGGAAATATTCCTGAAAACATGCAGCAAATTAATCATTTTGACCTTCCTCAGAAATACGAGGGAGACCTTCAGCAACACCCCACAGTTTGTGTGCAACCAGCACACGCAACTCTTGACATAACAATCCCTTTTTTTAAATGAGCAAACATGAGTCAAGTTTTCACTTCACCCAGATTGCAACCATGTTGTTTGGCACTGGAAGTTATCAATGGCTATTAAAAATAGGATGACGAATACAGACTTGAAATACATGTTTTATCCTGTCAAACTGAAAGTCTGCTAAAGAGAACAGACGCCTTCGTTCTTCCACAAATGCTATTAGTAGAGCATCTTATGATGGAGGACTCAAATAACTTCAGAAGGCTGACAAGGTGGGAGCGGTAATATTTTTTGTTGGACCAACTTCTATTGGTGCGAGAGACAAGCTTTCGAGCTTACCTGAAGCTCTTCTTCAGGTCTGGGAAGAAGAGTTCTGTCTGAGCTAGAAAGCTTGTCTCGCTCACCAACAAGAAGTTGGTCCAATAAAAGAGATTACCTCACCCACCTTGTCTCTCTAATATCCTGGGACTAACATGGCTACAACACTGCATGCATTCAGAAGACTGACACACACTAGAGTTTTTGTTTTAACCTCACCCTCCCCAAACAACTCTGATTAGCTCTAACCTCTTCTCTTTCCTCTGTATTACTGCCACTGAGCTTTCTAAATTGATCTTTTGCACAATCCGAGTGACTATTGTCTAAGGATTGCAAAGTACTTTGCAAACTTTATTTAAGACATTCCCCAGTAAGGTAACTATTGCAATAAACTAGTATTGTGCATGTGCACCATCATCTCCTACTGGATGTCATGAAAATTGCTCAACTATAGCAGAGGTCCTGCAGTCTCAAAGCAGGAAAATCTGAGTGCTATCCCCACTACAACCACACACAGCCAAAACGTGCAGCATAGTGACAGCTGTGACACCTTGGGTGTCTGCAGGATTATTATAGAATCATTACCCCCATTTTACAGATGGGGGAAGAGAGAAGTAACATGCAGAAGGTCGTAGAGCAAGTCAATACAAAGAGATGAAGTAAGTTGCCTAAGGTCATACAGCAAGTCAGGGATGGGATCTCCTGACTCCCAGTCCCCAACACTAGCCGGTAGGCTCCATTCCTTCATGCTGGATATTACTGCTATTCCTCTCCTACTTATATAATTGCTGTTACACACATCTTTCCATTGTGATTGGGATTATTTTATTGGAAGGCAGGTACATCTTCAGATTTCTGGGCTATCCACGTAATGCAAGTTGACAAGTCATAACAGAAAAAATGAGGGAGGGGGCTTAATTATGCACCTGGATGTTTTATCATCCATGGAGAGCTTAGTGTTGGTCTTAAGTAGGATGAATTAAAACTTTTTTTTAATGATTATTCCCTTTGCTCATAATAATCTTCATGAGAATTAGGGAAGCGTCTATGATAAGCAAAGTTAGGTGATTGAGAACCAGACTGAAATGTGCAATATGCAACCGATCAGAGAAGCGACTAATATATCCTGCGACTGCACAACAAGAAACATCAGGTTCAAGGACACTCACTAATATCCAATCATCCCCATTGCTTCTATGTCAAGGACCCAGATACGGCATATTTGTTCTGGAAGATGAGAAGGATGATGAGCTGGCTCTGCTATTCCCTCCTCCCTGGAACCTCATGGAATCCCTAAGAGTGATGCAAGAAGCTCCACACCACCATCTCCAGAGGAGGCAGCTATCTGCATCTATATTAGTTTATCTTGAGTTACATGTACAGAGCCATTTAGAGAGGTCTGTATACAAGCACAACATTGGTGGCCAGAGAAAGGACTGCTCCTTCAGGAGACCAAAAGAAATCTGATGAGGTTCAACAAGGACAAGTGCAAAGTCCTGCACTTAGGACGAAAGATTCCCATGTACTGCTACAGGCTGGGGACTGTCTGGCTAAGCGGCAGTTCTGCAGAAAAGGACCTGGGGATTACAGTGGATGAGAAGCTGGATATGAGTCAACAGTGTGCCCTTGTTGCCAAGAAGGCTAATGGCATATTTAGCTGCATTAGTAGGAGCACTGCCAGCAGATCGAGGGAAGTGATTATTCCCCTCTATTCGGCACTGGTGAGGCCACATCTGGAGTATTGTGTCCAGTTTTGGGGCCACCACTACAGAAGGGATGTGGACAGATTGGAGAAAGTCCAGCGGAGGGCGACGAAAATGATCAGGGGGCTGGGGCACAGAGAGGCTGAGGGAACAGGGCTTGTTTAGTCTGCAGAAGAGAAGAGTGAGGGGGGATTTGATAGCAGCCTTCAACTACCTGAAGGGGGGTTCCAAAGAGGATGGAGCTCAGCTGCTCTCAGTGGTGGCAGATGACAGAACAAGGAGCAATGGTCTCAAGCTGCAGTGTGGGAGGTCTAGATATTAGGAAAAACTATTTCACTAGGAGGGTGGTGAAGCACTAGAATAGGTTATCTAGGAAGGTGGTGGAATCTCCATCCTTAGAGGTTTTTAAGGCCCGGCTTGACAAAGCTGGCTGGGATGATTTAGTTGGGGTTGGTCTTCCTTTGAGCAGGAGGTTGGACTAGATGACCTCCTGAGGTCTCTTCCAACCCTAATCTTCTATGATTCATGCTGACAAAGGAAAGGACCAGAGGAGCAGCACAGAAGCCCAGCCCCCACCCCCATAGGACTGGAGTATCCCTTCCCTAGAGGGTCTTTGAATTAGTGGGTCTGGGAAGCTGAATACCTCTACCACCAATTAATATAGGCACACCAAAAATCCTTCCCTTTCCCTCCATGGGAAAACTGGAAGATATATGGAAACTATAGTGAATACTTACATTTCCTGGGGGCTTCAATCCCATCTCCACTGGCTATTTCCTAAGGAAAGAGGGATATTACCCTGCATCCTAAACAAGCAGATATGGTAAGTCTTCAAGAGACCCACTAACTACAGCCTGAACACAACAGGCTATGGATGGTTCACTCTCATTTCCCTTTTGTCAACAGTGCTAAAAAGAACTATTTTATTGGACCCTTTTTTGACAAAGTTATAACACCGATCAGACCCCCAAGTGCAGTTTTGCCTTAATCTGAAAAATTTAAAATTTTAATTCAGCAAATCACAAAAGATGCAAAGAATCATCATATTTTAAGGCCACAAGAAATCATTTATGATCACACTGTCGGGCCTTCTGCATAGCACTGGCTACGGTATCACACCCGATGATTCCTGCACCAGGCCATAACTTCTGGTTCTGCTGGAGCGTATCTTTTAGAACGATGTCAACCTTGATTTAAAGACTTTAGGTGTTGGAGAATCCACCATATCTAGGTCAGTTTTTCTAATAGTTAATTACCCTCACTGTTAAAAATTTGCAATTTATCACTAGTCTCAATTTGTCCACACTTCCACTTCTAGAATTGAGTCTTGTTATACCTTTGTCTGCAAGATTTAAAGAGCCATCTATTACCATAGACCTTCTTCCCCATGTAGATAGCTGGTAGGTAGGACAGTGATCAAATCATTTCTTAACCGTCTCTTGGATAAACTAGACAGACTGAGGTTTGTATATGTCACCGTAAGGCAGATTTTCCAGACCTCCAATCATTCTTGTATCTCTTACCTGGGCCTCTTGCACCCAAAGTGAGAGTGATAACCTTAAGAACCCTTCTGAAACTTTTTATTGTTTAAAATAGAACTATTATTTGTGACAGGTGAGCCCGAACAGCTTATAATTCTTGGGACATCAACTTTCTGCCTAACCTTGAGTTTTAAATTTGGGATAAAACTTCACTGAAGAAAATTTATGGAAGAGGTTTTCTATTTTTGAACAATATTTTTCATTTCATCCAATGATCTCATGAAAATGGAATTCTTTTATTATCCCTAGCCATTAATCTTACTTCTGCTAATTTTAGAAAGTGCCTTAAGCACTAAGTTTCAACATACTGAGGAGGCAGCTTGATATGTCACAGAGAAATCAGAGATGCAGTTATTGATCATACTTACGAAGATGGAATCTGGTTTTCTGAATACACAGGAAAAAAGGCTTCTATGGTTACAAAAATTACATGAACAAAAAGACAATGTGGTGAAAACTTTCCTGGCAATCTAAGCAGAAGGGAACGTATAAGTTATTGCTACCACAAAAGCACTGTTATTTCATGTGCCAGAGTTCCTCATTTTTATTATGTTGACCTTGAAAGCATAAGAACAGAAGAATGGCTACACTGGGTCAGACCAATGGTCCATCTAGCCTAGTATCCTGTCTTCCAACAGTGACCAATACCAGATGCTTCAGAGGGAATGAACAGAGCAGAGCAATTATCAAGTGATCCATCCCCTGTCGTCCAGTCCCAGCATCTCAAAGTCAGAGGCTTAGGGACACCCAGAGCATGGCAAAAACTCTATTTGATGTAGGAAAAGTCTACGCCTTCTTGGGACTGTGTCTGTTAAGCATAAGCGTAAAATACTGAAAAACTGAAAAGCAGGCCCTTGTGAAAAAGTCCTATAGAATTTAATAGAATATGATCACCTTTCTAAATATTTCCCCAACTACTCTAAAGTTATACACAGACAGTCAGTGCATGCTTGTTGCTGACTGTGAACATCCCAGATAGGGAGTTACAGTAGCAAAACTTTTAAAGCACATAAAGGTTACAGGGTAAGAGATGACAACCCCTCGCTGGTCCGGATTGCACCCATGAACTCGACAGAAACCCCAGGCCTGAATTGCAGAGGTGCTCAGCACCCACACCTATCATTGATGTCACTGCAAGATGCAGGAGCCCAGCACCTCTCCAGAGGCACTTGCCATGCCAAAGAATCAGGCCTCCAAACTTTAAGGCAGAATTGGACTAATGGCAGCAGCACCAGATATTCTCAAGGTATTTGCTATCTTGGCAATACTCCAGGTACTAAATTATCCATCACTGTCATGTTCTACATATACAAGCAAATGCTTCAAAACAGGAGGGAACCAGGAGAGGGTCCCTCAGACATTATCCCACAATCCCCCATCCACTGACACTCTTGTGGGTTAACAACTGTATTACTTATAATTTTGAATGATTCTTCACTACCAGGATAAATGGGGAAATGGCAGGGACCCTTGGCAGCATCCTTAAAGGACAGACATTTACAATGATGTGACCATTCTAAAAAGGAACCTTTTTCTCCTTCCAAAGCATTTTTTCCTCTTCTCTGCAACAGCACAACTCAGATTACCCTATGTTCTCAGAAATACTATTTATACATGTGTGTGTGACTCACCTCACGACTGCTTATAAATTTCTGCTCTTCCGCCTTCGTTATGGAGAACGAGGGAGCAACATGCATTTTTTGTAATGATCACATGCACCTCAGCTTGTGCGGTATTATCCTGTCTGAATGCAGAGTTAAATCAAAAGGAAGCTGTAAGGGGGAAACACACAGGAAACGAAACAATAGCAAAGATAAGACACCTGGGGTCAACAGCTTCAAGGGAGTTGACATTACAGTAACTAAGCTATCAATTGGGAAGAAGTTTCCTTCCAGGCTAATGGTTTACTCTTCCCAAAGCTAAGCCTAGGATCAAAGAAGGATACTAAACCATTAAAGGCCCTGGGGCCTAGAAAAGGAAAGGGACTAAGTTGCCAGGAAGTGTCAATGGGAACCGACAGGGAGAGGGAGTCTGCAGAAGGGCACTTTCCTTCTCCAGATCCAGAGTTGGAGGCAGCTGGCTTAGATGAAAATTATTATTACTGTAGTGTTTAGGAGCCCTAGACTATGAACCAGGACCCCACTGTACTAGGTGCTGTACAAACACAGAATAAAAAGTTGGTCGCTGCCCCAAAGAGCTTACAATCTCAGTATATGACAAGAGACAACAGCTGGATGCAGACAATGTTATTGCTCAGCATCACAGGCTGTGGTCCACACACACCAGCAGTCTAACAGCTGTCCAGTTTTTTTGTAGGCATCACAGCAAAGGAGTTTTGAGGAAGGATCTGGAGGAGTAGAAAGAGGTAATTTTGCGGCTGTTTACAGGGAGCCCCTCCCAAGCATGAGAGGCAGCATGAGAAACCGCACGAAAGTGCTTGTTTGAAAACTTAAGAAGTGGACAATGGAGGTTGGCATCATGGGCCAATCAGAGGTGAGGGCTGAGAGCTCAAAAGCAAATGAGAAATGATAGATACAGCGGCGATTGACGGTGAAGGGCCTTGAAAGTGAATATAAGCAGCTTATGTTTGACGCAACAGAGAAAGGGGAGCGAGTGGAGGGACGCAAAGAGAGGGTTGACACAGTCATGGCAACAGGCTAGGAAACTGATCTTTGCAGCAGCATTCTGAATGGATTTGAGTGGAGTAAGATTGCATTTGTCAAGGCCGGAAAGAAGAATGTTGCAGTAATCAAGATGTGAGATATCAAAGCTTTCAAGGAAAGATTACGAAGTAGGTAAGGGGAAATATGCATACTGACTTCATGGTTTTTACCCCTCTGCTCTATGTGCTTTGTACCTTTGGATGAGTGAATAAATAATGCTTTGTTCTGAAGAGGTTTGTTGAGTCATTTTAATCGGCTCACTGGTCACAGGTCCCCCAAATGAAAGGGCTCACAGATTCCAAACCCAGCTAGGCCTGCTGCGTTAACATGGTTGGACCCAGGGGGCTGCCACCCAGAAGGGGATAAAGATAGTAAGGCCTATCCCCAAAGGAGTGCACTCAAGGGGAACTAAAAGGGGGTCTACAGCGCAGTTTGTCCTGTAACCATGACCACAGAGATGATAAAATGGAATCAGGGCCCCTTCAAACATTCATCTCAGAATGTTGGACATTCTTCTCCGCATGTCTGATGTAGATGTACAGCAACTTTACATTCAGGTGGTTAAGCCAGATAATTGCATCTGGAGTAGCGGAGTATATTGCTGTGGTGCCTCCTTCGTATTTGTGAATCGGGCACTGAGTTGTTTGTTATATGTTGCATGGTCCATTCTGGATGACCACAGTCGCACTCTGGAGACGCTCTAATTTTCCACTTGTGCAGCAAGTATCTGCATCTGCCATGGTTTGTGCTGATGCGGCTTACGGTTGCCCAAGAGCTTCGCAGAAGATTGAAGCCTTTTGTGTCGGGTCTTTCACAAGGTGTTTGTTTGTGACTTCTTGCCATTGGAAACAGCGCATTATAAGACACCCAGCTATCTAAGAAGGATGTTCAATTAGCACTTCAGGATCATTGGGGGAGGGAGGAGAAACCACTGGATCTGCTAACCTCTCATCCGGACTCATCTTTTTACTGACACATGCATAGTACGGGTGCAGTGTATGGGAATAAGAAAATCCAAGTCCTGATCTGTAGTGCAGCAATTTCAGAGGCATCACCCACGGTCAGGCAAGCAGAATAGTTACTTTTTTTTTTTTTTTTTTTTTTTAAAGTGTAGTCACACTGTTTTTTAAGTGATGCTGTTTTTGTACTGAAGACATTCTTTTAAAAGAAAAAAATGCCAGAGAGGCAGTGCAGTTTGGCTGGAGACCTGGGTAGACACATCCCGAGAGACCTCCCTTCTAAAGTCTGGAAAATGTAGCATCTAATCTACTTTGGTACTCCGTGGACTGTGAAAGATACAAGTATTTTGCAGATGGTGATCCTGACAGGAACGATGATTAAGAAGCACCTCCAGATTCAGTCTTCCTGGCGTACTTAAAGGTAAAAGCCAAGAACTAAGCTCCCCTGCCGCCCCACTTTGCTTCTCTCATAGATCTCTTCCAGCAGCCCTCTCTCTTGTGCACCTGGAATCCCAGTCTCTCCACCTCTCAACACAGCTTAGCATGGGAAAAGGTTTCTCCGTGTCCCCATCCAAGGGCTGCAGTGAATCCAGGCCAGCACTGCCTTTGCGTCTCATCAACTCCTTCACCACAACAGACGCCCATCAGCTCTGCAGCAAGACGTGGATTTTATTTCCGCTCCCCTCAATGCAGCAAATGGATACCAAGGAGCTTCCCTGTAGCGGAAGTGGAACTGCAGTCAGGGCTCGAGGGACGTATGCTTGTGTCAGTGGAGTTCCCAACACGAATAAGAACTTACGCTGAAGCTGGGAACCTAGGAAGGGTTGGGCAATCTAACTTGGTTTGCAGTGGCTGAAGGTAAATATACTTAATTGTTTTCTCTTTATCCTACTGAGAATTTCCCCATAACTATTTATCATTTTGGGAAGGAAATGGGGAGAAATAACTAACCTAGTGAACTAATAATCAGTTTCACTGCACAAAGAAGACGGTACTTTTCTCATGTGTTCAATGAGGCCTTAACCATTCCATTTAATTACTAATTATAACAGTGGTCAAGTCATGCCAAGGTTTGCTAAGCAAACATTATTTTATTCAAGTCTCATTTTTCTTTTGGGTTCGATTAATGATCTGTCTCTGTGTGGGCATCTTATTCATTCTTATACCCCCTCAAATGGCAAATAAATGCAGTTCTTAATCTGTACTTTATCTGAATCTCTACATCATTCACCGTGAAAACTATAATAAATGTGTGCAGAGTGGTAACTAGGGTCAAGATTTCTCTTCATTCTCATAATATCACATTCTGTCATTTACAGACTTGAAAGTTGTTTAAAAATACATATATAAGGAACTAGATAAATTCTTAAGAATTCACAATTGGCCAGAGAGAGAGAATTTCTCTAGTTCTGAGTGAACTCTTTCCTTCAACCAAAACATATACTGCCTCTCAGTCCTGACATCACACTGCAAGCTAGCACTTTGCAGCTCAAATACCCCAATCATAGTAATTAAACTGAGAATGTTTAATGATGCAACTATGTTTTAAAAATCTAAGTAGAGGAAGGAGAAGACTAAGAGATACTCAAAAATAAGCAACTGAGTTTCTTCTCTCTTTATCCAACCTTTCCATCTGCCATTTCCTGAACTTTGCAAGCAGTTACACCTAGGGAAAAGTTTTTAATCACTTAAGATTCTTAAGCAATGAAGAGACTTGGGTGAACCACCAGGGATGAACCAACCTAATCCTACACCTAAAACATGAACCCAATGTCAAAACTCGTCCCTGAGGTCCTGATTCAGAAAAGTATCCCTGTTCAGGAAGAACACGTAACTTAAGTATTTTCGAAATGTGCTTCCATGAATGGGTGCCTGACACTGGAAACCCAAGTAACAACTGCTGCTCCACACACTTCTTCCTCCTCACCAGAAGACTATGCCCAATACTAACACTAATAGAGCTTCTGACCCCCAACTTGCATTACTGCCATGTCTATAACTGGGAACAAACACACACACACACACACACACACACACACACTCTGAAGTGTGTCCTTGTTCAGAATGCAGTAGTCTGCTTGCTCAGCAATACTGCCTGGCAAGCAGATCATCCCTGTAGTCCTCAAACAGCTGGCTACTTTGACATCAAATGAAGTAGCACACAGCCATAAAGACAACTGGATATGGAAACAAGGATATGCACCATACACAGAACAGAATAGAAGCAAAGTCACCACACATCCCTTGCTGATGACAAGGGAGGGCTCCTCAACAGCATTCCTCTGTGGGAAACACTGGTGGGAGGAGGAAGAGGAACAATTGCTTCCAATTCACCAGTATAGGCAATGCCCAAGGCCCAGGGGTGCACTTTCTTTCTCAGAGACCCACACAAAACACAAGGAGGACTGATCCAGCCCAGTGATTTCACATAAGCTGCCTGCAAAGCTTCTATAAGCATCACTTTGGACTCCCTTTATCTGCTGCAAAACTCATTTAACTAAAGCTTGCCCTGTACTTGTTCTGATGGCTCATATACCACCCTGGTCAAAATGCCCTCGTTGCACTTGGTTTCAACAGTCAAACCCCGTGAAAGAAAACTGACTCTGCCTTTCTTCCCTTAAACAATCATTTTATTTTGCTGCTGCCTAATTAGATGATGCTGACTAATCCTCTCCATTACTCACAGTGAAAGGAGCCCGGCAGGGGTGTTAAGATTTGGCTTTAAAAGCCATGAATTATTTCTTTTTTACAAGCAACACTTCTCTTGAACCAGTTGTCTCATCAGGTGCTCACTTCCAGAATTGTGTTCTCTATAAACCATGGGGTCAGTTCTCTGTGACCTACAAACAGCTGGAAGAATGGCAGAAGAAATTCAAAGCACAAAAAGGGGGGCTCAAACCTTACTCACAAAGGCAGTCCCATTGACATCTCTGGGATTGCTCATAACAGAAATGACTTGTAGGATTATAACCTTGATTTATTTATTTGAAACCAAACATGGAATACTTAAAGCCCCCAATCCTGCAAAGAAATTTAAGCATGTGAGAATTCACATATCAAGAGCAGTGGGACTATTTGTGATCTTAAAGTTAAGCACATGCCTAAGTCTTTGCAGGGTTGGGACCTCAATTTGTGTAATCTCATAGACCTAGGAGGATTCTTATCAGTTATAGTCCTCAGCATCATTAGGAATTCTAATTTAAAATGCAGTACCTTGCACCATATAGTTTCCCCAAGGGTCTCCTTAAATCATGGCTGACAGATATGGAAGTAAAAAGGACAATTTAAGCAAACCAAATTTAGGAAGCCCCTCTCTCCACTGATCTCCACTCAGGCTTTAAGAGAACCACATCATAATGTAAACTAGCTGATAATGTAAATTGTTTCCAGCAAGGAAAGGAATACAATTGCCGGATCCCTCCCTTCTCTCCAAGTCTAGTACTTGAAGTGCTGAGCAATTTGACAGCAAAATCTCCACACTGGAAGCAGAAGACACCAAACGTAATAAATGCCAGATTTTCTGTGGTTTTGAAACTGTATGAACTGAATCTGGGAGGAACAAAGCAAGTAAGTGCGCAAGTACAATCATTTTATTTTAATTTTTGTTATGCAAGTAAAATATTCTCTTTCATTATTTTCATTCATCACTGCAAAGGGTGGATGGCGCATTTTCCTAACAGCTTTGCTAGGCTTGAATAGAAGAGACACCTGTAACCTTTCGCTGTGCGGGACGCCGGTGGACAATGTTTCCTAAAATTATTGAAAGAAAAGCTGAGGTGTTTGTTTTTCATTTTAAAGCTAGAGTATCCTTAGAGATTTCCTATACAAATCAGAAAGTGTATGATCCAATTAATCCTCTGTTCTTACCATTCTTTAAGACTCAGGCTACATTTTCAGTGAGCACAACTGAGTGAAATTCAGCTCAGTACAGTCAGAACGCACAAACCCCTATGTTCTATTTAAGCCCCACATGAAGGCATAAATTAGGCTTAATTGGTATGCAGGGCCTTTCACCACTTGTGAACAGTTTCCTTCAGGGTTACAGTGTGTTACACTGTGAGTTCCGCAGCTACAGGATTGTAACAGACTTCTTAGGAAAGGAGGGTTTTCTTAAACTGCGCCTTTCCTCTAAAAAAAAAACAACTGTGTACAAATGGCACCTTCTGACTCAGAGCTGTTCCCTAGGGTCAGATCTGCTCACTTTAGTGACAAAAACAAGCCTGTGCTGCTTTATTAGTGCTGCATCTTGGGCATCATCAACAGAACTGTATACGACGTTTCAATCAATTACAAATGGACAAAATCCACCAAGAGCAACAGGGGCTGCACTAGAATCACTGAGGACAGATTTTGAGGAGAGCGGGGTTACCTGAACCTGGCCTGCAGAATCTTTATTGCTGCTGAGGTTGTACCAATCAGAAAGAACACATCTTGGCTCTCAAGGCCCTCGCTGAATCTGCAGGGCTGCCAATTGTGATGGGGAAGAAACCAAACTTGGTTTTACTTGGAGCATATTTACACTGAGCACATTTGATGTGGAAATCAAAAAGATACATTCAACACAGAAACCCACTAGGCCATTTTCAGAGTAATTTCCAGATGTCCTGACTTTTTTTGGCAAAAGTGGGCATTTGTCCTGTTTACTCTTGCCAATCAGTTGGCAAGAGCAAATGGAACAAATGCAGTTTTGCCAAAAAAGTGGTGTGTGACCCCTAGCGGGGCGCGAAGGTACTGGGGGGGGGAGCGAGCACAGGAGGGAGAGCTCCGGACAGCGGCTCAGGCTGGGCCAGCCCCAGATGGGCAGGTGGCAGGGAGGTCTCGGGCCCGGGGGGAGATAGAGGCCTCAGGCCAGTCCTGTGTGAGTGGGCAACTGGAGGGCTCAGGCCAGTCCCACATGTGGAGGAGAGAGGGGGGCCTCAGGATGGTCCTGTGTGGGAAGGGGGCACTCGGGCCGGACCCACGCGTCGGGGGAGGAAGGGGGGCCTTGGGCCAGCCCCATGTGGGTGGGAGGCAGGAAGGGCTTGGGCCACGTGCAGGGGGAAAGGGGGACCTCGGGCCAGCCCTGTGCGGTGTCCCGTTTTCCCTTTGAGAAAATGTGGTCATCCTATACCTACTGCAGTATTATTCCAAAAAATGCAGAGAGGTACATATGCATACTTTTGTATAACACTAAATCCCCAAGTAGTTTGCATATGGGGATTTATATATAGGTAGGTACAACGGTACGTGATGCAGAATTGCCTGGGGAAGCAGGCAGGCATTATTTACTCCGCGTATACATACAATCGATATGTTGCTGGATATAGAACTAGATTTAGCTCAAGCTCATAAGTGTTTGCCTTTGTTTCTTGTGCAATAGAAGTGGTTCGTTGGCCACGGATGAATGTTCCCAAAAATAGCATCTGGAATCCTATTTTTCACAAAATAAAAAGATTACTCTGGTGTAATGAATACTATGAAATACAACAAAAGTACATAACCCACTGTCCATCTGCCTGAAGAAACCTATGACCCACTAGAAGATGTAAATCCTGCTGAGAGAGGATCACTGGGGTTCTGCTGACTCACTAAGGCAGGTGCCTCATTATCGCTGTCTAAATTCTGGAAAAGGGGGTTCCCCCATGGTATGCTGTCTGAACTCCAAGAAGGAGACAGCACAAATTGCTATCAAAAACCTGTTTGCTTGAGGAGCTTAAGTCTCAAATATACAGAGGGCATTCAGCCTAGAACATTTAAACATGGCTCTTGGTTTCTATATGTAAATTAGCCAATGTGCCATCCACTGAGACTTGGCCCACCACAACACACAAGAACAAAATGCAAAAAGAAAAGCATCAGAGCCTAGCTTGGAAGAACAGCAGCCTAGGGAGGCTGAAACACCGCACCATATCTCGCAAGCCCATTCAAGCAAATAAAATAATTTTCTGTGTTTTATTTGATAAGACATGTGACCTATTTTAGGTTTCACTCCAGTATGATAATTAATAGTAATTTGTACAGATTTCAATTTAATACATGAATTAACTCATCCAGAACGGAAAGCTGGGTGATTTCTTGAGCTTTTTTCCCATTCAACTAAGAAGCTTTTTTTAATCATTGTTATTGATGTTTTTAAGTTGAAATACTAAAAAAAAAACCCTACAAAAGCTCCCCTCCTCTCTCTGAGCTCCAAATCATGGATCACAGCTTTAAAGGGATTTTCATGCTGGGGCAAATCTTAAACAAAAACAAAAATAAGATTTTTCAGCCTTGAGACATCTATTTCCCTTAATGGAAATATATGTGTTTTAATAATTGTTTTCTTTGACACGACCTAGCTTTTCCCTTAGTTTAATGCTACAGCAAAGTGATTGTTCAGAATTTATTTTGCTTTTTAATTTGTAATTAACTCTTCAGTTGACAGCATTATATTAAAAATGCAAAAGTATACAGCCAATGCATTAATAATTAAAAGAAAAAATATTTTATTTTCTTCAGTTACTATATATTAACACCAGCGATGGGCTAGCAGATTACACAACGAACCAGGAGACAGACTTGGGCTGTACTCCTGGCTCTGCCACTGATTCGTCTATGTGAACTCGGGCAAGTCACTTAGGCTTGGGTGCACAAAAGGCATTAAGGATGGTGATGCTCAGTGTCACCAGGCCTAACTTTTAGGTACCTAGAAAATCACTGCAACCCACAAAGCCTGAGTTCGCCACCTAAGCTCCTATATAAAGAATGGGGAGAGACAGGCACCTTAGACCGTGACCCACAAAAGCCAGCATGGTAGACAGGAAGCTATCTAAACTAGCCAATGGGAGATGCCAACAACTGGGGTGTGTGCTAAGCCCTATCTGTCTCTCGAAGATAGTGAAGTGCAGGCTGCAGGGAGGTTATGCACCAATGCCATTTTAGCCAAAAACCTTGGGGAGAGGGGGTCCCTCATAACTTTTAGCCCGTAGAACAGGGTACTCATCTGGGATGTGGGAGACCCCCAATTCAAGTCCCTCCTCCACCTGAGGGGGGAGAAAGGATTTGAACTGGGATCTGCCAACAATCAGATGAGTACATGAACCACTGGGCTAGGGAATATTCCGATGTTGGGGTTCCCTCAATCTCTCGTTGAAGCTACTGCTCTGTGGATAAATAATTGAGTGATTGGGGGAGGTGGACTGGATCTGCTTCAGAAGTCACATAAGTAATGTCAGACTTTTGCCATGTGTGTCCCATGAACAATACTGTAAAGACTGGAGCAAAAACGACTTCAACGGATAGCAAGTCTGAAAAGGTTTAGTTCGCAGACTGGCAAGGCAAAAATAAATAAAAGACTGGAGAAAAAGCGAGAGCACAAGCAATAGCTGTGACACTACACTAAAAGAACAGAGACAGCAGAAGTAACAAGAAACCATCCTGACTTGACAACCTCAGACAAAGAAATTCCAAGTTGTTAGCAGTACAGGTCTGTCTCATCTTACGCTGGGGTTACGTTCCGCGGTCAGCGCCTAAAGCGAAAACCGCGTATAGTCAAAATTACATTGAGTGTAATGGCGGGCAGAATCGCCCACACTACAGAAACAGTATTTAAATTGTTATTTTTCTCTTTTGTTGTTGTTTTTTTCTTGTTTTTGCCGACCACGTAAAGCTGAAATTGCACATGGTAAATGCGCCTAAGATGCGACAGACCTGTATTAGTAGCCATTCCTGATGCCCAGGAAACCAAAGATAGGGCTCAGGAAGGTCGTGAAGAGGATTGATAACAACGAACACACTCTCAAACAGCGCTTCCCAACTCGGGGGTTGAAGGACATGACTAGCTTAAGAGAGGCTTCAGGTGAGAAACCGTGTAGAGCAAAAACAGCTGCATGACCCCCCCGCCCCACCTCTCACCCATCTTCCTCCTACTCCCTCTCCCCAGACAGGGCCGGCTCCAGGCACCAGCGCAGCAAGCAGGTGCTTGGGGCGGACAACGCAAAGGGGCGGCACGTCCGGGTCTTTGGCGGCAAGTCCTTCGGTCCCTCTCAGAGGGAAGGACCTGCCACCGAACTTCCGCTGAAAAATGAAGCAGCGGCGGTAGAGCTGCCTGTCCCCAGAGCAGCTCCCGTTGAAGCTAACTAAAGTGCACTAGGGCTCGAACAGCAGCCCACCATCTGGCCCAGCTTTTTCTCTGCTCCCAGGACACTCAGCTCAGCCACAGTAGCATGTGGGGGCCTGGCTTCTTGGCACCACCAAAGAGCATCCACCTCCCTGCTCCATCATCATCCTAAAAATACATATTGCCTTCTAGTCGGTGGGGACCCAGCGAGGGGAAAAACAGTACGAAAAAAATACCATGAAAACAAAAAGATACAGAAAATAACAAAAGCAAGGAAAAATGGGACCGAACAAGACAGGAACTACAGGTAACTAACCATCGGATATCTTTCCAAAATATATACTCTAGGCTCAACCAGATGTTATGGTCTGGGTTATGCAGGAGCTCAGACATGATGATCGTAATGGTCCCCTATACATCTGTGTAGCAAGGTGAGATGGGAAGTCTGGGATCCCCATCCAACAAACCACTGCAATTGGGACTCCAACACAAAAAGGGTTGGAACTTACTTCTCTAAAAGATGCCATTCCACAGAGAACGGGGGGAGGTGTTATAATCCAGCAACAGTTCACAAGGTGCATTGTGTGCATGTGAAACGTAACGTTCACTGGGAGTGAAAAATTCAGGGTGAGGAGGGTTACTTTATAACTGGCCTGTTCCTCTCTGCCTGGTGCTTAAGGTTCAATCCTTTCTATCAGATGTTGTTCTTTTGGGAGTCAGAACAGTTTTTAGAAGCTTTGAAAACCAAGCATAAACATTATGGGCCTACTCTCTCCCTCTCCTGGAAGAAGCCACTGTGTTGTTCCAAAATGGAATATCAATAGTTTACCGACAGTGGAAGAAATGGTAGCAGAAGTCAGGTTTTCATCACCTTTTTCTAATACACATTCTGATCTGCAATTTTTGTTGTTGTTCTGGTGGGGACTATTTTAGATTCTGTCTGATTTACAACCTGAGATTATAAATCCTAAAGGTTACTCTTCCCCATACTGGAAAGTGGTATTTGTGTTTCTGCTAATCCCCACCCCCGCCCTTCACCCCAAAACCAGAAGGCTAGTTTTAAGATTTTGTTAGAAATGTAGATTGCCACTTGACAAGAACCACTGGTAAAACAGAGGACGGTTTTGGCATACTAGTAGCTTCTCCTTTAGAATAAAAGCACAGAATAAAGATAGTAATGATTAAAAAGCGGCCATCACATTGAATCCTACAGTGTCATGCACAGTTTTGACTTTCAGACTAATGAACAGGATACTGTGGTTTTTACTGAAGTGTAGCTACCCACTTCTTATCTGGATTGAGGAAAACCAAAACAATTTTATTTTGCTAGCCCTTTATACATTCGCAACTCTTAAAAATAAAAACAACCAAATTGCCCCTTCACTGAAACCAGATCTTCTTCATCAGTGTATTTTTCTATATTATGTACTTCTGCATGTCATACAGATGCTGAGATAATTCAGATTTTAGACAGCAGCCATGTGGAAAATAGCAGTGCCACTAATGTTTAAACATGAAGTAGATCACCAGAAAGGCTCCCTTCTTAGACACCACAGAAAAATGATATGTTCTTATAAATTGAACCAGATATTTGGTTTTTAACTACTCTCATTTTTCGGATTTTGCCTAAGCCACACTAACCATGTCGCTGAGTTTGCGGCTAAATGATGCAAAACAAATTCACCTTCATAAACATCCTTTTAGGAAATAATTAAAGTAAGGTACACAGTTCCTCTTAAAAGTAACAATGACCATATATTTGCAGAATCATTTCTGCTCTTTAACTCCTCCATATGAAAGCTTAAAACTGAAATCTATTTTATTCATCAAACATATTCACCAGGCCCTCAAGTATAAGCACACACTGGTTTGTTATTAAAGAATGTTCTGAATGCTGGCCTGCTATCTTTTTGAGAAATCAAAATACTGAAGCATTTGGCTTTATAGGAAGGAATAAAAAACAGATGGACTTTGCAAACTGATACAAAACGTTAGGGTTTACTAAATCTGGACTAGATACTGCAAATGCTACTGAGCACAGTGCCTCCTACCATGACTGGTCCCATTGAAGTAACAGCATCACTTTTAATCAGCATGAAGATTTCAGCCATTTTGGCTTAAAACATGCAGTATACTATACAATTCAAGAAGAAAAGGTTCTGAAAATTTCCCAACTTGTGAGAATAAGCAAGATTTTAAAACATGAAATGCACCTATATTGAAAATTTACAATGACATGTAAGTTTTGAATTGCGAGGATTCTTTCACTTTAACTAAACTTTGTATTACAATTTTACCTAGGGTTTTAAAAAAAAAAAAAGAAATATCTTTTTAGTTTAAGAATGTAAAAGTTCAAGGAGATCTGTCTCCAAACTAAAATGTTTATATTTTATTGTTATTTTTATATTATATAAAAATAAACCATGCATGTAACATCTCATACATTGTTCATGCTACACTAATTGTTTCTGTCTGAGATATGGGGGCTGCTGGCTGTGGGATATGCTGCTTTTCCCTACCTTCTCTTTCCCTTCTCCTCTCCACCCTCCTAAAGTACCATTGCCAAATATGAAGCAGGAGCTCTATAATGAATGTTAAATAATCTCTAAAAGGCATCCCATGGTGAAAACCTGGCCCCACTGAAGTCACTGGAACAGGATTTTGTTCCAGTTCCTAGAAATTGAGCAGCTTTTTCAAAGCTTCACAGCAAAGAAGATTCCTTGTGCCATTTCCTCTTGGCCCAAAGATTTCACTCAAAACCATGACAAAACCCACATGAAAACCTTGGGCCTAGAAAGTTAAAATAAAATTTTGCCCCATATTTAGTAATTTGTGAAATTTGCCCAGTATCAAACAGAGCGAAATGTTGGTGTTTATGTAACAGCCTGCAGTCACCCAGGGTTCCTCATAATTTAGTGTAACGATTCAAGAAATGCTTTTAGCAACTCACATGCTAGCCAAGTAGCAGTTAATCTTGGGATCAGATTTCAAGGCACAGTAGAGTAACCCCACCAATTCTCACCCCCACTGGTTCCTGGCTCAAATCCGGCTAAAGCAAACCTCATCGTATTTACCCATGAATATGTTCTCTTTAGCAATATTTAGGACGATCACAATAAAATTCCAAGAACCATTACTGAAAAATTAAACACAACCAGAGGCTAACACCCACTTTAAAAAGCCTTTACTGTTAGTAATCCATAGAGTCATCTCTGCCAAGCTGTCTTGGGTACTCCAATACCTCACTCAGGACCTGCTGAATAAGGGGCTCCAAATAGGGTGACCAGATGTCCCAATTTTATAGGGACAGTCCTGATATTTGGGGCTTTGTCTTATATAGGTGCCTATTACTCCCCACCCCCGTCCTGATTTTTCACACTTGCTGTCTGGTCACCCTAGCTCCAAAGTCACTTATACACAGGGCTAACATTTGGGGGGCGCCAGCCGCCCTGGTTGTCGGCGGTATTTCGGGGGCGGGACCTTCCGCCGCCTCTGTCGGGGGCAGCATTTCGGGGGCAGGACCTTCCACCGCCTAGGGCGGCAAAAAAGCTGGCAGCGCTCCTGCTTATACATTCCACCTCCACTTCTTCAGGATATCCTTTACTGTATGCTTTGAGAGGACAACGGACAACCGGATGCACTCTACTGACCAGTTACATAGTTCAAGAAAATGGGAGGGGGAAACAAAACCATGTCCTTACTTGCTGATTTGTTTTCTTCACCATAATTCACCTGCATAAATTGTGATTTGAAAAGATGTTCTCTTTTTACATGGAGACACATGCAGCAGCACCAATCCAAGTCCAGTGCATCCCAGCCCTTGTACTCCCATTTAATCCCCTCACATTTGACTACAAGGAAAAAGCTTCCACAGTTCAGCAAAAGGAAAAAGCTAGAGAGAAGGAAAATTAGGGTTGATTACTTAGCAAATTACTTATCTCCCTGCAACTTAATTTTCCTATCTGTAAAATAGGGATAATAATACCTATCCACCTTTTAAGGGTTTGGAGAGCTATGTATGAAACACTTTTAAAGTGGTAAGTACTATTAACATTAAGCAGTTTTAGCCACCAGGAGCTATTGCACCAGTTCCACAAAGGCTACACTGCCTTGTTTGCTTGTGACTTCAATTCAAGTTGTTAGTATTAATTGTGAAAGCCCTGTATTCTCTGGGTCTTAAGAGACCACCTTTCTCCCCCTATAAGCCATCATAACAGACCCAAAGGGGAAGCATTGTCCTGTAGTTAGCATGCTAGCCTGGAACTTTGGAGAACTTGGTTCAATTCCCTCATCCACCAGATTTCCTCTGTGACCTTAAATGCTCACTGTGTGCTTCTGCTCCTCATCTGTACCATGGGGACAACAGCAGTTCTCTATTGCACAGGGGTGTTGTGAGGATAAGCATATTAAAACTTGTGAGATTCTCTGTTACTTCAGTAACAGGGACCAGATCGGGGTGGGCAAACGTTTTGGCCCGAGGGCCACAGTGGGGTTGCAAAACTGTATGGAGGGCTGTATGGAGGCTGTGCCTCCCCAAACAGCCTGGCCCCCGCCCCCTATCTGACCACTCCCACTTCCCACCCCCTGACTGCCCCACTGAGAACCCCGGACCCATCCAACCCCCCTGCTCCTTGTCCCCTAACCGCCCCCTCCCAAGACCCCACCCCCTATCCAATTTCCCCTGCTCCCTATCTCCTGACTGCCCCGACCCTATCCACACCCCTGCCCCGACAGGCCCCCTGGGACTCCCACACTTATCCAGCCCCCCTCCCCCTGTTCCCCGTCCCCTGACACACACACCCCGAACCTCCGCCCCATCCAACCGCCCCCTGCTCCCTGTTTCCCGGGACCCCCGCCCCTTATCCAACCCCCCAGCCCCCTTACCATGCCACTCAGAGCAGCATGTCTGGCCACTGTGCCGCCCGGCCGGAGCCAGACATGCTGCCGTGCTGCCTTGCAGGAGCGCACAGCCCTGCTGCTCAGAGCGCTGCCAGCGCGGCAGCGTAGCTGCGGGGGAGGGGAAACAGCGAGGGAGGGGCCGGGGGCTAGCCTCCCCGGCCAGGAGCTCAAGAGCCGGGCAGGACGGTCCCGCAGGCCGAATGTGGCCCGCGGGCCGTAGTTTGCCCACCTCTGGACCAGATAAATACCTTAGACAGATGTAGCCAGGGTGACTCTGCTGATCTCTGTCTGGGTTTGAAAGGCTGGGGACTGGAGGCAACTCGTCCTCACTTCTGGAATTTTCTATCCCAATGTTCCGAGAGACAGGATGCAATGTTCATCTTTCTACCCAACTGAGAAGTTCACCCCTGTGCAGAGGGCCAACAAAAGGAATGGGCATCACTCAAGTCCTTTAATACGTACCAGATGGAGCTGAAGGTGAGAATCTAAGATTTAGGCTAATAAAAAAAGCCCAACAATGTTCAACTTAATCACCACAGCCTAAACCCATAAAGCAGTGCTTTCACACTCAGGAAAAGATGCGTTCTCTTTAAGCTGTGAACAGCTGAATCAAGAGGACTCCGAGTCCAGCAGCCTAGGCACAAAAACAACTTCCCAGAAATACTCTGCATACAAGTTCTTTCCAGAACATCTGTTATGTTCTCTCAGATGGTTATCAAGGAACAAACCGATTCAACCTATGCCTCATGATACTGTCCTTCAGCCTAATTGTAAAATCTACCAAGTGTTCTCATCAGCCCATCTCTGTCCCCTACCCTATAATGTTTTATGCAGTTAAACTGATTTGCTTACTTTTTGCAAGACATGTTAATCAGATATCTCTAAGGTTTGCAGGAAAGAAGTAAAATCACCCCAATTGTAGCTTTTGTTTACTTTATCTTTACACTTACTTTCAGAGTAAAAACGATGATTAGTTTTGCTCTCATCTGTTTAAAGCCAGCTGTTAATTAACAAGCCCAAGTAGAAACATGCAAAAACACTCATTGTGCGGCCCCTTCTCTCCAAGTCAAAATAGTGTTCAACTCAGACATTATCCCTTAGAAATGTCCCCTTTGGCAAGTACAAATCCATTTCATGAGTAGGCTTGTTAAATATTCTCACACCCCCTCGAGGACACAAGTAAAATCCACTATATCAACTCTGTGCTTCTATTATGGTGCCAGAGTCAATAACTAACCCACAGCAATCCGTGTCTAGAATACGTCTTCAATAGGAGCTGACCACTGCAGCTATGATGGACAGGATTTTCAACTGGGTAGTAGCAAACTTACTCTAAGTGCAGTCAAAATTCCTAAACAGATCAATTCCCATTCTTCTATGCTTACTCCCAAACTGGAGCAGGCAGTTAAAATCCACCATTCATAAAATACGACAACCAAAAAAATCTGAGCTTCAGTTCATTTGCAAATTTGATAACATCAGCTCAGGATTAAACAAAGACTGTGAATGGCTAGCCAACTACAAAAGCAGTTTCTCCTCCCCTGGTGTTCACACCTGAACTGCTAGAAGAGGGCCTCATCCTCCCTGATTGAACTAATCTCGTTATCTCTAGACTGATTCTTGCCTGCATATTTATATCTGCCTCTGGAAATTTCCACCACATGCGTCTGATGAAGTGGGTATTCACCCACGAAAGCTTATGCTCCAATACATCTGTTAGTCTATAACAGGGGTCGGCAACCTTTCAGAAGTGGTGTGCCGAGTCTTCATTTATTCACTCTAATTTAAGGTTTCGTGTGCCTGTAATACATTTTAACGTTTTTAGAAGGTTTCTTTCTATAAGTCTATAATATATAACTAAACTATTGTTGTATGTAAAGTAAATAAGGTTTTTAAAATGTTTAAGAAGCTTCATTTAAAATTGAATTAAAATGCAGAGCCCCCCGGACCAGTGGCCAGGACCCCGGCAGTGTGAGTGCCACTGAAAATCAGCTCACGTGCAGCCTTCGGCACGCGTGCCATAGGTTGCCTATCCCTGGTCTATAAGGTGCCACAGGACTCTTTGTCGCTTTTTTCAAAAAAAGGTAATGAGCTGCCCATATGAATCATGGAAATTATATTCATTTACCTCCGCTAATAAATACCAAAAAACCTCCCAAACGTCCAGAATCCCCACACTGAAATGTTTGCTTAGAAATATATGAATAAATTGCCCTTCCATGGCTCCCTCAATCCAAGGACCTGGAAGCATTTTGCAATACCGCTGTGAAGTTGGAATATATTATTGTCCCCACTTTACAGATGGGGAAACTAAGTCAGAAAGAAAGCTCAAAGACAGGAGCTGCATGACAGTGGACAATGCCAGGTGCTTCAGAGGGAATGAACAGACGATCATCAAGGGATCCATCCTCTCTCGTCCACTCGCAGCTTCTGGAAATCAGAGGCTAGGGGCATCCGGAGCACAAGGTTTGCATCCCTGACCATCTTGGCTAATACCCATTGATAGGCCCATCCTCCATGAATTTATCTAATTCTTTTTTGAACCCAGTTATATTTTTGGCCATCACGACATCCCCTAGGAACGAGTTGCACAGGTTGACTGTGAGTTGTGTGAAGTATTTCCTTTTGTTTTAAACCTTCTGCCTATTAATCTCATTGGGTGACCCCTGGTTCTTGCTGTGTGAAGGAGTAAATAACACTTCCTTATTCACTTTCTCCACACCAGTCACAATTTTATAGACCTCTATCATATCCCCTCTTAGTCATCTCTTTTCCAAGCAGAAAAGTTCGTCTTTTTAATCTCTCCTCCTACAGAAGCTGTTCCATACCCTTAATCATTTTTGTTGGCCTTCTCTGTACTTTTTCCAATCCCAATATATCTTTTTTGAGATAAAGAGACCACAACTGCACACAGTCTTCAAGGTGTGGGATACTATGGATTTATATAGTGGCCTTATATTTTCTGTCTTCTTATCTATCCCGTTCCTAAGCCTAAAATACTAGAAAGATTGGATATGAATTAGGGCTGTCGATTAATCTCAGTTAACTCATGCGATAAACTCAAAAAAATTAATCGCAGTTTTAATCGCACTGTTAAATAATACATTTCAATTGGTATTCTATTAATTATTTTTCGATGTTCTTCTATACTTTCAAATATATTGATTTCAATTACAACACGGAATATAAAGTGTACAGTGCTCACTTTATATTATTATTTTTATTACAAATATTTTCACTGCAAAAATAATAAACAAAAGAAATAGTATTTTTCAATTCACCTCATACAAGTACTGTAGTGCACTCTCTTTATCGTGAAAGCTGACCTTACAAATGTAGAATTCTGTACAAAAAATAACTGCATTCAAAAATAAAAAACAGTGTAAAACTTCAAGCCTACGAGTCCACTCAGTCCTACTTCTTGTTCAACCAGTCACTCAGACAAACAAGTTTGTTTACATTTTCAGGAGATAATGGTGCCCGCTTCTTGTTTACAATGTCACCTGAAAGTGAGAACAGACCTTCACATGGCACTGT
Organism: Platysternon megacephalum; assembly: GCA_003942145.1. NCBI lineage: Eukaryota > Metazoa > Chordata > Testudines > Platysternidae > Platysternon > Platysternon megacephalum. The sequence continues at coordinate 4,244,663 of QXTE01000097.1, forward strand.
TGTAGCCGGCATTGTAAGATATTTACGTGGCAGATGTGCTATAGATTCATATGTGCCTTCATCTTCAACCACCACTCCAGAGGACATGCGTCCATGCTGATGACAGATTCTGCTCAATAAGGATCCAAAGCAGTGCAGACCAACATGTTCACTTTCATCATGCGAGTCAGATGCCACCAGCTGAAGGTTGATTTTCTTTTTTGATGGTTCGGGTTCTGTAGTTTCCACATTGGAGTGTTGCCCTTTTAAGACTTCTGAAAGCATGCTCCACACCTCATCCCTCTCAGATTTTGGAAGGCACTTCAGATTCTTAAACCTTGGGTCGAGTGCTGCAGCCATGTTTAGAAATCTCACATTGGTACCTTCTTAAAACGAACATGTGCTTGGTCATCATCCAAGACAGCTATACTATGAAATACATGGCAGAATGTGGGTAAAACAGAGCAGGAGACATACTATTCCCCCCCAAGGAGTTCAGTCAAAATTTAATTAACGTATTACTCTTTTTTAACTAGAGTCATCAGCATGGAAGCATGTCCTCTAGAATGGTAGCCGAAGCATGAAGAGGCATACAAATGTTTAGCATATCTGGCACGTAAATACCTTGCAATGCCGGCTACAAAAGTGCCATGCAAATGCCTGTTCTGTTTCAGGTGACGTTGTAAACAAGAAGCGGGCAGCATTATCCCCCGTAAATGTAAACAAACTTGTTTGTCTGAGCGATTGGCTGAATAAGAAGTAGGACTGAGTGGACTTGTAGGCTCTATAGTTTTACATTGTTTTGGTTTTGAGTGCTGTTATGTAACAAAAAAACATTTATAAGTTGCACTTTCACAATAAAGAGATTGCATTATGGTACTTGAATGAGGAATTGAAAAATACTAATTTCTTCTGTTTATTACAAATATTTTCACTGTAAAAATGATAAAAATAATAATATAAAGTGAGCACTGTACACTTCGTATTCGTGTTGTAATTGAAAACAATATATTTGAAAATGTAGAAAAACATCCAAAAATAGTTGTTAAATTTATATATGGAGATATACCTATCTCACAGAACTGGAAGGGACCTTGAAAGGTCATTGAGTCCAGCCCCTGCCTTCACTAGCAGGACCAAGTACTGTCCCTGACAATTTCAATTGGTATTCTATTGTTTAACAGTGCAATTAAAACTGCGATTAATCGCGATTAATTTTTTTAATCACTTGATAGTGATTAAAGGTGCCACAGGATTCTTTGCTGCTTTTACAGATCCAGACTAACACGGCTACCCCTCTGATACTTGATAGCCCTAATATGAATTAGCAATTTCTCACCTGGACTGATGATACAAGCAGACTTGCAGATTCTCAAGGCACAAGCGGCAGTTGCTTTGCAGCTTGGGCTCCCCACCCCTGTTCCAAGTCCTTTTCCTTAGGAGCTTCTCTTAGGTGTTGAGTTATGGGATAGTGAAAGAACAACAGATAATGTCACTCCCTGTGTTCTATAGCTTTAGCATATGGCGGAACCCTTTGTTCCAAAAACAGTTCCCAGCCCAGTCTGTGGAAACATACAGGTACCCAAAATGGAGACCAGAGGCATGTGGTCTGGTCAGATGCCCGCAGAGAGTCATAGCAGCCATTATTTACAGGCTGGCCGAAACATCCACAGGAAGGCTAAGCTATTCCACAGCCCATGGTCTTTGTTGATGAGCTATTAGCACTGTTTGGCTTCTTCACTGTTGTACCGGAAAGGCTGGCTGTGGGTGTTTTGCAGAGTAAGCCCATTTGAAATGCAGATCCATAGTCAATATTCATAACTTCAGATACAAAAAAGATACATGCATACAAATAGGATAATCATATTCAGCCAATCATAACTTTTCCAATGACACCTTACAGGACCCATCTTGTACAAAATGCATAGTAATCATGCCATAATCATATCATCAATAATATTACTATCACGAACATGGGGGGTAGCATCACAAAGATCCTCATGCCCTCTTGTGTGAATACAAAGCCCCACTGAAGTCAACAGGGATCCACTCATGTGGATCTCATTGCAGGCCCTGATCTTGCCATGAGATCCTCATGCAAGGATCTGTGCAACCACGGTAAGCCCCACTGAATTCCCCAATGTGGAGTGCCTACCTAGATCAGGGCCCTATATAGGTCAGAGGGGACATTGTATGAGTGGCATAAGAAATTCTTCTCCTTTGCATTAACTACATCCATAAAGGTACCAACTCCTGACAGCCTGGAAAGCAAGAGGCTTTCAATAACTTATAGCCTGAGAGGGAAAAGGAATTATAGATTCAGAGGTTGGCATTAATCTTGGTTATTAGATATTCACTCCAACACGAAAACCTATGATTTTACTAAGGAGGAAAAAATGGTGAAAAAACTAATATTTACAGGAGAGGGGGCAAAACCCACACAGAACAACTCATGCTGGAGAGGAAGCATTGCAGTGCACTTTGGAGAGAAAGATGCTTTTGAAAATGCACAAAAACTATGCAGTTTTCATTTTCCACTCTCTCCCACACCTAATCTCTCACTTGTGAATGTTGTAAGTGTGCCAGCATCAGCATATAATGAGACAATTGTGTTCTGGAATAAAATTTGTTCTTTTGTTTCTTTAAAAAAAAAAGGGGGGGTGGAGGGCAGAAAAGCACACCAAGGTTTGGCCCAAGAGAGACCTTCCAATAGAGCATTTTTGATGCAATGCATAACAAATTTCTTGTTTCTCCACACATTCTCAGTATCGCTCCAGCTGTGTAGTAAATATACCCGTGTCGAGTCTATTGCCCAGCTGAACCTGTGATGTCAATGCTCCATTTATACACAGTTGGAACATGGGCTTAAAAGTATTATTTCTCAAGAGTGGTATTACACCACAGGTTTGGAGCACAGGACAGCACTAAAAAACCTGTTACAAATGTCCACGGGATAAACAACTTCAGCAGCAGCAATCTCAAATGTCAAATATCAAAAGACCTTGAGTGACAGGATGTCACTAAAAACACTGATCAATGGAGCAGCTACTCCAAAAGTTTACATGCAGCCATGATTTACAGCACTTCTGGCAAAAAGAAGAAATTTCATCTCTAAAAACTGAGGATTTCATATGAGATGAGTGTATTAAAATCCCAGTTATCTCATTAAAACTACTAGAAAATAGTAATATATTAAGTTATGGGGTGGCAGGAAGGCATGTACATCTGGTGCCCATAACCAGAGACCGTATTTACAGTGTAATGCTCTTCCCACATTCTCTATTCTGTCCATCCCACAAACTCTCCATCAATGAAACACACTGAAAGATGCAACACTGTTTACCTCCCAAGACGACCCACATAGCTTGCCAGTTTGGGCAGGTATCTGGGGGGGCAAAGGAAGAGGTAGGATGAAGAAAAGACATTCCTGATTATGGTTCTTTACTGCTCATCAAGGCTCTGAGCTAGCGCATACCTGCTTAAAGGACAAGTGAAATTTGTCATCTAGAATTCTGTGAATTTTATTGGGCAGTGTGAAATAACTAACAAGAAGTACTTTTTATATAGATATACAGCCAGGTGGTCCTCCTCTCATTATTCACAAGCAAGTGACAGCTGGAACAACTTATCAAATTTCACACGCAAATTGACAAATATACCTCTCTCTCAAAGCTGCCACAATGCTGGAGGAGCATGGGACTGAGGTGGTTGATATTCAAGGGTCTCATTACAAATTTTTCAAAAGGACCAGATTTCAACTAACTACCTTCTTTTCAATGAACCTAGGAACATGCTTTGCAAAGCAGAAGAAAACACAAGCTGTTTCTCTGGGAGAGAGTCTGGAGAGAAATCAAATAATAAATCAACATCCCCCTCCAAAGAAAACAAAAACACATGAGCTGCTTTCAGTCTTCTTCCTTGTGCTGAATTTAAACATTTTTAATGAAGACTAAAATCGCAGTTATTTATTATTTGATGAGATCCATCAGTGTACTTGGCATGGAATAAATACATGGTTCCTATCCCAAGGGCTCAGTTCTGCTATTATTAGTGATGCTGAGTAGTATCTGAGTCTGTGAGTGAAGGCTCCATTGATTTCATGAGACCACTCACAGGGTAAAGTACAACTCAACATGAATGATGACTGCAGGATCAGGCTATAAGTGAGATAAATTATGTAGTCCTGGAGTGTAATATGCTACTTGATCAGAAGAAGGTACAATCTGAAAACCAAGCCTTTTCCTGTTTTGCTTTGTTAAATTGTCAAATACAGAATACCAAGTACAAATGAGGAAGTGACAGCAATGAAACACAACACAGTCTAGTGGTTAAAGCATGGCACTGGGAGACAGGAGAAGTCTGGATTCTGCCAACAGGTTGTGGTGTGAACTTGAGCAAGTTACATAACCTCTTTACACCTGTTAAAACAAAATAACCACTTAGAGGAGGGCTGTAACAGAGCAGAGTTTACGGTATAATCCCCTAATGTTTATAAAGCACTTAGAGATTCTCAGAGAGAAGGCATTATAGAAGAATTATAGAAATATTATGATGTGGGCTAATCTCTTAATGTTCAGACTCTCCTCTCCAGGTTTACACTTGAAACAAAAAGCAGATTGGGACGGCTATCTTTTATTGGACTTCTGCATTATTTACAGCCAAATCCTGGTTCCACTGAAGTTCATCACAAAAAACTTTCAATGACTTCAATGGGACCAGGATTTGGTCTTTAGCGAAACAATGCTATTTACTATCCTAGTTTGGCACCTATAACAAGCATAAGGCATATGCTCACTCTACCCTTCGTTCACCAAGAATCACAGTTAAAATGGGGTGTCAAATATATAGATCAATAAAGGCTTCAACACATCTGCATTTATTCTACTTGATTTTTTTTTAAATTGTAACAGTGTTTTAAGCACTGCTTATCCCTAAAAAAAACAAAAACCTAAGGACTCCCCCAAGACTGTGGTACAGAGTAAAGAGAAGCTCCACAGCCTCCGCCAGGCAGCTCACTACATAGCACTGGTTTGAAATCTAGGCCCTGTCTATACATGCAGCACTGCAGTGGCAATGGAAGAGAGTTCTCCCATCGGCATAAAAAAACCCATCTCCGCGAGCGGCAGAAGCAACGTTGGCAGGAGAAGCTCTCCCACCAACAGCACTGTGCACACAAGCGCTTATGTCAGTGTAACGTCTGTCGCACGGGGGATGGTTTATTCCCACCCCTCAGCGACATAAGTTATGACAACACAGGTTGTAGTGTTGACATAGCCCTAGAGAACCTATCTGTTCCAATGGACAGAGCACTGCACTAAGTCCCAGGAGACCTGAGATCTATTCCCAGCCCTGCAAATGATCTGCTGTGTGACCTCAGGCAGGTCACTTAATATTTCTGTGCCTCTGTTTCTCTTGTCTACTTAGACTGTTCCTGCCCCACAGAATTTACAATCTCTTACTATCTGTCTGTACAGTGCTAAGCACAATGGATCCTCAATGGGGGGTCTTTACCATAATAAAAATAATAGAGCCCAATGGGGCGTTACCATATAAAGAAAATAAGCCAATTTTTAAAAAAAAGTTAGAACTCCTTCCAGGTTCTATGGTTACCCCCGAGCTTCCCTGCCAATCACATTTGCTTTTTTCTTTTTTTTTAAATTTTTCTCTTCCCTGTTGCTTGTGAAAAAAACCCACAAAAACAAACAGGCAAAACTGACTATGTAAAAGAAATCATGAAAATGACTATGCACAAAGTGCTGTCAAATGCACAGAGCACAAAAAACAAACAATACAGGGAAAATCTTATGCGTTGTTGTAACAATGGCAGGTTAAAGAAAGCTCAGAGGACTGTGATTTTTAAACTGATAAGTCCTTTTAAAAACTTATAACAAAAAAGAGTTCACTGTAAGTTTTAATTAGTGCAAAGCAGTGATTTTATATTGAATGGCAAAGCACATTTGCGTCTAGATATCCTTATAGGAAACGCATATCAATGGAAAGTTTTAATCTCAGGGAGGTTTTCTTTCAAAGCTTTTTAAGTAAGTAGTTCTGTCTTAATTCCATCTTACCCCCACAGCCCCTGAAAGCCTGAAAACACGACAATGTAATTCTTCAATCTCAGTGACAGCAGCTGAAAATAGAGCAGATAAACCACAAATTCCCTTCCTGATGAATGTGATCTAAAAGCAATTTATTGACGCTAGAGACTTTACTTTTCAGAGCCTCCCTGACCTCTTCCTTCCCTCCTCCTCCTCCCCTAGCAAAAGCCATCCATCAAATCCACAGAATAAAACTCAAGGAGACCTGTTGACAGTTTGCTCAAGCTAATGAATTTAGGGCTCGGTCCTGTTCCCATTCAAATTGACAGAAAAGCTCCTATTGATGCAGCATGAAGTTCTTAGAGCCTGATCCAAAACCCATTGAAGTCAATGGAGAGATTCCTATAAACTTCAATGAGATTCGGATCAGGTCTTTAATGCAAATTTAGAACCTCATTCTGCAAACCCTTATCGTCATTCAGTGAGTACTCCTTATGCAAGTAGGGATTACCCATGTGAATCAGCATTTGCAGGATTGGCCCTTAGACTGCATAAATATATGCTGTAAATGCATCCCTTACTTTCAGCATTAAAGTAATTAAAAAAAAGATGTACCCAAACCATTGAAGTTTTCACAAATTACTATATATATGTTTAGAAAATTAAAATATACAGCATCTCCCAAGTATCTATAAGATAATTAAGCATAGAGACTTCTGAATTTATGGTATGAACAGGTGTTAAACATTCTTCCTCATGGGGAGGAATACATTTCCCTCATTTTATCTCTTCCACACGATCATACGATCTTGCTTTTTATTATTGCAAATTGTTAGCTGACATATTAACTCAAGAAGCTGAGATTGTAGAAAGTGTTTACAATTTTAAAAAATTAAACAATATTTGACGCTTTCTGCAGTATTGTTCTTGTGTCCCTCAATATCTAAGACTTGCCACCAACTTGTATCCTTCACATGAGCCTTGGTATTGTTATACAAGCTTGCAGTCTACTTATTGGTGGGTGAGTAAAGCAGAGTACCCAGAATAACGACACTGGCATAGGTTCAGTTAAACAACAAAAACCACATCCATGTGTTATCGAAAGAAGGTAAAAGGGCAGCTGTCCTCCTGCTGCCAGTTTTGTTGGTACAGTCTCACATACACATGAAGCTAGGGTGACCTGATTTTATAGGGACAGTCCTGATTTTTTTGGGCTGTGTCTTATATAGGTGCCTATTACCCCCCCCTCCACACACACACCCCTACCTAAATATCCTCTCAGAATTAGTTCCAGAGATGGATGTCCTTTCCCCATAAGTGGAACCACAAACCTTTTAGGGGTTCTGNCCTTCTTTAATATCCCTACATGTAGATGAGCCAAACAACAATCAGCCATCCAGCCAAGTAACTCGGTTACACTACCACAGAATGAAGCCTGGAGGAGCAGATTTTTAAAAGGGACCCTCTACTCCAGCCTCATTTTGCTGAGGGTGCAAATCACACCTTGAGCAATCTCAGCATTTCAATTGCGTACGTGTGTCCAGAGTCAAGTTCTTGGCCATTCAAGTGTTAAGATTCATACTTTCAATTGCTGACACACAAAAACAGTGGAATCGTGGGCACAAACAGCATTGCAAAAAGGGTGGAAGCGCTTTAAAAATATGGCCTGCAATTATCACATGCCGGTGTCCTACGTAACACCACATTCAAAAGTACAGCACACGGAACTGTTCTAAAGTTACAAAAGTAACTGAAGTCAAATTATTCAATTTCAAAATTCCAGTTGGACGGTTTTATCATTTATTTTCTTAATTAATCTTTCAATTGCAATAGAAAAAATATTCCCTTGCAACACTTTCTGCACAATAGTGTATTTACTGCTCAGAAACATGGAGGAAATAGATGGTTTTAACATCCTAGTTTTAAAAAGATGGAAATAAAATGGGGACACCAGGGGGGAGGGACATAAGCTGTTCAAATTATCTCAAAAAACACTACTTCGTTGATTCATTCTATTGAAAGAATCAGAAGTTATTCCATTTGCAGAGACACCCACATTCAAGCCATGATTCACCAGGATTTCTGGCTGCCAGCCAGTGCTGCAGTTCTAGTTACTATGACAATGTCAATATCTCAGTGGTCTACAATCTTACCCAGCAAGCTAGTTATTCAAAAATAAATAAATAAACCAACCAGCCCGCCCACCCCAGGGGAGGTCCATGTAAAAGAAATTCAAGGAAATGGTTTATCAAAAAACTTTGATGGAAAATGAAAAACCAAGGAAAGAATGACAAGAACACAATCAATTTTTTTTTAGAGCAGACCTTTTTTTAAACACCTGACCTCCTTGAATGTCTCTTTCCCAACCTGACAAACTTTAATTCTGTACACTATCAGAAAGGACCACCTTTTATAAATGCATCTGATGCAAAGGAAAGGTTGCTTTTCCTGTCTGAACATCTGTTTGCTGCTATGCCTGGATACAAAGCAGATCCATATAAAACCTGACCTAGCTACTAATCTTTGCTACAGTTTAAAACGGCTTCCAAATAGAGAATCCTCTTCACCACAAGAGGAAAATGCAGACACTCTGCTCACTCAGATAAAAATATATAAGTAAATAATGTCCTATTCTGGTATTCTTTTTTTTTAAATCTCATGATTTTGGGGGGCCTGACTCATGATTTTTGATCACTTGTGGTTGACAACTGAACTTAATCCAACAAGCTAAGGCCCTGATCCTGCAAAGAGAAGCACGTGGACAGGTCTCTGTGCCCACAGTGAGTCCTGTTGACCTCAACAGGCTTTTGGTGAGGTGCAGGGGTCGGTCTGTAGTGTTCTCTTTGCAGAACTGGGTTCTAACTTTATACACCAAGGACCCAATCTTGCAGACACTTCCTGCTGTGCATAGTGCTTGTAGGACAATAGGCCCTAACTCTGGACTGCAGGAGTTACTGTCAGTCATCAGTTCGTTTTTATCTTGTAGTAGCGTACAGCTTGCGGCTCTGCAGATCGTTAATTTCTTTTCTTGTCCTAGCACACTTTTAGTCTGTGATTGGACAAAGCATGCCAATAGAAAGATTAACAGATTGAAACACTGTTTAGGATTTGTTAGTACATCTTCTCTGCAAAATGTGTTCAACTATTCTAAAGCAAATCAATCCTATCAGCATAGTTTTGTGAGTACAGATTTATCTTCATGGCCTTGGAATTGTTAGAGAAGAAACAACTCTTCAGGAGCCTTCATTTCCACTTTGCCTGAAGCTTTCAAAATTTGAAATTAAGTTCCATTAAGACAGTGACCAACTCTCAGTTACTATAAATGATGATTTATTTGCAGAATAATTTTTGCAGGATAGTTTCTTGTTTTGTCATCTCTGTTGATTAAAAGAGACTCCGCAAGTTGATCACTCACTGGTACTGTACAAACCTTAACCAGTGTCACCCAACCACTCCTCACCTCCACCTCGTTTTTTCAATTGCTTACGAGCAAGTTAAAAATATTAACCTCAACAGATCCTCTGCTTTTGTTTCTGGACAGACGGATTTTACTTAGTTCCAGCTTGTGGACTCCATGGATAACTATTCTTTTGTATAACACACCTCAATGTTGCGAAATCATCTGTTACACATCTCCATGATGAAGTCTACTGTATGCTCCTAACTCCCCACCTGAATCAATTTCAAACTTTTTTTTATACAATAAGCACCTTGCTAAAACATGCATAGCCTATAGCTTGTGGAATCAATCCTATGTAGGATGGGTTTTGTCACAAGAAAAATTAGGGAAATCTTTTTTAAAAAATTCTGCGCATCCCAGTTTGAACAAACCAGTGCTGGATAGCTACACTACTGAGCATAGGTTTGCTGATGTGTAGAGAAAAGAAAGATTGATCTCACTCTTAAAGCACTGGACTAAGACTTAGAACAGGGGTCGGCAACCTCTGGCACACGGCTCGCCAGGGTAAGCACCCTGGCGGGCCGGGCCAGTTTGTTTACCTGCCGCGTCAGCAGGTTCGGCCGATTGCGGCTCCCACTGGCCGCGGTTCGCCGTCCCAGGCCAATGGGCGCTGCGGGAAGTGGCGCGGAATATACTGTCTCTCTGTGCCGGTCAGGTTCATCATGGGGTGCTTGTGCTCCAACTTTGCAGACGTCAGCTCTTGCCACCTCGTATTCGGTGGCGGAGTACTGCGCCCCAGTTTGGAGTCGATCGTCACACACCAAACTGGTGGATACGCAGTTACATGCCGCCATGCATATCGTCGCTGGCACCCTGCNGGGGGTCACTGTCACTTGGGGGAATCACTGTTAGTACCTTCTTTAATATCCCTACATGTAGATGAGCCAAACAACAATCAGCCATCCAGCCAAGTAACTCGGTTACACTACCACAGAATGAAGCCTGGAGGAGCAGATTTTTAAAAGGGACCCTCTACTCCAGCCTCATTTTGCTGAGGGTGCAAATCACACCTTGAGCAATCTCAGCATTTCAATTGCGTACGTGTGTCCAGAGTCAAGTTCTTGGCCATTCAAGTGTTAAGATTCATACTTTCAATTGCTGACACACAAAAACAGTGGAATCGTGGGCACAAACAGCATTGCAAAAAGGGTGGAAGCGCTTTAAAAATATGGCCTGCAATTATCACATGCCGGTGTCCTACGTAACACCACATTCAAAAGTACAGCACACGGAACTGTTCTAAAGTTACAAAAGTAACTGAAGTCAAATTATTCAATTTCAAAATTCCAGTTGGACGGTTTTATCATTTATTTTCTTAATTAATCTTTCAATTGCAATAGAAAAAATATTCCCTTGCAACACTTTCTGCACAATAGTGTATTTACTGCTCAGAAACATGGAGGAAATAGATGGTTTTAACATCCTAGTTTTAAAAAGATGGAAATAAAATGGGGACACCAGGGGGGAGGGACATAAGCTGTTCAAATTATCTCAAAAAACACTACTTCGTTGATTCATTCTATTGAAAGAATCAGAAGTTATTCCATTTGCAGAGACACCCACATTCAAGCCATGATTCACCAGGATTTCTGGCTGCCAGCCAGTGCTGCAGTTCTAGTTACTATGACAATGTCAATATCTCAGTGGTCTACAATCTTACCCAGCAAGCTAGTTATTCAAAAATAAATAAATAAACCAACCAGCCCGCCCACCCCAGGGGAGGTCCATGTAAAAGAAATTCAAGGAAATGGTTTATCAAAAAACTTTGATGGAAAATGAAAAACCAAGGAAAGAATGACAAGAACACAATCAATTTTTTTTTAGAGCAGACCTTTTTTTAAACACCTGACCTCCTTGAATGTCTCTTTCCCAACCTGACAAACTTTAATTCTGTACACTATCAGAAAGGACCACCTTTTATAAATGCATCTGATGCAAAGGAAAGGTTGCTTTTCCTGTCTGAACATCTGTTTGCTGCTATGCCTGGATACAAAGCAGATCCATATAAAACCTGACCTAGCTACTAATCTTTGCTACAGTTTAAAACGGCTTCCAAATAGAGAATCCTCTTCACCACAAGAGGAAAATGCAGACACTCTGCTCACTCAGATAAAAATATATAAGTAAATAATGTCCTATTCTGGTATTCTTTTTTTTTAAATCTCATGATTTTGGGGGGCCTGACTCATGATTTTTGATCACTTGTGGTTGACAACTGAACTTAATCCAACAAGCTAAGGCCCTGATCCTGCAAAGAGAAGCACGTGGACAGGTCTCTGTGCCCACAGTGAGTCCTGTTGACCTCAACAGGCTTTTGGTGAGGTGCAGGGGTCGGTCTGTAGTGTTCTCTTTGCAGAACTGGGTTCTAACTTTATACACCAAGGACCCAATCTTGCAGACACTTCCTGCTGTGCATAGTGCTTGTAGGACAATAGGCCCTAACTCTGGACTGCAGGAGTTACTGTCAGTCATCAGTTCGTTTTTATCTTGTAGTAGCGTACAGCTTGCGGCTCTGCAGATCGTTAATTTCTTTTCTTGTCCTAGCACACTTTTAGTCTGTGATTGGACAAAGCATGCCAATAGAAAGATTAACAGATTGAAACACTGTTTAGGATTTGTTAGTACATCTTCTCTGCAAAATGTGTTCAACTATTCTAAAGCAAATCAATCCTATCAGCATAGTTTTGTGAGTACAGATTTATCTTCATGGCCTTGGAATTGTTAGAGAAGAAACAACTCTTCAGGAGCCTTCATTTCCACTTTGCCTGAAGCTTTCAAAATTTGAAATTAAGTTCCATTAAGACAGTGACCAACTCTCAGTTACTATAAATGATGATTTATTTGCAGAATAATTTTTGCAGGATAGTTTCTTGTTTTGTCATCTCTGTTGATTAAAAGAGACTCCGCAAGTTGATCACTCACTGGTACTGTACAAACCTTAACCAGTGTCACCCAACCACTCCTCACCTCCACCTCGTTTTTTCAATTGCTTACGAGCAAGTTAAAAATATTAACCTCAACAGATCCTCTGCTTTTGTTTCTGGACAGACGGATTTTACTTAGTTCCAGCTTGTGGACTCCATGGATAACTATTCTTTTGTATAACACACCTCAATGTTGCGAAATCATCTGTTACACATCTCCATGATGAAGTCTACTGTATGCTCCTAACTCCCCACCTGAATCAATTTCAAACTTTTTTTTATACAATAAGCACCTTGCTAAAACATGCATAGCCTATAGCTTGTGGAATCAATCCTATGTAGGATGGGTTTTGTCACAAGAAAAATTAGGGAAATCTTTTTTAAAAAATTCTGCGCATCCCAGTTTGAACAAACCAGTGCTGGATAGCTACACTACTGAGCATAGGTTTGCTGATGTGTAGAGAAAAGAAAGATTGATCTCACTCTTAAAGCACTGGACTAAGACTTAGAACAGGGGTCGGCAACCTCTGGCACACGGCTCGCCAGGGTAAGCACCCTGGCGGGCCGGGCCAGTTTGTTTACCTGCCGCGTCAGCAGGTTCGGCCGATTGCGGCTCCCACTGGCCGCGGTTCGCCGTCCCAGGCCAATGGGCGCTGCGGGAAGTGGCGCGGAATATACTGTCTCTCTGTGCCGGTCAGGTTCATCATGGGGTGCTTGTGCTCCAACTTTGCAGACGTCAGCTCTTGCCACCTCGTATTCGGTGGCGGAGTACTGCGCCCCAGTTTGGAGTCGATCGTCACACACCAAACTGGTGGATACGCAGTTACATGCCGCCATGCATATCGTCGCTGGCACCCTGCGTTTGACTCCATTTCCATGGCTTCCAGTTCTGAGCAATATTGCTCCATCTCATATCAGACGAGAGGTTGCCACTGCAAGTTAAAGGAGAAAGTACGCGCCAACTCAAGCCTGCCGCTGCACAATGACCTTTTTAAACCACCAGCTGTACGTTTGTTGTCACATCGCCCATTATGGTCTCATCCGCCACGCCAGGATGTTAGGGCGGTAACACTCTGGCGAGAGGAATGGATATCTGGTGTAATCCCCACCCAGTCCCTAGTCGCCGACCCCATAATTTGCCCGCCTGGTTTTGACCTGCCTGTCGCCAACGGTCCCTGTTGAACAGGTTCCAGACCGGGCAAGGTCTCTGTGCAGCCAACCAGTATCGCTGGGGCCTTTGTGACAGCCCTTTGTGCAGCTGTGGCACAACATAGACGATGACGCACATTGTCGAGGAATGCCTGCTGACTAGGGTCCGCGGTGGCCTAGAAGAACTGCATCACACCACTGAAGATGCCATCACTTGACTAGACGACTATGCACACGCTAAATACAATCTGTGCCTCATTTTCCTATCTGTAACCTGGGGGTGATAATACTTCCCAGTTTCTCAAGACACTGAGAATAAATTCATTAATGTTTCCAAGGTGATCAGACACTACATGATGATGGATGCTATATAAGTTACTTAGCTAGATAGTAGTGTGATGGTGCACATTTGGGTTCCAAACAGTGTTTGGAAACACTGTTGCCAATTTCTCAGGGTGGGAAACCCCAATATCTATGAGACAACCATAAAGGAATCCCAAAGGTAAGATCTACAGAAATAATAAAAGCAATTGGAGCAGGCAGTGACGTTTGGCTCAAGATCCTGAAACAAACTAGCTTGCTGAGCACCAGCTTGCTGCATGGACCACGCTACCACCGGAGGAAGCTTGAGGGACGGATTAAAATGTCTGGAGGGCCGGATGCGGCCCCCAGGCCATAGTTTGCCCACCCCTGATTTAGAAAAATGGCTCCACAGCACTTTGTTTGTGTCATTTTCCCTTTCTACACAAGACTAAAGTCACGCAGTAGTAGAGCTGGGAAAAGAACTCAGGACTCGTGCCTCCCAAGTCACCTGTGATAATCACTAGACAATGCTGCCTGTCCAAACAAGGACAGAGCCACATTAGCTTCGGCTCCAAAAGAAGTCCAGAAGTAGGCAAGAGAAACAAGTTTGCCACATACATAAAAGTTAAGGTGAAATCTACCTGGGTACAGACTGCCAGTACCTGGCCTATGCACCACTTAAGTACTGCTACACTGGGATGAATTTCACCCAAAGTGAGCAAAGAAAGAAATGTTTTTCAGGAAGGTATTACAGAAAAAGTAAAAACAAAATATGAGACATTAAACATTTAAGAAAAAGAATAGAAACAGATGTCAGCTCAAAGGCTTCTATTTTATTTCACATTGAGGTTATCTGAGATTTGCATTTAACAAGTTGACAGCCTGCCTCTAGATTTATTGTATATTGGATGCATTTGATCAGCCTTTTTAAAAATCTTTTTCCGGAGGCAGGTTAGAACTCATCTCCTTTCCTTTTTTCCTCTTTTTAACTCCACTTGTTTTATAACTGACAGATGTTAAATATTGCCCGTTCTACAGGGACTATGGAATTTTTTTAAACACTTACATTCCCATACATCATCATCATCATCATGTTCCCATTAGGGCAGCGATGAAGCTCCTGCACTCCTATCTGTTTCTGGCAAGACTTGCAATGGTTCCCCAGCTGTGCCCCATACCTTTAGCCAAAATTAAGCCTAGCAGAATTTTGAGAATGTAATCTTGCTTTTCCGTTGATTAGAGTGCGATGTTGCAACACACAAAACTAGGGCTCACCCCCACGAGTGATGCCACTGGCTTCATGGGTATTACTCATAGCAGTAAATCTTGTATTTGGTAGTAATCAAATATAGGATTGAGCCATGCTAATGAAAGAGTCTTACAGAAGTGAAGAAAGATGAAGTCATCACTAGGATCTTACATAAATCAGGAATTTGAACAAAATAAACACAGAGATCACGATAAAAGGCTGACAAAACACAAACAGGTCTTTTAAAGGTAACAAGTACATGCTATGCATAAGATTTGTTAATACTTTTATGGAAAGTCCTTGTAAATTAATAATGACAAAATATTTTTGTTAAAGAAAATCACTCTGAAGACCTAGAGAAATTAATACAGAACAACATGTCCACAGAACTTTCTACCACCCTATGCAATTCTATAGCAGTGATATAATTATCCATTAAATTCTACAGGACTTTCCCATAAGGACCAAAATACCTGTACTGGAAAAACAGAGCTCTACCCATGACAATAATGCAACAACTTTCCAGCACAAAAAGCCCATTACTTATTTTTCTCTTCACATTTCAGAGATTGAAAATGTCACTGATCCAAGGACTGAGACTTGATATTCCCTCCTGGATCACAGCTGTAGTAGGAAGAGAGCCTGAAATATAAGCCCGTGTATCAGAGGCCTGGTATGAGGTAGGACCTGCTCGCAGAATCTGGCAAGAACAGGGCTGATATTGCAAAAACACACATTCCTAAGAAGTGCTAGTCACAGAGTACTAACGAACATATCCCGATATCAAGTGGTACCAAAACATCCCAATATCAAGGATGGTACAAAAACATTCCCCGAGGATAACAGGAACACACTGACCCCTCCTAGAAGATAAAGTCAGGATGACAGTACGTAATAAAGATGGTTTGATCGAACCAACATGTACAAGGTAATGTACAAGGTAACTAGCCATGTCGGGGGGCCGTAACTAACTATGTCAGGGGCAGTACTAACTTGTTTGTATCGGGGGTATAAAGATACATCTCAGAGGGAATATCTTTGTCTAGCCTAGGGAGGAACAGAAAGTCCTGCCATTCACTCAGCTGGTCCACTGTTACGGGCACACATTAGTGGTCCAGTAGAGTCTGCGGGATACTAGTACCGTGCTTCGTCGACAATAAACATGGTTGGGTGCCTTTGTCCTTTAACGGATCTTGTGGTTATTGAGCGGTTTGCTCGAGGACTGCCGTGCCAGCTGCCTGCGCTAGGCTGGGGCAGCACACAGAGGGAACACACACACACACAGCCAACATCTATCAACATCTAACCACAACAGCCGATCAAAGTACTAGCAGTACAACAGACATGGGATATCTTCAAGGTCCAGTATTTCGTGAAACACCAGATTTAAGTATGAACATCTCATGGTACTGGAAATCTAACAATCTCGTTAATTTTATTAACTAGTATCTCACTAGCTGCTAGAGTTAGGGATTAATGCTTTACATCATTTGAAATCTGGGATTCCAGGTTTTCAGATACAAAGCATTGATTTCTAGCAGCGCCCACGACAGTGATAGCTACAGTTATATCAAAATCAAAGTAGTGAGAGAAGAACCAAAATAGTAATCAATATAGTGTGATTTTATGGCACCATATCCCACTATCTGCCAAGGTTAGAAACACTTTGGTGGACCTGTTCAAATGCCTGCAAGACCAGCAACCTTTTCAAGGTCAGTGTCAGTGTTCAGAAATTTAGATCCCAATGTTTTCATATCTTATAGCAGTAATAACGATCATGGGGGATGAAGCATTTCCAGGCAACTAGTGAGTCGTAACTCCATCCAGCCTCTAGTTATTTGCCGGGAATTAATGTCTTCCCAGATGGTCATTATTATTCTCGTAGGCCCAGTGTATGTGCAAGAGCGTGTTCCATTTGATTTATATATGGTTTGCTCAGGGAAAATTCTTGTGCCTCATTTAGTGTGCATGCTTCAGTAAGAACACCTTGCCTTACTACTTGTCGGTAGATATCTCCTGCCTGAGAAACAGAAGTTCAAAAATAAATGGGATAAAGAGGGTGCATTCCTAGTGGTACTAAAAAAAAATACATTTAAGGCCCTACAACAAGCCCACCTGAGCACTGGGAATCAGCAATCACATTAAGGTTGCTTAAAAGATGTCGGAAATGTACCACTCTGCTAAAGTTTCTCAAAAGAGTCAGCCTTACAGCTTCTCTTTAAAAAAGAATTTGCGAACACGTTCAGACAGAAAATTATTTTTCCCACGTTCATCAAGCCTAATCTTTGTAGGACCTTCAAGGCCTGTTGTCATATGCTTGTTTCAAGGAATCTCCAGGTAAAGGGAAATGCCTTTGTATGCAGACAATAAACAATGTTTGTACTGTAGTATACAAAATTGCTTCTCTATAGCTTTCATCTTCTAATATTTAAGGTCAATGACATCAAAGAACCTAAAATAACTCTATTCTCATTCTATAGAAAACAAATGGTTATTAAAGGCACTGGGTTGTCCACCCACATTTCATACAGTTTGAATAGATTGTATTACTTAGTTCTGATTTTGTCAAACCCCTTTGGAAATTCCAGAAAAGAATATCTATTTAACTCTTTTGGGGCAGAGTTTCAGAAGAGCCCAGCAACTCCAAGTGAAGTCATGGGGGCCGTGGGTGTTCAGCACCTTTGAAAATCAGTTGACAGGGTCACAAATTCAACAGAAACCAAAAGATAATCCTTTAAATTTCTGTCATATTATATCTCATTTTGAGCTTGTACCTCTTGCTTCCCTCAACCCTTAGATGATCAAGAACCTGCAGACTGTCTCCCTCCCATTTCAAAGACAAGACCAAGCCTCCCTCTCCAAATAAAGCCTCTCTCATCACACCCACATTCCTGTCTTCAAATGGCTGATTCATTCTCCCTGCCAGATCACTCATTCCCACATGCACCAAGCTGCACTGCTGACTTGGCCTCACCTCACAAGTGCTGACGTCTAGCCCAAGAAAGAACTGCTAGAGAGGCAGGTCACACCAGAGATGCAAGCGCAGAGCATAGGACCTGACCATGTACCACTCAGGCACATGCAGGTTCTAATACTGACACCCCATAGGAACAGGGTTGGGGACAGAGGGTTTCTGGTAGTTGGGAGAGTCAGGAGTTACCTCTCAACTCCCAGAAAACTCCTCTGATCACCAGCATAGCACCTATCAGTGGAAGTTCACCCCGCAACCCCCAGCCTCCCAAAAAAATCACTAGTAAACAGCTACTTCTCTAGAGGTTAAAGTGGCAAGAGTGAACTCACAACTGTGGCCGACGTAAGAGTCACGGGTATAATTCTTCTGTTAAGATATTTATTCCAAAGCAGAGTCGAATGAAAAATGCTGCAAAGCAGGAAATTAATGTTTTCCAGTCCAAAACATTACTACTAACACTCTAATTACATCCTACATACTAGAGGAAGCATGGTTTAATGAACAGAGCACAGGACTGTGAGTTACGGTTCCTTGGTTCTATTCCCGGCTCTACCATTGACTTCCTTTTTGACACCAGGCAAGTCACCGTAGGCCTGTTTTACTGAGCATCCACAACTCCCACTGACTTCCATTGGCATTTTAGATGTTCAGCACTTCTGGAAGCAAGGCCCTTAACCTCTTTGTGCCTTTGTTTCCCTATCTCCATACTGGACACAATAACAATTTCCTACAGTATCTCAGAGCAGAGTTATGTGACTTAATATCTGTACACACAGAGGTCACTGGATAAAAGATGGATGCACTCCATAAGTGAGCTGTCATGCGATCTTTCTGTAACCCTTCTGCTTCCCCCTCCCATTCACTCGTTGTGCCTCAAATTAGCACGTAAGCGCCTCAAAGTAGGGACCATGGCCACACTCCTGCATTGCAATTCACACAGATGGGACCCCTGCACTCATGCCCAGCCCAGCATGACAAGAGAGCAGTCTGCTTCCACAGAACAAAATGCAGGACCAATGCCCATGTGTTTTTATCCGCACCTAATTTAATTTTAGGCACTGTATACAAAATAATTCTTCTGTTATCGTTTAGTTTTGGAAACACTCACAAAGGGCACACACCATAATCAGCAAGCATCATAAACAAGCAATCCGCTTTTATTCCCATGTTTATTTCTCTGTTTGGTGTGCACTAGAGAACCGATAAGATCAAGAAACTTGTTTCTCCGCTAATTAACCACCCTACTGGAAGTGTAATTTATGCATTGTTAATAATTTATGGATAACTCCCATTTCTCTGCCATCAACCTCCATTATATTTAAGCTTCTGCCCAATAGCTTCTGGCTATTTCATATATCTTCTCTTCCTTCCCTTTTGTCCATAAGTTCCCAGACTGTGGTTTTGATGGTGATTCCCAGAGAGCTGGCTGGTCACATGGTGCTGCCACTTCATCTTAGTTTCCAGATATTAAATTGCATAAAAAGCTGCTAAGAAAAAGCATCCAGTACTTTCCTAACATTGCTTTTGTATGTCGAACAATTACTAGTGCAACTGCCACTGGATGTTATGTGAGGGAAAATTCAATCAGAGGACAGTGTGTCCACAAGACAGTTTCTCTCTATTAAAATGTGGCCCACTTTTGTTAAAAGCTAAAGAATCACTGATAACCCCTTTCTAAACTATCATTCTCAGGAACACCATGCAACAGCAAATTCCACACATTAATTATGCCTGCCTGACACAAAATGTTATTTCCTTATCCATTCAAGCTTTGTTACCTTTTAATTTAAAGTGCCCTCTTTTCCAGCATTGAGATAAAATAAATAGGAGTGGCTCCATGGTCTTCATAACATGCATTGCTTTATATACTGTACATCTAGCCTATCCAAATTAAGTGGCCCTAGTGTCAAACTGGAGAGGGCAGCCACAATGCCAACATCTTAAGCCAGTGCTGAATATGTGGATCTCAGTGATCTTTACTAAGCATTAATTCAACTTTACAGAAGGGGGAAACTGAGGCACCAGGCAGTCACACAGAATTCCAGTGGCAGGTAAAGTAGTAGAACCTTGACTCATGGGCTGATGCCCGCACCACTGGACCACGGTGCCTTCCTAGTCTTTTTATTACCTCACTCCTAACTTGTTCAATATGAAGAGTTACCAGAAGCACATCTTGGTCTTATGGTGCAGGAAATACAGATTAGGTGACTGGAACCCCTAAGGAATCAGACTGCTGACAAGTTCAGTAATCGCTGGTTCACTGCCTACTACGATAAAGTGTTTTAAAAATGCAGGCTTCCAGGAGCCATTAAACTTCCGCTTCACTAAACTGCTTAGGAAAGAAAGTACAAGAGATAAATAGATTCTATACCATGCTAAATTAAGGGCAGCTGTTATGTTCCAGCTTTCTGACAGCTTTGATTCCCCCCCCCCCCTCTTTTCCCTTAAAAGTTATGTGCATATATGACAAACATTAACTATCATCCATTTTTCATAAGTTTTGGTAGAAAAGGATTTTCCATTCCTGAGCCAGCAGGGACCAGAAGGACTAAAGTTTCAAGAGAGACCAGGAGAGGCCCCTCTGGCTAATTAAGGAGCAGGATTCACAAGTTCCAAAGAAAATTACTTCTGATAGAAGATAGTGGCTATGCGACAGGCCCTCCAGGGATCAGGTGGGGAGGAGAGGATAAAACCTGGGGAATTGAAGAGAATCTCAGTGCTTCAAGAAGGACACAGAGCTGCTCATTAACAGAGATGGGTATTTTAATTTTGCTACAGTAGCACAAATAACTGTAAACCACTGCAGTCACATGAACTGTGGTTTTTGAGGTTCGATTTCAGAAGTGGGTCAACATGGAGTTATGCATCCTGTGACTTCTGACAAATCAGAAGTGGCGGATACAAGCTTCATTAGAGGATATCTTGCCTT
Source organism: Platysternon megacephalum (assembly GCA_003942145.1). NCBI lineage: Eukaryota > Metazoa > Chordata > Testudines > Platysternidae > Platysternon > Platysternon megacephalum. The sequence goes on from QXTE01000097.1 coordinate 4,265,665, forward strand.
TTAAATCATCTATAGCTGTCTGCCCTCCAGAGGCTCCTGGTTAGGCAAGCTAGCCTTCATCGTTCAAGATTATTGACTACTTATAGCTAGATATAAAAAGGGCCTCCTCTTCACCCAGTGATCCTCACTGAGCTATTCAAGAGCCTTCAGCAATTGGCTACAGAATATCCGTCAGTAAAAGGGTGCGCTTCAGGGCCGACTTAAGGGCTTGTCTACCCTGGCACTTCACAGTGCTGCAACTTTCTCGCTCAGGGGTGTGAAAAAACACACCCCTGAGCACTGCAAGTTTCAGCGCTGTAATGTGCCATTGTAGACGGTGCACCAGGTAGCTATGCCCCTCGTGGAGGTGGTATTTTTACGCTTTAACGTTGCCAGTGAAGACGTGCCCTTAGGCATACACAGCACACGCGGCTGCATAGGGCACCTGAAAATGTGGGGCATCCCTGGGTCTTAGTGTCCACCCTCCTGACTCTTCCTATCCCTGTTCTAATCTGACCCTTCCTGCAGGCTCCTACCACAGCTGACTGCTGCAGCCTGGTGAGTCTTCCTCCAGGGGAGATCTAGTACTTAAAAGTGAAAAAGCCTTCCAGCGGGCCAGACCTATTAGCACAACATTGAAACTGTTAAAGAGCCATTCAAGTGGTAAGGAAGCCACTTAACAGGCATTTGCCAACCCCCAGGTATATACTGTCAGTTTCTGAATTTACTGACCAAAACACTTGTGCATTACTGTAATATTGACTCAGAACATGTTAGTCTACAGGACCTTAGTTTAAAATTTGCTTTAAAAATATTTCATTAGTGTGTTGCTGAAGATTATAAAATCGCATCTCTAAAAAAATCCTTGCATAGATTTTTAGATGCACAATCTGCACATCTTTAGCCTTAAAAGCTTGGATCTTCAGATATATAGTTTTTTAAATAAATCCTTCAAAAGACCACCCTCATCTAAAATACACATGCGAGCCCGGGCTGCCATTGGGCATAGAGGCAAATGTCCTTGCAGCACCACTGAGAAGTACCCCTTGCGGTTTACATACTGGTTGGCAAGGTGGTCCGGTGCCAAGATAGGGATATGCATTCTGTCTATCGCCCCACCACAGTTAGTGAACCCCATTGCAGCAAAGCCATCCACTATGACCTGCACATTTCCCAGAGTCACTACCCTTGATAGCAGAAGGTCAGCGATTGCATTGGCTACTTGACTCACAGCAGTCCCCACGGTAGATTTGCCCATTCCAAATTGATTCCCAACTGACCGGTAGCAGTCAGGTGTTGCAAGCTTCCACAGGGCTATCGCCACTCGCTTCTCAACTGTCAGGGCAGCTCTCATCTTGGTATTCCTGCGCTTCAGGGCGGGGAAAAGCAACTCAAAGTTCCAGGAAAGTGGCCTTACGCATGCGAAAGTTTCGCAGCCAGTGGGAATCATCCCATACCTGCAACCCTATGTGGTCCCACCAGTCTGTGCTTGTTTGCCGGGCCCAGAATCGGAGTTCCACTGTATCAGCCAGCCCCACTGCCGCCATGATATCCCAATTGCCACATCCCGTGCTTTCAGGAACATCTGTGTCCATGTCCTCCTCACAATCATCCTCATGCTGGCGTCGCTTAGCCAGGTTCTGCACATACTGCAGGATAATGCGCGAGGTGTTTACAATGCTCACAACAGCAGCGGTGAGCTGAGCGGGCTCCATGCTTGCCATGCTATGGCGTCTGCGTGGGTAACCCAGAAAAAAAGGCGCGAAACGATTGTCTGCTGTTGCTTTCACAGAGGGAGGGAGGGAGAGAGAGGGGAGACTGACGACATGTACCCAAAACCACCCGCGACAATGTTTTCACCCCATCAGACATTGGGCACTTAAACCAGAATTCCAATGGGCAGCAGAGACTGCAGGAACTATGGGATAGCTGCCCACAGTGCACCGCTCCATGAGCCGCTGCTAGCCACAGTATTGAGGATGCAATCCACCGACTTAATGCGCTTAGTGGGGCAAACACAATCGACTGTTTAAAATCAATTTCTAAAAGTCGACTTCTGTAAAATCGACCTAATTTCATAGTGTAGACCAGGGGTCGGCAACCTTTCAGAGGCGGTGTGCCGAGTCTTCATTTATTCACTCTAATTTAAGGTTTCGCGTGCCAGTCATACATTTTAATGTTTTTAGAAGGTCTCTTTCTATAAGTCTATAATATATAACTAAACTATTGTTGTATGTAAAGTAAATAAGGTTTTTAAAATGTTTAAGAAACTTCATTTAAAATTAAATTAAATTGCAGAGCCCCCCAGACCAGTGGCCAGGAGCTGGGCAGTGTGAGTGCCACTGAAAATCAGCTTGCGTGCCGATTTTGGCACGCGTGCCATAGGTTGCCTACCTCTGGTGTAGACATACGCTAAGAGAACAGCTGAGATGTTAAAGAGGTTAGACATATCCACACTAATTTTGCCTTCATGCTTAAATTGCATTCCTGAGAGGATTACCAGGCTTCATTTAAATCAAAGGCAGACATAGTCAAGCTTGATCCTATGATGTCAAAAGGCCCCTCAACATTCAGTGAAGTAAGTGGGTGTTGAGTCCTTCCTCCAAAGGACTAGATCCAAAAGTTGCTACATCTTCTATAAAGTGAATAGCTTGAATTAACCTTCTTCCCCAGCCATATAATTAAAGCACCATTACTTAGTGTGGTATTCTAGGCATCCTTTAAAAAATATTAGTTGATTTCTTTAGGTTGTATTTTATTGTGGAGAATTCTGCAAGTTAAACATTTTTGTTTCAAATCCACAAAGCAACTGAATGTCAGTTAAAATTAACCCAATTTCCTTAAAACAAAATAATTCCACATTGGAAGAAGAAGAAGAAGAAAAAAAACACTTCTGATCCTGCAGGATGAAATGGAAAAGAAAAATTCTGAAAGAAAGCAGAAACAAAAATAATTTCAACTCTTTAACTCTGTTTGCCAACAATGCTCAAGGTCATCTTCTTAATGATGCTTGTAGATAAAGATCATTCTGTCTTGATCAGGCAACTAATACCACCTAGGGCTTTCACAGCACTGTTCATATTTAAAGTAGCTTACAAATATGAATAAATCTTCTCAGCACCCCTGTAAGGTAGGGAAGTATTCCCATGCCCATTTTACAGATGGGAAAACCAAAGCACAGAAAGTTTAAGTAATTCACCCCAGGCTACAACGGTCCTGAGTTCAAATTGCTAGCCCACACCTAGCGCAAAACACAGTCATTCTCCAGAACCAAGGACACAATCCTGCAAAATGCTGAGCATAAAGGGGTTTGATCCTCCCAAGATGGGTTCAACATCTGGCATGACTAGTTTGCCATAAACAAAAAACCTAAACCTGCCAGCACCTTCAACTCCCACTGAAGTCAGGCACTTGAAAGTTGGCAGGATCGGGCTCCAAATGAGCAGAAATCTAGCACCAAAAAGAATGCAACAGAATTAGAGAATCAAATATGGCAAACAAGAAAAGCCACAAAGTTTCAGTTTTAGGAATGCAACAAGAACAGTTTAAGTTTTTCCATTTCTCTTCCTCATTGAAATTACTGTCACAGGAATAGCTTCATGTGGTGCCGATCTTTACTCCACTTGCAGCTTTTGTCAAAGAAATGCATCAATAGAATTGAAATGCCCAGTACAGTCTGTGAAAAACAACAGCATGCTGTACATAGGACATTTTGAAAAGAAGGAAGTATGAGCCCTTAAAGCTGGAAGGCATTTCTTAACCGATCGCACTTTGCCATCATGCCGAGACAGCATTCTTTCGAAAAATTAATCATTTATATTTTGATTCCCTCTACAAAGGTTACAGAGACTTATAGGAGAGACTGGGATCAGCCACAGAATTAGATTAGAGGACACTGAATAGGTCCCAGTATTGAATACAGTTTACTATGATCTTTCCCTGACACACAACGAGGGTTAGAACCCTAGAGTTTTATTTTCATGATAAAAAGATCAATCCAATGTTTTGACTATCTACATAAGATGATATTGCTCAATTACATAACACTTCTAGACTGGATCATATTGGCTAACTAAACCACTAATTAAAACCATCTGAACATATCACGGAACATCATGCTTTAATAGAAACTGAGAACAGACTGAAAAAACCACAAGGAGACAGTCAGGATTATTTGAATTGACTATAGTCAGAATCATTTAGCCCCCAAGTCATACAAACAACTAGGTATGTACATAACTTCACTTCCATGAACAGTCTCAATTGATTGTAATGGGACTATTCACATGAGTAAAATTACACGTGCTAAGTGTTTCCAGGTTCTAAGCCTTACATGATAAAATCCTGAGGACAGGGGCTGTCACTTGTGTTTGAAAAATATCACATACACCCACAATAATGTATAATATTAATACATAATAATCATAGAATCATAGGACTATAAGGGAGCTCAAGAGGTCTTCTAGTCCAATCCCCTGCACTCATATCTACAACATCCCTGACAGGTGTTTGTCTAACCTGCTCTTAAAAATCCCCAATGACAGAGATTCCACAACTCCCTAGGCAATTTATTCCAGTGCTTAGCTACCCTGACAGTTAGGAAGCTTTTCCTAATGTCCAACCTAAATCACCCTTGCTGTAATTTAAGTCCATTGTTTCTTGTCCTATCTTCAGAGGTTAAAGAGAACAATTTTTCTCCCTCCTCCTTGTAACAACCTTTTATGTACTTGAAAACAGCTATCATGTCCCCCCCAGTCCTCTCTTCTCCAGACTAAACAAACACAATTTTTTTCAATCTTCCCACATAGGTCATGTTTTCTAGACCTTTAATAATTTTTGTTGCTCATCTCTGGACTTTCTCAAATTTGTCCACATCTTTCCTGAAGTATGGCGCCCAGAACAGGACACAATACTCCAGCTGAAGCCTAATCAGTGGAGTAGAGTGGAAGAATTACTTCTTGTGTCGTGCTTACAACACTCACAAGGATGGTGTTTGCTTTTTTTGCAATAGTGTTACACTGTTGACTCATTTATCTTGTGATCCACTATCACCCCCAAATCCCTTTCCACAGTACTCCTTTCTAGGCAGTCATTTCCAATTACGTAGGTGTGCAACTGATTGTTCCTCCCTAAGAGGAGTACTTTGCATTTGTCCTTATTGAATTTCATCCTATTTATTTCAGACCATTTCTCTAGTTTGTCCAGATAATTTTGAATTTTAATCCTATCCTCCAAAGCACTTGCAACCCCTCCCAGCTTGGTATCGTCTGCAAACTTTATGTGCACTCTCTATGCCATTATCTAACTCACTGATGAAGATATTGAACTGAACCAAACCCAGAACTGATCCCCCTGAGGGATCCCACTTGATATGCCCTTCCATAATGCACAATCGTGAGTAATTCTGACATTCAAGAGTCGAGTTTAAAAGCTAGGTTGAGGGTGAAAATCAAATGGTAATAAGAATTTGTTTAATGAAGCTGAATCTTTCATTTCAATTAATGTAGTCAGAGGGAAACCTTTTAACGACTTAGGCTAAATGTACATGCAGTGATCTTCAATATTCTGTCATCTGTAAACAAACACTGGATACCAGGAACTAATAGGAACACTATCAGACCATAATACTGGAAGAAGAACCACATCAAAGTCCTTCCAGAAGTAGCCAGCATTGCCAATTCTTCTGCAGAAGCTCATCAACTGTTCTGGAGCACTCTGTTGCTTCAGCGCACTCTCTTGATAGTGCTATGCAGGGGATCTCACACTGGGGGTCGGGACCCCTCAAGGGGTCATGAGGTAATTACATGGGGGGTCACGAGCTGTCAGCCTCCACCCCAAACCCCATTTTGCTTCCAGCATTTATAAAGGTGTTAAATATAGAAAAAAGTGTTTTTAATGTATAAGGGGGAGGGGTCGCACTCAGAGGCTTGCTATGTGAAAGGGGTCACCAGTACAAAAGTTTGAGAATCACTGCTCTTACGGGAACCTGTCTACCCAAAGAAATCAATTTCCTGATGCAAGGTATGGGTCTGCTGTGCAAAGAGTCACCAATTTCAGCTTCCTGTATGATTCTGGAGCTTTGGGAACGAAAAAGGTGCCCTTCCACCATGAAATCATCAGTGTGGAGCAGAATCCGGAGCATCACACGTTTACTGGGCCTGCAAGTGGAGTGCTCCGCTTGTATCATTTTAATGGGGAATGGAAGTGATTATAGCTCTTTTCGAAAATACCTGCCATTTCGTACCATTTCGATTATTCCAGAGGCAAAAATATCTTCAAGAAGTATTTTTCTTTTTCTCTATCTCGCTCCTGCCTTAGGCCACGTCTACACTAGCAAGCTTGCAGTCGCGCTGCTGTAAGATCACTCATGTAGCCACTCTATGCTGATGAGAGACAGCTCTCCTGTCGACATAATAAAACCAACTCAACAAGTGGCGGTGGCTATGTTGGCAGGAGAGCTATGCACACGAGCACTTATGCTGGCAAAATTTATGTTGCCGGGGGGGGGGGGAAGAGAGATGATGTTTTTTCACACCCCTGAACAACGCAAGTTTTGCTGATATAAGTAGTACTGTAGACATGGTCTTAGATCAGGAACAGATTGTAATCGTCATCAGCTGGATGTTGAAATGAACAGATAAATACCAAAAATAATCTGTAGGGACCAATCCCATTCCCATTCAAATCAACAGGATCAATATTTGGCTTGGGTGTGGGTGAATGGTTTGAGGGTTCAGAAATATCTTCAGAAGTATTTTTCTTTTATAAACCACAGAGAGGAAGTCATCCATTACAGGGTTGGTTGAGTGATACCCAGAAAGGGGGTCATTCCATCACAGGTGGGCAAATCATTCTAAACTCTTTCAATTCAGTGGCAGAATTTTAACAAGGGACTCTCACTTCCATTGACAATGCTACACTAGCATATTAGAACCAGGAAGCAAAGATGCCTATGAATAGACCTGTGTCTTTATACAGAGTGAAATACAGATGAGAAAACAATCACAAAGGGAGTAAACTAAATTAGAGTTTCAGTTGTAATAATCTAAGAGGTTAATTTATACAGCAGATTATTTTTAAATACATCATTTAACATGACTAAAACCCTTTAACAATGACAAATATTTATTCTGATTCCTGAAATGAACAAAAATGTCTTAGGCTAACAAAAGACATTGATCTGCTGAGAATGGCTGAGGGTGCAGAGTTATGACTAAATACATTCACACCAAAATATGGAAGCTGACATGCATCTTTAGTTTATGTACTTTATTTTTAAACTTCTTCCAAATTTGAAGAGTGCATGAAACAATATTTTTAGGGCAGGTCCCTCTCTCCTGCATGCCTGCCCCTTTTATTTATTTATTGCATACAGATTTTTATACCACGCTCATCACGGTAGTATCTGAACGCCTGTTATTAGTGCGTTAAGCAACAAGACCACACATGTGTCACGTTATTTGTTCTCTCATCTACGAACACTCATTCCCATCACAACCTAGCAATCTCCTACAAGGGCACTCCCAATTACAGGCAGGAAGAACAATGACCGAGTCATTCGAAGGACTGAATTATGCAGTTTCATTTTATCTAATTATAAAAAGAAAAAAAAATGAGAAAAGCTATGGCAGAGATGAACGCAATAAATCGCTGTCCCTTTGCTTTCAGAGTGACAGGACATCAGGATTCCCTTTTAGAGTACACATGGAGACAGTCACATTCACTACTTTTATAAATTGTGTAGACAATGAGCAATTTTAGCAGTTTCTCTAAATGTGTTCATGTCTTCCTCTCTCCACAATCAACACACCAGTCAAGGCTCTAATTACTTCCCCCACTATCTTCCACAACTCCAGTTCTCCCCTCTTCCACCTCTCTCATTCACTCCATCCAAAATGCAACTTAACAAGATCTTCCTTTTTTACATCTCTGACCAACTCTTCCTCTCACTTGAAATCACCAATCTCCTCTTCCACCAAAAAGTCAATGTCCTTTTTCCTCACCCTCCCAGGCTCCCTGTAAAACTCTCCTCTCATCTTCATTAACCCCTCATCTCTGCCTAAAGCCCTCCAGCTCACTGCACTCCACCCTTGTTTCACTCTGTTCTCTCTGCCCCCAACCCACCTCCCCATTTCACTTGTGATTTTGGTCGAGAGTTTCAAAAGTTCCCATGTCACTAAGGGTATGACTACACTGCAAAAAAAGGCCTGGGTCAAGTGATTTGTGCTCCTGAGGTTAATGCTACAGGGCTAAAAATAGCTGTGCTTGTGTTTGAGCTCAAGCTGGAGCCCAGGGTTTGAAACCTGGTGAGGGGGTGGCTCTGTGAAAGTGTCTCACTTTTGAGGAACCTCTAATTTATGGTACGTCAGGGCTGCAGTCTGTCATGCTCTCCACTCCTAACATAGCCTAAATCTGATTCAACACATCTTTATTAGTAAGGAAATACGGAAATCCCTCCCTACCCAGGTCTTCACTGGTGATTAATTTCCCAGAATCACTGGTGGGTTTGTGAAATCTTTCCCCTCAGCTAGATTCACAGCTACGCTCTGCATCTGTGCTGTTAAGCGTTAGTATGCAAGCGCAGTGTCTTCTCTCATCTGTTACCATAGCAGCCATGAAGTAGCATAACATGCTAGTAACAAAAGACTTTTATAGGTAGAAGAGTAGGAGCTGTCAACAACAATGACCTCAACCTCACAGTGATGGATATCCAGATCAACAGCAATGAAATTCTGATTTTCAGCGGGTGCACTACAAAAAAAATTTTTTTGCTTTGCAAAAACACTTCTTAGGATTAACCAAACGCAGCTTCTCTCAAACCATATTCAGCAGCATCTCTTCTTGATTGTTTGTTTGATTGTTGATTGTGAATTTCAGCTTTGCAAAAGGAAACTTAACACATATACTGCTTATGCTTTTCAAAGATGCTTTTCTTCTGCAGAGTGATATACAAGTTATACTTAAAATGCTACTGGTGCTTGAGAAACTCTTCTCTTTAAGACCTACCTACCAACATTTCCTCTCCCTTGTGTGTGACCAATTTCATTCTCCTCTCCCCCACCGCAAGTGTTCAAGGTTTATAATTACTCTGTGAAAGAATGTGAATTCCTGTAGCAAAAATAAGAAAATCCACTTAATTTTTAAATTAGAGGATTCAGAAAATGTGTAAATCTGGGGAGGAGTACCAATTTTAAATGCAGAGGGCAGTGAGGCAGTCAAATTAAAAGTTCACATTTTTCAGTAAACAGTTCAGATGCCAAAAAAAATTGGTCAAAATATGCACCATGGGATGTTAAGATTATACAATTCCAACTCAATCTGAATGATTGTTCATTCTCTGCTAGATAATTGAAAAAAGACTTGCTACAGTCAATAGGAGCATTACAGTCAGAGGCTGAAGAGTGAAAAGCCATAGTTCAACCATATACTTCATAAAGTGAAAGAAAGAGGGAAAGCAAACTAGAGAACTTTGTTCTTAAAAAGCAAGGCCGATTAGAATTTTAGGACAGAAATTTCTGATCACTATGTACCATATGTAAATGAATGCCCCAATTAAGAATTGGTTATTTTAAGCAAAAATTATTGAAGTGAAATAAGTGGATTTACAGATTCTGAAAGTTTGTCTAGAATAAAATAATAATGGCTCCTGGAGTATATTTATCCACCAATTTAAACAAACATCTTCTGTCTTTGGAGACAAGGATCCTATGTTATCTTCCTTCCTGTTTTACATGTTATTTACACACCAAATTAGGCTGAATACCACTTAAGTGGTAGATCTCATAGTGCTTTGCAAAGATGGATAAATATTTTTATTTCCATCTTATAGCAGGATAAAATAAGCCACAAAGTAGTTAATTAACTTGCCCAGGCTCAGACTGAGTTAGTGGGCAGAACTACGAATAGACTCTCATCTGTAGATATCCAGCCTTCTTTCCTATTCACGGCCTCATATGCTGTATGTATCTCACGTACCTGTATTCAAGTCTAGCAGTTATCCTAAAAGAGGAAGTCCTAAGGCATTTTTATTACTTTTTAAACTGAACTCATTATTAACCTCTTTCTGATCTTACTGATGATATATTTTAGAAGTTAGTTCAAACTTGAAATGAATATTCAGAGTTGTCCAAAAGGCAACATTTTCAACCCTATGACTCATCAGGAATATTCATGGATACAATAATCCAATCAAATCCCAGTGGCTGTTAAAATGATTAATAACTCCACCTGAAATGTTCAACATGCCTAATATTCCTAGTTCAGCACTAGAAAAATTCCCCTTTTCTAACTTCACTTCTACATAGTAGAAAAAAGTCACGTTCTCCTCAACTTAATTATTCTCCATTTATTTCAATTTTTAAACAAACAAAAAGTACCTTTCCAAGTCTGCATGCCTATAGAAGATTACAAATTCATCAGAATCTTCACGTTATGCAGAATGTATAACTATGCATGCACTAAATATTAATGTAGCCACATGGTATTCTTTATGGTGAAAGTCTTCGGTAGTGATCTTTGCGTCATCAGAGTAAAAGGCTATATTCTATTCAGAAATACACAGTACCAGAGCCTCAGCTGGTGTTAACTGGTATAGCTCTACTAAAGTCCACAGAGCTACAATTATTCACACCAGGTGGGCTCTGGCCCATGAACTCTGCCCTCACTGGTTTGGTTATTTGTGCAGGCTGAGAACAGAATTGTGCCTCCACATCCTTTTCCATAATTCTCACCAAACTCAATAACTGACATCAATGCTGTTTGGCTTGCTGTGTCTAGCAAGCAGAAAGAGACAAATGCCTCAAAACTGCAGTTTAGTATCTGGAAGCTACAAATTCCTAATGTTCTAATGTGGAGGCATCCGTTTCCTTCGGGTCTTCTTTCTACTCCAACATTATTGAATATATGCTTAGGGAAACAAGATAGGACACAGCTTAGCTTACCATTTCTTCTTCTGCAATCTTTTGATCACAATACATCCCATTCTTGCTACGCTTCTCTGTGGCCTGAGGACAGACGTAGCCACTGGGGAGCAGTAAAGGAAGAAAGATGAAGATAGCCATCACCCAATTACAGAAAAACTGGATAGTCTGGATTGTAGATACAAAAGACGTGCTCAACTAACACCTGTATCATTGTTAAATTTGCCCTTGCACGTATACCCCGATACTACAGAGCATTACAAGCAACCACACTGAATCACAACCGCTACAAAACTGGGAATAAAGTACATGCAGCACTTGCTACATTCCTTCCAACAAGGTACAGTAACAGTTGTTGATAATCTCAGCGCATTATACATACCTCCTGTTGCTTAATTATGCTATTTCTCAACACTATAGCTAATGACACAGTGGAAGAAGGAAATATAAAGAAACTCCATCTTAAAGGCAGGCATAAAATCAGTGATAAAGCATCACATCATGCAAAGCACTTTCATTCTACTGCCCATGTACTGCTGGTAGTAATAGCTTCAACGTTCAATCCAGATACCATTCTTAAACTATTAGAAATCACATGCAGGCTTCACCAGTGCTGTGGAAAAAGCCTTTTTAAATATTAACATTTTACAAATATCATAAAATAAATATTACAATAATATTTATCACCTTCCATTTGAGGATCTCAAAACCTTTTGCAGATATTAACGAAATGAGCCTCACAACCTCACTCTCCTACCACCTTGCCTGATTGACAGATGAGAATACTAAGGCACAGAGGAGTTAAGTAACTTTCCTAAGGCCACAAAGCAAGTCAATGGCCAGGTCTGGAATATAACCCTTATTATCTGACCTTCAAGTCAATGCTTTCATAAGCAGAACCTTCCTTATTTATGAGTAAGTACAGATTTGTTGAGGCATATTTTGTGGAAGCAGATTTTTAAGTCACAAAGCAGTATCATTTGCTCCTGCATTAAAAGGCCAAAAGTAGGCAGATTTCAGTGAATGATTACAAGTAAGGTATAAAAAATATGCATGGCTATAGCTCATTAGTATTTATTAAAACCCTAACAATGCACTCACTACTATACAAGACACAAAATACAGGGAGTCTTTCCCAAAGACCTTACATTCTAACAAACAAGATAGAGTAGATAAACCAATCACACTGGAAAAGTCAAAGTATAGAATGGCTGGATTACTTTATTATTATTTGTGATTGTGATTTACCTTTTTGTGGGTGCTGCGGAGGGAAGGAATCTTATGAAGGAATCTGAAATAAGAAAGGAGGTTGGCAGGCTGGAGTAGGGAGGGCATTTGATGCAGAAAGGATAGGGTGGAAGATGGCACAACGGGGCTGATTCCCTAGCCTTGCACCATATGAAATCATTTATACCTGTGCAAAGTGGATGTAAAAACACCAACCTTGCCATGAACGGAGAAATCTGATTTGGTAGCATTTTACACCTACTTTGCACAGGTGTAAAAGACTACCCAAGGTGCAAGGCATTTGAGAATCAGGCACAGCGTCTGTTGTGGAAGAGAGACCATTTTGCAGCATATACGATTAAGAGACATAGGTAAAACTGGGATACATGGCTCTCTTGCAGCTTCACAAAAGCCAAGGATTTGTTTATTTTTTTGCATCCCCTTAAAATTTGAAGCTGTATTGGCCAACGGAGCAACAGTAAAACAAAGTAAGTCTGTTAAGATTAATTAGTTTTTCTTAAGCCTCTTACATTTACCGCATACAGATAACAGAGTGACAGGTTTCAGTGTGGAAGCCGTGTCACTACAAAAACTAATTTCCCCATATTAATTTCCCCCTACTGTTACTCACACCTTCTTGTCAATTGTTAGAAATGGGCCACCCTGTTTACATTGGCCTCATTACCACTTCAAAAGTGATTTTTCCTCCCTTCCCTTCCCCCCCCGAGGAAACTACAATCCATCGGTGATCTTCCAGAAAACACCATCCTGGCCACTATGGATGTAGAAGACCTCTACACCAACATTCCACACAAAGATGGACTACAAGCCATCAGGAATAGTATCCCCGATAATGTCACGGCAAACCTGGTGGCTGAACTTTGTGACTTTGTCCTCACCCACAACTATTTCACATTTGGGGACAATGTATACCTTTAAGTCAGCGGCGTTGCTATGAGTACCCACATGGCCCCACAGTATGCCAACATTTTTATGGCTGACTTAGAACAACGCTTCCTTAGCTCTCGTCCCCTAACGCCCCTACTCTACTTGCGCTATATTGATGACATCTTCATCATCTGGACCCATGGAAAAGAAGCCCTTGAGGAATTCCACCATGATTTCAATAATTTCCATCCCACCATCAACCTCAGCCTAGACCAATCGACACAAGCGGTCCATTTCCTAGACACTACTGTGCTAATAAGTGATGGTCACATAAACACCACCCTATACCAGAAACCTACTGACCGCTATACTTACCTATATGCCTCCAGCTTCCATCCAGGACACACCACACAATCCATTGTCTACAGCCAAGCTCTAAGATACAACCGCATCTGCTCCAAGCCCTCAGACAGAGACAAACACCTACAAGATCTCTATCAAGCATTCTTAAAACTACAATACCCACCTGCTGAAGTGAAAAAACAGATTAACAGAGCCAGAAGAATACCCAGAAATCACCTACTACAGGACAGGCCCAACAAAGAAAATAACAGAACGCCACTAGCTGTCACCTTCAGCCCCCAACTAAAACCTCGCCCGCGCATCATCAAAGATCTACAACCTATCCTGAAAGATGATCCCTCACTCTCACAGATCTTGGGAGACAGACCAGTCCTCGCTTACAGACAGCCCCCCAACCTGAAGCAAATACTCACCAGCAACCGCACACCATGCAACAAACACTAACCCAGGAACCTATCCTTGCAACAAAGCCCGATGCCAACTCTGTCCACATATCTATTAAAGTGACACCATCATAGGACCTAATCACATCAGCCACGCCATCAGGGGCTCATTCACCTGCACATCTACCAACGTGATACACCTCTACCTTGATATAACGCTGTCCTCGGGAGCCAAAAAATCTTACCGTGTTATAGGTGAAACCGCGTTATATTGAACTTGCTTTGATCCACCGGAATGCGCAGCCCCCCCCTCCCCCGGAGCACTGCTTTACCGCGTTATATCCGAATTCATGTTATATCGGGTCCCGTTATATCAAGGTAGCGGTGTATGTGCCATCATATGCCAGCAATGCCCCTCTGCCATATACATTGGCCAAACCGGACAGTCTCTACGCAAAAGAATAAATGGACACAAATCTGACATCAGGAATCACAACATTCAAAAACCAGTAGGAGAACACTTCAACCTCTCTAACCAATCAGTGACAGACTTGAAGGTGGCAATTTTGCAACAAAAAAGCTTCAAAAATAGACTCCAAAGAGAGACTGCTGGACTTGAATTAATATGCAAATTAGATACCATTCACTTAGGTTTGAACAGAGACTGGGAATGGTTGGGTCATTACACTAATTGAATCTATTTCCCCATGTTAAGTATCCTCACACCTTCTATGGGCCATCTTGATTATCACTTCAAAAGTTTTTTTCTCTTGCTGATGATAGCCAATTGATTGGCCTATTACAGTTGGTATGGCTACTTCCACCTTTTCATGTTCTCTGTATGTATAAATATCTTCTTGCTGTATGTTCCATTCTATGCATTCGATGAAGTGGGCTGTAGCCCACGAAAGCTTATGCTCAAATAAATTTGTTAGTCTCTAAGGTGTCACAAGTACTCCTGTTCTTTTTCCTCCCTTGGTATTCTACTGTTGAGATTAGCCCACTTCCACTTTAATTGAATTGTCACGTTAGCACTGACCCCCCACTTGGTAAGGCAACTCCCATCTTTTCATGTACTGTGTATATATACACACCTGAACATAAGAATGGCCATACTGGGTCAGACCAAAGGTCCATCCAGCCCAGTATCCGGTCTACCGACAATGGCCAATGCCAGGTGCCCCAGAGGGAGTGAACCTAACAAGTAATGATCAAGTGATCTCTCTCCTGCCATCCATCTCCACCCTCTGACAAACAGAGGCTAGGGACACCATTCCTTACCCATCCTGGCTAATAGCCATTAATGGACTTAACCTCCATAAATTTATCTAGTTCTCTTTTAAACCCTGTTATAGTCCTAGCCTTCACAACCTCCTCAGACAAGGAGTTCCACCTGCCTACTGTTTTTTTTTCCCACTCCATACATCTGATGAAGTGGGTTTTAGCCCACGAAAGCTTATGCTCAAGTGAAACTTCTGAAATGCACAGAGGAATAAAATCAAAACAGATGGTGACTATGATGTATAATCTAGTCACTCCTTTTAGGGGAAGGGGGAACCCTCCACAACACTCCATTTCCCCAACCCCTGCCCTTTTTAACTCCCACCAACACCACTCTTCTGATTTCAAGGGCCTATAATAATTTAGACCAGCTAAGGATCTCACTAAGGACTCCAAGCTAAACCGTCATTCATCCACAGTGGGCCAGACGCTGCTCCCTCTGCAGCTTGCCAACGCTGTCGTCTTAGCATTAGTTGTATCAAGAGCAACACAATCCAGAGATGGAATGTGCTGCCTGTACAGCACCCCCCAGCTCAGGGTATAACGTATGGACCGGGACCCCCATAACTCAGTATGTTGCTCTGGCGCTGAACCACAACTACCAGTATATCAAAGGCTAGGCCAAAAAGTCTAATCTTTGAAGATAATCCATGACATATACTGCTATTGGATACTTACTTCTGTTCGGCCTGATGCTCCCCGCCATTTCCACTAGTGAAGGAGAACAGAAGTAGTATAACTGCAGAGAGGGTCACAGAAGGGAGAGAACATCAATTCCACCTGAGGTTCCCCATGTGCCTTGGAGCCCACACAGAGGTTCCTTTCTGCAACTCTGCGTGGTCAGGACCCCTTGCTAGAATATAGGCCTGTTTGTTAGCCTGAGATATAATTTTGGGGTTTGATTTTTGATACTCTTATATCCTTACTAATATGGGTGAACAAAGACACTGTATTGCTTCTGCCTGGCCAGATGGGTTTGTTAGTATAATGAGAAAAGATAAAGGAATAGAGCTCAAGTGTTGCTGGGTATGGTGGGAGTGTAATATATGAGCATACACTTGAACAGTCCTGCCTCAACTCCTCTCCCAAGAAAAGGTCAAGCAACCAGTCAGCAGGGGCGAGGGGATGGGGGAGGTATAAGAAACACTAAAACCCAAAGAAATGCCTGTCCCTGACCAAAGCACAACCTCACTCCCTACCCCTCCCATGGGATACAAAAGAGGTGGTACCAATACCCCCAGACTCACAGCCCTCCAAAACAGAACAGGACCATAAATTGTAAGGGGTGGGACCAAGGGTGTGCACTACACGTAAAATTATGCCTGCTAAGGAAGAGGAAATGGGGACTCTGGTAGAGGCTCTGCAGTGTCAGAGCTATGGATATGCTTGCTTGAAACTAACCCCAATAAACATTGCATTGCCTGCACTTCGGATTTCTGCTTTCTGTCTTTGTGACAAGAAACATGGGAGGGGGTGAAGGGAAAACCCCCTAACACTCCTCACGGGAATGGCACTGGTGAACAGCTGCTCCCCGAAGCACACCACAGACTCACGAGCAGCACTAACTCCTACTCTAAGTCCAGACCGCAGTGGGAGCTGAGGAGAGCATATTCCCTACAGAAAGACATGCTGTTAGGGGAGAAAGGAGTAAGTTAAACACTGTTCCAGTGACGTCAACTGCATTCTGTTTTCTTTAAAAATAAGCATGAGCGTGCCATCACATTTAACTTCTGCAATTTAAAGTTATCGAAATCAGAACAGTGCCAAAACAGATAAATTAATAATAACATTCCGCCTCCCTAAATTCCCTCTGGTGCTTCAGCTGGAGCATACACGCAGCATTGCTGTGCGCTTTTCAACAGCTGCCATGTTCCACCACAGAGGGGGGATGCACTTCCTTGATGAACCAAGTGATCTTTGCATCTGCATAACTGTTTGTTAAGCATGTAAAATGTTTTAGGGGTCCTTCAACATAACAGGCACTATCTAAGTCATGCCTGACCAACCTGATTGCCTTCTATGATGAGTTAACTGGCTCTGTGGATATGGGGAAAGCGGTGGACATGACATACCTTGACTTTAGCAAAGCTTTTGATATGGTCTCCCACAGCATTCTTGACAGCAAGTTAAAGTAGTATGGATTGGATGAATGGACAATACGGTGGATAGAAAGCTGGCTAGATCATTGGGCTCAACGGGTAGTGATCAACGGCTCGATGTGTAGTTGGCAGCCGGTATCAAGCAGAGTGCCCCAGGGGTCGGTTTTGTTCAACATCTTTATTAAACTGAATGATGGGATGGATTGCACCCTCAGCAAGTTCACATATGACACTAAACTGGGGGGAGAGGTAGATACACTGGAGGGTCCAGGGTGGGTCCAGGGTGATCTAGACAAGGATAGGGTCCAGGGTGATCTAGACAAATTGGAGGATTTGGCCAAAAGAAATTTGAGGAGGTTCAACAAGGACAAGTGCAGAGTCCTAAACTTAGGACGGAAGAATCCCATGCACTGCTACAGGCTGGGGACTGACTGGCTAAGTGGCAGTTCTGAGGAAAAGGACCTGGGGATTACCGTGGACGAGAAGCTGGATATGAGTCAACAGTGTGCCCTTGTTGCCAAGAAGGCTAATGGCATATTTGGCTGCATTAGTAGGAGCACTGCCAGCAGATAGAGGGAAGTGATTATTCCACTCTATTTGGCACTGGTGAGGCCACATCTGGAGTACTGAGTCCAGTTTTGGAGTCCCCACTACAGAAAGGATGTGGACAAATTGGAGATAGTCCAGCGGAGGGCAATGAAAATGATTAGGGGGCTGGAGCACATGACTTATGAGGAGAGGCTGAGGGAACTGGGGTTATTGAGTCTGCAGAAGAGAAGAGTGAGGGGAGATTTGAGAGCAGCCTTCAACTACCTGAAGGGGGGTTCCAAAGAGGACGGAGCTAGGCTGTTCTCAGTGGTGGCAGATGACAAAACAAGGAGCAAAGGTCTCAAGTTGCAGTGGGGCAGGTCTAGGTTGGATATTAGGAAAAATTATTTCACTAGGAGGGTGGTGAAGCACTGGACTGGGTTACCTAGGGAGGTGGTGGAATCTCCATCCTTAGAGGTTTTTAAGGCCTGGCTTGACAAAGCCCTGGCTAGGATGATTTAGCTGGGGTTGGACTAGATGGCCTCCTGAGGTCTCTTCCCACCCTAATCTTCTATGATTCAATGCCTCCGATATTTTTACTATAGAAAAACACTTAATTTTTAACATTGTATAAAAGTTAAATACATATCTGCTCAGAGAGATGTTTAATAACTGCTCTTTGCATTTCAGTACAGAGCATAAGTTGCAGCCTTTTTGCATACTATTATCTCTAAAAACAGAATACAATGGGAATGCACACAAATATATGGATGTAGGTGCCTACATTCAGCCTCCACTCCCAAGTTTGAACATTTTAGCCATTACCTCAGAAATCATGATAACGATGCCTACCAAAGGGTTAAAAACTTCAGCCTTTGTGCTACATACAGCGACTTACTCACACAAAAGCAGATCAGATACCACATTTTATTTCCAAGTGCCCTGCTCGGACAATCCCCCTGCTTCTAATAGGATTACTCATGCGGTTTCAGTTACAGTATGCATCAGTGCACTGAACTAGATTAATATTAATAGGCAATGGAACTCAGAACATTGTCACATTGGAGTAATGTTCCAAGCTCTCCTCAACAGAAAATGTTGAAGTCTATATTCAAGTGTAATAATTAAAATGGTTCAGCATAGCTGAAAACTGAACTTAATGCAAGCATGTACCCAGAGTTCCAATAAATGCAACAGGTATTTCAAAGAGCTAAAATATTTATTCTTAGCATTCAGTGCAACAAGTCTCTTTCCTGTCATCAAACATTAAGCTCATCACCTGGCGATCGTTTGATGCTAATGGAAGTGAATAGACCTTATTTTGTTAAATTATTCATAGGCCAATATTAAAGGGTTTTAAAATATTGGGTTCTGGACATGACGACAGGCAATTATCACTTCATTTACAGCACCATTAAATTCCAATTCTTCAGTGAGAGACAAATACATTTCAGGACACATTTTATCCTTATTTAAAAAAAAACAAAACAAAAAAAACCCACAGATTTCAGCCTTTCCATATGCACAAGTTTAGAGAATGATCCTTCGTTCTTTCAGACTCATTCTTTTTGAGAATTAGTAGTTAGTTACCAGGCAAAATATGCCATCACTGCACTAATTCATAATCTTACTTTCCCCATAGTTTTGAGGCAACATGTTTTTCACCCAAAAGATACTTGTTTGATGGTTTTGATTGTCTGTTTTTAAGATCATGTCATTGTAAGTACAGCAAAGGATTTTGGTTCCTTGAAACCAAAAGATTTCTATTCTAGAGTAAGCCAAGGGGAAGGGACTTGGGAGACAGATTGTCAACAATTTTGCTCTAGGGAGCAATTTTCTAAACATTATTTTATACATAAAATTAAGTACTGCTTTTTAATTAAATATCACTGTTTCAGTGAAGGGTCAATACCAACTTCTGGATAACATTTGGCAGATAACTCAAAACAAAAATGATGCTATTCAGTTAAACAAAATAAACTTAAACACAGGTCTAGGAAGAGGTAGGAGTGGGAAAGAGATTTTGTTAATCTGGAAATGTATTTTTGCAAGGGAAATTCCCACATTTTATTTGTACTTTGTTTGTGGCAACTGCTGTCTACCATTACAATTCTCATCATTTATTTTAACCATTTAGCAAATCCGAAGTAGATCAAGTCCAAAAAGATTACTCCACTTCAACGTTCATTCCTATTTGATTTCACCTAAAAAAAATAATAAATTAAAATATACCTACCTCATCACAAAAAAAGCAGTTCTCAGTTTCCCTAAAGGAACTTAGTTCTGCTTAACTGAGTTGGAAAGGGAAGTGAAGGACTTCACATATTTTATGAAGTCATCTTTAAACTGATTCTTCTGAGTGTATGTATGTTACAGCAAAGTTTTATTAGCGTAACACTGAACTGACAAGACAGTCAGAAAGCGTTTGTAAGGTTTTGCTCCACTAGATGAGAAAATGAAAATGCTTCTGTATCCATGAGAACTATGGTAGCATCTTTCTTACGTAACTGGAATATTTTTTAAGGACCAGAAAGCCTCCACAGGTTTAGTGACTGTCAGGAGTTTCACATCCTCCCACTCAAGTGGGTCATGTGGCCTGAGGGACTGCAAAATGTAAGTTGCTTGCAAAATAATGTAATGGTGTTCCACTTTTAGAACAACTCAGAACTACAGTGTATTATAATTATAGGATGCATCTGCAGGGAGCCTGCAGGGTTCTGCAGGGTCTGGTACTATTCAGTATTTTCATTGGATAATGGAGCAGAGGGTGTGATTATAACATTTGCGGATGACACGAACCTCGGAGGGGGATGCAAGCACTTTGGGGGACAGGATTAGAATTCTAAAGTACCTTGATAAACTGGTGAATTGGTCTGATATCAACAAGATGAAATTCAATAAAGGTAAATGCAAAGTATTAGACCGGGGAATAACTGGCTAGATGATAGTACTGCAGAGAAGGATCTGGGGGCTACAGGGAATCACAAATTGAATATGAGTCAACTGTGTGATGCAGGTGCAGAAAGAGCTAGTATTTTGGGGTGTATTACAAGGAGTGTCACTTGCAAAACATGGGAGGTAATTGATAAGGGGGAAGGTTCTCTCAGGATTGGTAACTGGTTAAAAGATAGGAAACAAAGGGTAGTAATAAATGGTCAGTTTTCAGAATGGAGAGAGGTAAACAGTGGTGTCCCCCAGGGGTCTGTTCTGGGCCCAGTCCTATTTAACATGTTCATAAATGATCTGGAAAAAGGGGTAAAACAGTGAGGTGGCAAAATTTGCAGATGATACAAAACTACTCAAGATAGGTAAGTCCCAGACAGACTGCGAAGAGCTACAAAAGGATCTCACAAAACTGGGTGACTGGACAGATGAAATTTATGTTGATAAATGCAAAGTAATGCACATTGGAAAACATAATCCCAACTATACATATACAATGATGGGGTCTAAATTAGCTGTTACCACTCAAGAAAGAGATCTTGGAGTCACTGTGGATAGTTCTCTGAAATCATCCACTCAATATGCAGCGAGAGTCAAAAAAGCAAACAGAATGTTGGGAATCATCAAGAAAGGGATAGCTAATAAGACAGAAAATATCATATTGCCTCTATATAAATCCATGGTACGCCCAGACCTTGAATACTGCGTGCAGATGTGGTCGCCCCATCTCTAAAAAGATATATTGGAATTGGAAAAGGTTCAGAAAAGGGCAACAAAAATGATTAGGGGTATAGAACGGCTTCCATATGAGTAGAGATTAATAAGACTGGGACTTTTCCGCTTGGAAAAGAGGCAACTAAGGGAGGATATGATAGAGGTCTATAAAATCATGAGTGGTATAGAGAAAGTAAATAAGGAAGTGTTATTTACTCCTTCTCATAATACAAGAACAAGGGGCCATCAAATGAAATTAATAGGTAGCAGGTTTAAAACAAACACAAGAAAGTAATTTTTCACACAACGCACTGTCAACCTCTGGAACTCCTTGCCAGAGGGTGTTGTGAAGGCCAGTACTATAACGGGGTTCAAAAGGGAGCTAGACAGATTCATGGAAGATAGCCATTGATGGACCTATTATCCAGGATGGGCAGGAATGGTGTCCCTAGCCTCTGTTTGCCAGAAGCTGGGATTGGGTGACAGGGCATGGATCACCTGTCTGTTCATTCCCTTTGGGGCACCTGCCATTGGCCACTCTCAGAGGACAGGATACTGGGCTTGATGGACCCTTGGTCTGACCCAGTATGGCCGTTCTTATGTTCTTATCCGCTCTACTCAGCACTGGGTGAGGCCTCAGCTGGAGTACTGAATCCAGTTTTGGGTGCCACACTTTAGGAACGATGTGGACAAATTGGAGAGAGTCAGAGGAGAGCAAAAAAAATAATAATAAAAGGTTTAGAAACCCTGACCTACGAAGGTTAAAAGAACTGGGCACTTTTAAAAGTACAGACAAAAGATGACCGGGGGAGTGGGGAGGGGCCTGCTAACAGACTTCAAATATGTTAAAGGCTGTTATAAACAGTGACCAATTGTCCTCCATGTCCACCGAAGGTAGGACCAGAAGTAATGGGCTTAATCTGCAACATGGAAGATTTAGGATACATATTAGGAAAAACTATCCTTACAGTTAGAAAGTTAAGTACTGGAACAGTTTACACCAAGGAAGGTTACGGAACACCATCATTCAAGATATTTAAGAACAGGTTAGACAATCACCTGTCAGGAATGGATTAGGTATACTTGGTCTTGTCTCAGAGAAGGGGGGAGAGGGAGTGGACTAGATGACCTCTCAAGGTCCTTTCCAGCCCTGCATTTTTATTATTCCATGATTTTATTTACACTCCAGAATATGTTTCCACTGTGCCAGTGTGATCAAATTCATAGTTCACCTGCTTTCCCACAACAGTATTGATATTTCATAGCACTTTGCCATTATTTTAAAAGATGCCTGACTTGGCTGGAATGCTTTATTAATGCTGTTTCTGTACACCAGCCTAATTAGATAAAGCCTTTCAAAGACCAGCACTTACTAGGATGATTTGATTAGGTTGTCAATCGTGACAATGCCTCCGTATCTTTTGAAGCTTTTAAGAGGCAGAAAGCTTGCCATACAGAGATTATAAGAATGTACAGCTCAGGTTTTCCAATTCAGCTAATGCACAGAACTATTTTATTTCTAAACCTCTAGGCCCTATTTCCCAAGATACACGTGTGAGATCGTGTGTATATTTTGATGTATTAATGATTAAAATTAAGCAGAGAAGAGCTTGGGTATATGGCTGTTTGTTTCTTAGGGTTTTCTTTTAAACCAACATTTATGGTGAGTACTGGAGATCAAGGCAGAAAAAGCAACTGTACTCAATAAATCAAAAAGGGGAAGTTACTATTAATCCTAACACACACATATTTGCAGCTGGAGAAGGCATAAATATAAAGGTTGTTACCCTTCCCTTTATGTATGCAGTAACATAAAATCCCTCCTGGCCAGAGGTACAGAATCACTTACCTGTAAGGGGTTAATCAGTTCAATTAACCTAGTTGGCACCTGACCAGAAGGACCAATGGGGAAAGAAGATGCTTTCAAATCTGGGGAGGGAAGGTTTTGTTTATGCTCTCTTTGTTGGTTCCCTCTCCAGACAAAGAGACAGACCAAGCAGGTAAACCAGCTCCTAAAAAGATACTGAAATGATACATCTAAAATTACAGAAATTGTAAGTAATAGCCAGGAAATGCGTTAGATTATCTTTTGTTTTAGCTTGTAAATTTTCCCTATGCTAAGAGGGAGGTTTATTCCTGTTTTTGTAACTTTGAAGTTGAGCCTAGAGGGAAACCTCTGTGTTTTAAATCTTTTTATTACCCTGTAAAATTACCTTCCATCCTGATTTTACAGAGGTGCTTCTTTTACTTTTTTCTTTATAATAAAGTTCTTTTAAGAACCTGATTGATTTTAGTGCCCTAAAGATAAAGGGTCTGGTCTGTACTTTTATTAAAGGTTGCTATATTATTCTCAAGCCTCACCAGGAAAGGGGGTGAAGGGGCTTGGGGGAATATTTTGGGGAAATAGGAACTCCAAATGGTCCGTTTCCTGAATCTTTGGCTAAATCACTTGGTGGTGGCAGCAATACCGTCCAAGGACAAGGAAAGGATTTGTGCCTTGGGGAAGTTTTTAACCTAAGCTAGTAGAAATAAGTTTAGAGGGTCTTTCATGCGGGTCCTCACATCTGTACCCCAGAGTTCAGAGTGGGGAGGGAACTCTGAAAACCTTAAACTCCCTTCTCCACCTCAAAAGTGAAGCCATTTCACTCTCACTGACAGAAGGTGAGAGGGAGCCAGCGAGGAAAGTAAATACTTTACAAACAACAATTTGAGCTTCTTTTCTGTCAGCACATTATGGTCTACTGAAATCAACAGAAATTTTGCTACCAACTTCAATGGGAGCAGGATTGGGCCTTAACTGTTATAACAACTTTGAAGGTTCCCAGGTGAACATATGTTTTTTCTCTAATGCTAAAGACAGTTATTTTTGTAACTAAGGTGATCATACACTTCATTTTTAGTTAACATACCTTATAAAACCACGAGACCATTACTGGAATATTTTGCTATATCCCCATCACTGACTCTTGGTGAAACATTTTATGGAAAATAAAAGGCAATCATCCAAAATAGAGGGGCAGGATCCTCAGTAGGCATAAATGGTCATAGCTCCACTGACTCCAATGGAGCTGTGATAGTTTACAGCAGCTGAGTCAAGGCATTTTACCGCTAGAACCTTTAATGAGAGATTTTGGATGGAAATTATGAATGATCGAAAAATGTTCAATGTAGAAAACTGGCTATTACGAGCCAAATCCTACTCACCTTTCCTTATGAGAGGAATCCTATTGACTTCAAATGAGCCAAACACCTCAGAACTTGGCCCTAAAAGTACAATATTCTAGCTCCATTATCTGTTTCCATTCGTACTTGCCAAATGCATGGAGCCCATTCAAAACAGCATTACACATCATGTATGCCTGTTCTCAAAGGAATTTACAGAGACAAGTACGCTCTTTTGCAATTCAATAAACCCCTTTTCTCACGCTCAAGTGGTGACCTCTTCTTAAATACACAAGCCTCTGAAGAGAAGATGCAGCCAAAACCCAGGGATTTTCAAATCCGATAATCTACATTTAAAGGGGCACAGTCAAACTCTATAGGCCTAAAAAAAAATTGCCCTTAAAAATATTGAGAACTTCTCCCATACTCCCCGAGGCTTTAGTGTAATTTAAAAATAAAGACAGACCAACAATGCTGGATCTACAGCCACCAAAACAAAATTTCAGTGCCTATACTTGGAGTCTGTGTGTACACACAGTGCTACACAACCACATTTGGGAGTTGTGCTTCGTGCCCTTCCAATCGTGTGCTAAGTGGATTCTTATTACTTGACCATTTCATCACCTTCAACATCACAGGGCAGTACGTCTCCAGCAAACTCATGGGATTTAAGTGTTAGGAGGAGAGCTTTGATCTATATAGGAAGAGATGTTCTAAGGCAGGGAAAAAGATGTTTGAGGACGTAGGTGGTGATCACCATTCTATATTGCAAAAGCAGCCAGAGGCAGAAGGAAACCTTGAGGGTACAAATAAAGGACGGGCAGGGGTAAGGAGAAGCTCTCGTACTGCAAGAGGGGCAGAAGCAAGGGCTCTCCAGCCTGTGTATAGAGGTCGGGTGGCAAAGGAGGGGACAGAAGGTCGAATCAACGGAGGCACCTAAAGTAAGAATTTCCTGACTTGTTTTGTACCTGAATTCTTTGTGTTAACTTAGCATTAACAATGTAAGTTGTCTGGCTGTGAGAATTTCTTTGTTTCCCTCCACCGCCCCGCCCCCCGAAATTATACTTATTTTTTCTGAAGTGATTGTTTACCTCAATAGATAAGCACTTTGGTATGCAGTTGTTTAAGCTTATGGATAAGTGCTCTGGATATGGATGAAGAGGAAGTTCAAGACTCACTTTTTAATTTAAAAAGGAAAACCTGATTCATTGTTATAAAATAAGCATGGAGAAAGTCCCATTTATTCCCATCCCACATATTACAGCACAGAAATCCAAGGAGACTGACTCATGGATGCTGTGATACTACAGAATCAGGTGGTCTTGTCACCTGATATTGAACATTACCTGGGATTTCCTGTAACTTTCCACTGGAAGGGAAGTGGGGGGGGTCAAGTTTGGGAAACAAAGGATTCCCACCTTATGTAAATCCTATTTAAGAGTGGGGAGGAAGGCAAACAAGACTCCTCCTCTCCATGGCTGTCTGCCCAAGAAGAAAGACTGCTAAAGTCACCTGAAGGGAAGGGAAGGGGGGAGTCCACACTGAGACAGGGGTCAAGTCTGAAAGGAAATATAACTGGAACTCTGAACCACAGAAACTTTACAACCTGCCTAAAACAACATTTAGGGTGAGAATTTACATTTTGTAACCTGTTTCTTAAGTATATTGAGCTTAGCTTGCGTATGTTGTTTTATCTGGTCAGTAATCTGCTTTGTTCTGTCTGTTATTAGGGTTTGTACCCCACCCCATCCTCCTTAAAGGAAGTGGGCACCAGAGTGTTGGAGAAAGCCCCTAAAGCTGAAGCTTCCCAGAGCGGATCTCGTCTCTCTGTGCAGCTGGGTGTGGCCCTGCCTGTGTGTTTGGCTGGAAGAGGTTTGTGAGCCTAGCCCAGCAAGGCCAGGGGACCCAGGCTGGCAGAATAGGCTGACTCAGTGGCATCCCAGCACATCAGGTGGCACTCCAAAGGGACCAAACCCGTCACAGTCACCAGTGACCTACAATGTAATCCCACCAGAGCGTATAGAGTGCAGGCCAATGCAGAACTGCCCCGACACAGCAGCTGAGATTGCCTCCTGAAAAGAAAGGGGTCATAAACTACTGCTGGTTCATGCATGGGATTTTACAGAATTGACTATGCTTCTAGTAAATTACCTATATCATTTACTTTTAATTTAATGAAACCCAATTAAGAAACAAACTATCTATCACAAGGGTTTCAGTGAACCATCCAGATAACTGCAGTTAAGAGATCTGATGCCAAATGACAATACATGGATTCGCACTGTAGAGGAAAAGATAATGAATACTCAGCACTGTAGTTCAGTGGACATTTTGTTTGTTCAATCTAGTCAACAGAGGCCAGAGTCTGTTTTGCCATGCACCTTTTGTAGCCATTTACACCAATGCAAAGTAAGCACAAAACAGGTGCAAAATGCTACAAATTCCGACTGTGAATATGATTGGAGGGCTCTGCCTGTAATGGGGGCACTTCCCAGCCAGCTTAGACTCAAAGCAGGAGCCAGGAACAGGCCTTCAGACCCTCCCTGGGGTGGTTTTTGAGGGTTTCTCGGTAACCTTGTTTTGACAGAGAGCAAGGAGCCTAGTGCTGACACAGCACGGGAAAGTCTACACTGCAATAAAAAATCCTCGGCACCAAGTTTCAGAGCCCAGGTCAGCTGTCTCAGGCTCGCAGGGCTCGGACTGTGGGGGTTATGAAATTGCAGTGTAGATGTTCAGACTCAGGCTGGAGCACAGGGTTTGAGACCCTCTCCCACTCATGAGGTCTCAGAGCCCAGGCTCCAGTCTGAGCCCAAACGTTTACACTTCAATCTTATAGCCCCACAGCCCGAGTCAGCTGACCAGGCCAGCCTCAGCCATGCCACAGGTCTTTTACTGCAGTGTAGATGTGCTCTAAGGACCAGCTATTCCCCCCCTGAAGTGGACTTAATTGGGAGATGGGTGTTCAATGGCTTAATTAGGCAGGGGGCTAACGAAAGCAATCAGTCCAGCAGGATGAGAAGATCTTCCCCTCTCGCTCCCTGTAGAGGGGACTAAGGAAAAAGTTTATGTCCACTTGTATGTTGCTGCACAAGGCTGTCCAGATGAACTGGTGGAGCGGACTGTTCCAAGTCTGCATCCTCCTCTCCACCTCTGGTGATGTTTACCCCACCCATGGCCCTCCCTCCATCCCCTCCCTCTCCCTTTCCACACCTACCCCCCACTCACCTCCATGCCTCTTATGCCACCATTTCTAATCCGAGGCACATCACCCACCCCACCTTCCCCTCCCCCTCCCCTTTTCCTGAAATGCTCCCAGCTAGACACAACCTCTTCACACTTGCCTCTTCTCCCTCCTGGCTCTCACAGGGTATGTCTACACTGCACACTAAACTCAAGTTTGAGCCCAAGCCCCACTTCCGTCCACACACAAATCAGTCTGACTTGGATCAGCAAGCACCCGGGGCGGGGGGGTCAGTGCCCAAGTCCCACTGACCCAGACCAAAACCCTGTCATTTTGTAGTGTGGATGCAGATCAAGTTGCAGACCCAACTCAGGAGGTCTGCATAGTGCAGTATGGATGCTTTAGCAAGGCTGTGAGCCCAGGTCCAGCGCCTGTAAACCCAGGTTTACAATATGCCAAGGATGCCAAACTGCAGGCTTGGAAACACCGAGTCCACAAGCCCGGGTCTCACAGCAACGCAGCATAGACTTACCGAGAGAGGCACTTCCTCTGCAGCTACCTCTCCTATGGAGGCCTCTCCTTCTCTCACACACTCCGTCCTGAATTATACTATGGTGGAGGCGTGTTCCTGTTTCCGCTGCTTCCAGCTCCTTCTCCCTCTTCCCAGTCTTTCTCCTCTTGTAAACAGCATTGCATCTGCCTCTTCTCTATTCCCCTTCCCATCTTGGGGTCATGTACCACCTACCAACACCTACCCGATAGCCTTCCTCTACAATTTTGACTCCTGGTTCTCTCTCTCTCTCTCTTCCTCTCATCACAGCCACCCACACTCAGCTTGCCCTACTCATCTCCATTCAGGATGCTGATGCAGAGATCATTTTCCTAGAATTTATGTGACACCTCCCCCTTTTGACTCCCTCCACTGGCTCCCCTTTCTCAAATCGCATCAAGCATGAGCTGCTTCTCTTCCCTTTCAAAACCCTTCATGATCTATCCCAGGGGTAGGCAACCTATGGCACGCGTGCCGAAGGCGGCACACAAGCTGATTTTCAGTGGCACTCACACTGCCAGGGTCCTGGCCACCAGTCCGGGGGGCTCTGCATTTTAATTTAATTTTAAATAAGGTTTTAAAAATGTTTAAGAAGCTTCATTTGCTTTACATACAACAATAATTTAATTATATATTATAGACTTATAGATAGAGACCTTCTAAAAACATTAAAATGTATTACTGGCACACGAAACCTTAAATTAGAGTGAATAAATTAGAGTGAATAAATGAAGACTCGGCACACCACTTCTGAAAGGTTGTCGACCCCTCATCTATCCCCACCCTCTCTCTCTCAATCGCTATCAGGATGTTAACGTCGGCTCATGAAGCCAGCCTCCCTCACCCACTGGTTAAATTTTCAAACATTAATCTTCTTGCTTTCTCCCGTGGCTGTCTCCCACGCTTGGGAGGAGCTCCCATAAATAGCCACAAAGCTACCTCATTACTCTGCTTTGAATCTCTCCTTAGCCATGATTCCTACAAAACAAGTGACAAGCTAGGCTGCTGGCATGGTGAGACCACTGCCGATCATGCTGACCAATACCGTCTCATTGTTTCCTCGTACTCCCGCATCTGTCTGTATCCATCTGTTGTCTCTCGTCTTATACTTACATTGTACACTAAGTTAGGGGCAGAGGTCTTTCTGTTGTGCATATGTTGTGTTGTGTGTATGTTCTGTTTCAGTATCTAGCACAATAGCGTCCTGGACCTTGACTGGTGCTTCCTAGGTACTATGGTAATACAAATAATAGACGACTCAGGTGCAGTATATGCAACAAACAAGAACTCCAGTAATTTGTAGCCATTGATTTTAAAAATTACACATTGATATGTGAATATTGTGGTGTCCCACACAGCATATAGGAGACAGAAGTCATCAGGAATGAATATCAAGATTATTCTTCACTGAGGCTGCTGGATACAGACAGCCAGAGAGAACCACAAGGTCTCTCTAGTTCCCAGACTAGCTAAACAAAGGTCGTGCTGCCAAACACCATCTCCCTGTGTCCTGGCCTGGACAATAAAGTCTTGGAAGGGACTACTCACTAAATATAAATAAATATGTATATATGGACTACAAACATTCTTTGATAAGACTGCCCATTAGTAACAGCTATTGAGTTACAGTATCAGACTTATAAGCAATGCTTTGATTACAAGGGTTTTTTCTTTTCTTAACTGCTGTTGACTTAAGTACAGCTTGTTTTCCCATTGAGCTGTTTTTCAAAGTCAAGGAATGTACAAATTATACCAAAGTGCAGGCTTAAAGTGTTCACAACGAACTTTAATGGAGACTGGAGGAAAATACACCAGCCTGTCATCAGAGGTACGTTTATCACAAACAACTTTACAATGAGTATGCAGAAGGTTTGAAGAGACTATTTGGAGCTTAAATCCCATCACAGTCATGAAAAAATTCATTGAGTCATAGCACCAAATAATCCCTTATTATTTAGAGGTGATGGGTCTGAATCAATCTTTTTTGCCATCTAACAGAGAGTCCTGCTGTCATCTTGCTTTCTACTGATATTAAGTTATATGGGAAACTTTTAAGAATGAATCATTCAGTGGCTAAATATAGTCTGCTACAGAACATTGCTTGACCTCACCTTTTAAAAGGCAAGACCCTACATCTAATCAAGGAAGTAGTATATATTTACAACCCCTGCGCCTGTCCACCCCCATAAAAAAGTCAGTCTCAATTAAACCTTCATCCACCCTCAGGCTAACCTGAAACCGAGTAAACCAAACATACAACGGAATCATATTTTCTTAGGAATTCCAAAATATCTTCATCATCAAGGATAACCTTATCTTCGCACGGTCCATAGTAGGTAGCACACAACGGGAGTAAATTATTTTATCGTAAAGACTTCACTGTGATGGTTTTATTTTCCATCCTATTATTTCATGTTCTACCATATTCACTCTACTAAAGGCCAAGCAACATGCCATCACATGAAAGCTCTCTTTTCAAATACGTTAAACATATATGAAAACAATGGCCCAAAATGGAATGGTCATTTTGCAGAAATATACCATGCAGTTATAAAGAAAAATATACATGAAGTTATTTTCCTAATTCATTAATTGCAACCAAGCATTTACAAACTGTCAACTCATCTTAAAGTAAGCTCTCAGCACCTTCTGAGAATCAGGCCCCTTTAAAATGTCTTGAGTTAGGTGCCCAAAATTATTCCTCACTTCTGAAAAATCTTAATCTTCGTCATTATTTTCATTATTTTTCTCCCAAGCTTTTGAGGAAAGCATCTGATCTTCCATTCTGATCTTCAGTGTGGAAGCTGGCAAAACATCACGGCTACTACTGTTGCTGTTTTAGGGCTTGATCCTGCGAGGTGAAACATTGATGCTTGTTAAGTGCAGGGGTCCCTCAACTCTCTTCCACATCAAGGGGAGCTAAGGGTGCGCAGCACTTTTAGAGGACTTGTATCCAAGATCCAAATTCCATGCCTATTCAGATCAGTGGAAATAATCCTAGTTTCACTGTGGATTGGTCAGTTTCTAGGGGAACAACAGTAGCTCCCACCAATAGGTTACTACAACTGAGCTGGCCTATTAAAAACCAGAATAAGAGTGTAAGGAAGATTAGAGAGGAAGGATGCTCCAGTGGCCAAGACAGTAGCTTAGGACTCAACAGACTTGGGTTCAATTCTCTGTTGTGAAACAGACACCTGTGTGACCTTGGGCCAGTCACTTAGCCTCCATGTGCATCAGTTCCCCATCTGTAAAATGGAGACAATAGTATTTCCCTATCTCACAGGAACTCGTGAGGATAAATACATTAAAGATTGCGAGGTGCTCTGATACTGCAGTAATGGGAGCCATATAAGTATGGATAGATAGCTAGATAATGATGCAGTGGTATTGTGGTCTAACGGCTGGAGCACTGGACTAGGACTTGGAAGACCTGGACTCTGGGTCCATCTCTGCTACTGGACTGCTGGGTGACTTTGGATAAATCACTTCTCCTGTCTATGCCTCAGTTTCCACAGCTGTAAAATCAGGTGATGATACTGGCCTCCTTTGTAAAGTGCTTTGAAATCTGCTGATGAAAATGCTAGCAGGTGGTGGTGATGATGATGATGATGATGATGAAGAAACGTAGCTCATAATTAACCCCCTTTGTTTTCAGTTTAAACCATCAAAAAATTCCCGGGTTTTACAAAAAGTACTGTTTATTTTTTTCTGATTTTCATCCAACTTTTGTATCGTTCAAATATACAAAAAAAAACCACAACTTGTTTTATTAGGAAAATACAATACATTGCAGGAGATGCATGTATTACGATAATACATTAGTCTGTGTGTATATGCAAAGCAGCATGTTGAAGTAAGGCTATGTATTAGTCTAGAAGATACACACAATAACAAACAGGCAGCACGCAAGCTCTGAAGTGCGTGCGCATCTGAACATACTGATAAATCTCACACCCACGACGTACACATTTCAAGCTGTTAGCAGATAGCGGTTTAAAGATCTGACACACTAAAATGGGAAGAAAACGAAAATTTGTATCAGAATACATTTCTGAACACAAGGAAGTATTCAAAAATTAAAAAAAAAAAAAAAACAGGATAAAAGGATGAAGTTGAGTGCATGCGCTGCAAATGGTATGGCCTAATTATTAAATGTAAATATTTACAGGCTAATAGCTCTAAGTCTAGAACAGTAAACTGTTTATTCAAATAAAAAAGTTTTATTTGGGGACTAGAGATATATTGTTTTCTTAAACTCAGAGGTGGCATTGTGTTTTGAGTTCTGTTCTAGTTCTGCAGCAAACCACATTGATGAGTGGAATTCAAAGCATTAATCCACTGAATACTTTTTTCCCCGTCTTTCCATCCACCAAAATAAACCCCGATATTTACCCAGAAAAGTTATTTAGTTTTTTGCACTGATTTTCACCTGTTTTTCAATGTGATAAAAAACACTGATAAATTCCTGAGAAAATGAAATAAAATAAAAACTGAAACCGAAGGGCCCTACTCATAATAAATACAATAGATGGTATGGGCATCTTCCTGTGCGCTATTCTTCTGTCTTATCTGACACATCAAGATCCATCTAGGACCATCCAGTACTTTGGAGATGTTTTTAGAAAAAGTGTACTGTTAAAACAAAAAGGGGCTCCAGTAAGATAGACCCTTTGCTTCTTGTCTCGTTTTGTTGAGTTGTACTACCACTGCTCCAAACATCTTTTAGAAAGCAGTACTGTCTCTTTCACTTCCCTTAGCACTCTCTGCATGCCTGACAAAAACAAAGTCTAATTCCCCAGGTCTAAAAATTGTGTGCATTTTGAATTAGTTATAGAAAGGTCAATTTTGCAAATAGTTACACAAACTTTTCGCAGCAGTAACTAGCTACTACAGGCCTGATTCTGATCTCATTTACTCTGGTATGACCCCAGAGTAACTCTACTGATTTCAGTGGATTTACTTTTGATCGACACTAGTGAAAGCAAGTTCAGAATCACTGAATCAGGCCAATTGTGACTAGATTATAATGTGGTGAACTCTCAATTTTATCGCAAGTCGCGTGATGTCTGGTTTTTTCCTTAAAGCCCGGCTCCTAGAATCTTGTGATTACATAATAATCTAAGTTAGATTAAAAAGTTTTAGCTCTCAGGTTTGTGGAGAAAAGCTTGAAAACATGACTCAAGGACACCCTAAGGCTCAAAAAACAGAAGGTAAATAAAAATAACGAAACATTTATTTTATTTATTTATTCGTTTTAAATCTCATGGAACACTTTGCAATGCTGAGATTAGTATAATGTTTAGGCTAGATCCTATACTAGCACTCAGATACTATGATGACTGGCGTGAGAGAATGGCAGAGAGAGAATTAACACTGACTCTCAATGGCTGGGCAAACTTTTTTGTTCTTCTCTTCAACATTAAAAAGCTTAGTGGAGAGATGCACGGCAGACTGCTACTGACTTAAACACTAATTAGGCTCTCAAGGATGCAGAAGAATATCTTTCTTGCATATCTGCTGAAGAAGCCAATAATGAGGCTGTTCATTTTATCAGGAGCCTGCAAAGAAACAACAATAAGAGCATCTGACCTATGCTGCTTTTCTCTGCCGGTCAGATCTATTCCCTCCCCCTCACTAGTTATTTCTGGGTCTCTAATAGAAACCTATATGCTATCAGAGACCATGGGTTTGTTACACAGTGATAATGTTGAATATCAACTGCAGCAGAAGGCAACAAGCAACAACTGTACATCACGTTGAACTCATTAAAAGAAAGATTTTCTATAAAAACCCTGCTGTTGGAAATGAATGCCAACCAACCAAATACCCAACGTGTGTGGCAAGACTGATCAAACCAAAATGGAGGGGGAAGGATTCATAATAGCAGCCTGCTTTTAAAATGCATTTGTATGACTGTCACAATGTGATGCTTTGCAAAGGGTACATCACATAATGGAATTAGACATGGAGTATACATTCAATTCTTTTTGTTAACCAGAAATCTGCCTGTCCTACTATAGATTTCAATTTGAAAAAAAAATCTCCTCTAGGAAAAAAAAATTAATTCCCATAAACACAGAAAAAAAATTAAAGGGTCACTCAGAGCAATACAAATAAATTCTTGCGGGAAGCTTTTTTTTTTTTTTAAATTATTATAACAGTTTAACTTTCAAGGATGGAAATTATTTCCTCCAAAAGAGTCAATTCAGAAAATCAGTGCCACAAAACGCATTTAACTGTAGACAAACAATTAACATTACAAATATCCTCTACAAGCAAACAGCACTGAAAATTAATCATTTGCCTTAATATGCAAATACCCTGTGCACTGCTCAGCAATTGGAATCCCCCCAGTAGTAATAGAATTTTAGCTACTTTCACCCTGAAGGAAATAGTCGATATACTTCTCACCAATGTTAGATTCAGTCACTGACCTTATCTAGTTCCATTTTATGAAGCAATAAATAAAGCATATTAGCAAAATGTTATCAGACACTGTCTGTAAGAAGCTCAGTGAGCCACACTGGTAGAAATCCTTGAATATCATCTTATTATAACCTACTGGCCATGCTGCAATGTCTATTCCCATTAATTCTGATACAAGAGGATGCACCAACAAGTTCAGTTTGTGAGATAAAAGGTACTCCAGATATTATTTGTATCCAGTAGCATCTTGGAGCCCCAGACATTAGGTGTGCCCCCACTGTCTGAGGTGCTTTACAAAGAACAGAAAGGCAGATGCTGGCTCAACGAGCTTACAGTCTAAGTACAATACTCCTGTTTCAATCTTTGAAGGAAACTGGGTGGCCAGTTTTTGCAGTGACAAGCAACAAGACCACTAAGTTGAAAGTTAACCAAAAATGCATACGAAGCCATGCAGTTTTCCCACAAGAAAAACTCACTTTAAAACCAAATCTAGAACAAAGTCAAACGAAACAAAATAAACTTTTATGAGCTCCTAAAAACTTAAAGTAAAACACATTTCTCCTTTAAGTGCTTTTTTCACATATTTACTCTATCTTTACACTTTCAGCAACAGATCATCATTGTGAAAACAGGAATTATGTTTTTGAGGTTGAGAAATTATATTTCAGCAATCACATCACATGTTACGTGCTTCCTCTCTTGCCTTTTACACACTGATTTCAGAGGAGCCAAAATATTTAAGATTCTGCATGGGTGACTATCATATTTGAGGTTCGGTTCAGCCCTCTCAAGCCCACAAGATGTGCGAATGTTTCCCCCCAGATCCTGTCTAAGATGCTATGTTATGTCACTCTAATGTAATTTTGCACTACTGCCCTGAATAACCAGGGAATTTTCTTTTTCCCAATATAACGATATACAATTTAATTTGTCAGTGGGGTATTAATCTATATTACACTATTAACTAGAGATTGGCCCAAGCCAACAAGTTCAGGTCTGGCATTCAAATATTTGTGAGTGCTTGGATCCAGGGTTTCCCTTCAGGCCATTCCACAATTGACTAGTCCAAGCCAGGACTTCAGGAAACCCCATATGGTGACACTGGGTAGCTGATTCTGTCTGGGTGTGGGAACAAGCAAGCCAGAACCACAGAGTCTGTCTGTGTCCAGCAGCCTCAGTAAGAATCCCACTGATATTTATTACAATTCCGGTCTCTTCTCTGTTGGAAGACTCTCTACAGGCCTATTCTGAATTAGGGGTTAACCATGGAATTGGATCTAGATCCAGATTTCTTTCAACTTGAGTGATGCACCAGGGGGTTGGGTTCAGAACCATCTCTATGCAAATCATCCCACAATTTAAATTCTCTTTTCTAAAACTGACATTAATTAGAAACTGTTTTAAAGCAAGAACCAATTATTCTCTTACAATCGTTTTTTTAAAAAGCAGCTTTTACAATACTCTTTTTACAGTCCTGAAGAGACACTTGTCTCTGACTCAACCTCTGTTGGCAGAAGGTCTGGGAGCAACACAGGGCTTGAGGCAGAAACTGAAAGAGGAACTGTATTTAGTCCATCAAGGCTAGAGAACCAAAGTTGTCAAGACAAGCCAAAAGCAGCAAAACTAAAAATGGAGGAGAAATCCCCAGCAGAGAGGTAAACAGGAGAGAAACGCTAACCTACTAATTGTCCTGTTGCATTTGGCAAACATAATATTTTTTTTTTCCTCTGCTGGGATTTGAAACCATCCTTGCTCCCTTTTATTTTCTTGATTGCACACATCCTCAATGATTGCTGCCTGCCAATGAATAAGCCCTATAAAATTTAACAGAGAATGTGAATCTTTGTATGGGATTTTTAAACCAACCCAAAAGTATTCTGCAGCAGGCATTTAATTCTCTATGAAATCCTATATGCAGTACTCCTTAAACATTCTATAGGAAGGAGACTGTTCCTCTATTAAATTCTATAGGTTCTCACAGTAATTTCTACAGAATTCTATTTAATTTCTATAAAAATCTGTTTCACCCCCATTAAGTGCTATGGGATATTTCTATCAAGGTCTCCTTAAGGAATCTGTTAAGTCTTAGAGATAACACCACTTAGGACTTTTTAATCCAAGGATATCCGAGTGCTGCGACGCACGCACGCGCGCGCACACACACAAAATAATAAATAAGCCTTAACACTTTTTTGAGGTTGTAGGTACTATGGTCCCATTTTACACATGGGGAAACTGACTCAACGAGCTAACCTGCCCAAGGTCTTAGAATGTGGGAGCAAACAATCAGAGACTGCTCAGTTTCTGCTGTAGCAGTTAACGAGCAAATACCTTTCAGTGGAAAACAAACTTTTCAAAAAACTAGATATTTAGGGTCAGATTGTGCCTTTTTCTAACTCAGCCAAGCAGAAGAGTAAGCCCTCCCCCTTTACCTTCCTTCTTGGCCAAGATCACATCGATCTGATGCAGAGCACATCCCCCATTCTCCAGTTTCTTCCCCGTCAGCAAGTGGGCTCAGCTACACTCATTGTCTAGAGGGTAGCTAACCAGGCGTTTGGGGGGGGTGACGAGAGGAGAGAGAGGGGGAAAGTAAATTGCACCCTTCAAAGGGCAACAATTTCCTCCCCAGCAAGAATGGAAAAGCAGAGGAACTGTGACTCTCTGAATCACAATTCCCTCTTTCGGGATGCTCCTAGGGCAACACAGTTATGCCCTTCCCCTCACTTATGACTAAGTCTATTCTCACCCTTAGCAACTGAGGTGGGGCGAGCTGGGGAGGGGAATTCCTAACAGAAATGTAATATTAAAGGTAGAACAAACGTAGGCCTACCCTACCAGCCTGTACTACTTTAAGTAGTACTTCATTGAAAATTAACATCTCCCTCTAAGGATTTAAAAAAATAAATAAAAAAGTCACATTGTATGCAGGTAAGCTATCAGCAGTCATAGAAACAATTTGGTTTCTAAAAAGGCAGAACGAGATGGAGTTAGTTGCAAGTGCTTCTATTTTCACGCAGGACTGTGATTCTCAGGAAGAGGCAGGGTAGCCAGGAAACAACCTGGCCCACCCGCAGCTACAAGAAAGTTGGAATTTTATAAGGAGTCAATAGAGAATTTAAGCTTCAACCTCACAGACAAGATTTGGGGGGGGGGGGAGACCCAGAGCGCTTCTTTACAACTACATTTATGTAGAAACTGCTATTGCCAGCTATCTCTTCGAGACAGGGACTGTCTTGCTGTTATGTTTGTACAATGCACAGCACGACGAGACTGGAACCTCTAGGTGTTAGTGGTTTTCAACCTGGGGTCCGCAGACTACGTCTAAGATTTCCAAAGGGGTCCGCATCACCATTCAAAACGTTTAGGGGTCCGCAAATGAAAAAAGGTTGAAAACCATTGTGCTAGTGCAACAACTAATGATAAATAATATCATCATTTATACAGCCAAATCCTGCTTCCCCACAGCACCTATGGACATGGTAGACACTAAACGTAGTAGAACTGCTATGATTCCACCATTCAAGGTGCAGGAAAAGACTGAGGGGCTGTGCAGTGGGATTATGGGGAGAGCACGGTCAGAAAGTCCACAACTATGTCAACAGGCTGGATAAAACATTGGTGGCAAAGGAAGTACATGGACAGCAAACCATAGCAGCAGCTGCATGGCTCTGCACGCCCTAAGGATACAGAGGAAGATCCTCAACTGGCGTAAATTGCCACTTCTCTGTTGAAGTAAATGGAGTAGTGAATTTACAGCAGCTTAGGAACCGTACCACAGCGTTAAATGTCATACAGCCCCATGGATGCTCCCCTACACAAAGCCTATTCGCTCTGGCTCTGTACTCAGAGACCAAGACTTGGCCCTTAAAGAGTCAAAATGGCAGCTCAGCTCCTCCACAGCATGTATAGTACAATCACAAAACCTGAGAGGGCTATCCAACAGAACATCTACAGGGTTAATTCTCCTCTCTACAGTGCAGCTGCCCTATTTCCTGCCACTGTGACAGTTATATTTTAGTCAGTAGAGTGTCTTACCATTCAATTAGCTACAGCTTTATGAAACTCTTATGAGCATGGTATAAACAATAACCTACCCCTTTTACTTTTTATTTTCGTGAGTAGATGAGGATTTTCAACTGTGGCTCAAAAAAAGCCCATCAATATTGCTTATTCAGAGTGCCACTCTCCTGTCCCCAAAACAACTTAAAATTAATTAAAAAAGAGGGGGTAGATGTGAAAGCTACCCATCAGTATAGGCTTCATAGGAAGAGGTTTGATATTTAACCTAAATATTCATATTGGTGTTATATTATTTTAGATTACATTGAAGGTCATGGCAGATTTCATGAAAAGGGATGGATTGAGACCTTTATAATAATAATAATTAATAAAAATTTGGCCAGATCAGCACCCTTTGAAGATTTTATGGAAACTCAAATCCAAGTGCTGCAAGATCCTACTAAAAATTTCAATGCACAAAGAACACTGAGCCAAATTCTAATCTCCATGAAATAGGTGTAAATCAAAAATAATTCCATTGAAGTTAACAGAGAATCAGGCACAATACCTCCTGTGCAATTACTTGGTTGTTTTACATGCAAAAACAGCCTGCAAATTTTCCATTTAAAACAATCTGCCCCAAAAATTAAATCAGTGGGATTAAATCAGTGGGCAAATAGTTCATTTACTCTGGTACTGTGCAAATTATTCCAGATAATTTGTTTGAAATTTCTTTTTCAAACAGGCAGGATAGTTTAAAAAGCAATAAATGAAATTACTGCAAAAGTCTATTGCCCCAACATTTTAATGCACTTAACTTTTAGAATGGCATTTTACAGACAAACACTGAATGTGCCTTCTGAACATTTTTATGTAAATAAGTCTTTTGCATAATCATAGCTTATTGTCTCATTTCTCAAAGCGATCGCAGAATATTATTTCTCAAAATTAATCAGATAAACACGATTTATTTTGCTGGAGATGATATTGGTATTAGAAACAAATGCAAGGTTAGGTAGAACATAAGTGCATTTTGTTTTTAAACACAGTTAAATGTTACCATATGGCAATTTATCTAAATTGAGTTGATTCTTTAATCTAGCAGGAACTGCCACAAGAAGATGGAAACTGAGAAATATAACCAGTTTTTCCTATCAGTTTCACCCAGGTTTCTTCACCGGCATGTATTGAAAAAAAACAAACAAACAGTAGTACTGAAACCTGAAATAAGAGATCAGTTTAAGAAAATATTTTCCACACCATTTTTCCTAAGCACCAAAATTTCAATCTACATCAGCCCTTTCAACAACAACAAAATCCTCAGATTTTAATCTACAGCAGCACATTTCCTTTTTTTAAAAACTATTTTCATATGGAGTGCAGCAATTTTTTTCTGTACATACAAAAATACTTGTACATGTCTTTTGCCTGTTGACCAATCTTACTGTAAAATTAGGTAAAATTAACAGATGAAAATCCGTTTTATCTGTCAGTTTAAATGTGAAGTTCCTCAGCAGATTTGTCTCCACATTTATTCACATTTTCTGCTCATTTCTCTCCACAGTAACCTTTGGAGCTATTTAAAGCAACAATAATTTTGAAGAGATCTCACATCTCTCATACATCAAAGGAGGTGAAACCCTCATCTGTTCCGTCAACACTTCCTCCAGAGGATGGACATCAAAAATGAATCAAGCTCTATTAATGCAACTTCAGAGAGATTTAGTTCCAGAATCCGTTTATTTCATCTCCTGATTCTACATTAAGGGAGGGGGGAAAGAAAAATAAGGAGTCTGTTTATAACATGCGCACATGCACACAGCATGAAAACGCAGCTCACCAACCAGCTTTGAAGGTCATTTTCACTACATTAGAAAAGATCAAACTGTTTTATTGTAACCTTTATGTTCTAATAAGGAGATTTCTGGGAGATAAAAGGTTTCCAGAAAAAGAATCAGGTGGAGGGGAAAAAAAAGTTTAACTCTAAATATTTTAATCAAACCACAAAGGGCAAGCATCAGAGCATGCTCAGTTTCACATGGCAACTTCTCTCTGTCACTTCATACACATTAATCCTCCTTTAAAATAAGTGAGTCAGTGCATGCTTTCATAAAACATATCTGACCTGGAACAGTAATCCATAAAGACCTAGGAGGTTTAGCAACCATGCTGGTCACCTGGGAGAAAGCCTCATCCTTGGCTGGAATTCACCCCTGCATGGAGGGCAAGCACAAAGTCTATGTACCATTTTTATCACACAGAAGTGATGAAAATATGGCTTCAGTTGGACTCAAAGTGGCAAATCAGGCTTGTGCTGGTCCTCAACAAAGGGGTGAATTTCCCCTCCTGAGCTATATTGCACCTTCAGTTTAAAACAGGAGAGGATTCTAGCAAGGCCGTCTGTGGGAAGGTCCCTCCGCTGTGGAACTCCATGTCCCCCTTAACTAACTTTCTGGACATATTACAAATACCATCTTTGTCCTCTAGCATTTGGGGAGGGAGCAGGTTGGTGATTGTGGGGGTGGCTATGGAGATCACTATAGTGGAAATATTGTGAAGCATGTGCACTGTTTATTTTATCATAGTAGCGGGTATGTTTGGGGAGTTGACAGTGATCAAAGTTGGGAGTGTGTGATTTAGTACACAAATAAAACGAATTGAGGCATTTCATAATATTACAATTTATCTGAATCTGATCAAAGTCAAAGGTGTCGCTTGGCAACCATACAACAGAACAAAATTATAGTGAGAGTGGAAAAATAAACCCTAGAAAAACACAACACGTAACAGGATACACAACATAACCCCATTGGTTAAATACGCAAAACCAAAAGACAGTCCTGCTTCTATCATTATTGTGAACAAGGGTGAGGAATGATTCTTGGCATAGACTTGGGTTTGGATTTTAAGACACAGTCTATGGAATTAAGATACATCTTCCATAAGTTTTAATGGAAAATTTTAAACATTTTCTATATATTTTCTTGGAAAATGTGTCTCTAAACCCCTCTAGACTGCTTTGAAAATCTCAACCTGACATCATAAAATATTAAACCCAAACTTAAGGACCCTTAGATCAAGGGAACAATATGCCAAATCAGTGCCTTAAATAAGCAAGGTCTCTTTTGTATAATGTCCTGGCCATGAGGTCAGCGGGGTGAAAAATGAGTCCACATTCCTAGATCAAAACCAGAATGCCTTCTGCCACTTCAGACAGCAGCTGCTGTTAAGCAGACTTGATTGAAATACATAAAAAAAAACATCATAAACAATGTTCCATTGTGACATGAAAACCTATGGTGGCTAAATTCAAGAGAGCTTTCATTACTTGCAAAGCAGTCCCTGAACTAGTAGTAACCCATTTCAAAATTAGGAATTTTACCACTAATACTAGGAAACTAATGGCAGAGTCAGGTGGCTGTCAGAGATGCTGGAGATGAGATGCTCACGCACATGTTGACTTGACAACCCTCATCAAGTAATGTGATTTCTTGGGAACATAGCACACATGAGGGGGAAAACAAAGGCCTTGAATAAAATATTCATCTTTGCTGTTTTTCAATATGTGGCACTGATGAAGTGCTAGAGTTTAGAAATAGATGAAGAAATGCCCTAAAGATGGGGTCAAAAGGTGATGTAGTAGGCTAATGCACTCATCTGTTAGAGCCCCCATAACCTTCCTGACCCCCTCACATTTTCCATCTCAGTGCTCCTGCTCTATCACACTGAATTTCCTTATGCTTTATCAAAATGACTGTGTCTGCCCCTAGGAGGGAGGGTGAAAAACAGAGGCTCCCATTTGTTTACACTTTATTTTCTAATTCCTTAAAGTGACATCCTCCTTAACTGTGTGGGTCTCCTTGCCACCTGTGAAACAAGTCTACATTTGTTTGTGTTTGGGGTTTGGCAGGGGAAGCTGAAATCACCCACTAATCTAGGTGTCAGGAGAAATCTGGTTCTAAGGTTTTGCTTGAATGTCTTTAAAACCATATAAAAGGCTCTGCTGCTGTCACCTGGGTTGTTTCCATATCTGACAGAGCCCTTTATTCAAACTCTCTCTCCTTATTCCAAGAAGGATTTTAATATATACAGATTTGTGAATAAATGACATATCTCTATGATTTCTCAGTTTTGCACCCTCTGATCTTTGCCCAGGTCTATAAAATATTAAACATTTTTCAATTATTTACTTCATTCTCCTTCCTCTCAGTAAGAGAAAAATTCTGCAGTCTATTATTATTTGTATCACAGTAGCATCTAGAGGCTCAGGGCCACATTATGCTAAGCACTGTACAAACATAACTGATGGCACTTATATTGCCCCCATTACTGTAGTATTTGAGTACCTTACACTTTTTTTAAAAATACACTGATCCTCACAACACCCCTGTGAGGTAGCAAAGTACTATTATCCCCATTTTACAGATGGAGAAGACTAAGCAACTTGCCTCAGGTCACACAGAAAGCCTCTGGTGGAGAATGGAGTTGAAACCAGATCGCGTAAGCCCCAGTCTAGTGCTCTAACCACTGGACAAGCCTCTCTCTCCAAAGAGCATACAGTCCAAGTCAGTGGTTTTCAAACTTTTTTTCTGGGGACCCAGTTGAAGAAAATTATTGATGCCCGCGACCCAACGGAGCTGGGAATGAGGGGTTTGGGGTGTGGCAGGGGCTCAGGGCTGGGGTGGAGGGTTGGGGTACAGGGGTGAGGGCTGTGGGGTGGGGCCAGGAATGAGGGGTTCAGG
Organism: Platysternon megacephalum; assembly: GCA_003942145.1. NCBI lineage: Eukaryota > Metazoa > Chordata > Testudines > Platysternidae > Platysternon > Platysternon megacephalum. The sequence continues at coordinate 4,309,049 of QXTE01000097.1, forward strand.
GTGTGGGAGGGGGCTCTGGGCACAAGAGGGGACTCTGGGCTGGGGCAGGGGGTTTTGGTGCAGGAGGGGGTCAGGGCTCTGGGCTGAGGGTGCAGGCTCTGGAGTGGAGCCGGGGATGAGAGGTTTGGGGTACAGGAGGGGCTCCGGGTTTGGGGGGGCACTCAGGGCTGAGGCAGGGGGTTGGGGTGCAGGAGGGGGTCAGGGCTCTAGGATGGGGGTGCAGGCTCTAGGATGGGGCCAGGGATGAGGGGTTTGGGGTTGGGGTGTGGACTTACCTCCTGCTGCTCCTGGTCAGCGGCACAGCCAGGGTGCAGAGACACACTTCGCACCTGTCCTGGCACCGCAGACCGCGCTGTGCCCCAGAAGCAGCCAGCAGCAGGTCCGGCTCCTAGGTGGAGGCGCGCAAGCAGCTCCGCGCGGCTCTCGCCCGCAGGCACCGCCCCCCACAGCTGGTGCTTGGGGCGGGGGCAGCACACGGAGCCCCGTGGCCCCGCTGCATAGAAGCCGGACCCACTGCTGCCTGCTTCCGGGGCACAGCAAGGTGTCAGAACAGGTAGGCACTAGCCTGCCTTAGCTGGGCAGCACCGCCAACGGAACTTTTAAAGTCCCAGACAGTGGTGCTGACCAGAGCGACCCAGTGCCTTACATGTCACGACCCAATACTGAGTCATGACCTGAACTTTGTTACTTAGACCAGTGTTTTTCAAAGTTTGTTCTCCGGTAAAACTCCCAAAGCCAACAGAAGTTCCACCTGAGGAAGATCTGCAAGACTTGGCTTTAAATATCTAAGTCATTTAATTCATAGTTCTATCAGCTCAGTTTTATTTTATTTTCCCACCTTCTCTTCGCCTGTACGTTGTGATTGGCTTAATTTTGGAATGTGGGATAGATCTGGGTGCCTCTGGGTGTGTATCTGACTTATTATTTGTATTGCGGTAGAGTCCTCATTACGAACCATGGTCCCATCGTGCTAGGTACTGTACAAACAGCACAAGAAGAAAATCTCTGACTCAAAGAGCTTACAACCTGGGTAAGAGACAAGAAACAACAAAGCCCATCTCCAGACATTTCTTACTGTTTGCCTTAAAAGTCCAGATAACACCCCCAATTTCCCTCTAATATATTCTGAGGGGTGGGTGGAGACCCTTTACAAATTCACCTTGGATCTATCTACTGCCACCGTTATGTTTAAAACACGAGGGTTTTTTTTAATCTATTACTTTAAACTAGGCTACCATCATTTTGTTCAATGAAATGAACAAGATAAAATAGAAAAGATGAACACTTATTCTTGTCTCTTAAAACGAAGCACTCGTTAGAAGTCTGGTCAGCCAACTACAGGGAGCCAATGAGCTAGATATAAAAGTAAGGGGGCCAATCCTGATCTCCCAGCAGTTTTATACCAGCATGTATTCAACACACTTCAGTGGGCTTGCTCCCAATTTACACTATGGTAAGTGACAGCAGAATCAGGCTAAATAGCTAGGCCCTCCTAGGCAATTTCTTAAGCTGTTCAGGTGCTGCTAGTCTCCTCTTGGTACAGAAGGATTAAAGTATCCATTAGAGAAATGTGACTTCCAAAGTAAGACCCTAACTTAGCAGGGTGAAATCCAGCTTTCATTCTCACCAGTCAGGTGTTTTCTGACTCTACCAGTGGGACCGTAATAGAGTTGAAATTGTATTCTCACAGCAGTTTCCTTGTTATCCTCCCAATGCCACAACTCAACAACTGTGATATATGCTCTGTACCAAGCATAGCCCAATGAACCTTTCCCCAAGAATGAGAAACTGCAATGCCCGTTTCTGAGCAGCATGTCAGATGGGGGCATATCACACCAGTGCTCTACAGACTGCACTGGTTCCCAGTTTGTTTCAAGGTGCAATCCCATTAAAACCCTTATGGCATGTATCCTGGAGATCCTCAAGATCCACCTCTCCATACTCTGACCTGAGAGTTGAGATCAGACTAAACAGCAGAGCTGACTGTCACAAGATGTGTAATTAATGAGGCTAGAGGCAGTGTTCTCAGCAGGGGGCTAATGGTCTCTCCTCTGGAATTCACTTCCTCCCCTTGGTCTGAATGAGCCAGACTTAGCTGATCCTCTAGGCATGTTAAAAGGTGCATCTATTTAGTCAAGCTTTTTTCTGAGGAAGGTGGGTTTCAGTTGGGTAAGATTTTAACCAGGCCAGGAAGGTCATTATGATATCATAATGCCATAAATTCATGGTACACCCACACCTTCAATACTGTGTGCAGTTCTGGTTGCCCCATCTCAAAAAAAGATATATTAGAATTGGAAAAAAGCACAGAGAAGGGCAACAAAAATGATTAGGAGTACAGAACAGCTTCCATATGAGGAGAGATTAAAAAGACTGGGACTGTTCAGATTAAAAGACACACACCTAAGGGGGTATATCATAGAGCTCTATAAAATTGTGAAGAAAGTGAACGAAGAAGTGTTATTTACCACTCACATATCACAAGAACTAGGGGTCAACCCAATGAAATTAATAGACAGCAAGTTTAAAATAAACAAAAGGAAGTATTGCTTCACACAACGCACAGTCAACCTGTGGAACTCACTGCAAGTAGATGTTGTGAAGGCCAAAAGTATAACTGGGTTCAAAAAAGAATTAGATAAGTTCAATCAGGATATGGCTATCAATGGTCAGGGATGCAACCCCATGCTCTGGGTGTCCATAAACCTCTGACTGCCAGAAGCTAGGACTGGATGTCAGGGAATGGATCACAAGACAATTGCTCTGTTCTGCTCATTCCCTCTGAAGCATCTGGCTCTAGCCACTGTTGGAAGACAGGACACTGGGCTAGATGGCCCATTGGTCTGACCCAGGGGCCGTTCTTATGTTGTTTTAGTGTCAGTCTTTGATAGGAGCAATATTTGATCTTTTTTGTTGTTGTTGTTTTGATGCTTTTAAATCTTGTGATCGCTTTTTTATTATTCCCTAGACACATGAACAAACATAATCCCCAATCTCAGTTTTTCCAGAAGCTCCGCTAACCCAATCTATCTTAATCTTTAGAAACCCAACATTTCTTAAAACTTTGTCTCATGATTATTTATTTTTCCCAATAAATGTATAGATTATTTTCCCAGCCCATATTTACAATTGGTGTGGAAAAAAAAAAGACAGTCAGACGTAGGACCTTGAAGGAAGCAGTTAAAGATAAGGAAAGCTTTATGCTGCCCTAAAATAGCTTCTAGCCACTCTTAAGAATCTAGGACCCTTAAGCCACCATAAGGTATCTGAAATACCAACAAAATGGATCACAAGCAGGTCAGACAAACACAAAAGTAAAATGTAAACCGATTTGGCCAGGATGCTGATGGAAGATATCAGCTACTGCTGGTAAACAAATATACACTCCTCCCGGCCAGGTGAGCAAGAGAGGCACCGGTATGTGAGGGGGGCAAAGAAGAAGTTTGGCGAGTGAGCCCTCCTCACACTCACCCTGCAATGGCTGCTCCTGTCCCACGGGGTTGGCCCTGGCTCCCCACTCTGGACACTGCAATCTGGCACATGGGGCTGGGCACCACTCAGACTTGGCCTGGCCACCCCTCCATCTCGGCAGAACGGCGGCCGGGCCCAACCTGAGTGGTGCTGCAACACCAAACGCCAGGTCATGATGCTCAGAGAGGGGAGCCAGGCCCAGCCATCCCATGGGACAGGAGTTCTCTCTACAGGGTGAGTAAAGGGCAGACTTGCTCTACACCCCAACCCTCCCCTGTGCCTCTTCTCTGCAGCGGGCTGGGATTAGGGTTGCAATGCCAGGTCGGAGGGTACATATACTTCATGATGGGATGCAAAAAGGAGGGGGGGGGGGAAGATAACATTCAGTTGGTGGGTCACCTTAGTAAAAAGTTTGGGAACCACTGCATATGTCACAGAATTTAGCCCATGTTGATGGGCATATGCTCCTAACAAGTTAAACACTTTTCACAAGGTGTCCTGATGCAACTATGTAGTGTTCCTACACATTCGTTGAGGGGGGGGAAGGCGGGGGTTGAATTCAATTATGAACAAATTAAAAAAACTACAGTAAAGCCAAATAGGAGGAGTAGCCAACACAGAAGGAGAGCGCCAAGCTGCAATGTGTCTTGGCAAGCAGGCAACAGCCCTAATAAAGGCATGGACATTAGGATTCAGTCCTAAAAAGATGTATGATTTTGATGCAAGGAAGGGAAGAACAGCACCAATGCACAGTGGTGATGGAACGTAGCCAAACGTCCAACACCCCACAGCATTAGCGAGAGATTATTTTGTCTCCTTAATACTCATTATATTATTTCATGAAAACATACGCAACAACTGCCACAGGGAAGATGTAAGATCAGGAATGGGAGGTTATTTGTTAAGCACCAACATGCTTGGGACTGTAAATCACATAAAATGAGGACTCACTGCAGGAGAGCACTTGAGCATGCGCACAAGTGAGTGTGTGAGCAGTCCAATTAATGCCCTGGGCAACTTAGTCCTTAATACTCTCATGCATAAAGTTATGTAAGGACTCAAGTGCTTTGCTGGATCAGAGCCTAACCAAAGAAACCTGAAGAACTTGGAACAAGAACTGCAGTACAAGAGCATCTGTATTTCAAGAAGTGGTCTAGAACCCGAAAAGCTTGAGAACAACTGCAGTAACATATTTAGCTTTAGGACTGTGGAGCATGTGACTTAAATAATGTTAAAGAGTTCTAGTGATCATTTAACATTACTAGCTTAACCATTTGGTCCAGATTCTCAGCTTCAAAAATAACGTGAAGCTAATTTCAAAACTCCAGAGAGTTACAGAGATAACCAGATCTAAACTGTTAGCAGATTTAAAACAACCTGCTATTGCTTGTCCCACAGATCATTCTAGACAATATCCCACCACATGGGAGGTAGCTGAGGGCTACTTCAGCTGAACCAGCCTTCACAGAGCAGATGCAGAGCTGCTTCACTGAGCTGGATGCAGGGCTTTCCCCTCATGCATCTAACCAGCTACAAGGTGGGTACGGCGATATGGACCCTAGTGGGACTTCCAAATCTTTGACCCCTCTCCCTGTGTTGTGAATTTGCACTTAGTTGAGTTGTCCATAGCTAGAGAAGAAAAAGTCAACATTTGCCCCAAAATTAAATGTTCATCCCTTAACCTTTAAAACTAAGACAGGCTGGCTGAATTTAGTATATGCAACCCTCTGGAATAAAAGAGCAATTCCATTGCACTGGCATTTTGAATGGTCATTGCAAAGATCTTTCAAATTTCACCGTAAAACCTAGTTACTGTCTAGTCTTTTGTACAGCAGATAAAAATTGGTGTACTATCAAGCAAGTTTAAAACAAGAACAAGAGCATTTTGAAAATATATTTGTTTTGCTTCACTTTACACACAGACACAAATACATCAAATGCATATTTCCTAAATTTCAAAAAAGCTTTTGGGTAGGAGTGTGAAGTATCAGTAATATCTTTACTATATAAAGTGAAATAAAACCTACATCTAATGAGACACTCACCGCAGGGTCACGTAGGTCTAGGCTCGTGAAGTCCAAGTACAGAACAAATGACGTTTCTCACCTAGCAACACGAAGGAATACATTTTCAGAATGCAGGCAGCACTTTGGCAGGTGCAAGTGTCACCAGCAAAAATTTGTATGTACATTTTTGCACCCACTAAGGGTCTGACTACACTGCAATTAGACACCTACGGCTGGCCCATGCCAGCTGACTCAGGTTCGTGGGGCTCAGCTTAAGGGGCTGTTTAACTGCAGTGCAGACTTCCAGGCTCGGGCTGGAGTGCAGGGTCCCAGAGCTTGGACTACAGCCCAAGCCCAGAAGTCTACACCGCAATTAAACAGCCCTGCAGTCCAAGCCCAAGTCAGTCACATGGGCCAGCTATGGGTGTCTAATTGCCATGTAGACATACCCAAATTGAGTTGCACAAACCTGAATACTGCCATCATAGATGTGGAAAGACGTACAAGTAGTCAGACTTATGCTCGCAATTCATTTTTCCAATGAGTTATTCCCAAACACGTTTGTGGGCTATGAATCTCAATAAAGCAATATAAAACAATGAAAAAAAATCAGCTAGTTCAGAACCTTTGAACGTCATCGCTACATCTCACAGGTGGGAACATCATTTGCCTCCTGTACCCAAAACAAATGGTCATATTCGTATCTTGTCCTTAAGTAAAACTAAGCCAAATGAAACTGCATTTCATTTATAACCAAAGGGGGAAAAACCACAAAACGCCACAGAGAGACCCGCATAGCCCACGTATACCAAATGATCAGCTGCTCCGGAATCAAGGCAAGGTGAAGGCTTCTTTAGCACTTCACCTAAGTAATGCTGGAGGTATCATGTGGTTAGCCAAGTCTCTCCACAAGGACAAGGCCACCAAGGTTAAACATAACAGACATTTCTGGCATCTGTGAAAGGCTTTTGTCCAACGTGTTGACACTGCAGTTTATATATAAGAAGTGGTTATTAAAACAGGTTCACAATTTAACAGAGCGAGAGCTGAAGTAGATGTCCTGCTTGCCAACTCTCCACCTTGGAGACCTAGTACCTAATTCAGTCCCGGCCTAAACAGATGCAACTTCTGGCGGGAGTTTGCACATCCTTACACCAAGGCTGGAATTGCCCATGGAATTAGTTTCAAGATACAGATGAGAGCACTGACGAAAGTGAGTTTTGTATATTTATTGTGTATATCTATTGCTATTAAATACTTTTGAGTGTCCCAGAGTGTGTTGGGATGCATGTCTAGTTCCAGCCTTTAAAGAATATTACACACTTTGATCTTGGCCTGCTGGGGCAGAGCTTGCGGGGAGAAGCAGAAAATATTTCCGCAGCACATCCATAGTATTTCTGACCCTAGCCAGTGCTTTCAGTCCCCCACTTTCAGGAACAACCAACCATCCAATGATATTATACAATACTACTTCTCTTCCTTTTGCTTGTGAAAAATACCCTTGTTTAAGAAGCTAAAACTGTTTTCTTCCAGACACCGACAGCACAAAGTTATTTACAATTATCACTGCCTTTAAATACCATTCACTGATGATTCATCTCTCCAGATGGACTGAACAATCTTATTTTTATTCTGTTATTCCTACTTCATATTCCCCAAGCAGACTTCTGGTCCCCACATCTCTGTTGTACAGTGCAAATTAACAGCTGATTATCTAGAAGCAACTCTGAAAATTGAGCAGCTGTATCATTTCTTGCTCTCCCTGTTATTTCAACTGGAAATTACACTAACAAGTATTCGATAAACTAAACTGCAAGGCACTTCATGTCTCCAACTGCACATTAAATAATACAATAATATATAATGTAATGCAGGTTATTCAGATTTCAAGCCATTGGAATACTCCATGCATTTGCTAATCAGGTAATCCAACTGCTGTGGCCCAGGATTTCAGAACTGCATGAAATGTTGTGCATGCACATCCACACACACACCTATGCACAAGAGTAACTTCACTCTGTGCATACATGAATGCTAAACATATATGCAAGTCACATACCTACTTTTGCGCACACACGTTTTCTTAAGAATTTGGAGCTATATTTCTTCTCAAGTTAAATGAGAGATTTCAGTGAATGAACTAGTCACAGCACTAGCTGCTAGGAACTTCTGAGCAACCATCCCAGCAAAAACCTGCAACTTGGCCCTTGGCAAATCGGTGTCATCGTTTCCTCATCTACAAAATGGGGATAATATTTAGCTACCACACTTGTGGTGGCTATAAGGCAACATGACATGGGACCCTGTAAGAAAGGACATGTGCAAGGGTGCATAAATTAATCCTCAGTGCTCCATAAAGCTATGAATTTACTAACTGCAATTTTTAAGTTAACAATACCCCATCAATATTTCTACACCCATCTAGGGTTGTTACCTGTCCAGGTTTTTCCAGGGTAGACCCTTTTTTGAGGTAGCTGTCCCGGGAAATTCATATGGATGCTCAACACACACTGCAAGCTATCCAGTTTTATGGACTCAGGATCATCCCAGAAGTCCCCTTTTTTGTACCTCAGAGGTGATAACTCTAGACACATGCCTCAAGATGAATTTTAAAATGCTCAAAGAAACACAAGCACTATTTTTTGTTTTGTTTTTGTTTCTTTTCCAGGGTAAGCTTTCCTTATCAGATAGTGAGGCTCTGATTCAGCAAAGCCCTTCAGCCCATACTTAAAGTACACAAGTAGTCCCACTGAAGTCAAAAGGGATTATTCATATGCTAAAATTTAAATATGGACTGAAGAGCTTTGGTAAAATGAGGATCTGAATTCTTATTTTGGATTCTTCCATGGCCACTCTAAGAGGCTCTTTTTCTCTTTACCACAATTTAAAAAACCTTGTTCAAAAAGGAAATCTAAATATCAATATTGGTTTTGCATAGACAATCTTCAATTAGCAGACTACACATGGTTTAGTTAAAAGAGGCAGGCATTGTTAGTATGGAACAGGGAAACAAAGATCACTCTTATTTTAGACCTACTTATTTTCCTCCCAACCTCACCTGCCAGAACTTAGCTGATCTACATGTCCAAACATATCAGAAGCTTCCACTGTTAAAATCTAAGTGAAAAAATAACTCACCAATACATTTTGCTAGTATTCACCTCCTTCCCAGCAAGTAATTACCACAGTATTTTAGAAGATTTTTAAAATCAGAAATACTACCCTGGTTAAACTATATTTCTTTTCCTAAAACCTCCAATCAACCACTGGAGAGCTGTACCCTGACAATATTGCTCCAAGAATATGTGAGGTTAAAACCATCAAAACAAAACGTACTCCACACAAAGCACAATACACAACACACAAAGCCCTCTGGATATCCCTACCATCATCATGTTTACCTGACCTTATTTAAATAGAGACAAACAACTGTACAAAGCAATCAAGCTCCCTAGTGTCTCAGAATTGGAATGTAATAATGCACAAAATAAATAAGACAGAAATGTTAGTCTATACACATATTGCTCTCACAGGCCCCAATCCATCCAAGCGCTGAGCACTTCATCAGACACACTGGATACCCTCAACTTCCTCACAGGAAGTACTTGAAATCTAATAGGCTCATGGCCAAAAAGTAATCCAATGACCTGAGCTCCTACTTGCCACAACACAAGGTTCTTCAATGATCTGTGTGACATTTTCTTATTAAAGCAGATACCAGATTGTGAACTTTTGTACTTTCTAAGAACGCTTTCAAGAGAAAAATGTGTTATATTTAGCAGCCAGACGGTCTCCCTCCTCCACACACGTGGTTTCTAGCAATAAGAGCTGACATTAATTTTTGAACCAGAGGCCTATAATTTTTCATTTCCACTTTAATCCTTAAAATTTAACTGTGCTTAAAAAAAATGAAACTTGGTGTTTAATGGGAGCAGGGAACACATTAGATGAAAGTGGGTGAGGCAATGAAAAAGCTTCCTTCTGGGCTAGGTGAAGATGTTCTGAAAGGTGCAAAACAGTAACCTCAGACAACCCATTGGAATAAGGTAACATTTACCACACACAGAGTTAACCAAGAATCCTAAGGACCTTTTTTTATGCAGTTCATGTGTCAGATGTTCATATGGCTCATGACACTCTCAGCTGCAGTACCACCTTTGAAATTTATTCCCCACTGCAGTCCAGATGGATTTGCAAAATTTCAGGGCAAAATGCTGGAACCTTTTATTTCGCTTAGCATATTGTCAGTTGTTCTTATCTGATACTCGTCCAATTTATTTTGTTTGCTTGTTTCATTCAGGTTTTGATTTGACTTGTTTTGTACTGGTCTAGCAGGTTTTCTGGTCAAATGTATACTAGTTAAAGTTTCTATTTTCAAGCCACTTCCTGCTGGGTGCATGAAGTTTTAATTTTTTTTAAAACTTCAAGCACCTGCTTCTTGGGTTTATCAAGAAGGTGGCTTCTGGAATTGACCCTCTTGTCTTGGTACGTCAGGGTCTGGAAATAGCTTTCTGGACATGCTGTAAAATCCAGCCCCTTCCCCTGGCATTTGTAGAGGTCAGTTGATAAGATAGAATCTTGGATCCTTGGTTATCATTTGGTGAGTTGTTTTTTATTCAACAAAGGAACTGTCATACTGGGTCAGATCAATAGATCCCTGCACAAATATAAAATTTGTATCTGCATCCAATCTGTAATCCAGAAAAATGGTCCACAGATTTGCAGGCCTATACAGATCAACGGTCCACCTAATCCAGTACAGTCCAGTACACCAATGCTGACCATTACCAAGTGCTTCAGAGGAAGGTTGAAGAAATAGCCAATTATTGGATAACCTGCCCCCAGGGAAAGTCTCCTCCAAATCCCAATAATTAGAGGTTAATTTATGCCCTAAAACAAGAGACTTTATATCCCTTCTACGACTGTTTAAATAATTTCTTATAGCAACTCTGGATCTTCTTGTTAACCAGGGCGTTGCCTAATCTTTTTTTTTTTTAATCCTGCTAAAGTAGGACAGGCATGGTGAGCAATTATCATGCAAATCCATGGATGTTAAATACTTTCTCCAAATTACCACACCTTCGAGGAGCAACGGGTCTGAAAATTCCCGACAACTTGTGCCCATGAACTAAATGCAATTCACTCCTTCTGAAGCAATAACAGGGACCAGTGCTTGTAATGCTGATCTGTTGTTTAAAATATTTCTGCCTGCCACTCCTGTTCTTTTGTCAGATTTCTGGAGCATGGTGAGGATACAATTAAAAGTCTCTTGGTGACTGGCTCAAATTCCAAAAAATACCCGACTGATGACATCCAGGGCCAATCTAGCTGCAGTTGCCTGGGTACCACACCCCTGTGAACGAATGCAGTCACCCCCTGATGGAGCTACACTCTCAGGTAACCATGCAGGAATGGGCAGTGGACCCCAGAACCAGCACAGTGCCTCCATTCAGACAGCTCTGGTCTTCTGCAGATCTCAAGAGCCACGGATTCTGGAGCAGAACTGCTCTCCATCCCTCAGAGGCTAAAGGGGGTAATCCTACCCCTCCTCCTGATGTCTGAACGATCCAGGAAAAATCCACTTGCTGGAGACAGGACATAGCCAATGAGTCAGCCAGCCCTTGTTATAGAAAGGTAGTGATGTAATCAGAACACTGATTATTCCTGTTTTCCCTTGCTGGTTATGAGTGATAACCATATTAGAGAAAATAAAATAGCTAAGAAATTAGCATGAGCTAAATATACAAGGGGAAAAAAGTTTCCATGACCAGGACTTGAGCAAAAAAAAAAATATTAGGTATGTAACCACAGTCTTCAAAACTTCTTTTAAAGCAGACAAAAGGGTAGCCATTTGTTTTGCTCCCGCCCCCCCACAGAAGCAACTATTTTACAGGACAGTGTTTTTATGTGTCAAATCAAAGTGTGGTTGGTACTGACTCTGTATGAAAACCAAGAATTTTGTCCAATTAACAGATTTTTTTTTCTTAATATAAGATCATTAAACAGTGCTATAGAAAGTTGCGGGAAAAGCAGATCTCTGGTCTCCTGGCAGCTTTTCCCATTCTTTAACAACCCTCCTTCAGATGCACAGCCACAAAGGTTCAAAGGTCACTGGAGCCTTTGTACTCAATTCTATGGCAGTTACAAACAAACTTTTGTTCCTGTTTCTTCAATGAAATAAGCTGCGGCAGTTACAACGACTGAACTTTACATCTGAGGCTTGCATGTGCATCATTCAACTGAAGGACTCTGGAATCTCATTTACACTTCAGCAATAAATCATCAGAATACTCTATGAAATAAAATCAATTATTGTTTACTGAGTCAACTGCAAGAACACATAATACACTTCTACACGAACATAAATGTGAAGGAAGAATCTATTGTAGATTCTTTTTTAAGAAACGCTTAACATCATGGTGTTTCAGAGATGCTGTTTCTCCGGAACACATTTTTTAAATTATTGCTCACTCATTAATATTTGTATACCATAAATCTCATTTGTTTTAGAGTAAAAAAAATAAAGTGATAAGCTCTCATAGTGACTTTTTAAATAGCGTATGTGCAATATTAAAGAAAAATGCAACTGTTTTAAAACATAAGCATTATATATATATATATTACTTATTACATTTATTAGATATATACACACACACACACATTCTAGAAAAGAAAATGTATATAAATAATGTAACTCAAAACAACCATTTTTTTATTTTATTTTATGTCCGAGTCTGGGAGGATAGCAACCACAACCATACTTGCAAGTTACTGCAAGCAGTTGCTCAACTATAATCACACTTCCTCAATTCCAGATATGGAAGTTTTAACAATATTTTGAAATATACTGTCAGTCATTTCAATTGCAATTTTTAAAGGTTTTGATTTTTTTTTTTTAAGGAAACAAACAAGTTTACTCAGTTTCTAGAGTCTAATCGATTTAAAAAAAATAAAAACAAAAAAACACTGCACTTCGAAGGAAAAGAAAAAGCCTCCTGAATTTAAAAAAATATATTCAGACTACACTTTTTAAAAGACTAATTGTTCCTAGCAGATGTGAGTCAACTCTCTAGACATGCATCTCCCAAGAAATACAACACAAAAGATAACAAAACAATTTTCAAAATAAATCATACCTCGGAGCTAGAGCATATAGATTAGCTATTGTGAAATCAAAGGAAGGCATTCATAATCAAAACAGAGTAAAAGGGGAAAGCCCAGCAAACATTCAAGGGTTCTACCAACAAGTAAATAAACCCTTTCTGAAAATTGCCTTAAGTACATTTTCCTCACTGCAACCCTGCTTCCATTCCCACTTTAGTTAACAAAAAAAACCTCCCAAGAACTTCAATAGGACACGATCAAGTCATATTTTGACTGAGGCTATATCTGCGCTATAGAATTCTGCTGACATAGGAATGTCGGTCAAGGGTGTGAAGAGATGTGATCTTTGACCGACATAGATGTGCCAGCAACAGCACCCAGTATAGATGCAGTTATATCGGCAAAACTAAACATTTGCCAGTATAGTTTGTTTCATTGGGGGGGAGGGAAGGGGAAACGTAGAATAAGTTATGCTGGCAAAAATCACAGTTGTGCTGGTATAAACTGAGTCTACACTAGGAACGGGCAAAGTGCCCTAGGAGCCCTGGCCTATAGCAGTCGTTTTTGTTTTTTTCAGCATCAGGTTGATGTGAGCAATATTTATACTTACATAACTAGACATACATCTCACTTCCAGGAAACAATAAGGGCCAGATTTTCATTTATTAGATAAGCACCGAGTGGGATTTTTAAAAGCAATTAGGCACCCAACTCCTGTTGACATCAACATGAATTAGGCACCTAGACACGTCCGAAAATCCCACTGGGAAATTAACTGCACCTTAGGTGACTAAATAAAACTTTGAAAATCTGGTCCTAACTTCCCTAAAGTCTCTTCCCAGTGAGTTTTTCCTAAGTTAAATAAGTTCCTTCCCCTCCCCTCACAGACCTGCCTTCTATATCCATACTGTTTTCTTCTCCTACCTGCTTTACCTGTATTTTTTTCTCTCTTCTCCTCCCCTTGTGCGAGGAGGTCAGCCTGCAATGCGACAGCTCCAGTTGCAAGAATCAAGCCAGTTCCCTCTCCAAAATCCTGCTGCCTGTCTTGTTTTCACACTGGCGCCAAAAGACATCAAACTACTTCTCTAACACTAAGTGCTGTGTCTATTTTTCCAGTGTGCTCCCATGTGACTGTGACATTGCACAGTGACCGAAGAATTAATCTGATCATTTTCAGACAACATTGTTAGCAAAATAAATTAGAGAAAACTGCTTCTTGATTAGCAGCAAGGATTTTATGAGGCTATTTGCTCTGCTAATCAAGGCAATTTAAAGTCTAAGTCTATGTCTACAGTACAGCTTATGTCGGCATAACTTATGTCACTCAGGGGTGTGAATAAACCACCCTCCCCGAGCGATACAAGTTACACTGACATACGCACTAGTGTGAACAGCACTATGTCGGCAGGAGAGCTGCCCCCGCTAATATAGCTACTGCCGCTCAGGAGGTGGTTTTATTATGCCAATGGAAGAGAGCTCTCTCCCGTTGGCACAGAGCGTCCTCACCAGACAAGCTGCAGCCCTGTATGCGTAGACAAGCCCTAAGTATCTTGCTTAAGTGAGACCCAGAAAGCTTTACAATCCAATGGAAAAGTTAACTTTCAAACTTAGACATTTGTTTAGCAAGCGATCAATATAACTCCAATAATAGCTACACAGAAGATTAAACACAGTTTTCCTCAGGAGGTAATATTAAAACTGCTCATAACAAGCTAATACCACTAAGGGTAACTTTTAACAAGACTGATTCATTATTATATACTAATTGGCAAATCTAAGTAAACACATAGCATAGCATTTTTCTTCCATATATCTCAAAGCACTTTACAAAAAGGTAGATATAGATCATTATCTGCCTTCTTTATAGATTAGGAAATTGCGTTAGAGAGAGGCAAAGTGATTTTGCCCAACATCTCTTAGTGGCAGAACCTGAAACAGAATTCAGCTCTTTGAAGTGACGCCAAGATCCATAATCTTCCAGTTTCTATCATTACTGTAACAGCTACAAAAGAATGAACATTTTTAATTGTTTTAATGTTACCGTAACAGAGAAGCTGCAAGGACAATATACTGAGCAACACAGCAGTTCACTGATCAGTAATGTATGTTGAAATATTGTTTCAGTTAGCAGTCCTACCACAAACCGCCAACACTAAGATGAACTGCTCAGAAGCCACAGCCTATGCAGCCACAGAAGCCAGACAGGAATACAAATGTGGGTTTTTAAAATAAGCTAAAGCAATAAAATTATTATTATTCACCTATGAAAGCCACACAGATAGTTTCTGATCTCAATTTCACCATTGCAAATACATAGCTACTTCACACACAAACACACACCTGCAGAACTGAAATGAGAATCTTGCCCAACAATAGTAAATTTTCAGTGAGCATGTAATACCTATACCTATGCTTAATATGTGAATATTCAAAATAATATCAATTCTATCCCATTCATTAACCTCTTGGTAGTTACTGCTGTGCTTAAATTAACAAACTAGATACACGAATAAGCACACAAGTACAGTATATATGGAGAATTTATTGGGTTGATTACAGTGTTTATCAGCTTAAACAATCAGTAGCTAATTAACAGTGCATTTCATGACTAGGTAATAATTTTTCTTCCTGGAGAAAAACAGATTGGAAAAATCAACACAAGCTTAAACACGATTATCTTCCTGTCCACCATTGGTGAAGTAAATCCAATTTGGTAACTAGCTGAAAGTTCAGTTTGTATTTACTTCACACTCACTTCTCAAGGGTCAAACATATTACAAACACAAGATGTACATGAATATGATACGATGGTCTAGTAAAGTACACATGGATCCCAGCAGCAGAGAAAGCAACTTAAATAAAACTCAAAAAGGTCTGGTAATAGTCCCACAAACAACCAGTGGTCCCAATCTGGTAACCTAATCCATGGGCACGGATCTCTGCGCTCACGTAGGCGCCAACTCACAAGGGGCTTACACCATGTATAAAAGTCTGTGTAACATGCGAAACTTAAAGCTTTAATAAGTAAAACTCAGACTTTTTTATTAACAAGTTTCAATTTTAAAACTGAAATTTTATCTCTTGGAAATAAAAATTCTACTCAAACTTTATATTCTTTTTTTGACACACACACAAGAGCTTTTTCATCTATACCTCTTAAAGTGCTTTACAAAGCTGGGTAAATAGCACTATCCCAATTTTTTGATAGAGAAACTGAGGCAGGATGAGGCAGTAACACAAGGAGTTATTGGCAGAGGTAGGAATAAAATCCAGGTCTCCCGACTAGCAGTGCAGTACCCCATGAACTGAACAATGCTAGCTCCCCTCTGCCTTCCTACTCCTCCACTTATGAGTATTTACAATTGATTTTTTTTCCCTCCACAATAATTAACTCATTTTACTGGTTCTGCCTAATACATCCAGAACAATCAAAAGACACACCTATTTGTTTTCACCTCTCTCCGTTACCTACGTTAAAAAATGTAAATGTTAATACTACAAATGAATAGTTTCAACCAACTAGAGCTCTGGGTTAGCATATAGTTACTGATGCAGAGTTCAAGTTCTGACTTAGGTCATGTGGGGAAAATATGAATTTGGTGGAATTCATCCCAGCCCTCACCCCATTCAAGCCCATCATAAAGGTACCAAATAAGCAATAGAACGTTATGACTGCCTCAGCTCACTAGAGTCCCACGACTGGAATAGCAGGGAGTACTGAGAGTCAGGATTGAGGTACATGAGTACAGCTGCGTGAGGAAGCTTATAAAGCACATGTCCACATTATCCCTGGCTGAAGCCACACGGTGATAGTCCCACATGAGCCACTCAAGTTTTTAAAAGAAAATCCACTCAGGTTTTTAAAAGCAAAATTTACTAATGTCTCTTTAAAACCTTCCACCATTTTATACCTTTCCATTACTCAGCAGTGTGCTGGCAGACCTTGAATCATCTTAAATGTCTCATAACTAACAACCGAGAGCAATAGCTCTTACAAACCTCACAAACACTGGAGATGGAAAGGAACTATTACACACTGATATGCTGCCAATATTTTAGCAGGCATCTGCAATTAAAATAATCCCCCCATTCACCATGAAAAAAGCACCCTCGGGGCACTTATTTGATGAGGATTGGACAGCCTGGGGAATCTATTCCTATTTTTCTCCTTTAAACAAAATCTCTCTCATGACCATAACAAAGCAAGAAGGGAGCACCACCTAGCAAACACATATTTTTGGAAACATTATACCTTGGTTCCTGAAATATACAATGAATATACTGAAAGCATAGCGCAGAGTTCAACTTGCATGTTTTGAAATGGAGGTGAAAGTTATGGGGATCCTCTCTCATGATACGTTTTGACAATTGGTGCAATCTGGTGCATTCAAATGGCAAAATATTTGCTTCTCAAATATGTTTGTGCTATATGAGCACCAGGGATAACAGCCAACGAAGGATTGTTCCCTATTAGTGCTTTATCCAAGCAAAGACGTAAGACATCCCAAGCAAAGAGATTCCACCACTTTCCTCGGGAGTCTACTCCACAACCTAATTGCTGTCACAGTCAAGGTGTTTTTTTCCCAAATGTTCAATGACAATTGTATTTATGCCTACTTCCCATCAGAGGAAGGCGCAAATCTAAAATCCAGGAAGGATAGTGACAGTTTATGATCCATTTTCAGGTGACATATTACACTGCAATGTCTTGTTAACAACATGCATAAAGGTAAAAGTTAGTGGCCATTCGGATTAAGATAGATACCCTAGCGACAATTGTGCAGATCAGTCTTAAATTTCACTGGCAACTTCAGACACTTGACCAGCAACTTTATTTTGGGCACACAGTTTTCAGATCAAGACAGCATGCTGCAATATTGAACTGCAAGTTAATTCAGTGAAACTAATTTGCTTCTGTCAATGCAGCAATATTCCAGTACATTATGTACACCTATTCCAGTACATTATGTACACCACATTGTTTTAATTATGTAATTGCCCCCAAACACTAGGTCTTACACAATGCATACTGCAAGACTGTCACTCTATTTTTCTTCTTTTATCTTCCCAATCATTAAATACCCTCAAAGGAATAAATTTTGATTCTTCTAGATGGTTACAATATGTTCAAACATTATAAAACCATCAAATAGACAAGAGTAGATTGTGATATAGCATAAAGTGGCCTTGGAAAATGGTCATGAAAATTTAGCAGCCCAGGCTCAAAATCTACTTGCTTGCTCCTTACCACAATGAGCACAATAATAATTTAAAAAAAAATGTATGATATTTTACTCGCCAGTCAAAATAAATTGCCTAGGGAGAGCAAGCACATATTTGCAAAACTGGAATAAAAAGACTTGTGTGGAAGGAAATAAATTGTATGTTACGAGGTCTGTGTCTATCCTAAGAAAATGGATGCATTTATCTCATGCTCAGTCCTCAAGTACATTACCATGATTTGAACATTTTGAATAGGCATTGTTACAACTGCCTTGGAAGCCCAAGCTCAGGAGCCTGTATCAGTGAAAGAAGAATGTTCTCACCACACTGGAAAATACAGTAGTATTTTTAACCTTCTTCTTTAAAAATTCAACAGTTATATAACTAAAGAGAACTTTCTACTTGCCATTTCTTCATTCCACTTAATAGCACTCCCAGCATACACAATATTAGCCATTACAGTAAACTGGGCTCCTATCCCCAGCTAAGGCCTCGTGAGTCTCTGTCCAAAGTGCTGTTTTGTTGCACTGGCTCAGATGGAAAGGAGGGGGGAAGAAATGGGGGAGGAAGAAAAATTATTGTAGTCTATCAGTATCAGCACATATGTTCAGTTTGATGCAACAGAGCAGGGCTCCAGGCAAATCCTCAAAGCGGAGGGAGATAGGACTTTAAGTCTGGGTAAGTGCCAAAGCCAGCGAAAGAATCAGAAGAAGCTGACAGCCTTGAAAATGCTCAGTAGAGGTCTCAACGGCAATTAAACTCCCAATTTCCTTTATGCTCAGACAGAAGCAATTGCCTGACTCCAGAGTTGAAAGTGCTCAGCACCTTCAATGACTGAGCCCTAAATTTCTATTTTTTTCTCAAATACTGTAAGTCAGTAGAAGTGCTTCAAATTCAATATGAAAGCTAACTAAGGAATGTCTACTGATTTAACACACACACACTCTCTCTCTCTCTCTCTCTTAAAAATGTGTGTGTGTGTGAACAGTGAGATGTCCATTTAGTGCACTTCCATATCGTGTGTTTTTCATAGCACAGATCTTGACTATAAAACGCCCTAATAATCCAAGAAAGCTTGTGGATGTTGAATGCAGCTGAAAAGAACTAAAAAGGCTCTCAGAAGAAACCAATTTAAAAATATCACAAAGGACACTTTAAACAATAAAAAAGGAAGAGCTATGTAGATTCGCTACATACCAGCTGCGTGCTAGCCAAAGAGTACAATGCTGTCTTTCCAAGGTTTAAAAAGCATTATAATTAAATACATGCACTTTGAAATCCCAATTATCCCTTTCTTAACAAATAAACTCCTGGGGCTTATAATTCTATTGCATCCGAGAGATGCTGCTCCTCTGCTTACTGAGGAGCACGGGATGGGGACTAGATAGAAAGAATTAAAAGCAAGAGCCAGGAGTTGAACATAAATACAAAACAAACTTTGTTTTTGTTTCTGTTTTACAAACAGAAGAGAGTATACAATACACTAGCTGTGCTTGAACATTCAGATTTACTTATAAATAATAAAAGAAATATTGACATTACCCAGCGTCAATAGGGCAAACACTTGGGGAAAACAAAAAAACAAGCTAGAATTCAATGAAAACGTATCACTGAGTCATGGCAAAGGGCACTGATTCACTGCAGAAGAATCAGGCGGAAGCCCACTTTTTTCTTACCTTCAAAGAATAAATTGTAGCATGAGAATGGCAGACTGCAGGTTGCCAGTGCAGGGACTTTCCTTCTACTCTGCAGTAAACTAGGACTGCTCAGTGAACACTAATGAGGCAAGGCAGGGGAACAATTCAGGGACTCCTGCCCCTCTCCTCACTACAACCAGCACTGTGCTACATATGCAGGTTGCCTGCGATACACTGGAACAATTCAGGATTTCTATTCACTCTTACATAAAGCAGGGCTGCCTGGCACATGATGCGCAGGGCTACAATTCCGGGACTCCTACCCCCTTTTCCCACTACAACCGCCACTGCCACAGGCACATTTCTCGCGATGCACTGGAACAATCCAGGACGTCCATTCATCCTGGTATAAACTAGGGCTGCATGGTGCATACTACATGGTGGTGCCGAGGGATACCGTGCAGAGACTCCTGTCCCATCGCTCGATAACCGGCACCATTGCAATATGCACGCGGGTCGCGATGCCACCGGAGCCATGCAGTCCGGTATAAAGCCGATGCGGGCGGTGCAATATCACACAGCGGTGCTCGAGGGGCCAAGACAAGGACTCCCAGCCCCGGGGACCCAGGGTCGGGATATGCCCGCTGCACGGGAGCAGTTTCAGGGCTCCCACGCGCCCGGGCATGAAGCCGGGCTGCACAGCTGTGCCCCAAGCACCCCTCCCCCCAGCGCACGTTGCCCGGGAGCCGCACAGGCAAACAGCGCCCGGCGGGGCCCAGCCCCGCTGCCGCCCCACGGCCGCTGCACCCCGCCCGCGTTCCGCGTTCCCCGGCCCCGCTCCTGTCCGCCTACCTCGCCCCGCCGCGGCGCCCGGGCCGCGCTCCGCCCGCCTAGCGGCCGGGCCTGGCCGGGCCCCCGGCGCGCCGCATCCTCCCGCCCCGGCCAGGCGGCTCCACGCGGGCTGGACCCCAGAGCCGGTGAACGAGCCGGGCTGGCGGCTCTGCGCGGCGCGCTCTGCCGGAGGGACCGTCCGGGCTGCGAGCGGCGCAGGGGCAGGGGCCGGGCTGCGCTGCGCCAGGGGAGGGGGCCCATGCGCACTCCGGGCCGGGAGCCCCGCCCAGCCCTTGCGGGAGGTGCTGGGGGCCGGGCACTGCGGAGATGGGGGGGCACTATGGGGGGAGTTGTGTGGGGGCTATATGGGGAGCGGGGCACTGGGAAGGTGGGGGGCTGTATGGGGAGNGCGGGGCACTGGGAAGGTGGGGGGCTGTATGGGAGGGGCTGGGCACTGGGGTGTTGGGGGGCTGTATGGGAGGGGCTGGGCACTATGGGGGGAGTTGTGTGGGGGCTGTATGGGGAGCGGGGCACTGGGAAGGTGGGGGGCTGTATGGGAGGGGCCGGGCACTGGGGCGTGGGGGGCCTGTTGGGGGGGGGCGGGGCCCGGGGGGGTATGGGGGGGGGGGGGGGCCGGGGGAGGGGGGGGGGCGGGGGGGTGGGGGGGGGGCGGGGCACTGGGAAGGTGGGGGGCTGTATGGGAGGGGCTGGGCACTGGGGTGTTGGGGGTCTGTATGGGAGGAGCTGGGTACTATGTGGGTGGGAGTTGGGGAGGCTGTATGGGGAGCTGGGCACTCGGAGTGGGAGGCTGCATGGGCACTGGGAGGGGGCTGGGGTGTTGGGGGTCTGTATGGGAGGAGCTGGGCACTATGGGGTGGGAGTTGTGGGGGGGCTATATGGGGAGCTGGGCACTGGGAAGGTGGGGGGTTGTATGGGAGGGGGCTGGGCACTGGGTGTTGGGGGTCTGTATGGGAGGGGCTGGGCACTAGGGGGTATATGGGAGGGGATGGGCAGCAGGGGCTGTTTGTTTTTGTGAGGCTTGGGCTGGGCAACAGGGTGTGGTTTGGGGTGGAGGTGCTGGGGGTCAGCCCCAGGGTTTGAGTGAGGTTGGGAGTGGACAACAATGGGTGTTTTTGTGCATGAGAGAGCTGCTAAGATGGGCCGCTAAGACATGTAAAGAGAAGACTGCCTATCATGATGACCAAAGTTGTCTCATTGTTTCCCCCATGTGTTTATATCCATGTTCTCTTATACTTAAAGTGTAAGCCTCTTGGGACAGGGACTGTCTTTTTGCTCTCTGTTTGTACAGCACCTAGCACTACAGTACTACACATTATAAACTGGTACCTGTTATTGGTGTATGAGTGCCTTGGCTGCTGTTGTTTTGAATACACGAGAAGAAGAGATGATCTCCCTTAGTTCATGAGGAAGAGAAATAAAAGACAGGTTTGCAAAAGAGTTCGACACATTGATTACTGAGCACTTTGGAAACTCTTACTCCTTTGTGACTGCTAAACATCTGAAAATCTGGCACTATGGGATGTTTTGGGATTTGCTTGTTTTTGTTCATTTGTTTTGCTGTCAAAGATGGAGTGTACTGTTCCCTCTATCACAAAGGGGCTGATTCAGATCTTACAACTGGTGTAAATCCTTAAATTGTATGAAGTTACACCAGTATAAAACTTGTATAAGTGAGATCAGAAAGTAGGTCCGTCATTTGGCAGTTGTTTTCTCTGAATTATGGGCCATTAATCCCTAGTTTTACTACTTGCACCAGGGTTACAATGAAACCTTGAAGTAAAATGTCTTCCACCTAATTATCAAAGAAATCTAGCCATAAAGCCCATGGTCAGTCTAGTCATAAAGGTCAGCCTGATTTAATATTAAATAAATGCATTCATTCCTCCTCTCTGCCCCAGATATCTTCTAGCTCAATGCAAAATTAATGGGAGGCAAGTATTTTATTAAAACAAAATTCCTGGAGTGCTGCAGTAAAGATTTACGTATGCAATCTTGCCACCTCTTCATTTTGTACTGATCTTTAAGCGTTAGGGGCCAGCTTTTTAAAAGGTATTTAGGTGCCTTGTGGGATTTTTGTAGGTGCTTTTGAAAATTCTTCTAGGCACTTACATACCTTTAAAATTCTGGTCCTTGGTGCACATTTGCAGCCAAAGAGCACTATTGTAGACCAGTCCTTGGAGAGCACTCATCTCTAGCACTGACCCAAAAGCATGGGCCTATTGTGAATAGTTCACACAGTACCTTGCACTGGACAGTCCTTATAAAAGCTGTGGTAAATATTTTGCCTTTAAGTACATACAGAGGTGAAGTGGGGGATGGGAGTTTGTTCAATTTGAATTGCAAGAATGCAGGTTAAATAGCTATGCTTGGCAGGATTTGATTTAAATTAGTTACCAATAAACTTCAATGTCACCTCACACAGAAATCAACCCCAAAAAATCCATCAATAATAGTCAGCAAGTACAGCTCCCCCACACCTAGCGCCTGTAGGGATCTGGTGTCACTGGCCCAATGGGCACGTAGGGAGCCTTCTGCAGCCACGCTGTCATGGACCCGCTTACTCACTCATAGCTGGAAGTGCATGAGCCAGCCTTGGGCAGGAGCTGTTCAACAGCAGAATGGCCTCCCCTGCAGCCAGAGGCTTGTCCTCCTCCTCCTCGTGTCCCTGGACAACGGGGTCGGGGGGCGCCTCTGCTCTGCATCTCCAGGACCGCAGCCTTCCCCACATCTTGCGCCTGCAGGGTGCCAGTATCACTGGCCCCATATGGCCAGGCATGGACCCCTTTTCAGCTCCACTGTCACAGTCCCGCTCACTCCCTGGTGAGGAGTGCGAGGGCTGTCCCCGGCAAGGAGTCATTCATCAGCAGAGTGACCTTCCCCATGGCTGTGGACTCTTTCTCCTCCTCGCAGCCCAGGCCAGAAGTCTCTGCTTTGCCGGGCCAGGACCACAGCCTCCCCCGTACGTTGCTGCTGGGTGTTCGGGCCCCTTGACCAAGCAGGGGCAGCTCCTTTTAGTCCCGCTGTCAGCGTTGCCCTAACCCTAACCTCAACACTAACCATAACCCCTTCTTAATTTCCTACAACTGTGAAAATTTAAATGGTTACGAATAAAAATAAATGTTTAAAAATAAAAATCGATATTAGTGGTCAAAATTACAAAAAAAAAATTAAAATCAAATTCTGCCAAGTTATAAATAGCCCAGGAAATGCTGTTTTATGGACCATTGAGAGAATATTCCCTGGGTTGGATTTTATACTGTCTTGGTTTTTGTTTTTCTCAGTGTTGAAATTCAGCATTCTCTTGCCCATGCCTCTTGACAATGGGACAGTTTAAGAATATATATGGCCAGCTATCTAATACTATGGTGGGATAAACTATGCCCCGTTTTCCCAACATATTGGGGAGGTGGGATATAAAGGATTAGATGGCCGTTGGCTGCTCTGTGGAGTCAGCTTTAATTTAAAAGACAGCGGTGGGAGGGATAGCTCAGTGGTTTGAGCATTGGCCTACTAAACCCAGGGTTGTGAGTTCAATCCTTGAGGGGGCCATTTAGGGATCTGGGGCAAAAATCTGGGGATGGGTCCTGCTTTGAGCAGGGGGTTGGACTAGATGACCTCCTGAGGTCCCTTCCAGCCCTCATATTCTATGAAAAGGATGTCTTTAGTCTTTATGTTTGCAAAGACAACTTTCAAAACGTGACATGAGTGTAAATGGTACAATGGCTGTCTGAGCTTACATAGAGCCTGAAACAATAGCTCTGAGATGCCCATGGGTTAAAGTGCTCATCAAAGAAGAGGAAATATGTTATAAAGACCTACATTAGAGTTTCCCAAAGTGTGTGGCGTGGGGGTGGGGAGGTGCAAGCAAAGGACTAGCTGAGGTGGGGTGCCACAGATATAAAAATTAAGATGGCAGGGCTGCAAGGGGAGGTGTGATTGGTTTCCTTTTCCTGAATGGAAGCTCCGCTTTCAAAAGTTTGGGACAGTGGTTTGTGCTTTGGCCTGTTTCTGTGGTGATCCTGTCAAATCTAACCCACTAAGTAGGTTGAGGTCAAGCCTACTTGGATAGGTCATCTCCAATGAAAACTTGGGGCTCTGCAAGAAGTGGTTGTGTTGATTCAATAAAGGCCTTTCCCTCTGAGTACTGCATCAATGCCCTAACAGGCTGCACAGGAATACTGTGCTACTGGAGGTGGTGTATAAAACCAAGGTCCTAACATTTCATAGCTATAGAAGATGCCATGGGTATTTGTTAATAAGAGAAGGGGTATTGGTGCCCTGGTTGAATTCCCAATTAACTGCATTCCACCCACCTAAAGTTGCTCTTGGATTTTATGAGCATGAGGTTGTTCCCCATGTCCTGCCAAAAGCTGAGCTGTTAACACCTGTTGTGTTCCACCCAATAGGCAGGTGTGAATTAAGATCATCAGTGTAATCTGGTCTGTTGATTAGATGAATGTTTTTATACATCCAGTCAAATAATAACACGCCAAATATTAACTATCCCAGGTTCTCCAGCATTCAACGGGTTGCCATGGCCATCATGAAAATGTCACATCTGAAATGGCCACCCCCACTAATGGAAATTCAGATAAATGACATTAGGATCCTTCAAATGGTCTCTAATGTTTGTAACTGGAGTACAGACGCCCCAGGACTTAGAAGACCAATAAAAGTGTTGCTTTGTTCCAAAATGCAGTGGCCAGCCGGAACCACTGAAAGTTTTCAATTGGACTTCCACTAGTAGCCTACGGGAAAGTCAAAGTCTAAACTGATTCCAATTTTATGACCCTAAGACTGGACCTAGTGAGTCTGTGCAGAGGGGAATGCATTTCCGTGGTGTGTGAGGTGATTCCTGTTTATCCATTACCTACTTCAAGTGCTTTGAAGAAGGGTGCTGCAAACTTACATTGCTAATATTGTGACCACCCCAAAAATCCATGCAGCCCTGCACTCCTGTTTATTAGACAGCATCAACATTAGCGTAGTCTCAAGAGTTTTCTCATGTGTAGACTCTGTCATATTCCTCGTGTCTTTAGAATGAATAACTCAGTGATGTTGCCAGATGATTTTGCTGCTGCTCCCAATCAGAATATTTTTCATTATGTCTGCATAACTGAAAACAAATGGTGAGACTACACATGGGAAAGTGGCCTGAGAAAACTGGAGATCAAAGAAAGGTCTTGGCTCAGTGGACTCTATATCCTGAGAGTTCCTCCTGCATTTCCTCTCTTTAGCTCCCTCCCACAAAACTGCATATTGTGGCTTGCACTGTCTTTATTTTTTAAAAAGTCTGAAGCAATTTTGCTTTTTCCAAACAGCAGGGGGAGGAGGGGGCGGAAATTCCTTGTTCCGACCTAAAGAGTTGCCTTTGGTTAGTGTTCATTATGTCCTTCAGTGTGGTTATTTGTCCAACAGCTGAAAGGGGCCGTGGCTATGCCTGGGAATGCTGGCAGGCTGAGTGGAAAAAACAGTGCAGAGTCCTTGCACCTAGCTCCCTCAGTGGAAAGGACTGACATGAACTGCTTCACCCCTTGCCAATCACAGCTTCTTGCTGTGCTGTCTCGAGGGCTTGTCTACCCTTTACAATCCAAACCTAAAGGTCACTTAGTGTTGTTCACCTCAACAGCATATTGGTTTCAGAGAGAACTTTGTCCAAAGGCAGGACAAAGTGCCACTTCCATTACTTTGACAGATCTGAATGTCTGCTGTCTTTCCAGTACCTTGGAGAAAGGTGATCCATAATTATATTATCATGAGTGAGAATTCGGTCCCCTTGTCACAAGAGATTTTTGAGGATAACATGGCTTGTCACAGACCCAGTTTTGCCCCAAGGTTCATCAGCTACAAGGTTTTTCTTTCCCATTAAGAAGCAAGATTATGGAAAGGGAAGAAGTGATCTTACCTGGGTAGAACGGATGTTATTTTTCTACCAGCAGTGTTGGCAGAAAGAAGGGAGGTCACACATTGCTGGGAGAAATTGTGGAAAGTCATAACTTATGTTGTTGGCTGGCTAAGAGCGACCTAAGCTATACTTTTAGACGAAGCTGTCTTGGTTGTGTCTTAAAAAAGTTTTATGTGTAATGTGCCAAATAGTTCTGTTTCACATTCTTTCCCCCTCTTCTTCCTCTGAATAATTGTTATTAAGACTGTGATGATGGATATAACTGAATGACATGAGGGGAAAAAACACTTCATTTGGAGATTTCTTCCCCATCACTTAATATAAGAGGATGGTGCAATCACTGTCAAGAATTACTGCATACTGTTTACAAAATAAAAGTCAAGCCATAACAAAGAAAACAGGTGAAAGAGAAAAAGAAAAGGAATGAGAGAGGGGAAGAGAAGAATGGGGGAAATGGGCTGCTACTCTATAATATTGCTATAGATTCATCTCAGAATCTCACAGCACTTCATAGACAAGAGATGGATGAGCAAGTATTAGTCCCATTTAGTAGAGGGAGATTGATTTTATAATTATCCATAGTATTGGGAGAAAGGAGAAATAACCCTTTGCTAGAGGCTACTTATGTGACCCCAGGCAAGTCACTTCACTTCTCTGTGCTTCAGTTTCACAGGTTTAAGACAGTACTCACAAACTGTTGGGGAACTTAATTCAATTACTATTTGTTCAAAGTGCCCTGAAATCCTTAAATGGAAAGTGCTTTAGAAGTACAAAGTGCATTGAAACCTGAAGAGAACACCCCTAGTAGGTGACCTACAGTCAGGGCCGGCTTTAGGCTGATTCAACCAATTCCTGAATTGGGCCCCGCGCCCAAGCCCCGGTATGGCGTACTGGCAAGAGCCGGTGCGCCATACCGGGGTGGCCTGGCTTCCCCAGGGGGCAATTTAAAGGGCCTGGGGCTTGCCACCAGAACCCCACTCCTGGAGCCCTGGGGTAGGGCTGCGGGGCTCCAGGGGCTATTTAAAGGGCCAGGGCTCCAACTGCCTCTGCCGCCCCAGTCCTTTAAATAGCCACAGGAGCCCCGCCGCTTCCCCAGGGCTCCCTCCGCTATTTAAAGGGCCGGGGCAGTAGAAGCAGGGGAGCCCTGGGCCCTTTAAATAGCCCCCAAAGCCCTGGGATAGCGGGGGCTCGGGGGCTATTTAAAGGGCCGGGGCTCCAGCTGCCTCTGCTGCACCCCCTGCCCGCACCAGCCCCGCATCCCCTGCCCTGCTGCAGCCAGCCCCTGTCTCCAGCCAGCCCCGCACCCCCTGCCCGCAGCCAGCCCCTGCCCGCACCAGCCCTGCACCCCCCGTCCTGCCCGCACCAGCCCTGCACCCCCTGCCCGCACCAGCCCTGCACCCCTGCCCTGCCCACACCAGCCCTGCACCCCCTGTCCTGCCCGCACCAGCCCCGCCCCCCTGCCCTGTCTCCAGCCAACCCCTGCCGCACCCTCCTGTGGCCCTGCCTGAAGCCAGCCAGCCCCACACACACCCCTGCCCGCACCAGCCCTGCACCCCCTGCCCTGTCTCCAGGCAACCCTTGCTGCACCCCCCTGCCTGAAGCCAGTCCTGCACTCCTCTGTCTCCAGCCCTGCCAACCCCTTGCCCTGCCTGCAGCCAGACCCTACCTCCAGTCAGCCCCTGCCCTGCCTCTAACCAGCCCCATGTCCACTGGTGCCCTGCAGTTCCCAGGGCAGTAACCCTGCACACCTGCTTCAATGAGGGGGGCAGGGAGCAGCTGGGACCCACACATGTGCACACCACTAGGGTGACCAGACAGCAAGTGTGAAAAATCAGGACAGGGGGTGGGGGGTAATAGGATCCTATATAAGAAAAAGACCCAAAAATCGGGACTGTCCCTATAAAATCGCGACATCTGGTCACCCTAGCACACCCCCAGGGAGTGGCGGGGACCCACACATGTGAAACGGAGCTCATTAATAACCGATCAACAGCATATATGACGCATATATAGTTATGGAAAGTAAATAATACATGGAAGAAATGAAAGGCTTTTTTTTTTTACATGTTTTTTTTTTTAAGTCATCCCTGCCAGGGCCGAAAATGTTCAAATTGGGCCCCGCACTTCCTAAAGCCGGCCCTGCCTACAGTCCTAAGAGACTGCTCCAAGTAATTTAACGTTCATTATAATCATTTATTTTTGTGTCAAAGGGGTAGTTGAAGGAATGTACACAACTGAGAAGCCAATTAGGTATACAAAACCTACATCGAGTTATACAAGTAAATGATGCAAGCAGGAAGTAGCACAGGGCTATTAATAGTCTATTATTCCAATAGTAGGAGGAAAGCAAGCCAATACTCAGTGAAATAAATCAATTTGTAAGCAGTTCACAGGGAGTCATACACAAGGGCCAGTTAACAGACAGAACTTGGTACTGCATCATTATAACTAGGCACTTAAGATGTTAGGGGAGGATATGTCATATTTCTCTGGATGGCCAGAATTGTTTTATGTTGTTTTAGTTCAGGGCTGAGATATATCTTGATTTTATGTGGACTGCAAAACTACAAAGGGATCCTAGAGTTTATCTCCACATAAACTTTTTTTTTAATTAAACCAATGCAAGTTTCCAAACAGACACTATTATTTCAATTTGGGTGGTTTACTGCATTTACTTTAATCTACATAAACCAAAACAAACTACTCTTTAACAGCAATAAGAGTGTGTACACACAAGCTTGCATTGATTTAGCTAGGTCAGTTGAAAAACACACCTTTAGTTCAACAGGTAATAGACAAGCCCCTAGATACCAAGGATGAAATCCTGACCCCATTGAAGTCAATGTGAGGGTTGCCATTGACTTCAATGGCACCAGGATTTCATCCCAGGCCTAGATAGTACAAGTATGAGAGGTCTAGATATGTTCTAAGAAGAATAAACATATAAGTTGCGAGATCAGACTGTTTGTTTGGGGGATAGCTTGTTATTTAAACTGTTTCCAGTGTAAGTTAAAAATATTTATATGATTTTGTTTTTTGTTTCTTTTTTAAACTAAATCTAAATTTTGCGCTGTTTGCCCTTTTTACTAGTCACCTAGCTTACTTGTATCATGTACTGAACATTCTGTGTTCAAAAACTTCAGCTATTACTAATTAGAGATATTACAGATATGGATAACATTTTTCAAAAGAAACCCAGATGTTTAAAGGTATCACACCTAAAGATGCAGATAGGCATCTAGTGGGATTTCAAAAGCACCTAGGTGCCTCACTCCCATGGGATAAATCTTAAATACCTTTAAATATCTGGCCCGTAAGAGCCTAAATCTCAGAGATTTGGCTCCTAATTCACTTAGGCCCTCTAAAATTTGTTACACATACTCCTATGAGATTAAGAGGTACCCAGAGACAGAACAATTACTGCACTAACCAAACCCATAGTCTGCTTTCAGTGATGACAGCACTCTACATTTCTCACCATCTATCGCAGATAACGCAGTCCTTACCAGAAACAACTATTTGCTGTACTGTATTTCTAGTAGTGGAGCCCCATCTCAATTAAGCAGAATTCAGGGGTGTACTCATGGAGGATGCCATAACATATTGCTGTTGCACAATATAATCAGGCACTACAAGTGATGAACAGGTGGGTTGTTAATAACAGACTCATCAGACTGGAAGCTGTGCCATGCCGTGTTGTTGGCAAATTGCAGTCCCACAGACAGATTGCAGTCCTTACAGACAGATTGCAGTCCCATAGACAGATTGCAGTCCTCACAGACAGATTGCAGTCCTTACAGACAGATTGCAGTCCCATAGACAGATTGCAGTCCTTACAGACAGATTGCAGTCCTTACAGACAGATTGCAGTCCCATAGACAGATTGCAGTCCTTACAGACAGATTGCAGTCCTTACAGACAGATTGCAGTCCCATAGACAGATTGCAGTCCTTACAGACAGATTGCAGTCCTTACAGACAGATTGCAGTCCCATAGACAGATTGCAGTCCTTACAGACAGATTGCAGTCCTTACAGACAGATTGCAGTCCCATAGACAGATTGCAGTCCTTACAGACAGATTGCAGTCCTTACAGACAGATTGCAGTCCCATAGACAGATTGCAGTCCTTACAGACAGATTGCAGTCCTTACAGACAGATTGCAGTCCCATAGACAGATTGCAGTCCTTACAGACAGATTGCAGTCCCATAGACAGATTGCAGTCCTTACAGACAGATTGCAGTCCTTACAGACAGATTGCAGTCCCATAGACAGATTGCAGTCCTTACAGACAGATTGCAGTCCTTACAGACAGATTGCAGTCCCATAGACAGATTGCAGTCCTTACAGACAGATTGCAGTCCCATAGACAGATTGCAGTCCTTACAGACAGATTGCAGTCCTTACAGACAGATTGCAGTCCCATAGACAGATTGCAGTCCTTACAGACAGATTGCAGTCCTTACAGACAGATTGCAGTCCCATAGACAGATTGCAGTCCTTACAGACAGATTGCAGTCCCATAGACAGATTGCAGTCCTTACAGACAGATTGCAGTCCTTACAGACAGATTGCAGTCCCATAGACAGATTGCAGTCCTTACAGACAGATTGCAGTCCTTACAGACAGATTGCAGTCCCATAGACAGATTGCAGTCCTTACAGACAGATTGCAGTCCTTACAGACAGATTGCAGTCCCATAGACAGATTGCAGTCCTTACAGACAGATTGCAGTCCTTACAGACAGATTGCAGTCCCATAGACAGATTGCAGTCCTTACAGACAGATTGCAGTCTTTACAGACAGATTGCAGTCCTTACAGACAGATTGCAGTCCCATAGACAGATTGCACTCTTTACAGACAGATTGCAGTCTTTACAGACAGATTGCAGTCCTTACAGACAGATTGCAGTCTTTACAGACAGATTGCAGTCCTTACAGACAGATTGCAGTCCTTACAGACAGATTGCAGTCCCATAGACAGATTGCAGTCTTTACAGACAGATTGCAGTCCCATAGACAGATTGCAGTCCTTACAGACAGATTGCAGTCCTTACAGACACAGATGGATGAAAACTGTGTCTCCAGGGATAGTTCAATATTTTAAAGCAATACTATGACGTTCTGAAGGTCCTGAAATGTGTCTTACCTTAAATATCATGAGCAATAGTCTGCTCTCCTTTACGTAAGTGTGCATCTAGAATAACCCCATTAACTTAAGTGGATTTACAAAGAAATAAATCCAGAGTAATTTACAGCAGAATTCAACGATAAATGATCTAAGGGAACAGTTCATAAAAAGCCCATAGTCTAAAAATGATTTGTGCAAAATGTCCAGCAAATACTGAATATATTTGCCACCAATTGGGCTAATTTGGGATGATTCATAACCCCTTCCCCCCCCCCCAAAAGAGTCAGAATAACTAATTGAAAGAAAAATTGGGTGAATTTATTACCTCTACTAAGAAAACTGTGTCAATGATGTTTAGTTATAAAAGACAATTGAGAAGTTTGTAAGGGTGACCACCGAATGAAGGGATATTGAGTCCCTGATTCTGCAAACACATATTTTTACACAGGTGTTTATTGTACATGAGTAGTCCCTGGGACTACACACAGGTATAAAGTTAAGCACAAGGGTAAATATATGTAGGATGAAGGCCTAACATTTTGTTTCGCCCAGTCTCCTTAAACAACCAAACCCATCCCAATTAGAACTCAGCCTACTGAATAGAATTCTTCCAGTTTTTCAGGCTTATTTTTCTTCCCAATTACATGCAAACATGATGCCACGCTTGGAATAGATTAACTTTGACTGCTTTTATGGTCACATAAATGCTCCTGAAGCTATACTGGCATAAAGCATCTATGGAATCAAGTGACTAGTTGGGTTAATCACATGGATGTTCCTCGGAGAAAGTGAACTTCAAGCAAGCACACTCAGGCACTTTGATCTAGGAGGGCAGTTTAAATGGGGGTTCTATTGGAACTATTAATTTTTTCAGTAGTGCTCTTTTTAGATTGTTCTCTCTGAATTTCCTTTAGGCTTCCAGGGCCAGGCTTGCAATTTGTGTGGCTCTAATCTGAGCCAAGCTCCCCAGCTTTCCAAAGACAGAGGTTTGTACAATCAACTATTCAAGCATTCGCCAGGAGCAGCATAGGTGGAGAGTTGCCTCAATCTTTGGTCTGATTACCAAGGGGTGTGTTTAGACCAGCCAATGACTTATCTGTCAGCAGGGCCCTTGACGATTCAGGGCCCTGAGCAGTTCCTTTGAGTTTAAGGTCAATCTTGTGACTTGTCTTACATTCAACAAGCGCTCAAGGCCAAAGTAATGTAATAGACATTTCTGTATTTGCTGTATGCAAAGCTGGCTCGAGGTTTTGGGAGTCCCTGCATGCATTAGGACATCGGGGCACCATGAAGATGTCCATATCCTTCATAGCACAGCCATGTATGGGCTGAGGTTAGGGTGACCTGATGTCCCGATTTTATAGGGTCAGTCCTGATATTTGGGGCTTTTTCTTATATAGTCTCCTATTACCCTCCACCCCCGTCCCGATTTTTCACACTTGCTGTCTGGTCACCCAAGCTGAGGTACCTGGGCAGGTCAAGGATGCTTGTCATTAGGACATGTGGGTTTTAACAATTGAGGGAAGGACATCTATCATTGGGGAAGGCAGAAGGGTTTACGCAACAAGAAGGAAAGATCTCTTCTAAATCCATTTATATTTCCACAACAGAGGGTTGCAAGTAGAAATTTCCATCTGGGTGGGGTGGACCATCTAGTGTGCAAGGTCTTGGATGTGTGAGGGGAGGGGTCACCCAAAAGCATGTCTCTCTGTACTGCTATACACTTGCCACTTGCCTAAGGCTGGCCATGATTGCAGGGAGCCCATTGCAAGCGCTGAATAGTCATTTAACTGGAAATTAATTTCCAAGGCACTATAAGGTGCAGTTCAGAGGCAGGGGGACCAGATTCTGCCTTGACTTCATAGCTGCCAAGTTTTGAGCAGATCCTTGTGTGACAGTTGACACACATTACACACACTGCTGATTTGCATTTCTGTGAATAATTCGCATGTGACCATGATATTCAGTTTATAGTCAACACACCCCGCCACAAGCAGTTGCAGAAACATACGAATTGCCAGACTGGATAAACCCTGAGGTCCACCTAGTCCAGGGGTAGGCAACCTATGGCANGACCCCTGCCCTAGTCCAATATCTGATCTGACAGCGGCCAGCACCAGATGCTTCAGAAGAAGGTGCAAGTAACCAACAGCAGGAGATATGGGATAAGCTTCCCCCACATCCAGTCTCATCCTGGTCTCCAGTAGTTAGAGATTTTGAAAGGGATACAAAATTTCATGCTTCAGGCTTATAAACCAATCTCTAACTAGTGGAAACCAGGATGAAGCTGCATGAAAACAAAAAAAGCAGCTGATGCTGGAGAGGGTGGGAGGGACGCTGGGGTGGGGAGAGTGAGTGCTGGGGTATGTCTGGGGATAGTGGTGGGAGTCTGGAACTGTTAGAGGCAGTCTGGGAGTGCTGGATAGTTATCTGTGGAACCGCTGGGGATACTGCGCTAGGTGGCTGAGCGGGAAGCTGGAGATCTCAAAGGGATGTTAGGTCGGGGGCTGGAGTAAGGTTGCCACCTGTCCGGAGTTTCCCCGGATCATCCCTTTTTGAGGTAGCTGTCCTGGGAAACCTGTAAGGGTGCTCAGAGCACACTGCCAGCTGTCCAGTTGTATGGGCGCAAGATGTTATTTGTACCTCAGAGGTGGTAGCCCTAGGGTGGAAAGAGCTGTCTGGGGTGCAAAACTGGGGGTTGGGTGGACCTGGAGAGGTGGGTGGGAGCATGGGGCCGGGGTAGCTGGCTCGCTGAAGGGAAGCTGGAGTTGCCTGGAACCACTATCAGCCTCTCCATCTCTCCCTCCTAGCCCTAGCCATCTGCTCCCCCTCTTGGCCACACCTTCTACCCTATGATGGAGGTGCAGTGACGGGGAGACTGAGATGCCATGTGGCGGCCTGCAGAGCAGGTGCCACGCTGACTTCTGGTGGCCACCAGCAGCAATTGCAACCTATCCTTGGCACCCAGTTGGATGTGTGACTTTTTAACTGGACTGCATGAGTGTAATGTGTGATGCCAGACACTTAACAGCTCCATACCTTCTGTCCTGTGCAACATACATCACAGCCAATTTTTTCCCTTACAGCACAATAGAAAACAAATAATTATGAGTTCAGGAAGTATTAATAATAAGTTAAAACAAAGAGACAGGTGAGGCAGCAGTAGTGGGATTGGGGCTACACAGTCAGATGGGGACTCAGTACAGCAGCAAGCAGCAGAAAGATCAGAGCAGGATCCAGGGAGGAGGAGGAGCAGATGCACAGTATATATGTGGCACTCCCTAAATTAAAATGACTCAAGGGACTGGGGGCAGGACATCTGTGAGTCATGTGACTCCAATTTGGCAGCAACATTTTGATGGATGCCCACTAGAACCTGATCACCATGAGGCAACCTTTACACTGTTTTATTATTCCATGAAATTGATCTTGTATGGAAGAAGAGTAGAACAGGGTTTACTTTTCAAGCTCTTGTTAAATTTCTTCCTTGTTAGCTAATGGGCTGTGAAATGCGGGGGCAGGAAAAACCTGATAGCAGCTGGTGGTAACTAGAGATGAGTAGTTTAGATCTGAACTTCCCAAAAGCTCAAGGGTGTTTGATCTTGCATATTGGAAGTCAGTGGGCTTACTCTGCCTCTATATAGGTGTATCTGAGAGGAGACTTTGCCCTATTGTTTACATATATCAGAGCTGAAGGATGTGAAGTCAATGAATATCAGAGATAATAGATAATTAATCAGTGGAACTCACTGCCACAATATATTGCATCCCACAGCTTAACAAGATACAGAAATCACTGGACATTTATATGGAGAATGAAAACATCCACAGTTATATAACAGGATCAAATTATTATTATTAGAAGGGCTATTTAAACCTCATGCTTTGGGGCATAAGTCAACCATTAACTGATGGGTTAGGAAGAAACTTCCCCTGTGGGTGGTTAGTTCATATTTGTTCATTATGAAGTTTCTTGTATCTTCCATTAAGTCAGCTGGTTCTAGCCACAGTCATAGACAGCATGCTGGATTAAATGGACCACTAGTCTGATCTGTTATAACAATTCCTATTTAAAATTCCTGGTGTATTTCACGAGTGCAAATGGGTTTGGTAGCCATGTCCCATTATGAGTACTTGTCCACATCACAAAAATAATGATGACAAAACAAAGGCCTTCTATAGCTTTTTTCTTTTTTTGGTCGGGGTGGAAGGAGGGAGACAAATTCTTACATATTATGAATTAACTGATTCTAATTCCCAAAATAACAGATAGTTCTTCTGTATAAACTCTCACCAAAACATTCATCTTGGACAAAATATCAACCCGGTGCGAGTTTCCCATTAACCTGAATTAGATTGTGGGATTTCCTTTGCTTAATCTTATAAAAGATGCTGTATAAAAATGTATTTAATAATCATATAAATATAGAAATCTATTTAAATTAACATCACTCACTTTAAGCCCCTGAGGCTTAATACAGACTGAAGATAACAAACTTTCTCAGTCCTATAAAGCTTAATACAGACAGACTATGGTATTGTAAAGCTGAAAACTGTAGGAAAGCTCAAAGCTTAGCACTTATCTTGACAGAAATAAAGTTAAATGCTTACTACTGTATTTTTTAAACCCTGTAAATCTTAATACAGACTGTTACTGCACTTAGGATCAATTTATAATCACTCTGAAGTCTATGGCAAAACTTCTGTTGATTTCAACGGCCCACAGGTTTTGGCTAACAGCTTTTTTTAAAGCCCTCTGTAGATATTATTTCACTTTAAGCACTGTATATAGAGCTTAAGTCTGTAGATAGAAATAAGGCTCAAAGCTTTAAACTGCAAACCTTAATACAAACTGTAGCTAGACAATAGATAGAAAGGAGGCTCAAGGTTTATGCTTTGGACTTAGTGGCAAACACTCGAAATAGGCCCCATAGCAAGTATTGCTAGTGAGTACTGAAGTGCTTTGGCAGAGCTCTGATCATGGCCAAAGATTGGAACGGAGATGCACTTAGAGAGAAGTGTATGTGTGTAAGGGGAGGAGGGATTGGAGTGTGTCCAGACGAAGACTGACCTGGGAGGAGGTGAGCAGGATTGGCATAGCAGGTGTTACACTTCAGAATGGATATGGATCTGCAAAACTGCACAGAACCCAGTACTGGAATATTAGATTTGCTTGCAAATAAAGCAGGGCTATTGCTGACATGTGTCAGAGTTCTTTCCTTCTGCATTAGCTACGCCAAAGGCCCTGAATGGATGAGGTGCAACTCTGCTCAGCGGAGACACTGATATACGTCACACAATGCTAGGCAGATAAAATGGTACAAAGAATGGGTGAATAGAAAAGCCAGCAATAAATATGAATTTGAAATGAGGCAAGTTGAAGAGCAGCAGGTTCTTTAGGGCAGGATACCCATATCCAATTTGCCTGATCACCACTGCTTTGCACATAGCCATTTGGTCTTTATTGTGTATCTGCTATAGTATGTTTCAGTTTTTTGTTACAGGACATAATATACAAGAGGATAGACTAGCAGCAAGACAAGAGTTAGTGACTGGGACATGGGCTGTCATGGGCTGGTTAGAGCAGGCATCAGTAGTCAGGAATTGGAGCCCAGGGTCAAAGCCAGAGTCTCAGGGCATGTCTATGCTGCAATGTAAGCCCAGAGTTAGTAGCACTTGTGTTAGCAGACCCTGGGTTTGTTAACCAAGGGCTTGAGCATCTACTTATTTGTAACCCAGGTTAGGAATTGTTGAGCCCTGGGTCCCAAACTGGGGCTCCAGCATCTACATGGCATTATGTGGGGCCAAGTACAACCACCTGCATCCCAGACTTCCTAGTGCTCTCCCAAAGAGAGGCTGCTGTAGCCCTTTGTTCCTAGTGCAGTGTGGGAAAACTTGACTGTCCACCAAACTTGACTGTCCAGAGAACAAAGAAAGTCAGCCTATAGGATAGTGGGATACTTTTGGTGGACTCCCAAAGCACGAGTCCAGTAGAGGTCAGATGCCAGAGCCCAGGGTATGTCTACATTGCAGTCAAACATCTGTGGCTGGCCTGGGTCAGCTGACGCAGGCACGTGGGGCTTGGGCTATGGGGCTCTCCCTGCTTATGGGGTCCCAGAGCTATACCACAATTTTACCGCCCCACACCCTGAGCCCAAGTCATCTGACCCGGGCCAGCTGGGGTATTTAATTGCAGCGTACACATACCCAGTGCATTCCTGGGGGCCAGACAGCCCCACATGGCCCCCAGAGCAGAGCTGTGTGACACCCGGCACAATCTTACTTTACAGTACCAATCTGACTACATTGCTGGATCTAAGTACAAAACAGTTGTGGACAAGAGAATCCTCAGATCCCAGAGGGTCTGAGGCAGAGCCCTTGCTCCTCTTCTTCAGTAGCCCCCCAGCACGCTCGCCCTTCCTTAAAGACAATGTGGTAAATTGCTCTCTGTGCAGTGAATCCACAGTCGACGATCTTACAGGCTTAATAGGTGCCCAATGCACAGGTGTCACGCACAGTGGCATTATCGAGTGACAAAAGAGTCTTAGGGGAAGGTAACACTGTACTAGGAGATCATTATGCTAAAAGGAGACTAGGCTATGATGGGAAAGAAGCTAAGGGGAAGGATCTGTGTATGTTCTGTAAATGTGCTACACGCACACCAGTCTCTGCAGACAGATGCTGAACTAAAAATAAACCAAGGAGTCTGCAAGCAGCTTCCTACTCTCCCTTCACATGGCCCTCTTCCTTTGTCTTGCAGCCCATGAGGAATCAGACAGAGCCCCTGCTGTCTGGCAGTCTGCTCTGGAATTAGCTTGGTTTGCACTGTACATTTTTGTCCCCCACTGTCGCCCTCTGCAGCCACCCTATCCAATGCCGAGCAGAATGTCACATCTAAAAGTTAAGGATGTCTCTGTCTGACTGAATCATTCTTTCTTATTGCATCAGGCAGATGTAGGACTTAGATTTCCAGCAAACATTTATTAGATTGTGTATCAACCTGGGATGGCTAATCTTTTTTATCAGCAAATTATTACGTGTCATGGAATCTATTAAACATATAAGCTCAGTGAAGAGGAGCTTTTATCTCATTTATTCTAAGGGACTTTTTATCTTTTCATTATCGTGTTTTGTTAACTTAGTCCTTCTGACAGATGCAAGATTAACAGCTCCAGAGAAAGAAACTTCACTTGTATCCACAGAACACCTACCGCCTGAGCAGCAGAAGGGATCATGAGGAAGGAGGACATTCTGTCTCCATGGGCCGTTCAGCCCTCGGCTTTTTTCTGAAACGGCTAACAAGGCTGCAAACAGTACTAGCTGTAGTGGTGGTTTTTACGATGTGGATACCTGGACTAAGACCCAGCAAACTCCTCCCATATAAGCCACCACATAGCCATCAGAAAGAGCGCATCTTTCCATCACTCTTCAGCTGAATTAAAATGGCCAACCTAGAGGTGAAAGGATCCACATTATATTACCAAAACCAGGCTGCAAGAGTGCAGGAGAAATACCTGGTCTCTGACACATTAAGGTTTACACGTAATACCAACTTAGCTTTCCCATTCTTTCTCTTGCACTCTTTTTGTTTTACAGGTATTGAGAGGAAAGGCTGCAAGAGTACACTTAGGGAGGAAGGATGGTCAGACAGCTAGCCCTGACTGAGGGAGAGAGAGGTTCAATTCCTACTCTGCTCCAGCCATTCTGTGGGTGTCAATGAAGGGTTAAAAGAACAATTATTTTGGTGCAAGGATGGTTCTCTCTTTAAATTAGTTTCTCCGTTTATGTAATACACCTTGGTTTATTGCACAGGAAATGTGTTTGTTTCTGAGCTCTCCAGCTGTTATGGGGCCTGCCGTTTATTGCAATTTACCTCTAAGTACATGGTAAATCTATTTTTCTAACTGCTTTATGTACTTGTACCAGATACGGAGGCCTTTGATTTGTACAATCCCTTTGCCTGTTTGGCTCAGAACAATTTGTTTGGTGAACACACTGGGTCTGATTCTCCTGACACCCTAATACCAGGGTAAATCCAGAGTCCGGCTACTGAAGTAAATGGAGTTGACATATGTTGTTGTTTGGAGGAGAATCAGGTTCACTGATTCCTTTAAAAATATTGTCAGAGATTCCACAGCACTTTTCACAGCTCATGAAAGTGCTGGACCCAGTGGCTTGACCCATTTCTAGCCTAAGTTATTACGCTCTGGCCTATGCTAATTTCCACTGTATTTACAATTCATTAGCTCTCCTTTATTAGCACTGTAATCATCACACACCACACTCTACTAGAAGGTGCCTGTCTCCTTTCGGGTCAGCAGAATTGGACTGGATGGACATTTCACAAGGTCGGGATAGCTTACAGTGGAAGCTGGCAACTTCTAGAAATAGGCCAGCAAAACAGTTATGTAATGAGATAACTTGCAGCATCAGGTAAAAAAAAAAGAGTGTCTCTGATTCAGAACAGGGTATGCAAAGCCTGTGAGATGGCTGACACTCCCTTGAGAAATTGGAGCTGAGATCACCATGTCTTTCTGCCTTTGTTGGGCCAGAAATCAGGTCGGAATGGCGTTTCTTGCCTGAAATAGCTACTTCTACTTCTGTCCTCTGCAGAAGAGCAGAGTTGCTGCAGAAATGAAAAACAATTGAGGGGAAACACTGACATTTTTTCCTGCTGAAGCCCAGATAATGTTCTTTTATCTATCTAAAGAACTTACATGGCCCCCATTACAGCGGTATCTGACTGTGTCACGATCTTTCATGTATTTCTCCTCACAACACCCTTGGGAAGGCAGGAAAAAATACTATCCCCATTTTACAGATGAGGAACTGAGACTCAGAGAGTTTAAGGGTGGGATTCACAAGGGGGACGTAGGCTGAGCACTGCAGTGCCTAACTTTTAGGTGCCCTGCCAGCAAGTGGAATTCACAACCAAGTCAGGCACCCAGACTCCCCACACAATAGCCACCTAAGCTAGCCAGGGGGCAATGGTGAGGGGAGGGGTGTTGGCCTAAGCCTCACCCATCAAAGGGAGTAAGGATACGTCTACACTACAAAAACCCCGTGGCAGAGAGTCCCAGAGCTCGGGTCAACTCACTCAGGCTTGCACTTCAGGGCTAGAAATAGCAGCGTAGACATTCCTGCTTAGGCTGGAGTCCAGGCTCTGAAACCTGACGAAGGGGGTGAGGTCTCCAACCCGAGTGAGAACATCTGCACCCAGGAGTGCTGGAACAATTTTTATAGTGTATTTGGGTTGTTATTACTACTTCAGGCCAGGGGGTGCGGCAGCACCCCCAGCACCTATGTCTGCATAGCTGGGTTTTTTGCATTGTAGACAAACCTTTTGGCATCCAAGTCTGGGCCAGAGGGAGGTGCCTTCCTCCACTCAGGGTTCACAGCCCTGGACCCTCTCTTGGAAGTAGGCACCTAAGCCAAGTCAGTGCTTTCTCAAGAAAAAGCAAGATGCTACCCCCTCACCAT
Organism: Platysternon megacephalum; assembly: GCA_003942145.1. Lineage (NCBI taxonomy): Eukaryota > Metazoa > Chordata > Testudines > Platysternidae > Platysternon > Platysternon megacephalum. Next base: position 4,349,858 of record QXTE01000097.1, read on the forward strand.
GCAATGGGCTAGTGCTCTCACCCAGGCTAGTCGAGATCTGGGTTTGAATCCCTACTCTGCCTAACATAGAGCAGGGTTCGAACCCAGGCCTTCTACCTCCACGGAGAGTGTCTTAACTGCTGGGGTATTCTGGAGTGGATCTCTTTGCCTCTCCTGTTGAAGCTGTTCCACTTCATAGAAATGAATATTCATAGGGCCAGAGAGAGACTCTAGAACTCAGGGGTCAGGGTATTCACTGTGGCTGTGTGCAGTGCCAGTTCCTGCTCTGATTATAGTTAATTTATACAAAATGGAACAACTTCAACAGGACAGACGGCAAGAAACCAACCCCAGAATATCCCAAAGCCCAGTGATCTGGGTTTAAATTCCTACTCCCCATCAGGCTGAGTGGGGATTAGAACCAGTGGCGCTACATCCGTGGCAAGTGCTCAAACCACTATGATATAGGTCAGAAGGGAACCAGCCTGTCCCCTGGCTGTGTTTTGTGCAGGTCCCAGCCTGGTAGACATTTGTCAAAGGCAGCCTCTGAGCCGGTTGACTGGATCAGGCCTCGCAGGTGAGGATAGGCAGGGATTGTGAAGCCTGATGGGGCTTAGGCATGAGTTAGGCACCGAGCTGCTCAGTGGTGTCGGGACTGGCCATGTGCACAGCTGCCTCACCAGCAGAAACGTATGCACTTTGCGGACTTTACCAGGAGAAACTTGGGCAACTACAGAGATAGGTGGTAGCTGAGCAGGGGTTTTGTGAATGCCACTAGCACCTACATTTTGGACTTAAGTGTCTGCGTCTCCTCCCCCTCCCCCCCCCCCAGTGATTTTACCAAGGTCTCCTGTGGGAGAAGAGGGGCATGAAGCCTGGCCTCCCAAGCCTTCAGCTAGTGCCCTAACCACTGGATCCCCTTCTTGTCCATCTAAAGCTCTGGAAGGCGTTCTGAGTGGGTTCTAGTTTCTCTGAGATGGTCCATCTGCCCCTATTTACAATCACCCAAGTGGTTTCTTTCCTGCTTGAGCCCTGGAAATTTTTTACTCTCCAAATTCTTTTTTTGCTGAGAGGAATAATATAATAAACCTCTAGCGCTATTACTTGCGGTTTGCAGGTCGCTGGCAGAAGCTGGTGGTTCAAGTACTTTGACAAATTCTAGTTTGGTGAGCATCATCCAGGGACTGATTAAGATCAGTGGCTGGGCCTATCAAAGAGAAGGAATCCCATCAGAGTGAGATCTCCACAGTTCACTGCACAGCAAGAATCAAAGCATTTCCTGGTTTGCCTGAGGATTTTATGGGTTTTTTTAACATCGTTGTATTGATTTTCTTTCAAATGCAAAAAAAAAGGGAAAAAAATACAGATATATCAGAAAGAATTAAGAAGCGCAGCGGGCTACAGAGGCTGGAAGTAGGTCAGACGCATCACAGAATTTAAAAAAATCATTATGATTAACAGAGATTGAGGAAGGCAAGAACAAATAGCACCAAAGGGATCCAATTTATCAAGCCACTTAAGCAAAAGACTTTCTAATTGAGCGGAGTCACCACACCCATCCACCAATCCCCAGTCAATGGAGAGAGGTGGATCTCCCCTGTTGCAGACTGATTGACATGACCACCCTTGTAGAAACCTTCCTGCCGTCCCCTGTGATTGTCACCACTGCTGAGGAAAAGCCAATGCCCCAGAAATTTTTTTTTTCTATTTGAGCTGTTCCTGTTTTGTGGTATATTCCCAATTCTTTTAAATAATAATGTAACAACATCCCTGTTAGATTGCAAGTAGGGACTGAACCCTCAACCTCTGAAGCCTGCAACACTAGCCCTTGACCTAAAAGATTAACTTCATTAGCAGAGAGCAAAAGCAGGAGGCTATCCTCTTTATCACAGAAGGGACCATGCACATATTTTACTGGTGAATTACAATCATGGTTACTATTTTTACATTGCAGCCAACCTGGAGGTTGCAATTTAAGGATCACTGCCCCCATTGTGCTAGGCACTGTACACACACAATAAAAAGATGGCCCTGCCCATTTATATATATAAATATACATTTTACACTTATATAGTGCCCTTCCTTTACATTGGTAATTATCCACATTTATTACCCCATTATTTTCCTCTAGCATGAGGTTAATGAGGGATGGGGAGGTTAAAAGAACTGATTTTCTTTTGCTGAAAGGATATAAAATCCTAGTGTTGTTACAGTTCCCAGAGAAAATCAGGTCCTAAGTGACATGTCCAGTGAGTGAGTCTGAATAGATCATATTATAGGCCTCGATACCCCACTCTAGCCACTGGATAACACTGCTACCCATATATCCTGTACATCTCCATGAGACTTAATATGGCCAGACAAAGCCCCTATTGGTAGCTGCAGGAAATTCTTTTAATCTGCAAGAGTTCTATCTCCTAACAAGAGAGGCACTTTTCACACACAGAGTATATATTTAAGCGCTGTAATAATTCTCCTATTACCTGCAGAGTTTTGGACCATTGCTGCACAATACAGCGCAGTACTCCTTTGTTGTGGCAGCATAGCTGCATTCCCCACGCCTTCACAACCAGCTGAGCAATGCCAATATGTTTTCCCCATTAGTCTGGGTCCTGCAATCCTCCTCTAGACAGCAACTGGAATCTCTGAATCCTTTGGCAGAGCTCTGCTGTATCAAGGGTTTCTTAACATGAGCAAGCTGTCTGATAAACTGAAACAAGATGTGGCTGTCTCTTAACAGTGGGTTAAGTGCTGGCTGAGCGGCCTTCTAAATGACTGGGCTCTGGTGCCAGAGGCTGCAGAATGGTCTGCAGCCCTATGCCAAGCCCCCACAGAAGTGCTGACTGGGGCAGTTGGTGAGGCATGTAGCAGGCGTGGCATATTGAAAACCTTTAATTAACAACACATTTTGTGCCACTCATTTGTTTTATGTTCAGGAGGGATTCGTATATGAAGCGTGTTAAAGCCTCCAAGCAGTGGTTGCCCTTGCAGCTAAAGTTACTGCTGATGGGTTCCGGGCCTTCTGATCCCAGGAGGCAAGATTCCTTTTTGTTGCCTTTGCAGTGACGGATCCAGGGCAGTACAAGCCCAGATGAGTGTCAGTGCTTTTTCTGCGGGCTCTCTGCAGCTCCTGCTGTGCTGGTGACATTCCCTGGAGGTCCAAGCATTGACAGACCTCTTTCTACTCTCCTGGGCTCAAGGCTGTGCTTTAGGCTAATGTGGACAGGTGTGTCATATTAGATCAGACATGAGGTCCCCTTAGTCCAGTGCTCTGTCTCTCACTGGCCAACACCAAAGGCATCAGCAGAAGATGTAAGACGTCTGCAGTGGGTAGATGTGATTTAATCTGCATCCAACATTAGGTCGCATCCTTATATGCAATAGAGATTGGCTTAAAACCTGAAGCATAAGGTTTTATATCCCTGCCAGAAGTTTTATTATTATTAATTGTAACAACTCTGGAGATTATTTATATCCACCCAAATGTCCAATCCCTTTTCGAATCTCAGAGGCAGATCTTCAGCGGGTGACAATCAGCACAGTGCTATTGGAGTCAATGGAGTGATGTCAGTTTACACCAGGGGTAGGCAACCTATGGCACGNTGAATAAATGAAGACTCGGCACACCACTTCTGAAAGGTTGCCGACCCCTGGTTTACACCCATTGAGGATTTGTCCCCAGGTTTAAATATTAGTGCAAGTTGCTGAGTGTTTGGTACACAACTACCTGGAAAACCTCCAGATCTGCAGCCATCTACAGAAGTGGTCCAGTGCCCTGCACTATCATTGGAGAGACATTGCAAACTCTAGCATTTTGCACAGTTACTGTAGAATACTCCAGTAGTGTTTGGTAAGGGTAGTTGCTTCTTGCTTGGTATTTGATGTTAGGCGTGCATATGGGATTGGAAGGGTAGGAGGTAAGAGTGCAGGTAGGGAGAGGGACTGTGCAGCCACTCCCCGTCAACTCTATACTACAGCAATAATCTTTTCATTAAATAGTGACAAGAAACAAAATTAGTGTTTAGTTTTCTTGACTGGATGTTAGGATTCAATTCCTGGCTCTGCCACTGACATATTGCGTGATCTTGGGCACGTCACTTTCCTGCTAGGTGCCTTGGTTTCCCCGTTTGCAAAATAAGGGTAATGATACTGACCTACCACAGGGGGTGTTGTAAGGCTTAATTAACGTCTATGACCAACTCTGAGATGCTCGCATGAAAGCTACTGTGTGAATGGAGAGTCTTGACATTATTATTATTGTTCTACCTTTAAACTGTCAAACTGTTTAAATCTGCATGGCTGCCTTAAGCAGCATGTGCAGATGAAAGATCTGTAAAGGAACAAATTCTCTTTCTGCACCTTGGTCTTGGAAAAAAAATGTCATAATTGGAGGGGAAAACCAGGGAACTGTTATTGCTAGAGAGAGGTATAAAGGGCTAGGAAAGAAACGAATGCAGCACTAGAAAGAGGAGAGATAAGAGACAACCATTCAAACAGACCAATAATGGAAAATCTAAGTACCACCAAAATGATCCCTTAAACCAGGCCATTAAAAAGAAATTCTAATAATAAACATTTCACATCAAGGGGCCTTCCCTTTACAGTACTATGACAAGGGCAGTCATCTGCCTAACAGCAGAACTCCCCAAGGTCTCATAAATTAATAACACTTTACAAGTCACATTGGTGCTTTTCATCTGAAGATCTCAAAGCTCTTTCCAGGCCTCAGTTTAAACCTCACGGCATCCCCTGTGAGGTTGTCGAATGTTACTACACCCATTTTAGAACAGCAATAGACTGGGGGCACAGAAGGGCTAAGTGCTATACAGAGTGTAGACCCTGAGTTTCTAGGCTCCTAGTCCCATGGCAAAAGCAGAGGGGTGGTTAAAGGAGTACCCTTCTCGCCTAGCATTGCCCTGTGGTTGAGAACGGCTGATTGTACAGGCTACATGTGCTGGAATACCTTGGCACAGCAGGGTGAATTAAAGGCCAGGATGCACTGCCAACCTTCACATCGTTCTTGATTCCTCTTGGTTTATGTTACACTCAAAGGAAACTTTATAATAACCTTATTTGCAAGAATTGGGGCTCTCTAGCACCCTCTCTATCCATTTTCTCCATCCTACTTCCCCAAGCAACTTCAAGTTGCTGCATCCTAGATGCCTCAACCAAGATCAAAGACTCAGAGTGCTAAGCATATAACAAGAGACCACTTCTGCCCCAAAGAGTTTACAAGCTGAATAGACAAGGCAGACAAAGGGTATGAGGGAAAACAGAGGCACAGGGAAGTGAAATGACTTTCCCAAGGTTACACAGCAGGTGAGTTGCAGAGTCAGGAATAGACCCCAGCTCTCCTAAGCTCCAGTCCAGCTTCTCACCCACTGAAGCTGTTCCAAGATCTCAGCTCCTCCTCTTCTCCCATTCCCTTGCAGCTGCTGAGCAAAACACCTCCATGGTATTCCCAGCCACCCAGTAGCCCAGGGCATGAGAGAGAACTGCTGGGGCCAAACTCTGTCTTGCCCCAAGGCATTACCTCTAAAATCCAGGCTGATGACTTTTATTTTGTTGTTCCTGGTAATAAAGAAATAGGAATGTTTTTCAACAACCGGAACACCCCCACCCCCCAAAAAAAAGATTTCCATCAAGAGTATGATGGTTCTAATATCCACATGACACAGAAAAGATTAAATTGCACAATTCCCAATGGAATTCTTTGGATTCATGGCTCCTTCGGGCCCCAAGAAACAACTATGTTTTGTGTCTCTGGTGTTGGCTGCCCAATTTGAGACATCTTGACGGAGCCTGAATTTCAGAGGTAGAGGCTAAGTATCTTCTGGAAATCAAGTCTTTTTAAGATGCCTCATATTGGGCACCCAAAATGGTTAGTCTCTTTTGAAACACTTGGCCAACAGATCCTGAAACTTCATGCTCTGAACTTTCAAACTGTGGCCTGATCTACACTGAAGAATTAGGTGGACATAGCTATGGTTTGCAGGGGTGTGAAAAATTCGCATCCTTGAATGGTGTAGCTATGCTGACCTAACCCCCAGTGTAGATGCAGCTAAGTCAACAGAAAAATGCATCTGTCAACCTGATTACTGTTCCTTGGGGAGGTGGCATTGCTACAGCAACAGAAAGACCCCTTCTGTCGCTGCAGGATGTGTCTATGCTCCAGTGTTACAGCGGCCTATGGTGCCCTAGAGGTACTGCTGTAGCGCCTGTAGACGTGGCCTAAGTAGTGTCAGTATGGATCAGAACAAGGATGGGAGATCTCGTCCACACCTAAAAATTAGACAGACGTAGCTACATCACTGAGGTCTGTGAAAAAGTTGTGTGCCCTGTGTGCTAAAGTTAATATGACCTAATCTCACTGTAGAGCTGCAGGACGGTAGTTATGCTGCTGTAGTATAGACATGCTGCAGAAAGTCGTGCTGGGGATACAAGAGATGGCATTTTACTCTTTACAGCAGGGGGAGCCAATGATTTTTGTCAAGGTCCAAATTTCTTGGCCAAGGTTAAGTTAAGGTCCAGACTCCAGAGACAAGAAAATAATAAAAAGTTAATAAATAGATTTCAGGCTCCATTCAGAAGCATCTGGCGGTGCGGATTTGGCGCGCAGTCTGCTTATTGACTACTCCTGCTCTACAGCAATACTGAACCAGTGAACCCTGCAAGATGCTAGAGGGCACTGTGCTCCTGGAGATGCTCTCTTTAGGATGATGTAATAAAAAGGCCCTGCCTATTGAAGATCTTTCTCAAGAGTAAGGAGGGTTGCCCAGGGATCCTGGCCCATTTCCAGTTGAGTTACTTTCATTTTCATAGAATCATAGAACAGGAAGGGACCTTGAGAGGTCATCTAGTCCAGTCCCCTGCACTCATGGCAGGACTAAGTATTATCTAGACCATCCCTGACAGGTGTTTGTCCAACCTGCTCTTAAAAATCTCCAATGATGGAGATTCCACAACCTCTCTACATCCCCCCCGACCTCATGCAATTTTAATCCAGAATTTAGGACTCTTCTGCCATTGCTGCCCTAAACTGTTGTCACTGTGCAAACTGCTGTTAAATACCTGCTTCATTTTGATGCTGGGAAAATAAATCCTTATGTAGATGCCTTACTTACCCCAGTGAGCCATTGGGAAGGTTAATTAACTGTTGTTTATTAAGTGCTTTATGACTCTTGGATTAAAGATGCTACATATGTGCAAAGTAGTATTATTAGTTACTAACAGAAACACTCCCAGCCAGCTGCCTTGCGAGGGTGGAGATGTTGTCATTTCATTACAGAACATCATATGCAGGGTGCGTGGTCTAACTGGATCACTAACATATTTCAGGCTGCAAGCCAAGCGTATAAGTACATACACTGTGTGTGTTATGTATGTTTTATTAGCCAAATTTTGTCCATGTAATTCCACTGATTTCAGCTGGAACAGGAAAGTCTTAGACATAATAAAATGCAACTAGAGTCTGGTTCTACAAGGCAGATGATCCTTTAATTCCTATAAAGTAAATGGGAGTTGGAGGTTCTCAGGCCCAGATCCTCACAGGCATTTAGGTACCTAATACCTATTGATTGCAGTAGGAGTTAGGCACCTAAATACCACTGAGGATCTGGGCCTGAGGGCTCAGCACCTTGCAGGATTGAGCACACTGGGCCTGATCCAAAGCCCATTGAAGTCAATGGGAAGACACCTATTGTCTTCAGGGAGCGTTGGATCAGGGCCCTTCTGCCCATGTGCAGCATTTGGGTTTCCATCGCCTTCACTACCAAGCAGTATTCTTGCACCGGTGCCCCAGCCCAAGCCTTGCCCGTGTTAATGGGCATTACAGCCCTGTGTCTCAGTCCCTACAATGTTTCCCCCGGGCACTGGTTTTTGTCCTGGTACCTAGGAGGGCTGATATTTTTTTCTACCCAGACACTTCATCAAGTCACAAAATGTAGTAACTTTATACATCAAAATGTGACGTATTAAATTATTCCTGAGTTTGTTTTCTAAACATCTTATAGCTCCATCTGCAGTCAATGCGTCTTCTCTCTCTCTCTCTCTGATGCTTTTTAGGAGGAAAAGCACTTACTGATGTTATTTTGGAGACTCTTCTTCCTCCTCTCATCCCTTTGTTTTTTCTCCTAAGAATCAGCATGGTGCCCCATTCGGAGGTTTGATACTCTGCGATCACTCGCTCTGGCCCCACGCCTGCTTAGTCTTGGTCAACAACATCCAGCAGCCCTGGCGTGGACTTTACCCATGGGCTTTGGGAATCTCTCAGAGAGGAAGGAACAAACTCAGCCTGTCCACTCATGCAAAATTCTGCTGGCAAGCCAACAAAAGATGATCAGGGATGTAACAGGCTCTCTTCTCCGCCCTTCAGACCACCACAGAGTGGATGCTTCAGAGTTTATAAGCACCACTGTGTTATTTATTGGGTCCCCTCCAACAGTTCACCAGCACAGCCTTTTGCAGCAATATACAATTGGAAGCAATCTTACCCCTTAGCCCACTCTCCAGAGAAGAAAAAAGCAAGTTCTGTCCCTTAACTGTTCCCAGCTGACCGGTTGATTGTTCTCATTCATTAGCTCATCAGCCTCCTGCCTACTTAAGCCATTGGGCACCCATCTCCCCCAATCAAATCCATACCTGAGTGACCACAGCGCTGGGTCAGCTCTAGGCTCCCTCGCTCATAAGTAGTGACTCACTCCTCCCTACTGGATACAGCACTTTAGGGCTGGGACCATTTTTTGTACTGTATTTGGACGGTGCCAACACAATGGAATCGTGGTCCATGACTGGGGCTCCAAGATGCTACGACAACACAAATAAAGCAATAACGATAATACCTCAAACTTTCTTTTGCAAATAGGATGAGACTCTGTAAGTCAGTGAGTTTATACCCTCACAATGCATCTTGGGAACTATCAGTTGTCATCAGCAAACGGAACAGGCATTTACTCACAGCTGCAAAAACGTGACTGGGTGGAGGAGTTAAGGCAAGTCAGATTCAGAAGGCCATACAATCTGAAGAGGTCTGCAGGATGAGACTTTGCTGATGCTCTGGCAGAGGGAGAAGATTTGTTTCTTAGCTTCTGTCACTGTCACAGCCTAGGAATGTAAAAACATCCTGTGCTGCAATAAATCTGACTCAGAGCAAGTCTTCCACCATGAATGCTCCAACTACCTCACTTGCCGCTTCATCAGTCTTTGATCATCTGTCACCCCCGGTAACCTGGTAGGATGAGAGGAGGGGTGTGTGTGTGTGGCTAGGCACCAATCTTTGTGTATAAAAGATTGTTAGATGCTTCTGCTAAACTATTCTGGGCAGAATGTTTCAACGCCTAATCCCTCTAGGGCACCTGGAATCCAATCAGATACAGCAGCGAGGACTTCTGTTCTCACAAGAGCAAGGAAGGGCTTGACTGGCGGAGGGGATATTATCATAGCAAAGAGCAGTGTTTCACACTTCCAGCCCCACGCCAAAGACAGTGCCTAGAGACCCAACCAAGACTATAGCTCCATTGTGCTAGGCACTGTACAAATGCATGTGGCAATCCTTGTCCTGAAAAGCCTACAGTCTAAATAGACAAAAGGAAGTGTCATTATTCCCATTTTACAGATAGGGAATTGAGCCACGGAGCAGTTAAGTGACTTGCCCACGGTCTCAGAGGAAGCTTGTGGTAGAGCTAGGAATTAAACTCAGATCTCCTGAGTCTTCATCCAGCACCTTAACCATAAAATCATCCTTCTTTCCCACTAACAGCCACTCTGGGCTCACTGGATCCTGAAACCACCTTGGACAGACCCGTAAGGGTGCTGAAGATCATGAGATCCCAAGTGAATACAGGAGGAGTCTAGTCTTTGACAAGGAGTCTAGTGGTAGTCAGTCACACTGCTCCCTGTCTCTAGCTCCCCGGGACTCTCCCCAGCCTGCTCAGCATGTTCTCAAATGAGTGAAAACCAGATCTACAGATTCAAATCAAGACATCATTCAAAAGAACAGAAAAAACACCTCTCTCTGGAGACAGAGTGTCGAGGCCCCAGAACCGACTGTGCTCTTTCATTCAGTCCCCAGAGATAGGGATGTAGCCACAAGAATCTTCTCAATTGTCAAGACTTTAATGTCCTTCCAAAAGAATAAATAAAAAGGGGAAATAATTTTTAAATGGCAAGGCAAAAAAATTGATCGGAGGGGAGAAAAAGATCTCAAATATCTCCAACTCTCCATAAAGGATACCTGCCTTAATATCTCCCTCCCCCACACTGTGCCAATACCGCAATCCTCCCCGGGGCCCCAAACACTCCCTGATATCTCTCCATCTCACACACACTCACAAGGCAACAGCTCCCGTGACAAGGCACCCATTCTGGTATCTCCAATCCCCCCTGATTTCCCATCCATCTACCCTCCCAACACGCACCCACTGCTGTAATAATTCCAGCCACCAAGCTTCTCAGTTTACCTTCCCAGCAGTGTCTCCCCTGCCACCCACACATATCTCTCTGACACAACCATGCCCCACTTCTCTCACATACTCCATCAGTGTGGTCATCCCCACCCCTCAAAATGCTGTCTCATTCTCGCTTTCCCCTCCCATTCCCACACTCACCAGCATTCCTCTCCTTCCACTCACACCCCCGCTGGCATAAACCCACAGCTACAGAGGCTCAGCAGGTTTCTTCTGTGGCCCAGCATCCACAAAGCCTAATGCCATTTGTCACGGTAACAGGCAAACTATGCTTTACCCCTTTCAATCCCTCTTTAGAGCAGTCTGCAGGGTCAGGCCTGGCTTCCTGCACCCCTCTCAAAGAAGTTCAACCCCATGGTCCAACCTCTCTTGGACTTGATCTCTGGGTGGCAACCCTTGTTTTCCAGCCATGTTAACACAACAGGCCCAATTATGCTTGGCACCTATAAACCCATTTCCTCCAGGGACCTGTGACCAATGGCTGATTTAAGTGACTCAAAAAACAGCTTATTCAAAACAAAGCATTATTTATTCAGCTAAAGGTACACAGGATGCACAGTAGAGGGTAAAAACAATATAGGTCTATGTGCATATTTTGTCTTCCCTAAACCTTAATCTTTCCTTGCATGCTTTGGTAAGATCTATTCACCCCAGTTACCTTCATCTCTGGGCTGGGAGATGCAGCCCACACTGCTCCAGCATGATCCTTTGTCTCTCTCAGTTAGACATGCATCTACAGCCGTTACTAACAACCCACTCATTCTGTCTAGGGCGGCTAGCATCTTTAAGGTTTTAGCACATTCCTTCTGATCTTAGGTTCAGCCTGGGAAGAATAAATTTCACCAGCCTGCTTGGAATCAGGCCAGGGGTGTTCCCCAATTAATAGCTTGCCTCATTGTTTCCCCCAAGGACTGTTGGCATTCTCTGTGATAGTACCTTATGTTTGCTTGCCACTGTTTCATTCCCTGTTGGTTTCCCCCTTGCGGCTTCTTTTAATCTAACTCCATGCAGCCAGACAGGATAATATCTCACAAGTAAACTGAGGTGCACATGATGTTTATAAAAAATACAGAGATTTCTTTCATTCTCCATGCAGTGCAACAGAACAAAGTGTCTCCCCAACCTCCATTCAATTACTCCTCCTCCCCTGCCCCACTTCAGGGTTGGAGCATACCCATTAGAACATTTCCTTGCCTTAAGGCTTAGCAGTTCTTACACTTACTCTTACACTCTGTTCTTACACTTGGGTTTTGGTGAGGTACATATGGGACAAAGACAGCCCCTATATCAGGGGTCGGCAATCTTTCAGAAGTGGTGTGCCAAGTCTTCATTTATTCACTCTGATTTAAGGTTTCGCGTGCCAGTAATACATTTTAATGTTTTTAGAAGGTCTCTTTCTATAAGTCTATAATATATAACTAAACTATCGTTGTATGTAAAGTAAATAAGGTTTTTAAAATGTGTAAGAAGCTTCATTTAAAATTAAATTAAAATGCAGGGCCCCCCGGACCGGTGGCCAAGACCCGGGCAGTGTGAGTGCCACTGAAAATCAGCTCGCATGCCGTACCATAGGTTGCCTATCCCTGCCCTATATCCTGGGACTGTGCAGACACCTACCTGATCCCTGGGGTAACTTAGAGTAGCCTCAGGGCCCAAGGAAGCAGAGAACAGTCATAGTGCAGTGCACTCTGGCTCAGTCCTGACCTGTTTCCCTACGCTGGGGGCTGGGAACAAGTTCTGTTGAGAGCCCTCACATCAACTCTACACTAGTCTGAAAGGCAGGTGCCCTGCACATGGGGTTAAAGTTAATGGAGCTACACTGGTTTACACCAGCTGGGCTCTGGACCATCAGTGCGGTGGGAAACATCACTTTTTCATCACCGGATTGTTTTGTGATTTTTAACTACGCATTTTCCTTTGTGTTAACCTAGTTTTCTCTCTCACACACACACACTCTGCACAGCCATTTAATTTTTAATTGAGGACACTATGCTCTTGAGCAGATAAAAGACTAAACCTTAATGGAGGAGAATGTGTCAAAGGAAAACAAAACAGTGCTGTGCTTTCTGCCAGCTGGACTGGGGCACTAGGTAATCCTGATTTTGCCTTTGCTGCTGCCTACAGCACTGTGGGATCAAGTCTCTTTATGCATGGCTGGCTGATGGGAAAAAAAAAAAGAACTCTCATCTCTCTTGCCTCTGGTGTGAACTTGTCTGCTGTGGATTCTACTTGAATAGGCAGAAAGAATCCATATTCGACACATCACGCCTGCAGACCAAACCACAAAGAGAGCCTTGAATGAGAGAGAGAGACAGCCAAAATGAGAAAGAAAAGCTCTCCTGCTTTAGCATTCTTTAACACTTCCTACCTTCTCAGTTGCTTGGAGAATTGATGCTTCCAAAGGACCTGGTTATGCAGAATGTTAGCACGAAGAGAGGCCATTAGCAAATCTAGCCTTTTGATTAATTTAATAATAGTTCTTTGAACGGATTTAATGATTTTCATCAAAGTTCTCAAAGCTCTGCAAAGGTAAGGTCACTGTATTATTCCCCCCACCCCACACACACTTACACTTAAACAGATGGGGAAAACTAAAGCAAAAAGGGGTGACATGTTTTGCCCAAGGTCATGTGGTGAGTACTGACTGAGTCATGAGTGGTACTCCATGTCCTGATTTGCACAGCCCACTGCTTCAGCCACTAGACCATGCTGGAACCCAGATCCATTCTCTCCCCCTGATATGCAGGCTCTGCCTTATTTGACTCTATAAACAAGTCACTAGTTTTTACAGCTGGTAAAAAACAACAACACATTTCCACCCTATGGAGAATTCTAATATGTCAAAATGTATTTTGTCCCAAATTGGGCAGAAAAGTTGAAAGAGCAAAATCTTTTGCCGAACTCAAAGTTCTGAAAATATTTGATTTGAAACATTTCAGTGTTTCCGATCGAAATGAAACATTCTCATAAGAACATGAGAACGGCCATACTGGGTCAGATCAAAGGTCCATTTAGGCCAGTATCCTGTCTTCCGACAGTGGCCAATGCCAGGTGCTTCAGATGGAATGAACACAACAGGTAATCATCCCCTGTCACCCATTCCCAGCTTCTAGCAAACAGAGGTTAGGGACACCATCCCTGCCCATCTTGGCTAATAGCCATTGATGGACTTATCCTCCATGAATTTATCTAGTTCTTTTTTGAAGCCTGTTATAGTCTTGCCCTTCACAACATCCTCTGGCAAAGAGTTCCACAGGTTGACTGTGCATTGTGTGAAGAAATACTTCCTTTTGTTTGTTTTAAAACTGCTGTCTATTAATTTCATTTGGTTCTTGTGTTATGAGAAGGAGTAAATAACACTTCCTTATTTACTTTCACCACATCAGTCATGATTTTATAGACCTTAATCATAACCCCCCTTAGTCGTCTCTTTTTCAAGCTGAAAAGTCCTAGTTTTATTAATCTCTCCTCATATTGAAACTGTTCCATACCCTTAATCATTTTTGTTGGCCTTTTCTGTACCTTTTCCAATTCCAATATATGTGTTTTGAGATGGGGAGACCACATCTGCACGCAGTGTTCAAGGTGTGGGTGTACCATTAATTTATATAGCGGCAATATGATATTTTCTATCTTATTATCTATCCCTTTCCTAATGATTCCCAACAATCTGTTTGCTTTCTTGACTGCCTCTGCACATTGAGTGGATGTTTTCAGAGAACTATCCACAATGACTCCAAGATCTCTTTCTTGAGTGGTAACAGCTAATTTAGACCCCATCATTTTATATGTATAGTTGGGATTATGTTTTCCAATGTGCATTACTTTGCATTTATCAACACTGAATTTCATCTGCCATTTTGTTGCCCAGTCACCCAGTTTTGTGAGATCCCTTTGTAACTCTTCGCAGTCTGCGTTGGACTTAACTATTTTGAGTAGTTTTGTATCATCCACAAATTTTTCCACTTCACTGTTTACCCCTTTTTCCAGATTATTTATGAATATGTTGAATAGGACTGGTCCCAGTACAGACCCCTTGGGGACACCACTATTCACCACTCTCCTTTCTGAAAACTGACTATTTATTCCTACCCTTTGTTTCCTATCTTTTAACCAGTTACCAATCCATGAGAGGACCTTCCCTCTTATCTCATGACATCTTACTTGGCTTAAGAGCCTTTGGTGAGGGACCTTGTCAAAGGCTTTCTGAAGATCACCCTTGTCCACATGCTTGTTGACCCCCTCAAAGAATTCTAGTAGATTGGTGAGGCATGATTTCCCTTTACAAAAAACATATTCTCATATTCCCAAACCAAAATGTTTTGTTTCAAGTCAATGTGACATTAATCTATGTCTGCTTGAGTGGCCATGGCATCTCATGGGAATTGTAGTTCAAATACCTTAGGCCCCATTCTTTGCTATGGGCCAGGCTCTCTGGCCAGACTACATTTCCCATGAGGCACTACATCAGTTCAGCAAGGTGAACAAATTTGCCCATGGAAAATGTTGATTGTGTGGAAACTGCATTTTCTGTTCACATGGATACCCACCCACCCCTCAACAGAAAATTCCCACCAATTCAGCTCTGCTAGTTTTCTACTAAGAGGCCTTTCAGATGAATGAGCTACTGGCTACTCTGCCGGGGAATTAAAGAACCCATAAGGCACTTTGCATAAGCATATAAGGTTATCTTGTTGACACCCAAAATTGTCCTCCCCACCCCATGTTGTGCATTGTGCTGTGCACTAGGTACCCTCCACACCAGAAGTGGCTGCATTTTGCTAGTAATATATGTATAGAGTTTGAAAAGCACGTTGAGATCCTTTAGGATGAAAATTTCTATAGAAATATAAGAGGATGTTACAAATCCACGGCCACTCACAACACCACAGCGGTCACACATGTCGGCTGCTATTTCACGGCAGCAGCATGGATAGAACTCAGGTTCTCCTGCTGCAGAAGCCCCAGACCCCTACAATCTGAGCAAAAAACAAAATCTCCATGATCATTTATGATAGAACTAGCAATAAAGATTGTGGGACACACAGTTTATTGGATGGCATCAGAATTGAGGGCAGTAGTGCATGCGTACACAATGGCTTTTATAGACCTTGATCTTTTCAAGAGGAGAATGTCCCAAATGAACTGGGCAGAGAGGTGACAGGGCTAGTCGCCGAAGGCAAAGCAAATAGAAAAACCAGTATTTCTGATCGTGGCAAAAGCTGCACCCCAGTGGCTGTGCCAGAAAGCGATTTATCACAGTCAGCCCACTATCCGTGTTGCAATACCATCCCTCAGGGATGGCTGCTTGGAGGTGTTGGTATTGGGGCTGGCACACGTCTTGGCTGACTCTGGTCCCATGAAGGGCTCTGCACTTCAGGGCTCCAGAATCTTTGCAGAGAAATGTAGAACTTTCAGACCATGAGACCATGCTACAGGGAGCGAGAGCCCGGGAGAAAAATACACAGAACAAGAGAGAGAGAGACAAAGACAATCTTCTGTTTTTTCCGCCCCCTGCTCTTGCGTTGGCTCAGCTACTGCTGAGACCATGAAGACAACTCATAATCTGCATTTCCTTTTCCTCTTCCTCTGGGAATGGATAGCCATGTCGAATTGACCCTGTTCTCCTTCTCCCCCTCCCATTTCCTTTCCCAAAGGGGTCTCTCTAGCATACACAGCCATCTGGCTGTTTGTTGCAGCCTGAGCTGAGTTCTAAGAGGCATCCTTTGGAATCCAGTCCAGTTCACACAATTTCTCCTCTTTTCTGCATCTCTGAATTTCTTTTCCTGGGCTGCTGCTGTCCTTCAGTGCCCTCCTTCACCTTGAATCCAAGGCACTTTCCCATCCCCACTGACCTCCCCAGACTTTGCCATTCCTGTGCTTTCCTTACTGTGCTGTGCTCAGGGTCTGGTGGGTCCTGTTTGCAAGGCAAGCACTAAAATCATCCACCATTACAATGGCCACCTGAGCACGGGCGTCAGCCTCTCTGGCTCTTACCCCATCCATCCTGGGTCAAAACCCTGACCTGAGAGGCACTGCTGGAAGCCGAAGGGGAAGATGCAAACGGTTCCAGAGGAAGTTCAGCCTTGAAGGCATGTGTCAGGGTAGTCAACAAGAACCCCAAACACCCTGGTTGTGCCCAGAGGAAAGCACGCAACAGAAAAATCTGCGTAACTCTTTCATTTCCAGGAGCAAGCACGGGAATGAAAGGGACAGAACAGGGGGAGGTAAACGTGAATGTCCTCCAGGATGAGCTGGCCCCCTGGATGGTCAAAAGAAGCAGCTGCATAAGGTACCAAGGAAGCAGGGGGAGCCCCCAGGTGGAAATCCCTCCGGAGCATGTTTGTCTTTCCTTTCTTCTCAAGGATGGTTCAGATGATGTTAACCCTACAGCTGTGGGGAGGTGATTCCACATCCTGGTGGATGTCCCCACCCACCAGGGAACAGACTGACGTGCTAGGATGAAGGTTCCAGTGGTGTTTGGTGTGGGGATGTTTGGCTTGAGAGCACAGTGGGATATCACTCCACCCCCACCCCCCCGAGGAATCCAGACATTTCCCTTTTGGTTGCAGCTTCCATTCTTCCTCCTGTTTAAATGGAAACCTCACCCAGCTGCTTGCTTGTACTTGAGGCTGGTGAGGGAGGAAAGAGCACATGTACCAGTGCCACGTCTGAGCAGCAGCGTGCAGGGTCAGAGCGCAAGGAGCTGGGCAGGAGGCGAGCGAATGGCTGATGACAGATTTTCAGCGGCAAAGGACAGGGCAGAAGGACCCATCATAGTTAGATGCATGCTGTTTTACTTGACAGCTTGTAGCTGCTGCTTTAAGTGATCCCAGCTGTGTTCTGGGGCGCAGAAGAAGAAGAAAGAGAAGAACCCATGTATCCCCAATGCACATTGAGGTAAGAGACTGTTTTCAGACTCTCTGCACAGGTACTACAGCGTAGAATGGTTTGGAAGAGTCATCTGAGGGAAGGGATCAGAAGAAGACCCCATCGACTGGAAGGCATGAGATGCATTGTCCTAGGAATGGGGGTTCCACGACCACACTCCCAAGAAGAGGAGACAGGTGCTGGTGGTCGGAGACTCCCTCCTAAGGGGGACGGAGTCATTCATCTGCCATCCAGATCAGGAAACTTGAAGTGTGCTGCTTGCCTGGAGCTAGAATTCAGGATGTGACGGAGTGTCTGACGAGACTGATCAAGCCCTCGGACTGCTACTCCTTCCTACTTCTCCACGTGGGCACCAATGATACTGCCAAGAATGACCTTGAGTGGGTCACTGCAGACTATGTGGCTCTGGGAAGAAGGATAAAGGAGTTTGAGGTGCAAGTCGTGTTCTCGTCCATCTTCCCTGTTGAAGGAAAAGGCCCAGGTAGGGACCATCGAACTGTAGAGGTAAATGCATGGTTACGTAGGTGGTGTTGGAGAGAGGGCTTTGGATTCTTCGACCATGGGATGTTGTTCCAGGAAGAAGGATTGCTAGGAAGAGATGGGATCCATCTAACGAAGAGAGGGAAGAGCATCTTTGCAGGCAGGTTTGCTAACCTAGTGAGGAGGGCTTTAAACTAGGTTTGCCGGGGGATGGTGACCTAATCCCAGAGGTAAGTGGGATATCAGGAGGAAACACAATGAGGAGGGTGCAACAGGGGAGGCCTCCTGAGTCATACTGAGAAAATAGGGCAATCAGCTCATTATCTTAGGTGCATGTACACGAACGCAAGAAGCCTGGGAAACAAGCAGGAAGAATTGGAAGTCCTGGCACAGTCAAAGAACTATGATGTGATTGGAATAACAGAGACTTGGTGGGGTAGCTCACATGACCGGGGCTTAGAGCAGCATCTCAGGTTTATAGATTTTTGAGGCCAGGAGAGACTGTTATGACCATTTTGTCTGACCTCCTGCCTAACGGAGGCTGGAGAATTCCACCTCATGATTCCTACATCATGGCCAACATCTCTCTTCAATACCCACCTTTTATCAGCAACTCCCTTTATGCCAAACATTGAAGGCAATGCCAAAGGCCTAGATCCTCAAATGGTATGTAGGTGCTTGACTTCCACTGATTTCAATAGGAGCCTAAATACCTTTGAGGATCTAGGTCATACCTTTGAGGTCCAGAATTTGGCCCTGATTCCCTATCAACCATATAAAAAAACATGTGTCACATCCTCTCTCTTGCGCCTTTTTAATTAGTATAATTGAATTGCTTTACAGCCCACCAATATTATGATGTGACTGAGGCATGAAGAGGTAGCAGAATGGCAGGGATGGAATTGAAAGAAAAAGGACAATGGGTTACAGCAATAAGGCTACATGGTTGTTTCAGTAATGGAAGGTGCCTAGTCTATTGGCTCACTTCTCGTGGTAGAAGTTTTTTCTGAAGGAGAGATTTAATGAAGGGAGTGGGCTTGTGGGCCTACGCAATGTGGGCTAGAGAGCTGAATATGAAGTGGGGGCTCAAGAGAGCCCAAATTTTAATCCTGATTCTTCTGATGATTTCCTGTGTGCTCTTGGACAAGTCACTTCTCCTCTCAGTTTCCCCATCTGTAAAATGGGAATAAATAATGCTTGAAGTGGTTCAGCAAGAGATGCATGTTTACAGGTGCTGGAAGGGAAAGTTGATGGCAGAGGAACACGAGGCAGAAAAAGATGATCTTGAATGGATGATGCTGTATCCTGCATGGACCAAGAGGACAATTCATTCAGAAAGAGATTAGCAGAGGATCCCACAGAATGGGCTACCATGGTTACAAACCTCCCATAATGGAGATGCCACCTAAGAAGAAGAATGCTTATCCAGCTACTTCATGGGATGTATTTTTAAGGATTAATTAGTTACGTTCTGTATGGTGCTTTGAACATATAAAGCATTATCAAAGTGCCAAGTATTATTAGGAGGCACCTTTTCTGTCTAAGCACTTCCAGGCTAAGATCTGTCTCTATTTCAAAACATTTGCAGAGTACTTAGCATGCTTTTGAGAAATACAAAATAGCAAATAATGGAGGAAAAATAAGAGGAGGAGGAGGAAAGGAATCAGAGTGGCATCAGTCACGTGCATCCTATCTATCTCCATCACCATAATATCTGAGCATTTTGCATGACATGAGCTAGCCAATATACTGAACTAAAAAAAGAAAAATGCTATTTGCATTGAACGGTGTGAATCTTGACAGAGTTACCACTAATGTCACGATTCCAGCACCCAACATTTAGCTATTCACTGGGCAGTGGCAGAAGGCACAGGGGCTGGTGGAGTAAGGGAGAAATGCAGGGGAAAAGAAGGAGAATCTGTAAACTCCTTGAGGCAAGGACTGTCTTTTACTGCATGGTTGTTCAGTGCCCGGCACAACTGGGCTCTGGTCCTGGTTGGATGCTACCCTAATACAACTAAGGTGACAGAGGAAAGATGATGAAGAAAAAGAGGAGCTAGGTGAAACAGTGGTTATGCCGCTCATGATACAAATCTCCAGCTAACAGCTTTATAGATTAGAGATTGGGCTTATCCTCCAGATGTAGGAGATATTTTGGCAGCTTGTTTACCCAGTTAGGAAGCTTTTTGCAATGCATCCGTGGTCTGAGATGACGCCTTTACTCACGTTGCAGTAATAAAGGCTTCTGCGGGCTACCAGCTTCTAAAGGCTCCCCTATTGATACACTGCCATCTGGTGGACTCTTCCTTGTGAAATGGATTTCACAGTCAGTGTTCTCTGCAGCTGGAAGCTCACCTGTGTGCTGTGTTTGGTCTGTGTTCCCACTAGCCCATGCAATGGCACTGAACCCTGCAGAGGACAGAGGCTTCCCTGCATTAGCCTCAGAGGGCTGAGACATGGGATGGGCAGCTGGAAGCTCCAAACGGGGTTTCAAGTGTTGTTGTTGTTTTTAAAGTACATTTTTAGAGCTGGTCCAAACATTCCACATTTTGATTTTTCCAAGAAAAAAAGGGATTAATTCTTTGTGAGAAATGCTGTAAAAAAATCCACCACATTTTCCAACCAGATCTAGTAAAATTTCAAGAAATCAGTGGACAAGTCATTAAGAAGGACAGAAGTAGGGATCCAGTGCCAAGCAGTCCTACGCAATTAGCACTCAGAAGCTGAAGAGAGACAAATTCAAATTAGAAATAAGGCACACATTTCACAGTCAGGGTGATTAAGCACTGGAACCAATTACAAAGGGAAGTGGTGGATTCTCCATCTCTTGATGTTTTCAAATGAAGTTTGGGTGCCTTGCTGGAAGATACGCTTTTGTCTAACACAAACACAGGGTTAATTGGATAAAATTCTATGGCCCATGTTGTAGAGGAGGTCAGGCTAAAGGATCGAATGGTCCCTTTCTGGCCTTAAAACCCCGCCCCCCCCAAACCAACCTATGACTTGATTGCTACTGCTTGGCAGGCCGGTTGTGTGCTGTAGCAATTAAACCAGGGGATTTGGATTCAGGACTCCCGAGTTGTGTTCCTGAGTCCCTGGGAAGAAGTGGGGCATAGTAAGACAGATGACTGGGAAGCCTTGTCCTTCACACAGGAGTTGCACTGCTCTAAGTCAAATTGTTTTAAAAATGTATTTAGTTAAACTGGTGCAAGCCTACTTGTGGAAACACATATCAGCGTGAAACTGGTTTTACTGGTTTAGCTTTTGCCTGTACATTCACTGACACAAGCTAACTTGAGACAAGCCGGGTTTAAATAAAATTAAGAGTCCACACAGGGTTTTGAACTGGGTTAACTAGAATGGCTTAGAAGCACACCTTGAATGCAATTTTGTGTGTGTGGGAACCATCACTGAGTCAGGATTTCTAGGTTCTATCCCTAGCTCTGCCAAGAGCACCAATGCTACAATAGGGTGGCGAGACTTTATTCAAGTTAGCAAAGTGCTTTGAGGTCCTCCAATGAACGATGCAATAGGTGAGCAGCAAAGTGTGAGTACAAGGTCATCGCCGCTTTAGAAACCTGGGAGTTCCTCGGCTGGCTCTCCACAGGTGTTGTACTGGTGGGGAAAGATGCTTCTTCCCTTCCTGGTGGGAATCATAACAGCAGTTACAGCCCTCGGGTCGTGCTCCCTGGGACTCAAGCCCAGACTCAGATGTGTCATGGCCAGCTGCGGAAGAAAGTACATGCCGAACCTAAGGGCTGGCATCAAGGCTGGGCCCACTCCCCAGCAGCTCTAGGAGGCATTGAGTGTAACTGGGCCTTAGGGCACATGGAAGAGACCCCGTGAGCCTTGTTATGACCAGTCAGGGGCGGCTGTATGTTTTTTGCTGCCCCAAGCACGGAAGTCAGGCAGCCTTTGGCGGCATTTCTGCGGGTGATCTGCCGGTCCTGCGGCTTCGGCGTACCCGCCGCTGAATTACCGCTGAAGCTGCAGGACTGGCGGCCCTCCTGCAGGCACGCCGCCGAAGGCTGCCTGACTGCCACCCCTCATGGTGACCAGCACGCCACCCCCCGCGGCTTGCCGCCCCAGGCACGCACTTGCTGCGCTGGTGCCTGGAGCCGCCCCTTTGACCAGTGGCACCTTTAGAACAGGGAGCTGTTGTCAGAGGGCACATGAAGCATGTCAGCTACAAGAAGCCCACTACAAAAACTTCAGCCTCTTAGGCAGGAGTAGCAGACAGGAGAGATCCAGAGTCAGGGAAGTTGCTCTCCATAGTAGCTCTAAAGAGCTATCTAGTGGGTGAAGGACACTTCCCAGCCCTACCCTTCCCTCCTCCTTGGTTAGGGAGCGCAGAAGTGTGTTGTTAAGGCCTTTTGTATTACTGTGAGCCTTTCGCATCTTCTGTTATTGAATGAAACTTTCCCCAAGTGAAAGGATGTGGACATTGACTTAAGGATTTGGGCTTTATTTGGACTGGTCTGACTGGGGAATCTGCCCATTGGCTTAGAGAGAGTAAAATGAGAAATTCTTCAAATGGAACAAAGCTCTCACCTTATCATCAGGGGAAAAGGAGGGTCGTGTGATGAGGGCACTAGACTTTGACTCAGGATACCAGGGTTTTGTTTCCAGCTCTGTCCCAAAAATCACTGTGCAACCTTGGGAAAGTCACATCACTTCTTCTGTGCCTCAGTTTCCCAATCAGTAACATGATGCAGCCCCACTTCCCTAGGGTGTTGTGAGAATAAATCCATCTGTGTTTGTGGAATGCTCAGAGACCATGATGATGGGAAAGCCAATAAGCAAACATAAGCTAGCAAACAACATAAGCCACTACCTGGCAATTCCATCATGAAGGTTTTAGTGACTCATGGTCTCTTGTGGTGGAAAGTGTCACCATAAATCCTGATGCAATAATAGCTTTGTATTGCATTATGTATCCATTACACAGACCTACATGCACACCTCAGTGCAACAGAGAGATAAAGAAGCTTTATGTTCTGCACATGCACAATACGCAGCCTTCAGACTCTTAACTTAGCAGAGCCGTAGTTTTTTTCTCCCTAACCTGGCAGCAAAGCAATTACTTCTCACATATATCAGTAATTAGATGTTATGGCAGCCCGTCGGTACTATGGTGATGGGTGCTCTAGAAACACCTTAGACTAGATAGATAAGTATGCATAGTGATAGATTTGATCAGCCAGATGCTAACTTGCTAGTTACCAAACTCAATCAACTTTGAGTTATATGAATACACAAAAAGATGACAACATGTGGCAGAAAAGCCATCACAGCACATCCCTTCAGGGCCTTGCAATGCAGCTGCCTTGGTTTTCCCACATGGTCTTCAGTCCACTTCAGCTGTAGCCATAACTTAACCTCTCTAGCCAAGCCATTTCAGAGAATTCAACCCCTTCCAGGGTAACAGAGTCCCTTAATGCCAGTCCAACAGAAACTGGAAACCAAAGAATCTTCAAAAAGAACAGGAGTACTTGTGACACCTTAGAGACTAACAAATTTATTTGAGCATAAGCTTTCGTGGGCAACAGCCCACTTCATCGGATGCATAGAATGGAACATATAGTAAGGAGATATATATACACATACAGAGAACATGAAAAGGTGGGAGTTGCCCTACCAACTCTAAGAGGCTAATTAATTAAGATGAGCAATTATCAGCAGGCGAAAAAAAAAACTTTTGTAGTGATAATGACAAGAAGGTGTGAGGATACTTAACATGGGGAAATAGATTCAATGTGTGTAATGGCTCAGCCATTCCCAGTCTCTATTCAAGCCTAAATTGATGGTATCTAGTTTGCATATTAATTCAAGTTCAGCAGTTTCTCCTTGGAGTCTGTTTTTGAAGCTTTTCTGTTGCAAGATTGCCACCTTTAAGTCTGTTACTGAGTGATCAGAGAGCTGGGCTCAGCTTTTAGCCCACTTCTTTGCAGACAGGCGCCCAGCTGCAACAGCCTACCCTAACCCCTAATTGGTTCCTAGACTCCAGTCAACCCAATAGCCTTGGCCAAGCCCACCTTCCTAGAAAGGGGCTCTGGCAGACTGCAGTCTTCATACAGCTCCTAGCCCTCATCCAGGCTTCTTACCCCACAGAGCCACAATCTGTCTATTCACCATCCCACCCAGCCTCCTACTGGTGGGCTTCTTTCCTCCTCATAAGTCCACCTCCCAGGCCTAATAGCCAGCGTACGTGTAGCAGAGCAGGGTTACTTGAGCAGCTTGCTGCTCTTTAACCCCTTCCATTCTGGTATGGGGTTTATAGACCCTGTCNGGCTTCTTACCCCACAGAGCCACAATCTGTCTATTCACCATCCCACCCAGCCTCCTACTGGTGGGCTTCTTTCCTCCTCATAAGTCCACCTCCCAGGCCTAATAGCCAGCGTAGGTGTAGCAGAGCGAGGTTACTTGAGCAGCTTGCTGCTCTTTAACCCCTTCCATTCCGGTATGGGGTTTATAGACCCTGTCCCAGAAGGGTGTTTAAAAATAACTTTATTTTTGCTTTTCATGCTTAATTATAGACATATGTCAATATAGGAAAACAGCCAGAGCAGAGGACTGGGAACCAGGACTCTTGGGTCTCTAACCTGCTCTGCTACGATCTTGCAGGGTGACGTTAGGAAACTGGGCACAATAATGAGCTGAAAGTCTATTTTACACAGTCATGAAGACATTATTAACTAGTACTTTGGTCTGATCCTAATGAGGCAGGGTAAACTTCAACTGATTTCCATGGGTGCTTTGGTGCATAGTAGGAGCACAGGATCAGGCATTTGTAAAGACAGGAACCTGATCCTGGAAAAGCCCAACGGGACGCCATTCACAGTTATGATTAGAAATGTCCTAGGAATGCATGGGGAAGGATGAGCGTACAGTATGCATTAGACCCTGACAGAATGGTATGCAGCTCTGTCAGAAGTGGCCAGATGGCACTGCCTTTTTTTCCCAGTGATTTTGATTTGATAAGGTCATCTTTTCCATGACTGCAGTAACGGATCCGTCACTCAGCTAGGCCGCAGAAGAGCTGGGGGTGTGTGGGAGGGGAACATCTGACTTAAATCTTCTCCGCAGGACTCTTTCAGCCTTCACTGTGCCTCCTGAGCCCCATTTCTTGATGCGGGTGCGTAAGGTTGGCTTCTCCAGCTCTCATACTGTCCACAAGCCCGGTGGGGAGAGAGAACAGGGAGAGACAGTTTTGTCCCTAATACATAGGACTGGGAATCATGAAGTCTGGGCTCTATCCCGGCTCTGCCACTGACCTGCTGTGTGATGCTGGGCAAGTCACTTCCCTTCTTGGGGCCTCCATTTGCCCTGCTATAGAAGGCTTCCCTGCCTATTGAGGCTGCTGTGAACTTTGAAGCTCTTTGAGATCCTTGGATGAGGTTCCTAGCATCACTGTGACTGTGATTATTTTAATACTTAATCTAGGTGAAATACTCCTGACCATGAAGTTACTGGATAAACTTAGCCCTTTGAGCAATTTGTGAATTATCTGTGAACAGATTTTGATTTTCCACGGTTAGCGTGTAATGCAAAATGGCTCGATGAATACATTGGCCCAGATTTTCTGGTCTGGCTCAGACATGCTCGGCTCAGGGCCAGAGAAAGAGAGGGGCAAAGGTGGCATTATTCTGGCTTAAGCCAGCAGAGGTCTGCCAGCCTACATCAAAAACAAAATGACTAGTTTAAAAAATAGAGTTGCAGGCTGAAAGTTCTGCCAGCAGATAGAGCTGTGGTTCCATCCTCCAGAGACAGTGCGCAGCGCTGATGAGAGATGCACTAAGAGAACTACTGAAGGCTTCTAGCAGGCTAATTCCTCCCCCTCTTTCTCCTGAGGCAGCCGCTTTGAAGGATCCCTGCTTCGTTGTCGCACAGGGTCCTCACCACATGCCGGTGGTAGCTGGGAATGTAGAGTAATTATTTCACAGGATCAGAATTGCCATCCCCCAAATGGTCAAAAATCATGTGTCAAACCCAAAGAAATAATGAAATTGACTTAAAAAATATGAGCTTTTAAAAAATAACTTTTGGGTTCTTTTTGTCTCTTGGTGTTGTAGCCTTCACCTTTTCAAGCTTTTCTCTGCAATCATGAGGGCTAGAAACTTACTTAAAATATGAAATCTGAGACACACATGTAATCACCGACTCCAGAAGCTGGGGCTTTCAGATAAGCACCAAAATATCAGGAGACTTGTGATGAAATTGCAAGAGTTGGCAACACGGCTGGACTCAAATGTATGTTTAGCCACTCGTGCTGATGAAGAAATTACTGGATGAGGTTCTCTGGCTTGTGTTGAGCAGGAAGTCAGACTAGATGATCACAATGATCCCTTCTGGCCTTAACATCTAGGAATCTATTAATCTGATCCTGGGTATGTGTGTTGACAGTGGGGATGCAGATACTGATTCTTAAATGCACCAGTGGAGTCAGAAGGAATAAGCCTGACTCACTTCCAAGCCTCAATCCATGGAAATTGGGAGTACGCCCATTCAAGCCACTGGAATTACACTGGGGTGTGTGTATGGGGAATCAACCCCATGTTAATTTCCCTTCCACTTTTGTCCTTGTTAAATTTAGCAGTCATTGGGCCAGCTTTGGATTCATTTGCACACAGGCCACCCTGGAGTGAGCCCAACAATTGCAACAAGGTTACTCCAGATTTACATACACAGAATCTAGGCCATTGATTTCCCTGCCTTCCTTGCTTGTACTACAGAAACCAATGTTTCTGTTATTGTTGTTTATTTATTGTATCGTGCTAGGGCCTAGGAGCCTCCATATCGGCCAGCACCTCAGTGTTCTAGGCTCTGTGTTAACACAGAACAAAAAAATGGTCTCTGCCCCAAAGAGCTTATCCTTGTTCTGTAACTAGAGATGTTTGGGAATAAGATGCTTTACATTCCTTGCTGCTTGGAGACCTTTATTGCCACAGAGCTGAATATTGGCACAGAGGGGATATCCTGTTCAGGAAGGACAGACAGGATAAAAAGGGAGGACGCACGTGTTGCATTATACATCAAGACTATATACACTTGTTCTGAGGAACAGAAGAGGTGGGAGGAAGAGCAGTGTCTGGATGCCACAGTTCAGGGAAGATATGGAGAAATTGGAGAGAGTCCAGAGAAGAGCAACAGAAATGACATCAGGTTTAGAAAACCTGACCTATGATGAAAGGTTAAAAAAACTAGGCATGTTTAGTCTTGAGCAGAGAAGACTGAGGGGGGACCTGGTAACAGGCTTCAAATATTAGTGAGGACAAGAAGTAATGGGCTTAATCTGCAGCAAGGGAGATTTAGGTTAGATATTAGGAAAAACTTTCTAACTCTAAGGGTAGTTAAGTTCTGGAACAGGCTTCCAAGGGAGGTTGTGGAATTGCCATCACTGGAGGTTTTTAAAAACAGAATTGGACAAACACCTTTCAGGGATAGGCTAGGTTTATTAGGTCCTGACTCAGTGCAGGGGGCTGGACTTCATGACTTCTAGAGGTCCCTTCCAGCCGGGCATTGCTTTGATTCTATGATTTCAGAGTCAATTGTTTTTAATAATAATTAATATTTCAAGTAGCAGTAGTAATACCAATAATTATTTACAGTTATGCCCTAAGGTCTCATTCAAGACTGGGGCCTCATGATGCTAGGGACTATACGAACACACAGAGAGACTGTCTCCAAGGGCAAAATTCTCCACTCTGAGCCCCAGCGCAGATCTCTGCTTCATCTTCTCCCATTGTCCCATGCAGCAGAATCACTGTGAGGCTTTGGAGAAGTCACAGTGGGTCAAATCCTTCTGTCCTTCCTTCCTTAAGCAAATATCCCGGCGAAGGCCAGCGAGGAGGAATTTGCAATGACTGAGTAGTCATTGCCAGATCGAGCCCTCAGCTTGGCTAGACCAAAATGCATTATTATTACATAAGAATCCCTGNCCCAATTCTATGCCCATTAGACCACATTTCTTCTCAAAGCCCACGTCTGACTATTAATTCCCAATTCTCACAGGCCTATTCAATGCAGTGACTTGGCTTTGTTCTTTCTCTGTCTGTGTCCTCCTCTCTTCTCCCCCCCACTTTTCCTTTCGATCTTAATCCATAANTGCAATCCCATAACTTCTGGCTGAGCTAGAGCATCTCCTTTAGGTACGCCTGACGGACTGTGTGGAGAACTGGGTTTGAGGAGGCTTTGAAGGAGGAAATGGAGGTGGGGTGTGTGTCCGGGCATAGAGGGCAGCATGGGAGTAAGTTTTCAGGTGCTTGTGGGAGAAGGGAAGCAGAACTGGCAGAACATAGGGCCTGAGTTGGGGTGAGGGACAAGAAACAGGGTGTGGGCCAGGGGCAAACCTGGGCAGAGCCACACAGCTGAGAGTGAGGAATTTGAAATGTGGGTGCAAACTGCCCTTGCAAACTTTGTGCAGGCAAAATAAGTAATTGCGCAAGCAAACTGGAAACTCACGGAGATTCACTAATATTTGACCAGTGTTTTGGGATCCACGGAGCAAACGTGCTAGGGAAGAGCACGGCAATGCACATAATGAATCATATTTGTATTTTGGCAATTGGCAGCACCTGGAGGCTGAGCTGAGATCGGGGCCCCCATGTGCTGAGTTTCTGGCTCTTTTCTGCAGGAACAGGGCTTCTCCTACTTCCTCGCAGGAGCGCCGCCAGCTTTTCCGGCGCCCTAGGCGGCGGAAGGTCCCGCCCCCAAAATGCCGCCCCCAACAGCGGCGGCGGAAGGTCCCGCCCCCAAAATTCCACGGACTGCCGGGGCGCCGGCGCCCCCCAAATAGCAGCGCCCTAGGCGACCGCCTAGGTCGCCTAATGGGTTGCGCCGGCCCTGCTTCCTCGCTATCCTTTCTCTCCACCTACGCAACCTCAAAGCTGCCCCGTCAGAGAGGCCTCAGCCTATATTGGGGCACCACGGTGCTGAGTGCAGTGCATACAGATAATCAGAGACAACTTCTGCCCCCAGATGATCTAAACAGACAAAGGGATGCAGGGGAAACAAATGCACAGAGACGTAAAGACTTGCCCGGGGTCACACAGCAGGCCCGCTGCAGAGCCAGGGTCCCTGCAGCCCAGCCCAATTCTATGCCCATTAGACCACATTTCTTCTCAAAGCCCACGTCTGACTATTAATTCCCAATTCTCACACGCCTATTCAATGCAGTGACTTGGCTTTGTTCTTTCTCTGTCTGTGTCCTCCTCTCTTCTCCCCCCCCACCTTTCCTTTCGATCTTAATCCATAACACAGGGGTTCTCAGACTTTTGTACTGGTGACCCCTTTCACACAGCAAGCCTCTGAGTGTGACCCCCCTTACACTAAAAACACTTTTTAATACATTTAACACCATTATAAATGCTGGAGGCAAAGCGGGGCTTGGGGTGGAGGGTGACAGCCCGCGACCCCCCATGTAATAACCTCTCGACCCCCTGAGGGATCCCGACCCCCAGTTTGAGAACCCCTGCCATAACACAAAGGTTTTGCCTCTCGGTTTGCTGGTGTGGGGCAGGAGGGATTAGAGCAGTGGAGAGACTCATCACCTTAAATGTAATGGAAATATCTGCTAATGAATGAGCCCTTGTTACACCCGTTACAAGGAAATGCTTAATTGACAGTGGCCACCGGATAACAGGGTTTAATTAATAAATCTGGGTGGCGTCTCCTAAACCACAGGAAGGGATTACAGGGGTTAATGTGTCTGTCTGATGGACTTTTATGGAAGAGTTTTGCTGCCTGTCTTTAACCTGCTGGTCTCCCACCCGACAGTTGTGAAGGGGAGAGTCAATTGGTTAGAAAAACACAGCGGACCTGTCTGAATGTTTGAACTGGGGTTGGCTGGCATCTGAGGACGGGGGATTGGACCAAGGGGATAGTTGTTTCCCTGACGCTCCATCCAGCAACTGGGTTTCTGTTCTAACCGCTCACACATCACCATGCGTTCCACAAACAGTCCTCTCTTGAACTTAACATTTTCATTATGGGCTCGTTAGCTTCTCGGCGTTGCTCCTAGTATCGGCCACACCGATGCTAGTGATGCTTTTGCTTTGGGAGCAATTCATGAATAGACATGGGCCAGATCCTCAGCTGGTGTAAATCGACATAGACCCATTGACATCAATGGAGCTAGGCTGATTTACACTAGCTGAGAATCTGGCTCTGTGTTTAATTGCAAGCTGTTCTCTAGTGTGCTTGGAGAGCTGGAGCCAGATTCACTGAGGACAGGTTTCCATTGCTCAGATTTCAAGCTGCTTGGATGTTAGGTCCTTTCTTCTTCACACCGTCCCTTTCCCAGGGTTCTTAGTACAGTGTGAGCAACTAAGGAAAGCCCAAGGACTGCTTGCCTGAGTGTCTGTTTGAATGAGTATCTGATCACAGCCTCTTTTCTATATGCCCCAGAGGTAACTACACCAGAGACCTGATTCTCCACCATCTTACATTCTGGGGCATCATTGACACCTGTGCAAAATGGGGCTATAATCAAGCTCTTTGGGTCAGGACCAGCTTTTTGCTTGGCGTTTGTGCAGCTCCTAGCACAATGATGTCCTGGTTCATACTTGGGGGTCCTAGGTGCTACCGCGATACAAAAAAATAATAATCATACTGAACCTGAGAGATAGCATTTCCCACCCACTTTGCAGATAAATGAGCCAATGGTTTTCAAGTTCTCAGGGTCCCTTTAAAAGAGGAACAGACAGCAGCAGCATTTGTGCTTCTAATACAAGGAGGTTTCATATGCACAGGTGTATCAGTATAAGGACCAAACCTTCAGCTAGTATAAATTGGCATGGCTCCATTGGACCTAACCCGATTTACACCAGCTGAGGATCTGGCCCGTGTATTTATGTTTTCACACTGAAACAAAATGACAGCCGGCCTTTCAGCATGAAAATGAAAACACTAATCCAGTTTTAAGGAGTGCCTCTCTTCAAGCAATCTCCCCTATGACCACGAGAGAAACATTTGTATATACAAACAGGAATATCATGCGGCAATGTAGCATTACCAGTTCTGCTGAAAACGATTAGGCATATAAAACCCCACAGTCATCTCCTTGCCTTTCCGGAACAGCCGTTTGTGGTTCACCACCATAGCTTTAATAAATCCAGATCCTGGCTATTTTGTGCTTTTTGGTTTGATCTGAGAACCTTTTAGCCTGGTTGTTGTGTGTAAATTAGGGTGACCAGATGTCCCAGTATTCGGGGTTTTGTCTTATATATGCAACTATCCCCCCCAACATCCCGGGAAAAAAAGTGTCCTGATTTTTCACACTTGCTATCTTGTCACGCTAGTGTAAATCTCTGTTAAAACTTAGACGTGGATAAATTCTTCCCCACAGTGACACTGTCATAAATCCAGAGTGAGTCCACAGAAGTCCATGGAGCTAATCTGGCGTTTATACTGGTTCTGCTGACAGCAGAATTTAGCCAAACAAATCTAGTTAGCTCTAATGGTGCTCAGGCTTCAGTCTGTTATGGACCATAGGCCAGATCCTCAGGTGATCTAAATCGATGCAGTTTCGTTGAAACCAATGGTACTAGACCAATTTACACCAGCTGAAGATTTGGTCCCAGATCCTAATCCTGATCTTCTTGAAGTCAATGGGAGTTTTCCACTAACTTCAGTGGAAACAGCAGCTGGCTGTGTCATCATTTACAGCTGTATGAAGTGGGTGGAAAACGTAGACTGGTGGTAGCACATTACACCACTTTGCAAATGATGACACAAGGTGCAATGTAGAAAACAATCTTGCCTCATAACTTAAACAAACAAACGTCCTAATTTATGTTACCCATATTCAAAATCAATGTCCTCTTATGGACCATCTTCCCACCCATCCCCAATCTTGCACCTTCCCTGCAGTAACTACACAGTTGTAAAGTGTATGTTCTGTCCTGCTCTAGTCCACATAGGGGATAAAAGCTTACTACTGCTGTCAACTAATAGTTCCTTCTTTGGCTGAAACAAGAGCAGTCTGAGCTTTAGGGCTGAAAGGTCTGGATTCAAACCCTGATGATTGCCGGAGGGGCGGGGGGTTGAGGAAGTTGTTACACTTCTTATCAACACACTATTATCAACACAATATTGAGCTGGAAATAAATTTGCTTTAGCATGATGAGTTTGCCTGCTCTGTTCCCCCACCCCACCCCGCCCACACACAACACCCTGTGTGGCTTCTGGGGTGTTTCTTTCCACCTTCCAGGTGCTGGTCTTTCCTTTCATTAGGACTGAATTGCTCTGATCTGCCCTAGTCACTTTGCAATCTGCTTCTGTTCTCTTGTGCATTTGTGGCTACCTCCTGGTTTTGGTGCTGTGTGCACATTTGATTGCCCCTGGATTTCTCCATGAGGAAAGAAAGACATGAAACAACTGGGCAACGTAAGGAGAGGGACTGGCGGAGATGTGGTGGTGGAGGCTTACAGTCTATTGAGTCAGAAGAGCAGCTGGGAACCCTTTGAGATCCCTGCAATAGGCTATGACTAATAGGAAGCGTCATTCCTTGGAGAGAGAGAGATTCTTCTCTATTTGACAGAAGTGACTCCTTGTACCACCTAGAAATAGCCCATAAACCTCACCTTGAGAACCCCTGCCCCAAAGCTAGCAGAGAAGTATTGTGTTTATCTACTGGCAGGGCAAAGAAGAGTGCTGAAGAGCAAAGCAAAGAGATGGAAATGCCAGGTTTTAGCCCTTGGATTGGTGATGCTCCTTGCAATGACAGGACCTTAAGTTCTCTCTCGTTCTTTCTGCCTCCCTTCCAGTACAGAATAGTATGTTGTTACTTTGCTCCACTTCTTTCCTAGATCAGATCGTAAGCTCTTTGGGGTAGGGACCATTTTTTCCCTGTGTTTGTACAGCGCCTAGCACAACAGGGTCCTAGTCCATGACTGCGGCTCCTAGGTGCCACCGCTCTACAAATAGTTATTAGTCATAATTGTTAATATCCTCAAATTCCTTTACAGCGTTAAAAAAATACAATGATGGATTAAGCACAGATTGTAGCTATTGTGAGCTCTTGTATGGACTGTCAGCCACTTTGGGACAGGAACTGTCCTAGCTCAGTGGGGCCCAATCCCTGATCAGTGCCTCCAGGGGCATAAGTAAGGAGTAAGGGAGAATTCTGCTTCTCCTCCTCTGCTAAAAGTAGGATGGAGTTCCCTCTCCTATCCCTGCACACCCCCAGGCTCCCTTTCTCCTTGGCTGAAAGCGTCCCTTCCTGTTTCAATTTGCTTTAACCCTGGCCACCACTGTGCTAGAAATATTAGCTAATGTAGGAATCGGTAGCAGAGAGGGAGAGGAATGGAAGAGACTCAAGCAAAGGTGGAGAGGCATGTGCTCAGATGGGATTTGAAATTACTGGCAGACTAGGCAGGTATAGGGAGTTCTGGCTGTCAGGAGCTGCTCTCGCCCCAGCGATGGGGAGACTGTGAAAAAGAAGGAAGGACGGAGAGGCTGGGGCTACAGGAAAGGATAGGAGAAAGAGACGAAGACGGAGCAGGTGAATGGAGGGTTTCAAAAGCAAAGAGTAACTGCTGATACCTGTTGCAGATAGGGCCAGGTCTGATTTGTACCATTTGAGCTAACCCCTGCTGGAAATTGGTTGCTGGCTCCTGTTGGCTGGAATCGGGTCTAATCCCCAGCCTAGGCATGCCTGAGACCCAGGGTGGCAGTAAGAAAGGATGTTGCAGTGGCCCAGGCATGAAGAGATGGAAGCCGAGATGAGGCTTTCACGAGAGGTGGTGCGGAGGCAGCATAGTCACGTTCCAGCGGTAGCCGTAGGCAGGTCTGCAGACACAGGAGAGGTGGAGGACAAGTTCAGGGTCAAGGGTAATGCCAAGGTTATGGACAGTGGAGCCCATTGGGAAGTCCAAGTCAAGGAGACAGGGGAGTTATGTTTGAGGATGCTCCTTGAGCACATGGGGCTTGGAATTGCCTACCAGTTGTTTAGTGTAATACACCACCCCTTAGCTCAATATAACACAGTGAAAGCTCCTGGGCTTAACCAATGGCACCAGGGCTCAAACCAGGGTCTTAACAGCTACATGTATTTTAATGTCCTAATTATGTTCAGTGGCAATTGAGTTATGTCTGACCTCTCACTGTATCTCATTGATACTGAATGTTCTTTCTGTGGAGGCGGGGTTATCCCCACGTGGTGCAGGACTAGACTTTTCATGCAAACACTTTTCACTAAATGAAACAGGAATGAGCCATAGCTGCCAGAGTTAAAAAGATTTCCAGATTCTTGCATTATGCCTTGGGTCCTAGTAAGCAATAGCATGCCATTTAAAGTCAGGAGCCATAGATTTTTCTCCCCCACCTGACCCTTCTCTTCCCCTATCAGATGCACCCCCCTCACCAGCAGCCTGACCTCCCCTGGACCATAAGTCGCTACACCCAGCCCTTCCAAGGAGCTTCTTGCCTCAAGGGAATGTCTACCATCCCTCCCCCACCCTGCTCCTTACCCCTCCCTCTAATGTCTTGGGACCAACCCAGCTACAACAACACTGATATAAAATAAACACACAACCAGCTCCTTCATGTACAGCAGAACCTGGATTTCACTAAGCTTACAAATGACCAGGTTTACGAAGCATTTTTCCCGGACAGAAAAACAAAATCACGCAATGCAAGTGATGCTGATGGAGAACAAGCTGATATCCCTTTGTGTTCCACTGCCCTCAGTGCACTGGAAATTGCTTTGCAGTGGTTTGAAGGACAAGTAGTAAATGATGCAGTGCTCCGTACTACAACTTACGCTCCACCCCGCCTGTCATTTTGGGATGTTTTGATTTTATGAACTCTTCAGTCCCCAGTTAGTTTGTAAAATAGGGCTTCTACTGTAATACCTTCTACCTCCTGGGTGCTGGAGACCTAGGGTTTGTACAATAACTTCTGTTGTGCTTTATTATTTATCTAATCCCAGGGCCTGACTCTCCCCTCTCTCGCACTGGTGTAAATCAGGAGTAACTCCAGTGAAGTGAGTAGATTGCACCAATGTGAGACTTGTGTAAGTAAACTGAGAAGCAGGACCTTGGCTTTTATACTGCACTGTGGTACCTAAGCTCCTTACAGAAATCTATCTCCTATGCACGGTCTGCACAGAAGGTGATCCCTGTGCTGTCAGTGTGGGCTATGTGGCACGCTCAGTGTATCTTGGGGTGGCTGACGGACTCTCAGGTGGAATGGTTGCACTGAGATACATTCTGGGCTCAGATCTGGGGCCTGCAGAACTATAGGGCCTAGGAGTGAAGGAGCCTGTCTAGAAACCGGTTATAAAGATTGACGCTTGATGGCATCAGTAAGTCCCTCTGGGCTTCTTCTTGCAGGCTGAGAGAGTGGCAGATTGTCAATTCCTTAAAGTTCCTGAAACACCATCCACTCTAGTATGAATAGACTCCTTGTGGAAAGCCCACACGATTGCAATGTTTTGCAGGTGTCTCTATGGTGACTGAGACATACTCTTGGTCTATTGGTTTGGATTTTTTTCCCCTTCTCCCCATTCAGGTAAATCATCCCAAGAAAAAAAGAAAAACCAGGCAGGTATGATCCCTGTGGACCGTGGATGCAGCATCAGTTACTGAATGTCAAAGGATTCCTGTTCCTCACTGCAAAGGAATTGAAAGCATCATATTTTTAAGCTACCACCCACCTTGGCAGAGATCCACCCAGAGCCAGGCAAAAATAATTGGTCTTGAGCACAGCTGTTCCCAGATGTGGAACCCTGATCAGTTTTAGGCCAGGGCACAGGTTAAAGGCCAAACCAGGGCTAGGGTTTGGGGTCCCCGGTGCCAAAATCAGATAAGCTGTTCTCAAGACATTTCAGCACCAAACCGTGAGGATCTAATGATATCAGGTGGTTTCTACTACATCATCATCAAATATGCATAGACTGCTGAGGACCATTGTGCTGGCCAGTGTGACCACGGTTGATGTCATCACCCCAGGGATGTTCCCCACGGGTGGCACCCGGTAAGGTCAGGGCAGGCATCCCTTTGCGCATTGATGGAGAGTTTGAGAGCATGGTGTGCCGGGTTTGTCCATCTTGTGACATGGCTGAAAAGAGTCCAAGGCTACTTTGGAATATAATGAGCGTCTGAAGGAAAGCCACCATCTTGAGCGCAAATCTCTCCAGAACAGCTGTTTGGATGAGATTTTCATCACCTTGCCCATATTGAAAGGAACTCCTGGAGGCTTTGAATCTGACCTGGGACCAAAACCCCTAAGAGCACAGCAGGAGGGGATATATTGGCCATGATATTTTGGAAACGGTACATGAAATCCAGGGTGAATGGAGGAGTGCACTAGTGGGCAGTGTTCTTTTTGTGCAAAAGTCCCTGATACACCAAGCCCCTTTGAGATCCAAAGACTTTTGCTTAATATTCATATCACACAGATGGGGTGGAACCCTAACCAGAGGTCTGCTCAGGACTACATTTAAAGCCTGACTTGAAGCCCAACTAGCCCACGGCCGACCCAACCCCAACCCGTGCCCAAGGGTGTCACATCATTTTCAGACCTGACCCAAACCCAACACTCCTCCCCAGATCTGTGTCAGCACCACTGACGCTGCCTCATCCTTGGGGCTCAGCGTGGTGGGGGCTTCCTGCACCCTGCTCCTCATGCCCATGATCTGTCTCTGGCCGCCGCCTGCCTGGGGGAGTTGGGACGGTGGTGGCTGCGTGCCCCGCTCCTGCTAGCTGCCGCCACCTCGCCGAGGAGGGTGCTGTGGAGTGAGAGATGCTGCCACTTGTCGGCACGCTCATCCCGCAGCACACACAGAGCAGCCAAGCGGGAGCTGGGCACACAGCCACCATCTCACTGACCCCATCGGCAGTAGGAGGCGATCAGAGCCTACCCAATCAGAGCCCAAGAGTGTTGGGTGGTTGCCGGACCCGACCCAACCTGACACTTGTAGTAGGGTCCCATCGGGCTCGGGTCGGGTTGCAAGGCTCTAGCCCGAACGCCTGCACAAAACATGAGTGAACGGCCTCTGAGAGGAGGTTCTCTGCCGGGTTGAGAGGATGGAATCCTCACCACCCAGACGATGGAGCCTCCCAGGAGCTCCCCACAGCTCTTAGTCCTCTTGCTCAGTGGATCCACATCGTTGTGGAGAAACTGGCCATGCTCCTGACCCTTCCCAAGCTCACTGGCTCCTGGCCCTCTCCACCCCCCTGCATGGTGACACAGAGAAAGTCACCACAGAGCAGGGTTCTATGCTATAGTGGGGCCCTCCCTCAATGGGATGGCAGTAGAATCACAGTCGTCATCTTTGAGATCGACGATCACCCTTTTTCCAGGCTACAGGATCTGGCCCATGATACTGTAGGACACTGCAATGAGGGATGCAGTAGAAAGGGCTGGGCAGAGTTGCTACTGCTTGTGCTCACCTGCTTTGCTAACTCCAGTAAGGCTGCGGTTTCCAGTTCATCTTTCACAGATTAGCACAGTCCCTGGACTAAACTGGCTGCAAAAAGTTATTGTTCAAAATCCAGCTGGTTTATTGGATTTTTGACTCTAGCGCTGTGCAGAAGGCCCCTGAACTCCCTCAAGTATATTACGCTCTCTGAGTCTCTCGAAATCTAGCCACAGCCAGAGTGAGAGTCTGTGGGCCAAGTTCCCAGCTAGCCTGATTTCAGATGCACCATCCTTCTACACCTCCTCCCACTCCCCGTCCCAAACAAACGTTCCAGTGTTTCAAATGGAAGCTCATTTGGATGATTACCCAGGGCAGAATGCAATGGCTCAGTGCTTGTGCTGCCCCAACTCCCATTGGCTTCCCTAGGATTTGGATTCACATGGTATACAGGAATGGGCCTGAAGGCTGCAGCATAGAAGTATATCATTAGACGGGCTTGAGATAATGACAGCTACTTAAAGGGAGTGGTTAGATAAACCGAGGCTTAAGTTATTTTCTTCACTTTCATTGCGGTGAGATTGGAGCTGGGGAGGACTCTGGGGTTCTGTTTCCTGGCCTGCCACTGACTTTGGCCAAGTCACTTAACCTTTCTGTGGTTCAGGTAAATCATCCAGAACTTGTGGATAATAATACTTACTTACCTGACCTTTGTGAAAAGAAGCTTAATTACGTGCTGTTCCCAAAGGCCATTAATATCCTTCAGTTTAAGGCACTAATATAATTACAAAGTATTCATTATTATTATTGTTATTAGAGATCATGACAGGTTTCTTTATAGATGTGTTGCTGGCTTCTACTTTGTGATATGATGGGAAGAAAACCTCCAGAATGAGAGTCTGATTCTAATCTCACACTCATTTAATTCCACTCTGCATTTCCAGTGGTGTAACATCAGAATCAGGCCCTGAATGTGTAAACTGGGCGGGATCACCCTAACAGCACCAGGGTTTTACATAGAGTTCTTCATGCGCAGATCTCAAGGCACTTTACAAAGGAAGTTCAAAGCACTGGCCACATTCCACACATGGAGAAACTGAGGCACAGACAGGGGAAATGACTTGCCCAAGGTCTCTTGCAGACCCCAGGTCTCTTGGCTCCTAGTGCAGTGCCCCAGACTATGCTGCCTCCAAGTAGGGATGTGTAAACCACATAATCTTGTTCTTCCTGCAATCGGCTTATATCTCCAATTTAACTGATCTATTTTTATAACAGGCCAATTTTGGGCCAACTGTAATGTGATCAATTCTGCATGTTTAGTTCCTTTCCAGGTAGCACAGAGCCCATTCCTGTAGGAACACAGACACACTAACAGCTTCCCTTGTTTTAAGGCCCGCTCCCATTGAAATCAAAGGGAGTTTTGCCTTTGGCTTCAGCAGTGGCCAGATTGGACCCCTCGGAGCGCAAGTGCTCTCCTGAACTGCAGTATTTCATACTCCACAAGCTCAGCGGTGGGTGTGCCCTGCCATTATATAGGGCACCAAGGAACACACCAAACTGGGTAGAGTAAATCCGTACCAGTCATGGGGCAGGATTACTGGCAGAATTGGAGATGTTTAGAGAGATGTTTATGGGGTGGTGCAGATTTTCCGATGGGTGTTGTATAGATACCACGTACACCTGAGTATATGCCAAGAAATGTAGGCTCCTTTTGGCAGGTAAACCTTTGTGGGGTGGTTTTCTTGCAACTGCTACGAGCCCAGAATCAGGATGCATAGACCAGGGCTGGGGAAGTTGGGATGTACAGGAAGAAAAGTGTACCAGCCTGGACATCCAAACATAGAAATAGGACTTGACATGCAGAATAGCCACCACTGGCACTTTGCACCAGTCCTAGGACAGCGAGGAAAGCAGAAATTGTGAAGAACGTCATGTAAGGCAAATCCTCCTTCTGATCTCTCTGGACACAGTGTGAGGTGGAGTGAGTGAAGCCAACAGATGTGCTAAATCCACAGCATTCATAGCCAGGTGCTAGTGCAGCGATTTCCAGTGGTTTGCCTGCCTAGCCGTGTGCCCCACCAGTCATACACTGAGATCACCTTCTTCCTCCTTCTCCTTTTCTCTCTACTCCTCATCCAGGTTTTAATGAGAATACTGAAAATAGAGCATCCCTGAAATCATAATCCTGCAAACTGATGTGTCTGTCACTTTCCCCCACCAAAGGAGTTGAACTGGAAATAGAGGGAAAGAAATCCAGACACTTAAAAAATAGCAGCACGGGGTCTTCTGAAAGGTGCCCTTGGAACAGCAAAGAGTGCAGGGCAAGAAGTGATGTGTTTTAAGGCTCAGGATCAGGGTAGTCAATGTGTGGACCGGGGGCCAAATCCGGACTACCAGATGCTTTGGAATGGACCCCAACATCTTTTTATTTACTTATTGTTATCGTTATTGTTATTTTTTTAATTATTATTTTCTCTGGAATCTGGACCTTGACTAGACTGTGCCCAAGAAATTTGGATTTTGCCAAAAGTAAATGACTACCCCACCTCAGGTGCTTTTGAGGTGAACCAGACAGGTGGCAAAATGGTATTTGCCTTTCAGATTGTTCTCTCTGCGTGTGGATTTTGTGCTGGTGAAGGGAGCTGCTTTGACGGGTCCTTTGGGACTCAATTCCCCTCACTAGCCATGGCGGGGGCAGGGAGAAAGCAACCTTTCCCCCTGTGCTGCTATATCAGCATTAGCAAATAGGGGAAGTCCTAGAGTAGACAGGATGCAGCATCTAACCCTTCTCAGAGCTCCTGTGCACTGTATAAAATGAATACTTCCAGAGTTACTCATCGTTCTCAGGGCCCGCACCGCCTGCAGTCATTCACAGCTGTGCAAAGCCAGTGCATTCTGACTAGGTGGCATTTGTAAATTCCACCTGTAAAATGGGGCTAAGAATTCTGACCTACTTTGCGAACTGCTGTGAGATCTACTTGGTATTATTATTTGATACCTGCTCTGCACAGGTGTAAATGAAGTCACAGGGCAACAGTGTGTCAGGCCATCGGTGTTGTCCAAAAAGTCCTACAACTGGATTGAGGTCAGACAACAAGCCGGCACCAGAGCTGGAGACAGAACCCACGTCTCTTGCAGCCCGAAGCACAAGGCCACTCATCCTCTCTCCATTGAAAGCCTCTTTCCGGGGCTGGGTGACTGTTATTTGCACAATTTGCTTGTGTTCCCCTGTCACAGGGATGAGCTCTCTTGTCTTCATCATGAAAGACCCTAAACTGACGAACGTGCTTAGATTCTTGCCAATTTCTTCCCTGATTCTGATTCTGTCCTTGCAGAAACAAAATTCATTGGAGACGCTCTTGCTGCAGGATCAAGTCCCTGGATTTTTATACACACACACACACACACACACACACACCTGAGTAAAAGGGCACATGCAGAAGTCCCAACTGTTATATACCTCAGGCTGATCTGCCCTTTGTAGAGTACAGGTACCCCCCCCCCCCCCCCCCCCCCCAAATTACAGCCAATTCTCCCCCCCCACACACACACACTATGGCATGCATTTCACCTTCCTTCTCCTCCCCATCCATCCCCACTCATCCCATTTCTTGCGAGTGAAGCAATCATAGGGGAGAAGGAGTTACCAGACAGGCAGCCCTGCTTTGGGAGACGCTTGGTGGCTCCAACAGCTGTGCGGGGTTTGAGTCTCTTTGGCAGATGTTTGGTTTTCCAGCCACTTCATTAATGTTGGAAACAAAACCCCTGATTATTCTTGACCAAAGCACTCCTTTTATGATTGACAGCCAGCGTGTGTTTCATTCCACATAACCCATCTTATTGCTCTAGCTTTTTTCCCTTTCCTTTTCTTTTTTCTTTTTTTTTTTATTCTCATTATTAACAAAGTTCCTTTGGACACTTCAGAAAACTGATCCCATCTGCCAATTCAGCTCTCCCTGGGATCTAGCCAGGAGTTTGTGGCTCCTGATAGAGTGACCAGACAGCAAGTGTGAAAAATTGGGATGGGGTGGGGGGTAATAGGAGCCTATATAAGAAAAAGACCCAAAAATCGGGACTGCCCCTATAAAATCGGGACATCTGGTCACCCTAGATGAGAACCTGGTAAAGACCGAAGTGTCAGCTGCAGATCTACCAGGAACCAGACTTTCAGATGCAGGAGTGAAATAAACCAGACAATAAAGGACCCAAGTCCTTGAATCAGCTGGGTGTAAAGCGGAACAGCTCCACTGAAATAGATTTCTGCTTTGCAGCTTGTCAATTTCATGAAAGGATGTTTCACTCCCAGCATCTGTCCTGCACCCTAAAATTAGCAGATGTCATACATTTATCTGCTGTGTCTTGTCAGCTTCCCTTCAAGCTATTTCACTCCAGCAACTGCACTCTGAAATGCCAGGGGAAATTGCCCGTCTCCAGCTACTAGCCACAAACAAAGAACGCGCAGCAAACGCAAGGAAGTATAATGACCCTATCTCCTTTCATATATTGTGGGGTTTTTCCGTTTCAGGATTCAAACCCTGACTTCTTTAGGACTTTATTTATTTACTTATTATCAGCAAACATTC
This sequence comes from Platysternon megacephalum, assembly GCA_003942145.1. Classification (NCBI taxonomy): domain Eukaryota; kingdom Metazoa; phylum Chordata; order Testudines; family Platysternidae; genus Platysternon; species Platysternon megacephalum. The sequence continues at coordinate 4,391,614 of QXTE01000097.1, forward strand.
GCTATTTATTATGACACTTTGAGTTATCGTTAGATATTTTATTTTCTTGAAATAATCATTATTCGTGTTATCTGTTGCACTGAAAATGTAGTTATTAAAATCTGTTTGTTTTCGAATTAAAAACTGGATATTGCTATTATTACTATAAAAGAATCTAATCCCTTGAGATATTTTTGGGGTGGTTTAGCAATTTAAACAACAGTTCTTCAATTTAAAAATAAAAATAATTAAGAGCATTCGGACACATTTTTATTTGAACTCATCCCTTACCATTTTAATTAAATTCCTGTTTACTGTAATCACCTTTAATTTCTCAGCTGCAAAAAGAATAAACAAAGTATAATCCAAGTGTAGTAAATAAAATACTATTTATTTTAAATATTGATGCGTTCCTAATTACTTTTAATGAACAAGATTATTGGTGTTCTCTCTCTGATTTATAAAAATTGCTGATTGGGGTTTTTTAAAAATTGCTCTATATTTGAAGAAAACATCAAAATTAGATCATCTGTTTCTGAGAGCTTGCTGTTCCAATTTTTGATAGTGTTTAGAAAGGATATACATATTATTTTTATGGTTCTCAAAATAGACCGTAAAACCAAACAATATTTGCAATAGAAAAAGAAATATTGATCAAACGGAAGACAGTTTTAACAGGATTCCAATATATGTTTTATAACTGGAACCACAGCAAACAAAAAGTTACCAAAACAAACTCCATGCTAAAGACTCTGAATCGATTGTTTTTTTCTCTTTCAAAACACAATACTTTCCATACAAACAAACACGAAATCTATAATTTCTCAACTTTCTAAAAATTAAAATGTATGGTTTGTTACCTTATAGGTCAACGTTACTTTGAAAATAAAAAAGTGAGCAATACGGTTTTGCAGAATATATTAATGTATTTATTACATCTAATAATAAATCTATACTTAGAAAATTCAGTATATAGCTACTTTCTTAATTAATTTAACAATTGTTTGCATCATATAGTCGATTCACGCAATTTAGTTAATGAGGGACAGACCAGAATCAACAAACAATTGATGTCAAAAGTAATTCAAATAATTCTTGTGCTGAAAAAATGCTGTTCAAAACGAGGCGTGGGATCATTTATAAAAGCAATACAAATCCCTATCTCAAGAACCAGAGGGGTAGCCCTGTTAGTCTGGATCTGTAAAAAGCGACAAAGAGTCCTGTGGCACCTTATAGACTAACAGAAGTACTGGAGCATATCTCAAGAACGATTCTCCCTGCAAATCGGGAAGAATTGACACAGTGTGAACATAAACCAGAGAAATAAAAATCAGAGCTCAGTCATCAGGAAAGGTTTGGCTTCTGCAAAGCGCAGGAAAATTGCACGAAAGCCCAGAGGCATTTGAAGTTAAACAACAAAGAAAAATTAATAATTTTTAGAATTAAACGAATTGACACATGATTGCTTAAAAGGAGACGAGAAAATGAGGAGCAGCACTGAAGAACAATTAACAAATAATAATTTCTGCAAAACACTTGCAAGCAATGAAAGTGACACTATTTGCCAAGAATCTCTTTCCATTTTTAATCTGTCTGAGCTTTATACTCCGGAGCGAGGTGTTCAGTACTACTCGGTGGGGGGAAAACTGCATTTCCAAAGATCACAAAGTTATCCAATAAACAGCTGAGAGAAAATGGCCAGGCAGAAACTCATCTGAAAACAACCCAATAGCGACTAATGCTGCATTAGTGAAGAAAGTGTTTACAAGACAGTACACCTATAGTTCTCTCTGTGTAATACTCCAAGCCCTTGGCCGCAAACACAGCAAATCCCTTAATTGTTTAGCCATTATAAAAGCTCTATTAGCTTCTGAACACGGAATTACCTCCGGTTTTTCTCCCTTTACACGAACTCTCGGTAAAGAAATACTCATTTGTGGGTTGCTGTGTGCACAAGTACATACCCACAAACGAGTATTTCTTACAGACAGTTCGTGCAAAGTGAGGAAAATAGGTAATTAATTGTCCTGAAGCTAAGAAAGCTTCTCTCTTTCTCTCTGCAACCCATTTCCGAGCGCTGGTGTATATTTGCTCTCTCTGTACAATTGTTCCAAAGTGCTGAATAACTTCCTGATGGACCACATTGCTACTTGAATTTTCAAGCCTTAAACTAAGTGCAGGGGGTGGGGAGAGAGAGAGAGAGAGAAAAGTCACCCTGGAAGCTTTCCAGCATTAGAAGGCAAAGCCGAATTAAAAACACACCCCGGTCGCTTAAAATAGAGCGCGCGCGCCCGTGCGCCCGGGATCCTCCCAGCCGCGAGCTGGGGGAAGCAGGGAGCGCAGGGGATGAGCGCAGGAGAAGCCCGGAGGCTGCCCTGATTGACAGCTGAAGTGTCCTAAAAAGGGCTCGGCGAGATGCTTATCGGGAGGTTTATATAGCAGCCGAGCGAGCGCACGCTGGAGAGCGCTCATTCACCCAGGCAAGCCGCAGAGACCACGCCTGGGGTGCGGGGGCCACCCTTCGGCAGCCCCGCTCCGCTCCCTGGGACCCTCCCCACGCCCCTTAGAAAGAGAGAGTTCCTTTCTCCGGCGCCCCAAAGCCTGGGCCGCTCTTCGGGGAAGGGGGCTTCCACCATGCACTGCCATGGCGAGCTGAGGCTCGCGTCCCCCGGGCAGCTCAAGGCAGCCAGGAGGCGCTACAAGACTTTCATGATCGATGAGATCCTATCCAAGGAGACCTGCGATTACTTCGAGAAACTTTCCCTTTACTCTGTCTGCCCTTCTCTCATCGTCAGACCCAAACCTCTGCACTCCTGTACTGGTAAGAGCTTGAATTTTCTCATCTTCCCACCCACCACCCACCCATTGCCCTTCTACATCTACCTCCCAGGAAGGCGGGATATGTGTGTGTGTGTGTGTGTGTGTGTGTGTGTCTGACCCTGGCACCAAGTTTCCTGAGATTTTGCAGCGCCCAGCCACCACAAGGGAAGGGATTTTTGTCTCTGCAAGAACCCTGGGCGCTAGGGTTTCGCCTGGGATTGGAACAAGCAAGTGTGTGGTGGGGAGCTGAGAGTGCACAGAAAAGATTTGCAAGCAAAGCCCTTTTTTGTGTGTGGTGGCGGTGAGGGGCAATAAAGTAGCTCGATTTCCCAGTGTGGACTCTGCAGGCGCGACGACATATTTGTAGCGGCGAACTAAGGAAAACCCTTTCCCCTAAACGCTCTCCTCTCTGGCCAAAACATTCACAAACTCCTCAGCCAGTCGATGCATCTTTCCTCTCCACTCTGTATTTTTCTGTGGTTTGCTAAATATCCTGTGACACCCTATTTACCTCCCTCTGCAACAGACCCATCTTCAGCTCTCTCTGGAACATCCACAAATAAATGGTTGGGGGGGGGGGGGGGGGGGATATCCAGAACATATATACCCCTTACTAGATGGATTAAAGCCCTGATCAAGACTCAGAGAAGTCACTTATAAAATTGTCAGTGACATCAGTGGGAACACAAATAATTAATAATAATTAATAATAGCCCTAGTAATAATAGTTCCACTGTTTTTCAATGGCCTGATCTTGCATTATTTGGATACCCAAATCTCCCATTACCTTTGGAAGAAGTTAGGACATACCAAATGGGAAAATGGAAAACATTCTGTTCATGTTACAAACACAGGGCTAGATCCTACGTACAGATTTGCACCAGTAGACCCCTGCACGGCTGTAGAGCGCACTCACTTCAACTGATGGATGCCTTCAGTGGAAGTGATTTGCAGAATCAGAGCCATATGTGCGTTTGCAAACCAATTAGTCTGATGCAGTTTGTTAGGCGTGCACCCAAAATAAATGTCACTCCTCTGATACATTACAGGCAGAAAAGTTTTCTCCTCTCTAAAACACTATGAACTTTGCAAGACCACTAAGCAGTTAGAGGGCTCAGTAGACTTTTATTCTCCCCAAAACTCTGTGTCCTGCCCGCACACTTTTAGTAGAAACATTTATAACTTTGGAGAATCTAATGATAAAACTGATAATTAAAAAAAAAAAATCCAAGTTATTTCAAAAAATGTTTCTAAAGGACCAATTCCTGGTAATGCTGATGCTAAAAATTCATGGACTGTTCTGAACCTGAAAATACAAGAAGTCTCTGCTGAAATCAGTGAGGAGTGCTGCCTACAGATTGATACCCCACAGTTTGGCCCCCTGATTCCTCTGGGAGTAAATGAAGAGGAACCTCACTGATCTTAATGACATTATACTGGTGTAAAACTTGATTTAAGTGACATCAGTCTGACCCATAGATTTTAATTTTTTTTTAAAAATAGGGACTTATTTAGTTCATGCAAGAACTACAGCTCCCCCTGCCTCAATACCGTAGCAATTAGCAAATATTACTAATTAAATAGAAAGATGCTGGAGGCCAATCCTGTAGCAAGCCCCAATTTTACCTGCTTTTGGAGAGAGGGTGGTTATAGTGCAGTTCTTATTCATAATCAATTTCCTCATATTGATTCCTGCTTGGTTTTTAACCAACCACTGACATACTTCTGGTGAAAGGGATAGTTATTAATCAAGATCCCACTGGCACGGGATTTTTTGCAGCTAACCCTCTGCTACAGTTTAGCCAGTGAAACTCTGTCCATAGCGAAAGTGGAATGAAAGTCCCCAGTGGCTCCAATGCACAGCAGAGTGCAGGCTGCAAATCCTTACGGAGGGCCAATCCTGCTCACGTTGGAGTCAATGGCAAAACACCCGTTAACTCCAGTCATGCAGGAATCGGACCAGACTAACCTTCCATTCCAGAGTAAAGATTTTTCTCTTTTCACTGTAGGAAAATTCTATTTTACATAGAGGGGAAGTACCATAAAAGAAAGCAGGCTACCAAAAATCCCCCAAGACTTTCAGAGGAGCAATAACCCAAACATCCAGTAATTTACAGGGCTGTAAAAATAGCTCAGCATTATAAAACAATACTTAGCTGCTTATCTGGGGTAAGCGCTTCTGATTTAGTTTTGATGGGTGAATAAACTGTCATTAGCTGTTTCATTATCATCAAGCCCGTGGGAAGGTTGAGTGTATTTTTATGGGTGATTCCATGCCAGCTGTGGAAAACGTTGGTTTTTCAAGGCTGAGATAATTCATAGTCAAATGAACTGACTCAGCAGTCGTGGATGATGCTATCATGACACATATGTTCTAATTATTTAAACCCTGTTACTTTCTGTGTTTAGTAGTTCATTGAATTTCCCCTAGGGATTCTGCTAATAGCCCCAAATCCATCTGACCTATGCCATGACTGGGTTGATTGAAGATTCTGGTTTCTACTGGAATATGCTTCATAAAGTTGCATTGGTTGAGAAACACTGGGAGGGATTTGCTGGTGGGATTAAAACCATAAGAGAAGTGGCTACAATAGTCCACACTTTCAAACTGTAAGCCAGCGATGGATTTATAGCTACAGTTAAAAATTTAGGTCATGTGAATCCTTTTATTATAAGAGAGGAAATTCTGTCATTGGCCAAGAAATGGAGTTAAACCCATAAATATAAATAAAGATGAAAGATAAAAAAAACCACATAAAGCAAATCAAATAATCACCTACTGTCCAGATCAAACATTTCAAAAGAAAAGGTAGTACTGTGGCATTTACCCTACTGCTTGGCTGACTTTTTACATTTTGATGCATTTACTCTCCAAGCTGGCTAAGGGAGATAGGCCTTTAACATTTGTTTGAGGGCCCCTCTTGGGTTGATGATATAAAATGTCTTATGTCTAAGCAGCGCAGGTATCCAACATTGCCCCTTTCTGATCGGAAGAGAGATCTTAGAAGCACTGGAAATGGTTGGGAAAACATTTTTCTTTTGCTAAGGGTCAAGAGTTAAATATTTAACATGTGCAGTGGAATCAGCACAGAATGAACTCACCCTGCAGAGTGTGCCAGAGAAGCAGAATGAAAGTTCTGAATCGTTTCAACGTATCCGAAAGGGGCAGACTAAAGTTCTGGTTGAGGGCGATGTTCACACCTCTGAACCTAAGCCCATTGAAGTCAATGGAAAGACTCCTGTTGGGCTTGGATCATACCCAGAGTAAAATTGGGAGGGGGAGGGGGGCATAACTTCACTATAAAAGAGACCCATTATGATATACTTAAATTTACTGTAGAAGTGTAAATGCCTGACATTTGTTGACAAAAAGCAACGAGAAGGCCCTGCAAGTATATAACTTAGCACAAAATAGTTAGCCAGGTACAACTACACCTCTACCCCGATATAACGCGACCCGATATAACACGAATTCGGATATAACGCCGTAAAGCAGTGCTCCGGGGGGGCGGGGCTGCGCACTCCGGCGGATCAAAGCAAGTTCGATATAACGCAGTTTCACCTATAATGCAGTAAGATTTTTTGGCTCCCGAGGACAGCGTTATATCGGGGTAGAGGTGTATATGTGGTGGTTAAGATCCACCATAATCAGATGCCAAAAATTATATATTCTTAATAAAGAGGAATATTTTTCAGATGGTTTGTTAATAGCTCTCTGATGCTAGCTTCTTGGACTCTGATATCCTGGACAGTAAGAATATCCCTGTTCATTCATTTAATGGCCTTTGCATATTATGTAGCAACTAACTAACTAACTTGACTTATTAATTGCTGTAGTTCTATTGTTTAAAGTTTTCTATTTTGGGGGTTTTGTTATTGTATGATTTGAAGGTCAGAGAAGCCTTCAGACATTATTTCCAACTGAGTAGGAATCTATTATCAAAATGCCTAATATTTAAAAATATAAGTAAACAAAAATATGCTTGAATGAGCCTGTATTAACTCTATCCTGTTTATTAGCTTTTTTTTTTTTTTTAATCTTGATTCCAATCATTAAACCTGACACCCGGTTAGCTCTTGGGGTGATGTGTACTGTAAGTGTTTGGAAATCAAACATGCTTCAGTTTCTAGGGCCAAACTGTAACTGCATCGTCGTTTCCTGGAACTGGTCCCTTCAAAATAAGTTGGATCCTTTGAAAAATAAAAGCCAGGGCACTGGATACTTAAAAACAAAATGTTATCCCTGGAGTCCCTGATGTTAAATAGTAATAAAAACAAATAGTATTTGCTCTACGCAGCCTCTAAACTATTTACATTCACAGGGTTGTTGGATATAAAAGAACCCAAGAGCCTTGGGTCAGGGCTCTGTTTCAGTTCATCAAAGCTGACATTCTTCGGGCATTCATTGTGTTTGCCTCTTCTGTGTATTCCATCTCCCACAACATCTGTACTGTTGCTCATCAGAACTTGAGTAAAATCTTCGAAATGCCCCAGTGACTTAGAAGCTTGGTCTACACACAGTTTTTTGTATCAGGATAACTATTTCAGTTAGGGGTATGCTTTTATTTTATTTTTTTTAAATTGAAGTAGTTACACTGACACCACCCCTAGCGTGGACGCAGTTATATTGGTAACAAGGTGCCTTTCACTGGTATAGATTATTTGCCTTCCCGTATGGGAATGCTATACTAGTATAAGCACTTTTATAACCGCATCCACATTAGGGTGACCAGATGTCCCGATTTTATAGGGACAGTCCTGATATTTGGGGCTTTGTCTTATATAGGCTCCTATTACCCCCAAACCTCCTCCCGATTTTTCACACTTGCTGTCTGGTCACCCTAATCCACATTGATGGGAGTTGTACCATTTTAGCTATATCAGAATAGTTAAAGTGCTACAACTTTTGTGTATAGACAAGGCCCTTTTGAAAATGTTAATCCTCTTCTAGTTATCCTCCTTGATAGATACCAATGGGACAGCATGCCTCCAAAGTATACACTTCGGCCCTTTTGAAAATGTTAATCCTCTTCTAGTTATCCTCCTTGATAGATACCAATGGGACAGCATGCCTCCAAAGGTGACTTTCCTAGCTTTATTCTGCTCCCACTGAAATGATACTTTCCATTGATTTCAGTAGAGACATGACTCAGTTCTATATATATTTTTTGTACCTGAGACTTGAGAAATATGACTCTCTAATGTAAAACCTATTGGAGACTGTAATAGTTGTTTGACATCTTTCCCCAAGGGAGAGAGGGAGAGGCCCAGGTTAAAGCTTTTTGGGCTACTGTTTTATTTTCTCTCTTTTTTTGCTATGTGGATTAAACTACAGGGTATCTGTAAATGTTGGATCCTATGGGAAGTTGTGGGCTTATGCAGCAAAGCACGAACTTTGATATTCCTGAACTTCTGTCAGGCTTTTAAACATTTAGGAAAACACACGGAGAAAGTAGATTTCTTATGTCTTAAAGCAGCTCAGTTTTTAGACCAATGACTGCAGAGCAATATGAAATTCCATGTGGTCTGGGTTGAAAAAGCCTAGGAATGGACAAGCTAACTCCACTTTGAATTTGATCTGGGACACTATTTAAAATCCGTGTGGAAACCATTTGTGTTGGGCTAATGTTTAGCCAGACCTTTTCCTTTTAATTGAAGGGATACAATTACGGAGTTCCTGGGGGAGAGCAGGGAACTGTGGGAAAGGAAAGGGGAATGGATACAGCATGTGTATCAAAGTGTGGAGAAAAATGAGATCCCCTTCCACCGAAAGCCTATTATCTGAAACATAACAGCTGTATTAATCCAGTTAAATAAAACAAATGTAAAGTTGTGGGTAATACCTTATACCAGACTAATTTACACCTGAGTACACCAAAGCTCCTGTCAGTCATGCATCTTCAACTGGGATTGAATTGCCAGCATTGGAGTATAACACAACTCTATCTGTCCAGAACTAAAAACCAGAGAGAGAGGCCAAAATCATCATTTTTGTTAATATAGCCCCAAAGCAGCAGCAGGCGCAGAGATCATCAGATTCTATCAAGTTCAACATCTATAAAAGATTCTGCGAATAGGTACTGATATTGCTGTCACTTTCGTCTACATATTTGTACAGTGATGCAAACAAGAAAACAAGTCTCTCTTTTTAAAAAAAACATTTTATCTGTCAGTTTCAGTTACAAAGACAAATAAAGTCCTATTGATTGATGTCAAACAGTAAAGACAAAATTCAAAAGGAAAACAGTAACCCTGGAAAAAATATGAATACTGGTAATTATTTCTCAAGTATAAATTTCCAGATCACTCTGGATCCTTTATTAAGATATTCCTAAAAATAGTTCCTAAATATTCCTAATAATAGTAAGGTACTTGAAGAAATACTTTACAATGTAGGGAGACTGTACGATACATGTATGTTAATATGCAGTGAAATACATCGGCATATCCAAACCTTGTACTAGACTTTGCCATAAGATTCTCCTCCGAACCATCCATGCACACATTGTTTTGCCTTTCAGTCATGACCTAACAAAAGTTTGAGCTTTGTCAGAATCTCAAAAGACAAACTTCTTCCTGTCTAGCATAAATCAAAGCTTGGCAGGAAAAAGTACTGATGCAATTACAGTATTATGCCAAAGAAAAGCCAGATCCTCAGCTAATGTAAATCGGCATAACTCTGTTGACTTCAGTGGAGTTGTGTCAATCTATAATGACTGAGGATCAGTCCCTAACAATAATTTTAAAGAGCTTGGCGTGCTTCAGGATGCCTAGACTTTGTCCTGTATGTTCTGTATATCTGCAGCAGAAAAAATAATTTATAAAGTGGCAAATGCCAAAATATGACACATGAAAGAAAATAATGAGTTGGCTAATGATAACAATAATTAAATATTTAGAGAAGGGCCTGAGCCAATGTCTTGGACCTGAATACACTCAGCCTTTGACAGTATCTGAGATTCAAAGCTGGATCGGGGGTCTGAATATTGCAAATGGTCCTTCTCTTTCTACTGAAACCGAACAGAAAATCCCAGATCTGAAAAACTCCAAATTTTGGGGTGCCTAAAATTTGAATCCAAACCTGAATTTTGCAGCTTTAGTCCATTGCTAATAATAATGAATAAAATAACTAACAAAAGGGAAAACTGCATGGAATAAAACAGTGCCAAACACATCAGGGGAAGAGGAAATAGGACCACAACATGGGAAGCAATCAAAGTTCAGTCTGGTTGTGGTTAAATCTGATTCAGCATTACAAAGGAGCCCGGTACTATATCACTTTTGTGTCACTGTGTGAAAAATAAGCACAGATATAAGTAAGCCAAGATTTTCACTTGGACAACACCTTTGCTTAAAAACTTGACCGAGTACTGCCTGAGCTCACCCAAGGTTATTTTCAGTGCATTACCTAAGAGTCATATACCAGTAGGGTGACCAGATGTCCTGATATTAGGGCATTTGTCTTATATATGCAACTATACCCACCCCCACCCCCAAAAAAGTGTCCCTCATGTTTCACACTTGCTATCTGGTCACCCTGTGTACCAGAGATTTTTAAATAGAACATCCCACTGGAATCAATGGAGCACTCTGTTTGAAAACTTATGGTGTGATATGGCACATAGTATTTTATTAATTATTAGTGGTGGTGGTGTTTTGTGGGCGTCTGTAAAATGCAGGCATCACAGAATGAACATTTCAAAAGTTTTGAGTTCAGGAAGGACACGGCCATGGGCCATGGTGGGGGTTAATTTAGGGGGCTTGGACGGTAGAGAAGGGTTCCGGACTCTGTGATGACTTTCAAATGCCTTTGTGTCTTTTGTCTTCATTGAAAAATGTATAAGTGAGGTATGATTTATGCTATTGCATGCAATATACAGTAAAAATTTGAGATGTGGAATGGGCCCTTGACAATTAGCAGCTAGACACTGCAGAGAGATTACTAGATGTATTCATTGTACATGTTTATTAACCAGTGCTGATGCGTGTCGAGAGCAGGGCCACACTCTGCTCATGGTTACTACTGTGCAGCCTATACATTTGGATACAAGCATTGGGTTCTACTCAGAGGGGCTGCATGGGTGTGACTGACAGCAGAATCTGGCCCACAAAGGGACTGGACCCTGATTTCCTTGCACATTCCCAATCGTTCCCTGATTTCCATGAGAGTCTGGGGTGCATTCAGGGTCAGGCCATGGGTCTTCAGAGTGAATAAAAAACAACCTTCCCATCAAAGTGAAAACATGAAGAGTATATGCTACCAGCTGGGTTGTGGAGGCTGGTAGCATATACAAGTGTAGGGAGGTACTGGTTTCACTAAGGGCTGTTGATCCTTACCTGTTTTAACCTGAATTAGCTAGAAAACAGGACGTAGGGCCTGATTCTGCTAACGTACACCAGAGGAAAGCAGGTGTAAATTGATGGAATACACTACAATACAGTGGTGTAAGGGAGAGCAGGATTAGGTCCCATGGAAATGACCTCAACCAATATCCACCCAATACCGTTCAACATCGACACAGACGACTGTCCCTCGTTTGCTTTGCTTTTAGTTTCCAGGCCTGATAGGAATGTTTTCATAGAACCGTGTGCTTCATCGTTCACACTTATTGTCTGAGTGTGAAGAATGTGTTTCAGAGCAGGCTTAAGTATAGCACGTTATCCTGAGGTCTTGTAAGTGTTTGCATCCAGGAAAACACCAGAGGTGGATTCCTGTTGTGTATTTCTCCCTCTGGATGGCTTTTATTCTGAGTGTCGTTCAGTTCCTAGCAACTGAGCAGGGTCTAGCTGAGAAGCTTCTTGTGGGTCAATGTGAAATTGACTAAAAAGTTTCATTTTAGTGGAATCTTTGAAAAATTCTAGCATTACGATCTGGGCTCACACAGTAAATATTTAATATTTTTCTTCTTCCTCTCATTTTACCATCCATTTTCATTTATTAACTGAATCCTTTCCACTATCCCTTATGGACAGAATGTAGCTCTAAGGAACACTGGGTAATCAATAACATGCTATGGCGGGGAGGGCCATTTAAGTACTTAGATGGATACTGAGTTTAATATGATATAGACCGGGGGGCACACAAAGGGTTTGATTCTGCTCTCAGCTTCCCTTGTGTAAATCAGGAGCAACTCCAATGAAGTCAGTGAAGTTATACCAGTGTAAAGTGTAAGTTGTAGCAGCAGGAGGGCCAAGCTGTTTATTTTTGAAGAAATATAGTTGCTTCCTTGTGAAGATTCCCCTCTCCCTCCAACATGAGAGGACAATTCAGAATCTTGTTAAGTTATCTACCCCAAATGATTTTCTTTTAGACCATAACAACATTTATTCTATATGTACCTCCGCATAGCTGTACAGTGTATGTATATATATTGCAATAAGGGAATTTGCTCTCAGTGAAGTCAATGACAGTTTTTCCAGGACACCAGGATCGTGTCCATTATTAGAGATGGCTGGGAAATTATTTGTTTTTTTCTCCTATGGAAAAATGTTGATTGAAAAAAATGTTTTTGTCATCTTTTCTTTGAAATGTTATGGGTCTAAAAACCACAATCCGCAAACAAACAAAAAGGCTTATTTTTGGGTTTCAAGGTTTTTTTATGAAAGTCCATTTTTGGGAGACAAAAATGGACATTTTCCCCAAAACTTTTGTTTAGTCGAAAAAGAAACATTTTTTCACAAAAAAAGTTTTGATGGAAAAATTTCAAATGTTTTTATCTCTGAGGCTTGTAAAACACCCTAACAATAACTTTGTGTGTGCGTGTGAATGTGTGTGTGTGGATTCTAGTTTGCAGACCCTTACCGCATTAGTATTCTTTAGTCATGTAATTAGTTGACTGATTTTAATGGTACTGCTCACCCAAGTAAAAACTTGAACTATCAGCTCCTACATTTGCGGGGTATTTCATGTAGTGTTACACTATTTACTGATTTATTTCAAAATAAGAGATAGCTTTCAATATAAACCTAGTCCAAGTACAGTACTTCACTCCCACTGCTGTTTTGGAGGAGAAGCCCTGCATTTTAGGGATCCATATATTAACAGAACATTTATATTCCAGATTACGCATGGCAAAAACAATATGTTACTCAGGGCCATATCCTCAGATGATGCAAATCCCTTGATTTCAGTGGATTCATCCAAAAAATCCTGATCAGCTTTAATCCTCACTATTAAAGCAGATGAGGGAACAGGATTCTATTTCTTTAGGCATACAGGAGCCTATTCCCTGTATACTACACATATATAATAAAACCTCTTTTAAGTAAACACACAAGGATGGGTTGCTTAAGAGAGGTGTTCTGCAAGTCAAAGAAATGTACATATGTTTGTGGTTACTTAGGAGATCTTTTAAGACTAATAAGGTTGTTCCCTGGATTGGATTCACTGTACTAACGTACATATATGGAAGAGCTTAAAATGTAGCCACAAAGCTATATTGAAATATATTAGGAAGATTGTATGTCGGGGTTTGCCCTTATTCACAAGCAATAAAAGATGTGAAAAATCTCATTGAAACCTAGAATAATAATAATCATGAATAATCTAGGACATATTCTCCTGTTTCATTGCCGAGCATTTCCATGAATATTTTACAAACACACCTGCTTTTATCCTTCCATCTGTTTTTGTTCAAAACTCCCATTTGACCTCAACACTTGCAATACTTTTTATTTTCTGAGGACTGAATGCTGGAATAGTTGATGTTTGAAATATAAAAAAGTCTATAAAGCAGAAGGGTGGTTTGCTAAACCCAGGGTTGTGAGTTCAATTCTTGAGGGGGCCACTTAGGGATCTAGGGCAAAATTGGTCCTGCTAGTGAAGGCAGGGGGCTGGACTCAATGACCTTTGGGGGTCCCTTCCAGCTCTATGAGATAGGTATATAATTGTAGACTGATGTCCTTTTCACTAGCAGATTTGTTTTAGATCACTTGATAACAGTGAAGCTTGCAGTGTTGGTGTAGCTGTGTTGTTCCCAGCATATTAGAGAGATATGGTGGGTGAGGCAATATCTTTTATTGGACCAACTTCTGTTGGTGAGAGACACAAGTTTTGGAGTTTACACAGATCTGAAGAAGAGCTCTGTGCAAGCTCAAAAGTTTGCTTGACTCACCAAAAAGAAGTTGGTCCAGTAAAAGATATGGTCTCACCCACCTGCTCTCTCGAATAGTGAATCTGGCCATTGAGTAGTAGGGGACTGTGTTAGAATTGGAATAGTTGTTTTTGCTTTGTGGCAATACATTATAGAACAATAATAAATGATGGAACAGGGTTTGGGGATGAGGGTGAAGAACAATTGATGGATTGTTTTATTTAGAGTGACTTAGAACTCAATTTCACTCCCACTGAAGTCAATTAAATAGGAGTTGGATCAGTGCCTCAATGAGTCAATTTGAATCATGCTTTCATTGTAAGCACTTAAGTCACATTATAAGGTAGTTTAGTACCTATATTTAAGTCATGTTACAACAAAAGTTTTTATGAAGGCTCAGACTGATAGATTTATTTTTTTTAATTTTCATGAACCCATTTTGTTGTTGTTTGGATTTAGACATCTCTTACAGTGCTTGGAACCCAAATGTTGCAGCATTTGGCTGTTGTTAAACAATGCTATAACAAGTAACATTATAACTATGTTTCTATCTATCAAAGCCTATATAGTTGAAAATCACATGAGAAGAAGCAAGTGAAGTTGAATAGAGAATAACTTAGAAAGGGCCCAACCCTGCGCACCTACTCGCATGTGACTTTACTCATGTAAGGCCATTGAGTTAAAGGGACTACTCATGTGGGTAAAGTTGTGTTTAAGCATTTGCAGATCAGGTTCCAGCGTGATTAGGATTATATTTTGTTTCCGTTGTCTGAGCTGAGTGAAGCACAAAGTACAAAAGGTACACAACATACATGATAAAAAATGTGGTAGGCTTGTAAATTCTTTCAGGTTTAATAATATAGGTTTAATTGGTTCTTCCTTGGGATGGGGGAATAGACTAGATGACCTCTCAAGGTCCCTTCAAACCCTACATTTCTACGATTCTTGTAAGGAGTTATCAGCAACAAAGGTCAGGGCATTTGCTTTGTAAATTATGACTTTTAACCCTGACTTTGTCTCTATTTCATGTTATGTGCCTTTAAGTAGGTGAGAGAGTTCCTGATTTTTTTTAAAACCCAAAATACTGATCCGTTTTATATTCAGTGCTGCCCAAAATTTATCCTAATACAATTATTTTCTGCAGAATTCAAAGGTATGTTCCCAAATGTGTCTATTTATAGCATTTGAATGCTGACAAGTCTACTGTCTCCATGCTTGTCTTTGTTCTGAGGGACAGGCTGTGCTCACGGGGTTGTGGTTCCTAGTGCTGTCTCCGTCGATCTGTCAAAAACTTTGGACGTTGTGGATCGTGACTGTATAAGTGGGAACGAGTAGGGCTCATTCTTATCTATCTGAGTGGACTATATTTGTCCCCATAGACAGGAGGCCTTTTACTCTATGCCAAACATTGAAAGGTATTCTGCAGGGTTTGGTGTTGGGGCCTGTTTTATTGTCACACTTTGTAAACAGTTGTGTCAAAATGAAAGATGAAGGGCCTGATTCCCATTCTCACTAAGGTCGCTTTACATTGCTCCAGCTGTGTAAAAGGGTCTTAAAGTGGATGGAAATTCCAGACCAGTGCAAAGGAGCCTTAGTGTAAATGAGACTCTGGTCCAGAATGTTTCTAATGGCTGTGTTCACCATGTACTACTGCCCCTTAGGAGCAGGTGCGAATGACAAGCAGCAACTAGATTTTGATAATATTTTGCAAACATTCCCGGCTATTCCCCCTTCCCTTTCATAAAAAGGAACAAACCCAATGGCTAGAGGGACCGACAACTCCTAGCAAATTTAGTGGGAGCTCAGCACCTCTGAAGATCAGGCCATCTAACTCTGTAGTCATTGTGGCCTTTCACTCATTTTAAAATACAACTAAGGATACGAGTGGAAAATGCTGACAAAATGGATTGAGGTTCTTTTAGGACCATCTCAGGTCTTTTATTTTCTTTTTAAATGAGACTTTCCACTGAAATGAATGGGAAGCTGCTTATAAACTGAGAGCCCAGTTAGCACAATAGCCTTTAAGTTCTGCAACATTGTTTAGCCAGGTAAATTGGCTGTATTATGGATTTGGCTATTTAGGAAACTGCTTCCTATGTGATATCACATATCTTCTTCTTTTGCTCTCTCAGATAGTTGAGTTGTGATTTCATCTTTCCTTTTACACCTGCATTCTGTTTTCAGTGCAGTTCCATAAGGGACAAGCCCACTTAAGTGGTCTCACAAGTGTTTTACAAAACACTAATTTTAATTTTATAAAAACATGCATAACAGTGCAAAAAAGACACACCCCTGTCTCCCTTTTTCAAGAAGAATGGGAATTCCACACCACTTGGAGAGTTAATGCAGTGATAAGTGTTTTTCATGTTACACATTCCAACTTTTTGCATTTTAATTCTCTATACGTACACTAAGTCACTACATGAAAGCTGTCTATAGCAGGGGTTCTCAAACTGGGGGTCGGGACCCCTCAGGGGGTCATGAGGTTATTACATGGGGGGTCGCGAGCTGTCAGCCTCCACCCCAAACCCTGCTTTGCCGCCAGCATTTATAATGGTGTTAAATTAAAAACACTTTATAAGGGGGGGGGTCGCACTCAGAGGCTTGCTGTGTGAAAGGGGTCACCAGTACAAAAGTTTGAGAACCACTGGTCTATAGCATATGATAGCCATGTGGTAAAGTGACTATGGCTTTGTACCACCTGTAAGAAGACCTGGGTTCTATTTCTGTAATAGATCTCTATGTGTTCTTTGGCTCAGTTTCCCCATCTGTAATGTGGGCATGGTTATACTTATCCTTGGTTTGTAAAATGCTTTGAGATCTGCTGATTAAAAGTAATATATCAGGGGTTCTCAAACTGGGGGTTGGGACCCCTCTGAGGGTCGCAAGGTTATTACATGGGGGGTCACGAGCTGTCAGCCCCCACCCCAGACCCGACTTTGCATCCAGCATTTATAATGGTGTTAAATATATTAAAAAGTGTTTTTAATTTATAAGGGGGGGTCGCACTCAGAGGCTTGCTATGTGAAAGGGGTCACCAGTAAAAAAGTTTGAGAACCACTGTAATATATAAAACTGAATGTTATTATGTATTCATACATACCGAACTTGTAGATATGACTGGTGTTAACTCACTGGTGATGTTAACCTTGATGCCAGGTTAAAAAAATAGATTAATATAATGTTTTATCTGTTCTCTCTCTCTCTCTCTCTCTCACACACACACACACACACACACACACGTAATGGAACCTTCTTATGGTGAATTCACATACAGAAAAACTCCATTGACAGTGGCGAACCATGAAAGCCCCAGAATGTTTCCATGCATCGTAATGTACCGGTTGTAATTTGAATTACACAAAACGTCTGCTTAGAGGGAAGTTGTTCTATGAAAAAACTGACATTGCTATAAGAGACTTCACTTGTGTAGTTTTTATAGATGAAAAAAGCTGCGGCTGAATAGCTTCTCTTGGCACTGAATTATTCTGTTTATTTTCTTATTTAGTTAAAACAATACCAGAAGAAGCCTAGAGTTCATTTTTGGCTTCTGGTGTGTAGGACAGTTTAAGGTGCAATGTGTTGTTATATATATTGTTAATATATGTTGTTATATATATTTTTCTCAAAATGTTGGCTTTTTTCCCCATGCTCAGGGAAGGATGGTCCAGAGGTTAGGGCATTTGCTTAGGATATGAGCAATCCAGGTTCCATTCTCTGCTCTGCTGTGGTCTTCCTATGTGACCTGGGGCATGTCACTCAGCCTCTAGGTCTCCGTTCCTTATCTGTGGATGCTTCCCTACCTCAGGGGGTATTGTCAGGATAAATACATTAAAAAATGTGAAGTGCTTTGAGATCTACGGATGAAAAGTACTATAAGAAATAGGCATGATTATTTAGTTATTCTTAACCCATCACAGATCATTCACCTCTAACAACTGGTACCAAAATTGGAAACGCATGTCCATCTTATGATCAGCTGAGGCCATATCTACATTACGGAGACTATACCAGCATAGCTACAGTACCTACATGGAGGGAAGGTTTTTTCCCCATCAGTGAAGTAACACCATCTCCCTGTGCGATGGCAGCTAGGCTGACAGAAGCATTCTTCCATCGACCTAGCTGCATCGACACTGGGGGCTGGGCCAGTGTAGCTACACTGCTCAGGGTGCTCTGAGTGAGGCAGCTATGTAGACGTAAATCTTAAGTGCAGACCAGGCCTTAATTTATGTGTCTAGCGAGCTACTACTCCAGTTAGAGCTGGAGCATTTTGTGCTTTGAGACTCGATTCAAAAGTGCATAATGATCGCTCTGTCTCCTCATTCGTTTACTTAATCTATTTTTGCTCTACACAAGCATTCTCCATCCAAGCTTCTTGCACCTTACAACAATCAGTCAATCAAAATAAAGACTTAGTTAGCACAGATGTTTGAAGGGCCAATTTAACTCTTTGGATGCTGTAGACTGTGCACCCAAATTCTTCTTGACTCAACCCTCCCCCCCATTACTCACTGAAGTCAATGGGAGTTTTGGGTGGGTAAGGAGAGAAGGAATTGTGCCAGATATATGTATACAGAAAGATCCTGCTGGGCTGGCAGCTTGGAACATGCCGCTCTTGTGAATGGAGATAAGCGAACTTCACGCAGTTTTGAGAACTATATAAGAGAGAGCTGACGGTTTGGAGCTCTGAACTCTTTCCTCAGTTCTGCCACTGACTCAGTGTGATCTTCAGCAAATTACTTCCTTCACCATGCCTCAGTTTCCCCATCAGTAAAATGAGACCAGAACTTATCCACCTTTATAAAGGATTTTGAAGTGAAGTGCTAGAGAAATACAAAGTATTATTACTGTCTGGGTTTGCAACATTAGTTCAAGTTAATGTCACCATTTTCTTCACAAAGGTGATTCAACTAAACTAACTAATTTAATAGCCGGAGAGGCACCTGTGCCACGTAGAAGGGATAGACCGTCCCTCTCCAAAAGTTATGCTGATACACACGGGAGCCTACCGACAGTATGTACACTGTATTTATTCTTTCACTGAGTTTCTCATTCCTCTCCTCCAGTCCTTTTTTCCTGTTAACCTTTCATTTGCTTTTCACTCTGTCTACTCTCTGCTACATATTACAAGATAACTTTTTGCTGCATTCTCTCTCTCTGTGATCCTTTTTTTCAGTCTCTCTCCTAAGTGGAACGTTAACCCGATGACATTTGAGTTCAAGTCAAACTTTCGAACCCATGACGTCGAGTGGATTTGGAATTAGGCAAAACCAGTTTGCCCATCCCTCATTGTAAAAGGGTTAATCCTCTAAACTATTGAGAGAGAAGGGCAGGGAATTATGAAAGGAGCCCCTGTTTTATAAGCGTTTATATTACCAGTGGTTGGATACTAGTAATAAGTAGGTTGCTCCTATGATTAATGACTGCTTTTCAACATGTTGACGATGGGTGATATGGTTAATTGTTGCAGAAGCCATTTAAGGGTACAGGCTTCTTATCACAACTGTGCTGGAAATTAGATGTTAATATTACACAGAGTTATTTGTTTCCTGTGTAAATAATTTAATTAAAGGTAATCTTCTAAAGAGGAGAACATAATTGATCATGTGCCCTGTTTTCCTTCCTTACATTGTCTTAGGACCTGCAATAATTTATTTTTTAATGTAGGCTTGTTTTTATATTAGAAATTCAGCTTGTGTCCACCCCAGACATCTATATGGCCCACTGAAGAACTAGTAAGATTATGACATCATGAATTAAATTTGATTTAGAAGAGAAATCATTTGTGGTCAGGCTCTTTAAAGCTTTTTGCTTGTTTTATTTTTTTTTTGATAACACCATTTTAGGGAAGAGCTGGAACCAAACTCACTAATATGTGATTTGTAACATTAGTAATTTCAGGGCAAGACTCTTATTTTGGATTAGGAGTGTTTTATTTTGATTTAATTTAAATTGATCTTTTGCTGACTTGAGAAATAGGACACTCTTAATCTGAAATAAATGTATACACCCATAAATTTGCACTGAAATAACTGAGGGTGTGAATTAAAATGGATTTAGTTAGTTAAATTCCAACTTGGGTGTAGACAAGCTTTGAGAGACCTGAGAGGCAAGACTGCTTTTTAAGAGTTTTACATCCTCATCCCTTCAATGAATGACTGTGAGAGCTCCCAGAATACGTTTGAACCTTTGAGTAAAATCCTGGCCTCATTGCATCAATGGCAAAGCTTCCAGGATTTCCCTCTGTCTATATTCAATGTTGCGCCAACTTAACAGAAGATATATTTTTTAAACTAGGGCTGTCGATTAATCGCAGTTAACTCACGCGCTTAATGCAAAAAAATGAATTGCGATTAAAAAAATTAATCTTGATTAATTGCAGTTTTAATTGCACTGTTAAGCATACCAATTTAAATTTATTAAATAATTTTGGATTTTTTCTACATTTTCAAATATATTGAGTTCAATTACAACACAGAATACAAAGTGTACAGTGCTCACTTTATATTATTAGTTTTGATTACAAATATTTGCATGCTAAAAATGATAAACAAACAAAATAGTATTTTTTCAATTCACCTCATACAAGTACTGTAGTGCAATTTCTTTATCGTGAAAGTGCAACTTACAAATGTAAATTTTTTTTTTTACATAACTGCACTCAAAAACAAAACAATGTAAAAATTTAGAGCCTACAAATCAGCTCAGTCTTACTTCTTGTTCAGCTGATCGTGAAGACAAACAAGTTTGATTACATTTACGGAACATAATGCTGTCCGCTTTTTATTTACAATGTTACCTGAAAGTGAGAACTGGCGTTTGCATGGCACTTTTGTAGCCAGCACTGCAAGGTATTTATATGCCAGATATGCTAAACATTCATATGCCTCTTCATGCTTCAGCCTCCATTCCAGAAGATATGCTTCCATGCTGTTGACGCTCTTTAAAAAAATAATGCGTTAATTAAATTTGTGATTGAACTCCTTGGGTGAGAATTGTATGTCTCCTGCTCTGTTTTACCCGCATTCTGCCATATATTTCATGTTATAGAAGTCTCAGATGATGACCCAGCACATGTTGTTTGTTTTAAGAACACTTTTACTGCAGCTTTGACAAAACGCAAGGAACCAATGTGAAATTTCTAAAGATAGCTACAGCACTCGACCCAAGGTTTAAGAATCTGAAGTGCCTTCCAAAATCTGAGAGGGACTAAGTGTGGAGCATGCTTTCAGAAGTCTTAAAAGAGCAACACTCTGATGTGGAAACTACAGAACCCAAAACATCAAAAAAGAAAATCAACCTTCTTCTGGTGGCATCTGTCTCAGATGATGAAAATGAACACGTGTTGGACTGCACTGGTTTGGATTGTTATCGAGCAGAACCTATCATCAGCATGGACGCATGTCCTCTGGAATGGTGGTTGAAGCATGAAGGGACATATGAATCTTTAGTGCATCTGGCATGTAAATATCTTGCGACCCTGGTTACAACAGTGCCATGCGAACACCTGTTCTCATTTGCAGGTGAGAATGGTGGTTAGAAGCGGGCAGCATTATCTCCAGCAAATGTAAACAAACTTGTTTGTCTGAGCGATTGGCTGAACAAGAAATAGGACTGAGTGGACTTGTAGGCTCTAAAGTGTTACATTGTTTTATTTTTGAGTGCAGGGTTTTTTTACATAATTCTACATTTGTAAATTCAAGTTTCATGATAAAGAGATTGCACTACAGTACTTGTATTAGGTTAATTGAAAAATACTATTTCTTTTGTTTTTTACAGTGCAAATATTTGTAATAAAAATAAATATCAACTGAGCACTGTACACTTTCTATTCTGTGTTGTGATTGAAATAAATATATTTGAAAATGTAGAAAACATCCAAAAATATTTAAATAAAAGGTATTCTGTTGTTGTTTAACAGTGCGATTAATTGCGATTATTTTTTTAAATTGCGTGATTAATCACGATCAATTTTTTTAATCGCGTGACAGCCCTATTTTAAACTGATTTAGTTATACCAGTGGAAAAACCCTGTGTGGACACTCTTAAATCAAATGATGCAAAATACATTTGGAAACTCTTAAATCAATTTGAGCCTCCACATGAGCGCTTTGCACAGTTTTAACTAAACTGATTTAAAAGCTGGTTTTTAGCTAAACTGGTGCATCAAACCATTAGCTTCCCGAAATCCCCTAGGAAAGATATGGCAGGAGGACTAGACATATTATGGCTGATATTTCTAGAGGGAATTAAAATGTAAGAGCCCCCAAACCAACAGCAACAAATCCACATTTCAGACCAACTTTGTGCATCACAAAGAACCCATAAAAAGGTCACAATTTACTAACTTGGTATTTTTTTCCATGTGCAGGTTGATTTCCAGGGCCTAATTCTCCTTTCATTTGTGCCAGTATAAATAAGAAGCAGCCCCATTAATGGAGTTACAATGGTGCAAAACTGGTATAAATGAGAGGGTAATCAGCTCCTCTGTAGGCAGAACCTGCCTCTCAATGGAGCCTGATCTGAAACCCATTGAAGTCAACAGAAATAATCCTATTGACTTCAGTGGGGTCTGGAAATGCCTGGTTATCATAAAAAAACAACGAGGAACGTACTCCTCGCTGTTTTTGCTGGTACAGACTAACATGGCTACAACTCTGAAACCTGATTATCATAGACATGCAAAGGGCAAGCCAAGGAAACCTGGAAATTCCACATCATTTGCTGTCAAACTGAGAGGATGCATCTAGTGGGGTTCCACAGGGATGTGTCCTGGGTCAGGTACTATTCCATATTTTCATTAATGACTTGGATAATGGAGTGGAGGTTCTGCTTCTAAAGTCTGCGGATGACACTAAGGTGGGAGGGGTTGCAAGCCCTTTGGAGGACAGGATTAGAATTCTAAGGGACCTTGACAAATTGGAGAATTGGTCTGAAATCAACAAGATGAAATTCAATAAAGACAAGTGCAAAGTATTTCACTTAGGAAAGAAAAATCAAATGCACAACTACAAAATGGGGAATAATTGGCTAGGTGGCAGTACAGCTGGAAAGGATTTCAGTCCTGGGGGTTATAGTAGATCACAAATTGAATGAGCCAACACTGCGGTGCAGTTGCAAAAAAGGCTAATATCATTCTGGGGCATATTAGAAGGAATGCCAAATGTAAGACATGGGTGGTAATTGTCCCGCTCTATTTGGCACTGGTGAGGCCTCAGCTGGAGTACTGAGTCCAATTCTGGGTGCCACACTTTAGAAAAGATGTGGATCAAATTGGAGAGTCCAAAGGAGAGCAATAAAAACGATAAAAGGTTTAGAAAACCTAACCTATGAGGAAAGGTTAAAAAACTGGGCATGTTTAGTCTTGAGAAAAGAAGACTGAGGGGGGAACCTGATAAGTCTTCAACTATGTTGAGGGCTGTTATGAAGAGGATGGTGATCAGTTGTTCCCTGTGTCCACTGAAATTAGAACAAGAAATAAGGGGCTTAATCTGCAGCAAGGGAGATTTAAGTTAGATATTAGGAAAAACTTTCTAACTAGAAGAGTAGTTAAGCTCTAGAATAGACTTCCAAGGGAGGTTGTGGAATCCCCATCACTAATGGTTTTTAAGAACAGGTTAAACAATCATCTGTCAAGGATGGTCTATAGATATACTTGGCCTTGCAGCAGTGCAGGGGATAGACTAGATGACCTCTCGAGGTCCCTTCCAACCCTACATTTCTGTGCTTCTATGATTATTGTCTAATAACATATCAGCTGTTTTCAAGATGTAACAATAAACCCTGAGGAGTTGTCTGACCTGGTCAGTGATTGAAATTACAGGCGGGTCATATCATCTGTTAAGCTGAATCTTTGAAAGCGTAGTAAAGGCTCTGGCAATGCAAAGGAACTCCCAATTTTCTGAGTGCAGCAGGAAACTGCCGGAACACCAGATCTTTCAGAGTTCCATCCAGCCCTGAGAAATCTGTTTGAGAAGTGTCAAAATATTTGCATTGGATTTATGCCTTTAAAAAATGATCATGCCATAGAACATGGGAGGGGTGGTTGATACTTGGCTAAGTATGCTGCTTTCTTTCTCAATTTGAAAATTATAGATATGCACAAAGTGTTATTTTGGTTTGAAAATTGCGCACGGCGTAAGTGCCTATTATTGGAGGTGGAATTATTATTATTCCCATAAAGCGCTGTCAGTTGTGCAATAGCAGCATACACAGATTGCTTGATTATTAGCATATATATTAATGGGACACTAAGGAATTTCATAATCATATGACACAAGAGAATTCTCAATGTGGTGTTCATGCAATTTACTTATGCGGAAATGGGCTTAGCAAACTGTGGGATAAGAATATCTTCCATTAGTGCCTTCCATTTGAGGATCCCACAGGGTTTTTACAAGCACTCTTGTGTAGTAGGTACCATCCTTATTTTACACATGGAGAATGCAGAGGCACAGCGAGGTTAAGTGACTTGGTTGAGGTCACACAGGAAAATCTGTGGCAGAGCCAGGAATCCCATCAGGTCTCACTCTTTCCAAACTCGTATTTGAATTACCAGACCATCCTAGTCTATCAAAGGGCTTCTCAGAACCAGAGAAAACCATATAGCTACAAGCAACAAAGCATGCGTCTGACGAAGTGGGTATTCACCCACAAAAGCTTATGCTCCAATACATCTGTTAGTCTATAAGGTGCCACAGGACTCTTTGTTGCTTTTTACAGATCCAGACTAACACGGCTACCCCTCTGATACATATAGCTACAGTAATACACTGTTTTCTATTTCTTTTTTGCTTATATGCTTTGTCATTAATATTTAGTTCTCTATAGATTTATATATATTTACCTACTGCTTCACAGAACAGCACAATATTAAATTCCACAGTGATTGATGCCTTAGAAAAACTTTAGATAAGTACATATACAGCTGAAAACTAGAAATGGGCAAAAAATGGATGCTTGAATCCAAACCCCTTCAATCGTTGAGATGGGGAAGAGTCTCAAGTTTGGATCACGTCCCGGATAGATACAAAACTGCAAGGAACCTATTTTCTAGTTCCAGTATTGATGCAGATGTGACTGAAACAGATGTCCTTGCAAGACTTCAATCCGACATGGCATGAATCTGGTGAGATCAGCCCACAGTATGAGTTTGCAGGACTTCAGCACCATAGACGCCAAATTTAAACCCGAGAGCTAATTAGGACTGAAATCTACCCCAAATCTCATCTGGATCTGGATAGAGATATGAACACTTCAATTAAAATAGGAAAAAAAGTACTGCATCAAAATCTAACATGAGTGGTGGGTCATGTTCTCTGGAAGTCCTGGATTTCTAAGGCTAACTGACTGGAATTTCTGGCTTATACATGCCTGAATCCCTCTGACACAGTGTTTCTCAACAACTGATCTGTGCACTGGTGCCAGTCCCTGAGATTTCCCTGATACAGTTTAGGAAGGCAGCAAGCTGGTCCCTGGTATCAAAAAGATAGAGAAACACTGCCTAACAGACCTGTGGTGTATGCAGCTATGTAACTGAAAGGAGAGGTTGTCATAGTGTTTTCTGACTCATGCAGCATGGCATATTTCTATAGTGCTTTCCAAACATCAAAACTGACATTTTCAAAAGGGGCCATTCATTTGGGGTCTTTTAATTTCTGGGACACCTTTACGGCTGATATTTCAGAGTGGCTGAGCCACAATGGGAACTGCAGCTACTCAGTCATTTTTTTAAATATTGACCTAACAGTTATATCAAAATGAGCATAGCGCTTGTAAGAGTCTGCACCAACTTAAAAGAAAGATTCCCTAATATCACGAGTCAGGACCCCAGGGCGTCTCCTCAAAGGACAGGTGATTTTCTGTTGTTGTTTGTTGTTTTTTTGCCGCCTTCTGCATCTTATTTTATACCTTTTCCTTCTGCACCCTTGAGAATGGTGATGCTCCATCTGTACTGACTTGCATTTGCAATGTCTTTCCCCCAAGAGAGCATTTCAGTGCAGAATTCTGGGCAGTGGGAGCTGAACATGTTCCCTTTTTGGGGAAAGGAAAGCAAAACATTTTGAGCCAAATGCTACCCTTTGGGATGTGAACATGGCCGTGATGTAGGAGGGAGTGGGACATGTGCAACTGAGGGCAGAATCTGGCCTTTAAGTGGGAAATCTAGACTTATGGGGAGCAAACTCCATTCTCTGTTACATCCGGAGTAACCCTTTGACTTCTATATGGCACCAAGGTGGCTGTATCTCCTCTAACCTTGGATACATGGAGTGAATGGTAGCTCATGAGGACTCCTGCATCACACTTCTATTTCAACATAACCTCGCTGGGAATCCTCTACCTGAGCCATGGATCAACCCCCTCTGCCTCTGAGAATGCCTTCAAACTGAGAACAAGCCTCATCCCTATTGCCTAAGCCTCATCCCTTAGGGAAGAAACATGCCAGTCCTGGCCTCCAATGCTTGGAATCCTGCCATCGCCTCATTTTCACAAGAGAGACCAAAGCCGTCACGTGGTAACACTCTGGGAAGTATTAAGGATGTAGTCCATGTTGTTCAAATGCTGATTGCAGGAGGGCTTGTTCCATGTGAGCACTCTCAAAGTGGCCATCGCTCCTGGCATAGGTCCATCTGCATATGGAGGACCTTGTTCTAATCTCCCATCAGTTTCGACACAGAAGTAACTCCATCAGCTTCAACAGAGCTGCTACCCCTAGTTTCCAAGGTGTGCATGAGATTAGAATTAGGCCCAGAGGATGCAAACCCATGTCTATTTTTTACTGTAGTAGACGTGCCTAGCCTTATTCTGCTCTCACACCAGAAGGCTTGAAATCAATGGGTTGAAATCAATGGATCCATCAGATCCTCAGCTGGTATAAGTCAGCGTAGTGCTGACTTCAATGGATCAACACTAGGTTCCACCAGCCAAGGCTCTGGCCCACAACGTGTTTATACCAGAGCAAAATTTGTGTAGGTGTGATCAGCCTTGGTGTGTTTGTCTATTTATACAGTAGCTAATTATTTTGCCTGTTGTTTAACTGACATTTCCCTTCTGCAGATTAACTCTGTCACAGCTTCTTCTATTATCCTCATACCGGCATCTATCTGCCTTGTTTTGGGGATAAAGGAAATATTCAGTAGCGTGGTTTGACATACCCTCAACAGCAGGTCTGCAGAATGAATGCAGCATGTCCTTTCCTTTGCTTCTTGGCCATGGCGCAGGCCAGCGAAATGGATGTGTTGGAACAAGCAGAATGAGAAATTCTGCCTGCAGATTGCAGGTATAACAGTCCTGGGTGTCCTGCCTCATATGGGACACTCACATTTCAGTGTTAGAGTCAGGGCAGGAGGAAGGGTCAGTGATAGTGCAACATGCTAGCTAAGACCCCGATTCGGCAAAGACTTATGCACAAGCCTAATTTTGTCCATTGTGAATAGTCCCATTGAAGTCAATGGAACTACTTACACTGTGTATAAGAATGGCCAGACTGGGTCAGACCAACAGTCCATCTAGCCCAGGATCCTGTCTTCCGACAGTGGCTGGTACCAGACACTTCAGAGGAAATGAACAGAACAGGGCAATTGTCTAGTGATCCATTCCCTGTCATCCCATCCCAGCTTCTGGCAATCATACATACGTTTTTCAGGATCAGGGCCTAAGTGTGTCATGTGCCCTTTACTGGCTGGTCTACATAGAGGATAACAGCCTGCTACTGCTACAAACAAAGTTACCCCCTTTCACTGAAATGGTACAGGCCTGTGTTTTGGTGCTAAAATTTTCATCAGTGCTAGAAGCCATGTTACAGCAGTAGATTTTGATGAATTTGATATTAATAAATTTTAGCCATCTGAAAAATGAGATTGTTTTATATGTCTTAAGTCTATTTTGTTGGTGTACGATCAAAATGAGCATGTACATGTGTGTACTACTGCTCTTATTGGATGAAATGAAAATGGCTCACAGGGCCGGCGCAACCCATTAGGCGACCTAGGCGGTCGCCTAGGGCGCTACTATTTGGGGGGCGCTGGCGCCCCGGTCGTCAGCGGAATTTTGGGGGCGGGACCTTCCGCCGCCTAGGGCGCCGAAAAGGCTGGTGGCGCTCCTGATGGCTCATCCATATGTCATAGGTCTTATACTGCTGACGGCTAGGGGAGAGTCTCTTTTCATTCAAATGGCTGAGGCCTGAGGGTTTGAAGCTTCCTGGGTAGTCATGGACTTGTTACAGTAGGCTTGAATCTATTTGTTCTGAACAAATCACATAACATTTAAAGGAAACGCAAAACTGACAACATCATCATCAACCACAAATGTCAGGACTGGATGAAATCCCTGAGCTAATGGAGTCTGGCCCCAGTCTACACTCCACGTGGCTATGGATTCCAACATGCGTGCTCTGGACTTCTTTGAATAACACTGCTGTTGGCAGTATCTTTATCCCTGCTGTATGTTGTTCCTTCATTACCCAGCCATGAGGGATTTGTCTCTCTTCTAATTGACAAACACAAAGGATGGGAAGGTTGGACAAAACTCGCTCATGTATCATTTGCATCCTTCTAAATTGCATTGTGTGTGCAGCTGTTCAGTCAAATCGCCCACCGAGTTTATTTTTGTCCCAGAGAGGAAACGGAGACGGGTGTTCTCTCTATTAGGGCAGATCTGAGATCAAAGAATCATATATGCAGCTCAGGAGACACCTTTGCTAGGTTTTGGGTTGGAGTGAGATTATAACAGGACAACATTGAGATTATAACTGGCAAAGTTTTAACCAAAACTCAGCACATCTCTAGCAGATTTACACTGGCACCTGTTGAAATGCTCCTTTCATTTCATTCACAGAAAGTGGGGCGTCTTCCAAGAAAGCAAGAATTAAAAACTGGTCACTGGCCCAGGAGATAAAAGCATTTTCCACAAGGCCTGTCAAGCCAATATTAAACGGATCTCTGTTTAGCAATAATTAAACTCTATTTCTTCCCTTGTGTCACTCACCAATTTGGTTTATGCCTCTGGAGCAGGAAGAGCCAGTGACATTTATGGCCAGCTTTTTGTTGGCACGAAAGACAAGGGTGGGCTTGTGAAACCTGAAGAGTGCTTTTGTGTGTGCTGCTAGTCAGCTGTCCAAAGTTGGTGTTTGCTTATGGCTGTTGTGATAACAATTAACAGAACAGGAAATAAAGGACTGATTGATTTACGCACACACAGCATGATGCATGTAATTTAGACACAAACAATGCCATACAAAGTGGGAGTTGACCTGCCTTTCAAATGCGTTTCTAGGGGCACTTCAGGGTGTTGCTTTTCAACTAGTAAAACCCCTACCAGGCTACTTTCCGCCACACTTAGGGACAATGGGCCTGTGCAAGGGAGAACTCATCACAGGATGTGCTCCCCTTGCAGCTGGGCACGGCCTAGCAGTCTCTCCTCCTCTAGCACCTTCTGTTGATGGTCGCTCCTGCCCTGCAGCAGTTTGCTTCTTCTTGTGACTCAGCCCTCCAGCCTGAATCCCACCTCTCTCAGGGTAACAAAGTCCAAGCAAATAACTGTGCCAATCCTTATGTCCGGTCTTCAGCCCTCAACTCTGTATGTATAAATATCTTCTTACTGTATGTTCCATTCTATGCATCCGAAGAAGTGGACTGTAGCCCACAAAAGCTTATGCTCAAATAAATTTGTTAGTCTCTAAGGTGCCACAAGTACTCCTGTTCCTTTTGCTGATACAGACTAACACGGTTGCTACTCTGAAATCTGGGGTCACTGTACTTCTTCTCTCAGGACTTTCAACTGCCCTTTATCCCCTTCTTAGGGCCTCCCACTACACTTGGTTCCAGTCTAGGGACCCTATAAACCTGTCAGTGGGCCTCTCCCACAACCCCTCGAAGTTTCACCCTTCTTTCAGGGCCACGACTCACAGGCTCTCCCCTGAAATCCCCCAATAAACCCCAAAACCCAAAGTATAAACTTAACCCAACGTCTGCCCTCCCCAGGCTTGACCTTTCAAGCCTCTGAAGTTCCCCTTGCTCTGTTCCTCAGTTGAATGCCTCAAAGGGCTCTCTCCCTAGGAGCCCAGATCCTGCCCTTTTATCAGGGATCCTCATCACTGGAGCTTGTTCTACTTCCCATGTCTCTCCTGGCCTCTTGCCAGACTCTGCTACTCAAGAGATGGTCCCCGGGGCTTCTTCTATGGCCCTGCTGCTCTCTCAAATGCCCGGAAAGGTACTGTAGCATCCTTTCCCTCTGTCCCTGCAGCCTCTTTCTAATCTGTGCTTCCTTTCATTATAGTCGCTGCCCAGCTCCATCTTTAATTAGGCCAGGCTCACCCAAGCCACTCAGGCCGACCTTAACCCTTTCAGATCTAGTATAAACTAAAAACATCCGCACACAGACTTGCACTGAAGTACCAAAAGGTGCTCATTCAAACCCTTATTATGGTGCAAGTGTGCATGTCTGTAGACCAGTCCCTGTTTTGACAGCCTCACGTGGGTGCACTGGCAGATCCCTGAGTCTGAACAGAGCTCAGTGGAACCTGTCGCTGTTGTATATGAATGCCTCACAATCGTTCTAATGGGGAAGCATTATCCCCCTTGCATCGAGGGACAGAAAGATTAAGTGACTTGCCCAACATCACCCAGGCAGTCTGTGGCAGAGCAGGAGGATTGAACCTGCGTTTCCAAAATCTTCCTCAATGCCCTGAGGTTTCTTTTAATCTGACTGTCATCTGTGTAAGACAGATGGTTGCTGTGGGCTAATCTTGAGTACACTGAGAGCTGGATCTCCTCCATGCAATATTCCCTTCCTCACCCCCAATAAACAAGACCAGATGCTGTTTGCAAATCATTTCCCCGGTTATAAGCATTTGGTTCTGTAATCTTTTGGCTACTTTGATTTACTAAACTCGGTCCATAAAACTCTGAAAGCTAGAGCAGGATTTTATTCTTGGTAATGGAGGAAATAGTTGGCCAGAATATTTAGCATGACTTAGTTCAAGAGAATGATCTTTAAATTGAAGTTAACTTGCTGGAGGCAAAAGGTCCCTTGATTCAGACATATAGAGCCCTGCAAATCTGTGGATATCCACGGACCATGTTTGCAGATCGGGGATCGGATGTGGATACAAATTTTGTATCTGTGCAGGGCTCGACAGACACAATAAATGGACTGATGGCTTGTATCCCAGTAACTTTCCTGCGTTGTCCAAATGCTGTGGTTTACAGAGATGTGCTTCCTCTGGGACTAACATACCCTGGCCTTAAAACTCCCTCAGAGTCCAAACACGAAAGGTCTAGAATAGGTGCTCATACCCAGACCCTCTGCTCATTTGGAACTGGTTCCAAATGACATGGCTTCAAGCCCATTCTTCTTTCTAGGGGACATAAGGGATGACCCTCTTAGGGTTGTGAGCACCCCACCTATTCCCAGTGAAGTCAATAGGATTTGAAAGTGCCATGTGCCAATTGTAAAGAATCCCAGAAAGAGTCGCTTTCTTCTAACACTGATCAAGAGACTTTATTAGAATAAAGAAATTTGTGTCACCTTTAAAACTATTCTGCTTCTCTTTCTCTCTCTCTCTCTCTGTCACTGCTTCTGCCTAGAACCTTTCCCCAGCCACCTCACCTGTGCTGCCTCCTGCTACAGATTTAAAGAAACAGCACACACCTCCTCTAAGATGGTGCTCAGCACCTTTCAGGATTGGACCCATACGCAGCTATGGAGTAGAGATTATCATAAAGGGGCATGTCCTTCCAAGACAGAGATTGTGGCTTGAATATATGAAGCAGGGTAGATTAATTAGGAAAGCAGTGTGTATTTTCCTTAGAAATGGTTAGTCCAGAGTCACTCGTGCTGTGACATTTGCTACACGGGATTTCTTGAGAGCCAACCTGATGGTTTTCTTAAAAGCTACTTTGAAAAAAACATCCACCTTTATTTATAAATGTCCTTCTCCAATGAGGGCACGACAGGCTCTGGAACGCTCTCCAGCTTGACAGGGAGCCTGGGATAGAAGATGCTATACATAACAATAACAATACACCTATAGTGATGTTTCTATCCTTAGACCTCAAAACACTTTAAAAAGTGTGGCTAAGCACTATCATCCTCTGAGATTAGGAAACTGAGGCACAGAGTAGTTAAATGAGTTGCCCAAGGTCAATGGCAGAGGTGGGTCTTCTGACCCTCTCCACCCCCCGTTCAGTGCCCCACCCATACTGCTTCCTGAATAGCACAGAAGTACAAAACATTATTATTATTCTAGGCAAGAGTTAGTGGCATCCTTCAGGGCTCTGCATTCAAGACCTTTATGGATTTTGGATTGTGTATATTAAAGTAGAGTTAGACGCAGGGGGATGAGCTATCTAATGCAGGGTTTTATACCGAGTTACCTTTGCTGCAGTCACCTAGCTGAGCTCTTGCTCTGGGAGTTTCTTAGACTTGTCCCATGTTCTGGGCTAATTAGTTAATGTCTGTGCAGCGCCTTGAAGATGTAAAAAGCATGGCATAAATATTAAATGTAATTATTAGCAAGTAAGTATTAATTATCCTTCTGGTTAGATTTTGTTAAGGCCTCCAAAGACCTTCAGGCATGGGTGCCTCAATACATTCACACTTATTAATTAGTATTATTATGTAACCATTATACAGAAACATTGAGTTGATAAGTTGCTAATGGGGATGGGCCTGAATCAAAGCCCTGGCTCTCATCAGTTCCAAACTTTGGGGAAATTTCATGTGCGGGTCAACTCCTAAATTGGGCCAAACTCTCCAGAACGTTGGGAACGTTCAGCTATGGAACTGAATCTGAATTTGTCACTAAGTCCTATGCCTGGTAGATAAATGTATATGCAGTTGATTTTTATGGGTTTATTTATTTGCATTTAATCTCTGTGAAGCACATTGATGAAGAGCGCTGTTTAATTGCTAGGTATTATTATGCTAACAACAACAACAACAACAACAAATATTTACACAAATTAGGATAGTTAGACTTCTGCTTGCAATTAATTCCAGGTGCAAAGTTGTTGACACAAAATTGAAATCTGCTTTTAAAAACTGTGACCTTTACCTCTTACGTAGTCAACTACTTTCAGCTCTTTAGACTCTACAGTGACAGTTACTGTAGGAAGCCCTAAGATAGCTGGATACTAGTATAGCCACACTTTCCCTTCCCTGTCTCCTTCCTCAATAGCTTCAGAATATGTGGCAACTTGCAACTTATGAGAAATGAACAATAACAGCCATGAATATTGTCAAGGCAACACACTGCAGAGCTGGGCCCTAATTCTCTTGTGTCTTGCACCATGCGTTGTCATTTACTCCAGTGCAAAGTGGATGTAAAATACCACCAATTCCAATATGTTAGCATTTTTAGACCCTACGTTGGAGGTGTGTAAATCACTACACAAGGTGCAGGGCAACAGAGAATAGGGCTGTTGGTCAGAAAATCTCAAAACAGCTGCAAATGGGCATTTTAAAGAGAGTTTCCAGAAATGTTTGTTTTCTTCCTATTTTCCTCCAGCTCAGGACACACGGGGTGAAATCCTGGCTCCATTGAAGCCAATGGGGACATTGCCGTTGATTTCAGTGGGAATCAGGATTTTTCCCAAGGAAGAGAAACCACTGGTTACTGAGAAGCCCTTTGATACTTGATTGGATTGCATTTAGCTTTGGCAACACTTGTCTTCCTTGTCACGCTAGTAAAGCTCAATGAACTGAAACTGAAACTGAATACGGTGCAAGCTGTACCTGTGAACTCCAATGGGGAACTGTTGGACTGTGCACCCAGCGAGGAACCTGGATGAAAATGATTCTCTGGCACCAGCAGGAATGATCCTACGCTTTTATTTGAGCACTAACTGCTGCACGTTTTCCTCCAGCCGCCATGAGACTGATGATTCCCATGGTGCTGTGACCTTTGGCTGAGTGTTGGGGCTATTTTTGGAAACTTTCAGAATGTTCCAGGAGTGCCCTTCACCGCTGCACATGTGCAGAATCTTTGGATACGGCTTAGCTACAGCAGGCCTTTGTGTGCAACCAAAAAACAGAGAGCCAATTAAAAATCCTGGCTGTGAGACCTCTCTGGTCATCCAAGTGACTGTGCTCCCATGTACTGATCCCGAGGAGTATAGGAATTGCAACCAGGTGCAGGCCTGGAATAAAGTAAACTCATCTTCAGAATCCGTGTTTAATACATAATCACTAGAGAAGGGCCTGAGCTGCAAAGCTGAGATCTGGTTCCAAAGTCTGGGTCGGAGGATTCGGATCCAGAGTTTCAGTTCAGTCCATTATACAGATGGGGGTCAGCTGAAAAATGCAGGTCTGGATCAAAATCTGAACTGTTCCTAAATTCGGGGTTATTCAGATCTCAAACCTTGGTCACTCATCATTAATATTAACTGTTTCATGGCTGACTTCTTAACCAAGTAACTGTACACCCAGCAAGTGTGATTTACCCATTGTTACCCAACATGAGCCCTGTCTTCACTAGATTTTGTTTGGCCCTGTAATTCCTAACAGGTGCAGCTCCACTGGCAGAAACTGTACTGTACTGGTCATGAGACACACACAGACTCAGGTACGTTTACCATTGTATCATCTAACCCTATTAGGTGAAACAATGGTAACAACAGCTGCACCCTCTCTACACCACAGATGCAACCACTGGAGTGAGTTCATCCCTGATGTAAATCCACTCAGGCTCATGGTTTGAAACTAGGGATAGCCTTGGCTCTTTGTTTCCATGCTGCATTGTGCACTGTTTGGGCCAGATCCTCAGCTGGTCCAATTACTTCAATGGACCTACGCTGACTTACCCCAGCTGAGAATCTGGCCCCGTATCTTCAGTTATTGTAATCTCCTGGTTCATACTGGTGAATATGTTGAGGGATCCGGTTAGCCCCAGAAAAGCTTGAGTATCTTAATTATTCCTCACGTTAGTTGGAATCTCTGTGTGTAACATTAAAAAGAACAGGAGTACTTGTGGCACCTTAGAGACTAACAAATTTATTTGAGCATAAGCTTTCGTGGGCTACAGCCCACTTCATCAGATGCATGTAGTGGAAAATACAGTAACATTGTTGCTGTTATTCAAAAACCCGATGGGAACCCTTTAACTCTGCCTGGTTTGGGCACAAATATCTACTTGCCGAAACTAAGGGGGAAAGATATGGCATCCCGGGGAAAACTTAAAATAATTACTGAGGGGTTTTGGACGCAGCAGCAGCAGCTGCTGTCTGATCAAGCATCTGAGAGAGTCTGTTCTTAACATGATAGAAACCTTAAGGAAATTGTCCCTAGAAGATAGCCCATGTGGCACAGGGATAATACCTACCATCGGCAGGTTTGGTCAATGGTAGTAACTGCCCGAAGGCCTGATCCTCCTCTCAGGCCATGGGTACACTATGAGTTATGACAGTGTAGCTATGCTGCTGTAGTGTGGCTGCTTCCTATATTGACAGAAGGAGTTTTTCCATTGCTGTAGGTAATCCACCTCCCTGAGCAGCGGTAGCTAGGTCGATAGAAGCAGTCTTCTGTCAGCCTAGCAGTGTCTATACTGAGAGTTAGGTCTCTCAGGCGTGTGACTTTTTCACATCCCAGAGCAACCTAGCTATTTCAATCTAAATTTAAAGTGTAGACCAGGCCGGATTTACACTATTCCCCCCCCCCAATGATAATCGTCTGATTCTCCAGTAGAACTGGAATGAGTGAGAGGAGAGTCAGTCTTAAGTCATCACCTTAAAACATCCCCTAAAAGTTTTCTTCCAGTACAATTTTGTGCAGACTTTGCTTGCCGAGCAGGGTGACAGGTACCTTGAAAATACTTAGGTAGACACAGATAGACACATGTCACTATGGCTATGTCAGGACCAGATTCCCCTCTGGTTTGCACAATGGCACGTGGGTAGCTGTGCAGATGGTGGGTAACAGCTACCCAGAGCGGGAGGGGAGTAGCCGTCGTGGGGCTGCTCTGTTCCATCTTCGCACAACTGGGTAGGACTGGATGGGGAATGGGGAGAGTCTGGGCTCTGCTCACACAATGCACTGGCTAGAGAAGCTAGGTTGGTTTGCTGGCGGAAGTAGCTTCACCAGGTATTGGATCTGGCAGGAAGTACCCCCCCCCCCGGCAGGGGGTAGCTCTGATTCTTCCTTGGGGCTCTTGGCAAAGGAAGTCTTAAATCTGTCCCTGTGCTGTGCGGGGGTAGAAGAGACTGGAATCATAGAATCATAGAAGATTAGGGTTGGAAGAGACCTCAGGAGGTCATCTAGTCCCACCCCCTGCTCAAAGCAGGACCAATCCCCAACTAAATCATCCCAGCCAGGGCTTTGTCAAGCCGGGCCTTAAAAACCTCTAAGGATGGAGATTCCACCACCTCCAGCAAAAGCTTTGCTAAAGTCAAGGTATATCACATTCACCGCTTTCCCCATATCCACAGAGCCAGTTATCTCATCATAGAAGGCAATTAGATTGGTCAGGCATGACTTGCCCTTGGTGAGTTCATGCTGACTGTTCCTGATCACCTTCTTCTCCTCCAAGTGCTTCAAAATGGATTCCTTGAGGACCTGCTCCATGATTTTTCCAGGGACTGAGGGGAGGCTGACCAGTCTGTAGTTCCCCGGATTCTCCTTCTTCCTTTTTTAAAAGATGGGCACTATGTTTGCCTTTTTCCAATCATCTGGGGCCTTCCCCGATCGCCACGAGTTTTCAAAGATAATGGCCAATGGCTCTGCAATCACATCAGCCAACTCTCTTAGCACCCTCGGATGCAGCGCATCCGGCCCCATGAAATCCAGTATTGCTAATCCAAAGGTTCAAAAAGCATAAACCTGGACCCCCCTCAAATAATGAAAGTGGTCTTAAAAATCAAGAGATATTTTAAAAAGAAATTATACATGCTGGGTTCTTTTTATTTGCCCTTTGAATTTTGAGACTTTTGGGTGCACTTGAGTCACTTTTTATAACTTTTCTCTGCAACCATGAGAGTTCAAAACATACTTTTTAAAAAACTGAAAGCTGGGATTCCCATGCAGTCCCACAACTCCAGGAGCCGGGGCTTTAAGTAAAACGCCAAATATCCTGAGACTTGTGATAAAATTGTGCGAACTGGCAAAACTGGGAATATCCATTGCAATGCATGGCTGTACAGGCAACCTAACAGAAACCTGGGTGGCAGGTATTTCTTTGCTTAGCTTTATGAATCAAGAAGAGGTGCCTATCTGAGCACCTCTGACAACCACCTAAATATACTACTCCCCAAAGAAACAGACAGCATCTCCATATCCTAGACTAACAACTAAATAACCAGCAACACAGCCATTAACCAAATCCCCCTATAGATCACCCCCAACAGTACCTACTTCTTGAGCAGCACTTCTAAAATGATGAGCATTCTGCCATGCCCTGAAGATTGACAGATACATGCCATTGCAGACCACAGTGGGGAATATGTCCCAAAGAAAAGGGGCCTGACAAAGAATGCTCTCTGGGGGAAGCCCCTTCACAATCATACTGAGTGGGGGACCCAGTTCTTATGTCCCTGCTAATCTGTTGTGGCAGTATGGCACAGTGAGAGAGATGCTGCTGCAGGTAGGAAGGTCTGAAGACATTTAGAGCTTTCTAGTTCAATACCAATGGCTTACCCTCTGCCCCAAAATGTGTAGGCAGCCAGTGCAGATCTTGGAGCACCAGTTGCCTATGCTCCCAGAAAGAAATTCTGCATCCTTAGCAGCCTACTGTGTTCTGCACTAACTTTAATTTCCAAATGGATTTTCAGCTCAATGCCTCCTTCTGTGATGGGAGTGCTCTGTGTCTATATATATCTATGGAAATAGGTCATTAATAGACAAGGTCCTAATAGATGGTGCTCAAGAATCTGTAGCATATTTTGAGGCTAGGAACTATCACGAGATTTTTAAAAAGTATACATAATACATTTTGGGATCTTTTTATTTGCCTTCCATTGTCAGAGCACGTTTTCAAGCTTTTCTCTGCCACCACAAGGGCTGGAACCTTAAGTTTTATTTTTAAATGAAAGCTGAAATTCCAAGGTAGTAACCAAACTCCGACAGTGGGAGCTCCAGCTCGAAGAGAAACAGCACATGTAGTGAGACTTGCGATAAGATTGCATGAATTGGCAACACTGCTGTTCACATTCAGACCCCTCTTACACCTGCTTCTCCCATGCTCCTTACCGTGAACCAAGCTTATTTGTGTGTATGTGTATTGACTTGTTTGGTGCAACAGGTGATCTTGGACAGAGAGCCAGACAACAGGCAACATATATATTATTGTCATTCCCCTTTCTCCTTGCCTTTGAATATGTGTCTGTGCGTAGATTGTGACCCCCTCTGAACACCATCTTTCTCCAGCATTTGGAAATCGCCTGGCAAATATCGGCTGCTGCCCTGATTACGTAATAAATAATTTATTATAGAGTGTGCTGGTCCGAATATGAGAACTTAGCTTTCCTTGTACATTTGAATATGGGTCATGAAGGAGAGGGCCTATCAAAATATAACGTAAGAGCTGATAAGACAGAATTCAGGGGGGCTAGACCAAACAGCATGAGATTTCTGTTGTATTGGCAGGAAGAGAGCTAGTACCGTGAGCTGTGCCTGCACACTGCCCAGCCTGTTGCTGCCTGACTGCTGTCCTGCCCTGATACACAGCGTGATCGCCAGTGCGATAGGTGCATTTGGACAGAGAGAACCAGCCATGGGTGCCTGTTAAAAGGCTGATGAAGGCCGAGATGAACTCTGCCCGCCGCTATAGGAAATGTCCTCCTGGGGCAGTGGGGCATCGTGTGCCTGCCAAAGCCTTGGGCTGCTGTGGCACACCACGAGAGGGGAGAATGCACAGAAGGGTTCTCTGCGTGGATTGAAAGAAAAGAGGCATCGATGGAGCCAGCTCCAGTGTGGCTGGAGCAGGGAGGGATACATGACTGCTCCCCATGCCAACAAGGCTGAAGGGAGGTGTTACCACTGCTGCCCTCCATCTTGATTTCTGCTGGGGGAAAAGGGGATGCTTTAGTTTATGTCTGTGGCTCCATAGAAGGCCTGTTGGCACAGGCTGCTAAGGGTGGTGGTGAAGCAGCTTGTCCTATGCTACCTTGATCATACTACCTCCCTCCCCAGTATTGACCAGTTCTTGGCCAGCACTAGCCTGCGCAGTGCAAGAGAGAAACTGTGCTATGACATCCTCTCCTCCTGGGGGTTTGCTTTCCAGGGACCCTGCACTAAGGTTTGCACTAGCGTTTTGGCTGCTGGAGCAAACCGGGGTTAGTTCTCTTGTTGGGCCAGATCCTCACCTCCCACTTCAACAGAGCTTCACTAATTTACACCAGCTGAGGGTCTGGTCTGTGACTAACAAATGCTCTTGGGGTGAAATTCACCTTTGTGCAGAGAGCAGGCACAAGGACTATGTACCACCTAGATCTTACTTATAGGCCAGATCCTCAGCTGGTGTAAAATGACTTGGATGCTGATGTGCATGAGCTGAGGATCTGGCCTGAGGTGGGACTTAACTAGACCACTGGCTTTGTGCTGGTCCTCTGCCCCAGGGTGAATTTCACCCACTGCCTGTTTGCTCCAGCACTAACCGCCTCAGTGGGATTTTCAGACGCACTCAGCATTGGTGTAATCCTGCTCCCATTGAAGCCAGGTGTAAAACTCCTATTGATTTCAGTCGGAGCAGAATTAGGCAACCTCTGAACCAAATGATTTCCCTTTCCTTATTTCTAAGCAGGGCTGGTCCAAAAAATTACCAGCAATTTTTGAACAGGAAATTGGATTTTTGATTAAACAGAAATTTTTGTGGAAAGTATTGGCTTTCTTAGAACATTTTCAATATTTTTGTCAGAAAAATGAAAAATTTCAGCCAAAATTTTTGGTTGCTGAAAACTAATTTTGTTGTTGTTCTCTTTTGATGAAAATTCCCCATTTTCTGCTCAGCTCCATATTTAAGGTTTCTTTTCTTCTCTTCGAGGCTAGATCTTTTCTTCCTTCAGGCCGCCTGCACTTTCACCGCAGTCTGAAGCTGATGTTTCATTTGGAAAATGAACTAAACTCCTCTCTGGTTTCCTTTTGTTTTGACACTTAGGACTGTGCAGATTTATAGACTTTCCTGTGTCGTAAGTTCATTTTCTTCTTTTATTTACTTTTCGCTGCAGCGTGTTCCGAGTGAGATCTCATTCTGCCTCCGAGCTGAGCTGACCTGCCAAGGGGAGCTGATCCATAAATCTTTCCT
Organism: Platysternon megacephalum; assembly: GCA_003942145.1. Lineage (NCBI taxonomy): Eukaryota > Metazoa > Chordata > Testudines > Platysternidae > Platysternon > Platysternon megacephalum. The sequence goes on from QXTE01000097.1 coordinate 4,431,739, forward strand.
TCCTTCTTCTTTCTTTCCAAAACAGAATTAGCTGACTTTGCCCAGGAGGAGAAACTGTTCTGCCATTGCCGGCAGTCAAACAGTGCAATTAATTAGTGCTTTCCCTTTTCTCCTCTAGTTTGTATTTGTCTGTGTCAAAGGTATGCAGCATAGATCGCACAGAGCCCAGAGGTGCAGGGGAGAAGAAAAAAAAAAAGATTTGTCTGAAGTATTTAATTTTCATTAAACTTTTGAAATGTGATCCGGTGGGGGTTGTGGTGGTATATATTTGTCATGTCCAGTGGTCATAAGGAGTTTAATCAAAACCTTCCAACAGATGGTTGGAGGTGACTTCAGGTCGGTCTGATGAAAAGCAAGTGTTTTCAGTTCCTGTTAGCACATTTGGGCTCAGAAACGGCTCAGGGGAACCTGATTCTCCATTGGCTTGCACCTTGTGTTCACATCTGTGGGAAGTGGATGTAACACGCTGCCATAGGGATCTGAGAAATGAGCCTGCTTTGACTGGTAAAAATTCTTACTCTGGATTAAATCCTTTTGGGGAAATGGGATGATTTTCCTGCTGTTTTCTTGGTGTTCATGATGAAAAAAAAAATCCTTTTGAATTCTGAGTCTTTGTATTTTGTTATGAATATTTTACATGCCTCTAACTAGGAACCAGGACTCCTGGGTTCTATTCCTGGCCCTGCCACGGAGGTAGTATGTGGCATTGAGCAAGTCAGTTAACCTCACTCTGGTTCATTTGTTCACCAGTAAAGTGGACATAGTAATAGTCATTCATCGCATAGGGGCACTGTGAGGCTTGACTGATTTCTTTTAGAAACACTTGGAGATACTCAGACTAAAAGTGCTATAGAAATTCAAAGTATTATTATTATATGACAGCCCGTGGACAAATCAGCCTTAACATCTGGTCACTTCAGGGACAGATACAACCGGACAGTCCAACTGTTGCTGGTGTTGGGTACAGTGATATGGGGAAGTCTATAGTCTGTATCCAACTGAAACTGTTCAGTAAGAGAGAGCTACCGAATGGAAAAACAGCTGTCTCAGCTCCTTTACGTTTGAGACCAAGCAAGTCATGACAGCACTGAGCAGACAGAGCCATTTGCCAATATTTAATTTGTTGTAGATTAAGAAATTGCTTCATTTCCACAATTACTGTGTCTGTCTAGAGAAGGATCCAAACACTTTTGAACTCTGGGATGTTCAGAATCTATATTTGGATCCAAACTTAGGGGTGTTTGAAATCCAGAACTGTTTGGATTTGAATTGTGCAAATGGCATCTAGATACCATAGTGACTGAAACCTTATCAATGGTATATCTAGAGAGAACAGGAAGGGCTTTGCATCCAAAAACCCCCAACCTTTGCGGCACCTAGATTCAGATCAGTTTGTACCCGAGCTTTTTACTTTATGATCTAGAGCCTAGATTCTTCAGTGATCAATGCTCTATAAATTTACCTAGCTAGACTGACCCCTGGGGCCTCCTCAACACCTCACTTACACCTGTATGGCTGGGATTTTGGGAGTTGGGTGCAGGGCCGGCGCAACCCATTAGGCGACCTAGGCGGTCGCCCAGGGCACCAACTTTTGGGGGGCGCCGGCGCCCCAGTTGTCGGTGGAATTTTGGGGGCGGGACCTTCCGCCGCCTCTGTCGGGGGTGGCATTTCGGGGGCGGCATTTCGGGGGCGGGACCTTCCACCGCCTAGGGCGGCGAAAAAGCTGGCGGCGCTGCTGGTTGGGTGCCTAACTCCCTTAGGCTCCTTTGAAAGTCTCAACCATGTCACTCAGCTGGCTACAATGCCGCTACTCCTGATTTAAACCAGTGAAAGAGGAGACCGAGGCTCATAGACTTTGGCCTATTTTTGTAACTGTAACCTTCCCTCAGACAGTGTCAGTAGTCTCAGATCCCAAGTATCTTTCTGAGTGCTCTCCTTGCTGTATCTCTCAACCATCCTGCATGGCAAATTCTCCTTATTCCTTCAGAACTAGGGATGAGAAATCTGAGAAACCTTGTTAGGTACTGGAGTGAAGATGAGGCATCTTCACCGAATTATAGAAATGTAGGGCTGGAAGGGACCTCAAGAAGTCATCTAGCCCATCCCCCATGCCAAGACAGGACAGAGTATACCTAGAAAGAAGCTTAAACATGAAGCTTTCATTGGGGCAGAGACCATCTTTTTGTGCTATGTTTGTACAACACCTAGCACAATGGGTTCCTGGTCTATGAATAGGACCCCTAGATGCTATGGAAATACAAATAAAAATGATTATTTATTATTATTATTATTAATAATGGTCAATTAAAGAGATGCTGCTACAATTGTTTGGCCCAATATTTGACCTACATTTTTTTTAATATTCCTAAATAATAAATGAATAGAAAATAGTTAGAGCCAACAGCTCTAACAAGCTGTTACTGCCTAGCACTCATGAGCAGCCTGACAATAGCAAATCCTTATTTGCGATCCAGCACTCCTGGGTAACAGACCAGATTTTCCTAAGTAAGTAAGTGCTCCCATATAGAGACCAAAATAAATAGGCGCTGAGTTCTTTTGAAAATCTGGCTAGAGGTGTCACAACAGGATCTGCTGGGTGCTGAGCACTTTGGAAAATATGTCCCTTATTTAGGGGCTTAAATGGGAGTTAAGCGCTTTGAAATATGGTCCCACTTGAGGGGACTGAGTATGTGAAAATCTGGACCCATGCTCTTGTGAAATCTGGTCCCTTGTGCTTCCTAGCATTCATCAGTTGTCATACAATAACCAACCATTGTGTCTTACCCTGCATAATAAACATACACGTATAGGCCAGTGATCATGGTACAAGGAAGGAGATTCCCTTTTCCCCTTTACATATTCCCAGTAGCGGCGCCAGCTCTTCCGGCGCCCTAGGCGGCGGAAGGTCCCGCCCCCGAAATGCCGCCCCCAACAGCGGCGGCGGAAGGTCCCGCCTCCAAAATTGAACGGACGGACGGGGCGCCGGCGCCCCCAAAATAGCAGTGCCCTAGGTGACCGCCTAGGTCGCCTAATGGGTTGCGCCGGCCCTGCATATTCCTCTTACATAAGTAGCTTTCGGCAGTCTAAAGAACAATCCCTGACGTCTGAGTTTTTCCTAGCTCTGGGAGCTGTTCTAGCCCTCCCACTGTGCAGCCCCATGTGCCACCCCTAACCCAAAGAGGAAAGTAAATATCACTGATTGCTCTGCTATAAAATACCCTTTGCTAAGCTCCCTACAGGCCAGTCCCTTGTAAAAATGCTTCCCTCTCAAGGTTTCAATCAGCTGGAGCCTTTCAGAAGTTTCTGAGCTTGGGTGATTTATTGCTCTTTAACAATCTTGCGGTTTCTTCCCTGCTACACTGGAAACACGCAGGGGTGTAAAAGAAGAAAGTATCAATTAGATGTCTGGCTGTGGCCAAAAGTCACCTATGTGCAAGAATAGGAATGGCATTTCGGGCTCTGAGAAAAGGTTTGGAGCGTGAGCCCTGCAGCAGGGCAGGGAGATCTTGGGCTCTATACCAGGATTGGGAAGCTGTTAACCAAGACCTCCTTTATATTGGAGTAGGAGATAGAGTGGGCCATATCCATTCCTGTATTGGCACAAGGGATGGTGCTTGCCCTCTCCCTATCCTGGGCCTGCTGGGGGCTGTTAGGGGCCCTCGAGGGATGCCCTGTTATAGCCCAGCTGCTATGGCCCCCACGGATCATAGCAGCAGGACAAAGCATAGGACTGCCACCCAGCACTCCACCAACATGTCTTCGGTCCCACCCAATATCATCGCCTGTGCCAGGGCTTCCTGCCAGGCAGGGCAGGGGTAGAGTTGGCCCCATGGTTCCTGCAGAGGGCCTCCTGCATTGGGGGTATTCTCCTAGCGGGGGGCCTTGCAGCTTGTTTGCCCTGGTGTAGCTGGCCCAAAGGAGGCTGCAGGCTGGGGCGAGCACATCGCCATTCATCAACCACAGTGGCAGAGAAAGAAATGGCAGTGGCCAACTGGCAAGATGGTTCCAATGCAGTGGGCGAGGTTCTGCCCTCAGTTACTCCCATGCAACCCAGCTGGTGTCAATGAGGCTGCGGAAGTATCAGTGAAGGCAGAATTCAAGACACCAGGCACTGTAAAGTGAAGGGCTGAGTTCTACCTATACTTACCCTCTTTGTACAGCCATTGGTGGGCAAATCAGGGCAGAATTTGGCCCAGCAAGCTGGTGGATTTGTAAATCACCATTGTCACGAGGTGCCAAAGGATCCATAGAAACAAAACATCGGTGGTTTTTCCCCCCCATTACACCCAGGGCTGGCGCAACCCATTAGGTGACCTAGGCGGTCGCCTAGGGCGCTGCTATTTTGGGGGCGCCGGCGCCCCTGCCGCCTGTTGAAATTTGGGGGTGGGACCTTCCGCCGCCGCTGTTGGGGGCGGCATTTGGGGGGCGGGACCTTCCGCCGCCTAGGGTGCCGGAAGAGCTGGCGCCGCTACTGATTACACCAGTTAATGGTTGGTGGTAAATTCTTGCCTTGTCTTTTCTTGGATTTCAGGTCTTGTTTTTGTTTCAAATTGAATAAAGTTTTGATGTGGAGGGAAAAATAGCGGTAGAGATCACAGCAATCAGCTGGGTTTTGTAGATCACTGCAGCTACTGGAGAGGTTTGGATAGCACTGCAATCATTTAGTCCGATATGACTAAATTCAGCCATCATTCTTAGGACTGCCCTTTTTAAAGACTTCACCATGATTATGTAATTTTTGATTATCGAGCTGCTAAATGCTGGCTTATTCTTTGGCTTGCTCTGCACTACTCACCATGGGGAGCGTGACTGATTACGTCTGACACCCCTGTCCTCTAGCTCAGAGGCCAATAATAGAATCTAATCCTGGTTGCATGAACAATGAGATTCTGAAAGGATAATTTATCCAGAAAGAGAGAAACTCACAGGCTTTTAACAGCATTTGTAACGTGATTGCTCATTCTCTGAGCCAGATGGTCAACCCCTTACTCTCAATGGTGAAAAGTTGCTCATAGAAGTGGTCCCAATGAGGTCCACAGAACTGCTCGTGTAAACAGGTGCTCATCAGTAGGTGTAAGAGGTTCACAATCTGGCCCAATGATGGTACTCAGACCTGGCCTTTCTAGAGCACCATTTGTCTAAAGCTCTCAAAGCACTTTACAAACATTAATGCATTAAACCGTAACTCCCTAGGTAAATCTTAACTCTGAGGTAAGGCTTATTATTCCAGTGTTACAGATGGGGAAACTGAGGCACAGAAAAGTGATGTGACTTGCCCAAGATCACACAGCAAGTCAGCTGTAAAGCAGTGAATAGAATCCAGGAGTCCTGACCCTACATTTCTTGTTCCTATCGCACCACAATGAAACATACATTCCCCACAAATTGGTCCAGTTTCACTGCACAAAGGTGTCAGAAGATGCCTGATTTACAGGGCTTAGGAACTGGGATGCTGCTGAAGTAGACTCACGCCTGGGTTGGGAAGCCTGGATCGGAATCAGAACTTCCACTAGAGTTTGGGCATGTTTGGATTTGATGTTCCAGAATGGCCCCCTAGCAACAAAGATTGGTGCTCGAGCCAGAGCTGATTTTCTGCCTAGTTCTGAGGGTTAGTACAGCCCTGATGGTCCAGTCTGGGCCCATTTCTAGGGATTCATTTAGTGTCGACAGAGAAGGAGAGTTCCACTGGTTAAATGACTGATGGGCATAAAGTTTGGTTTGATTTCGTCTCTCAATGAAACTAGATGGTAAAGTGAACCACCTCTACTGCATATATCACTCAGGACTAGAACTGAGCAAACAATTGTTTTTTCGGTTTGTTGCCTGAACCTAACAATCCAAAAAAATCATCATTTTGGGTTGACCCCAAACCATATTTTGTTTGTTTTTGTTAAGTTTAGTTTTTGGATTTTTTTTAAAAAACCTTTTTTATTTAAATAGATCTAATGACATTTAGAAATGAAATCTTGTTTTGAAATGAAAAATCAAAATGTTTCATTTTTGAAAGTGCCTAAATGAAACGTTTCAGATGTAAAAAAAACAACAACTCGTTGCTTTGGCCAAAACTATTTGCCCAGGTTGATCTGAATATGCAAATAGTTTTGGGTCATCCCCAAGCTGCATTTTTTGGGGCTAATAAACTCCATCTGGAACTACCCAGCTCTACTTATGACTGAATTGATTATTTATTAGTTGTATTACAGTAGCACCTAGCGAAGGCAACTAGACAAACAAACAGCAGAAGACACTCCTTGCCTCAATCAAGGATCTTACTATGTGAATAGATAAGACAGACAAAGTGGGGGGAGGGGGACGGGGGGGAGAGAGGAGGAAGTGCGGGGGAAGGAAACAGAAGCCCAAAGAGGGGAAGTGACTTGCTAAAAAGGGTCACACAGAAGGTTAGCAGCAGAGCCAGGAATGAAAACCAGGTCTCCTGACTCCCAGTCCAGGGCACTATCCACTTGACAATACTGCCACTGAACTGTACTTCCCTTCTGTGCTTCCTCCTTCCTAGGGTCCCCATCTCTGAGGGCATATCCTCTCATCTCCGTCATCACCCGGCAGCCCTCTGTGGTCCCTCACCTCGGCCCTGCAGCTCCCAGCTCCCGAGCGTTGTCACCCCACTCCTCCTTGGGAGCCACCAGCGCGGAGACACAAGCCAGCGAAACCCATGCCAGCAGCGAGTCGGAAGGGGAGCAGCCCACCCTGCGGTTGAAAAAGCCTCGCCGAAGCCGGACCATCTTCACGGAACTCCAGCTGATGGGGCTGGAGAAGAAATTCCAAAAGCAGAAGTATCTGTCCACGCCAGACAGGTCAGAGGAACGGGATGGGGGTGTGACTGGAGGTGAGGCTGGGAAAGTGGCTCCGGGGCCGGGACCCTTAGGGTAGAATCCTGCCACTGTGAGTTGCAGACCCAGGCTCATGCTACAGCGCTAAAAATATCTGTGTTGGTGTTCAGACTGGAGCCTGAGCTCTAGGAATGGGGGTAGGCTTCAGAACCGGAGCCTGAATGTCTACACAGCTATTTTTCGTGCTGTAGTGTAAGCCTGAGTCTGTAAACCTGGGCTCTGAGACATGCTGCTGCAGGATCCTGCTTGCTGTGTAGGCGTACCCTATGAGACCTAGCCATCTACAGGGGATTCACATACGTGACTCTCAGAAAACCAGAGGAAAGGTAGGTAAAACACTGAGCTCACAAAGGAGAATATAGGGCCCAGTGGAGCCTTGAGCACTATGAGTGAAATCATAGACTCTTAGAACTGGAAGGGACCCCGAGAGGTCGTCTAATCCAGTCCCCTGCTCTCATGGCAGGACTACATATTATCTAGACCATTCCTAACAGGTGTTTTTCCAACCTGCTCTTAAAACTCTCCAATGATGGAGATTCCACAACCGCTCTAGGCAATTTATTCCAGTGCTTAACCACCCTGACAGTTAGGAAGTTTTTCCTAATGTCCAACTTAACCCTCCCTTGCTGCAATTTAAGCCCATTGCTTCTTGTCCTATCCTCAGAGGTTAAGAAAAACAATTCTTTTCCCTCCCCCAACAACCTTTTATGTACTTGAAAACTGTTATCATGTCCCTCCTCAGTCTTCTCTTTTCCGGACTAAACAAACCCAGTTTTTTCAATCTTCCTTCATAGGTCATGTTTCCTAGACCTTTAATAATTTTTGTTGCTCTTCTCTGGACTTTCTCCAATTTGTCCACATCTTTCCTGAAATGTGACGCCCAGAACTGGACACAATATTCCAGTTGAGGCCTAATCATCGCGGAGTAGAGCAGAAGAATTACTTCTCGTGCCTTGTTTACAACACTCCTGCTAATACAGCCCAGAATGATGTTTGCTTTTTTTGCAACAGCGTTACACTGTTGACTCATATTAAGTTTGTGGTCCACTATGACCCCCAGATCCCTTTCTGCCGTACTCCTTCCTAGGCAGTCATTTCCCATTTTGTATGTGTGCAACTGATTGTTCCTTCCTAAATGAAGTACTTTGCATTTGTCCTTATTGAATTTCATCCTATTTACTTCAGACCATTTCTCCAGTCTGTCCAGATCATTTTGAATTTTAATCCTATCCTCCAAAGCACTTGCAACCCCTCCCAACTTGGTATCATTCACAAACTTTATAAGTATACTCTCTATGCCATTATCTAAATCATTGATGAAGATATTGAACAGAACCGGACCCAGAACCGATCTCTGCGGGACTCCACTCATTATGCCCTTCCAGCATGACTGTGAACCACTGATAACTACTCTCTGGGAACGGTTTTCCAACCAGTTTTGCACCCACCTTATAGTAGCTCCATCTAGGTTGCATTTCCCTAGTTTGTTTATGAACAAATCCCCAGACCTCTTGGCTGAACTGTCAGCAGTGATGTAAATGGTCGTGTAAGTCGCACATCGGGGGCCTGATTCTCCAGGGGCTAGTACTGGGTGCTGTCATTGGCCCCCGTGCAAAGTGCATGTGTGACTCCCTTAAAGAAACATGATCTCCATTTACTCACTGCTTCATCAGGTACCTTTAACATTGTCTTTAAATACTAAAGACTGTCTCTGAACTACAGTTGCTTTTCCAAGGCGAGGGGACAGCAGGCACCCTGGAAACTATATCTGGCTCCTCCCTAGTTTACTTCTATTCATTTCAAATGCGTCAGGGCACAGTCATGCATGGCAAGGGCTGGTTGGAGGGCACTTTGGCCGTGCATAGCAAGGGCTTTCTGCACTGAGGGTAGAGTATCTCCCATGGCATTGCCTATCACTACTACTTTAAAAAGACACAGGACCAAAATGTTTCTTAAAGTGGAAAAAGCAGAGGTAGCAGAAGGGCTGCTCAGCTGTTGCGGTGCTGAGTGCTCTCCAGTTGAACTGTGATGTCTTCGGGACCAAGAAAGATGACTCTGCCATTGGTGGGAGGACTTGGGCAGAAGACTGGATTCGATTTCAAGGCTAACTTTTCCCAGGATCAAAGGTGACCTGAATAGAATGAATGAATGGAAACCACATACTGCGAGTATTTTATAAAGAGAGGGCTCGATACATGTGCATAGCAGCATGCATTTATGCAGAGAGATACATGCAAGGAATAGAGAGCAAAGCTTTTTTCCCCTGCTACACCCTTTGAAAGGGTGCAGCATGTTTTCCCTCTCCCATGCTGGCTCAGTTCCACTGGCTAGTGCAGGTATGGGTGTGGGTGTGTAGGCAGAAACCTGCCCATCACCCAGCCCCTCTAGAGAAGCTAGTTCCACTATGAGCACTAGACTGGAGCAGTCTTTGCCCTCGGGGAACATAGAGGACTGTGACTGTGACTAGTCCATAAACAAGAGGTGCAATGGGGAGCTGGGTTTGTTGTGCAACAGCCTCACTGCAGCCGCCAGTAGGGATGGTCACAATCTCTCCCTGAGTGTCTCTCGACCAAGACTGTTTATGTTTATATTTAGAGCTGGTTGAGATTTTTATACCTTTCAATTTTCCCTTTGGAAAATATGGTTTTGGTGAAACTGAAATTTTCCACAGGGTAATTTAATTAAATGTTCCGATTTCTGACTGGAAAACGTAACCCCCAAATATTCATTTTGAAATCAGGGTATTTTGTTTTCCAAAAACTAAAACAAAAATGACATAAGAATGGCCATACTGGGTCAGACCAAAGGTCCATCTAGCCCAGTATCCTGTCTTCCAACAGTAGCCAATGCCAGGTGCCCCAGGGGGAATGAACAGAACAGGTCATCATCAAGTGATAATAAACAAAATTTACAGATAGGCAAAGTAAGAAAAATGCTGCTTGAGAACTTTTTATTGTTTGATTTCAGGACATTTACTTTGTATATTTTGACGTGATCTTGACATTTATAAAGCTTTAACTTTTTGAATCTCGACAACGTCTACTGTCGTTAAATTATTATTGTGTGACTTTCCCCCTTTTGCCTGACCCCCCCCATAATTTCCTGCAACTCTGAAAATTTAAATTGATTAACAATACAAAAAACTTACAAATAAATATTATCTGTCAAAACGATAAAAAAAAATACATATGGAATTCTGCCAAGCCTGCCTCTAACCTATATGCTTATTTTTTTCATCTGATGAATCATGTCACCAAAGCACAGGTCACATTGGGCCAGATTTTCAAACACTTAAGCACCCACAATCAGGGACAGGTTTTCAAATGAGAGCAACTCCCATCTAAGCACCTAAATGGGGTCAAATTTTAAGCAGCTCCCATAGTGACTCCTACGCCATGGTTTTTTGAAAGAGCTCAGTACCCAGCATGCTGGGCTCTTTTGATATCTGGCCCATTTGGCATGATTCTGTATCCCCTAAGGCTCAGGTGTTGTGCTGACTGGCTCAGCACTGCCTCATGTGACTAGTTGAGTGACACCATCAATCAAGCAGTCTTGGCTGCTGAATTAATTAGAGGCATGAAAGTTTTTTGGCTTTGTACATGACCGAGGCTCATGAGCAATCTCTGCTCCCCTAGCTCTTCCTTTCTCTCTCTCTCTCTCTCTCTCTCTCTCTCTATTTGTTTCTTTGGTTTCCTAGGCAATACCAGTTATGCTAATGCACACGGAGAGAGGTTGTAAAGGTTACAGGTAATCTAGGTGTGACAAGACACAGGCTTCCTGGCAGGAGTTCGTCAAGCAGACATATTTCCCATGGGAGCTCATGAGCTGGTAACGCAGTGGCAAGGGCATGGATTGAGATCTGCACTCACTCTTGTGTCCTTTGACAGGGGGCTACATTGAGGAGCATGGGGAGCTACTTAGTTGCATGGCTAATTAGAAGCAAAGGAGTGCAGATGGGATAATGTCTGAAACTTGTCGGCTTGATTCTGTTCTCCCAAACTCATCCATGTAGCTCCTTTGACTTCAATACCCCAGCTATTTAGTACAGTGAGTGGTATGAGGAGACGGAAAATCAGCCCCTTTAACTGCAAAGGGGACCCAAAGTGGGAAAAGCCTATGTGAGTTTGTCTGTTAGGGTGTTTGAATATAGGCGTGTGTGACTGTCCCCACTATATATCTAGTTGGATCACAACTTTTGTTATGAAAAACTCAGCTGTTTCAGGGACATACAAAAAGGTCCACCGAAAGTTCACAGGACCTAAAACGCGTTTAGATGCAACTCCATGTTTGCACCTGAACCCATCTGAGTTTTGCATGGCTTCACATTGTTGCAGAACATTTGCCCAGCTCTACTTAGAACTTAGAATTTCTGAATCACACAAGGCCAAATTCATCGCGAATGCAGCTCCACTGCACCACTAGATTCATTCTCACTTGAGTGACAAATAAAGGAATTTAAGAAGGGATGAATTTGGCCCAAGATCTCCAGATCTCAGGCTTTGTAAAGAAATAAATAGATTAATAGTTATAAAGGAACCTCTATAGATTTGGAGGTTTGGCCCGGATAAGTTAGGATAAGCATCTGTGCTGCCTACTGTAGGTCCCTGGAAGGCCTAACACACACAAATTTATTTATATGCATTTCTAGAGCTCTCATCACTGTAATATCAGCAAATTAATAAATTCAGACACACAACACCTTTGTGAGGTTAGAAAGCATCCTTATCTCCAGTCTATAGATAGGGAAAGTGAAGCACAATAAAGACACGGCCAAAATTTTCAAAAGTGGCCTCTGATTTTGGGTGTCAATTCTTGGGTGCTGTCTTGAGAGACCCAAGGCCTGATTTTCAGAGGTGCTGAATATCAGGGCCAAGTTGTCTCCAGCTGGATGACCAAACTTTTGTCCTCATTCACTTGTCCAACAAAACACATAGGAAGAGATGGAAACAGACCAGCTATCCTATCTCCCTGTTCTGCACCATAACCACAAGACCATTCTTGCTTCCTCCATAAGACCATACTTCTTTGGATCTTAAATTTGGATCATGACTGTTTACACTGATTTTTAATTCTCCTCTGAACTGAAGAGAAAAGACAAATTAGGAGAAGCCGATAGCTATCTTTTTCTGGAATTTACGTCCCTGTATGTGAGCCCCCCATTGGCTCTCTGCAGGATACAATCAGGGATTGGCTACTGCAGTGCATCTGGACTCTACATTTCCTTTGTTAAGTCTCTGTATCTCTTGTCTTCTAGGCTGGACCTTGCCCAGTCACTGGGGCTGACTCAGCTCCAGGTGAAGACTTGGTACCAGAACCGTAGGATGAAGTGGAAGAAAATGGTAAGAGATCAATAGGTTCCCAGCAAGGCCTCCAATCTAATGTCAGAGAGACAGATCCTGAGCTGGAGTAAATCTGGGTGTACATTTGGATGTCTTTGGCATAAATTCTGCCAATGAAGCTATGCTGATTTACACCAGCTGAGGATCTGGTCCAGAATTTTAATGTTCAGTTTGTTACTGATAACTGGTTGCCCCAAAGGCTCACATGGCTGAATGTACATTGGGTGAGACTGGCCATGGACAGCAATGTGGATTCAAAGCAAAGGGATGAAAGGGGGAGGAGCAGAAATTTCTCCCTTTTCATTTTTTGGCAACCCTGAGATCTTTATTGCTAGTGGGAATTGGGGACCACAAAGAGACTTCAACTCAATGAAGCTAAGTCCAGCTCTGATAGGCGATGTCCCTGCTTCTAACTTTTAAAGCTGTCTTTAACTCTGACCCTGCCTCCATCTCTTCCTGTACACCTGCTCCTGCTCCCTATGGTCTGCCCACATTTCTCTCCTGACCTTTCCCTTCATCTCCTTCATGTACTCCCAACTTCAAGCCTTTTTACATGCAGTTTCTCAGTTAGTGTACACCAAGCCTCCTCCCTGTCCTTCAAAAAACATCTAGAATGCCCACTTGTCCAATACATCACTCCAGCTACAATAATGACAATACTCTGTGTCTGTCCTGTATTGTATTAGAGGAAAGGAAGGGCAGGGGCAGTCAGATCCCATTAATTCCATTCTGGTTCTGACACTGACTCACTGCATGATATTAGGCAAGTTGCCTCCTCTTTTGCCCCAGTTCCCCTGTGTGCAAAATGGAGATAATAGAGGTGGCAGAGCTATTTTGCTGACTCATCCTGGTAGGAAGACCAGATGGGTCTCAGTTTCAAAGCAGGAGTAAAAAGGATTGAGTCTCTAAGAGACAAGGGACAGCTGACAGGAGGAGAAAAACTCACTTTGGAAACTCAGGCTGAGGTTTGATTGTTCTTCCTTAAGCTAAGAATGAAAAGAAAATCTCAGTAAGGGAGCTGAATTTTGGGCAAGCCTATGTGTGTGCTGTGTTGAGAGTTGGGTCTCTCCCCAGCCCAGTGAAAATGAGCGAATGGACCCTACGTAAAGTCACTTAAGTTCCACTTGAGTCCGGAGTAGGAGGTAAGGGTGCCTAAACCTTGGGCCAGCTCTTTGAACAGGGATAGATTTCATCCTAATGTTAAAAGTACCATCAGGAACTTGGATGGCAGACACTAGTGCAGTTCAGAATGGTCCAAACACTTATTATCTTTGTTCCAGGTACTGAAAGGTGGGCAGGAAGCTCCGACAAAGCCTAAAGGCCGCCCGAAGAAAAACTCCATCCCCACCTCAGAAGAGATCGAGGCAGAGGAAAAGATGAACAGCCAAGTTCAGAGGCAGATGCTGGAGACATCTCAGGCCCCAGAAGAGCCTGAATTGACAGAGGAGAAGCCTGAGNGATCCTGAGCTGGAGTAAATCTGGGTGTACATTTGGATGTCTTTGGCATAAATTCTGCCAATGAAGCTATGCTGATTTACACCAGCTGAGGATCTGGTCCAGAATTTTAATGTTCAGTTTGTTACTGATAACTGGTTGCCCCAAAGGCTCACATGGCTGAATGTACATTGGGTGAGACTGGCCATGGACAGCAATGTGGATTCAAAGCAAAGGGATGAAAGGGGGAGGAGCAGAAATTTCTCCCTTTTCATTTTTTGGCAACCCTGAGATCTTTATTGCTAGTGGGAATTGGGGACCACAAAGAGACTTCAACTCAATGAAGCTAAGTCCAGCTCTGATAGGCGATGTCCCTGCTTCTAACTTTTAAAGCTGTCTTTAACTCTGACCCTGCCTCCATCTCTTCCTGTACACCTGCTCCTGCTCCCTATGGTCTGCCCACATTTCTCTCCTGACCTTTCCCTTCATCTCCTTCATGTACTCCCAACTTCAAGCCTTTTTACATGCAGTTTCTCAGTTAGTGTACACCAAGCCTCCTCCCTGTCCTTCAAAAAACATCTAGAATGCCCACTTGTCCAATACATCACTCCAGCTACAATAATGACAATACTCTGTGTCTGTCCTGTATTGTATTAGAGGAAAGGAAGGGCAGGGGCAGTCAGATCCCATTAATTCCATTCTGGTTCTGACACTGACTCACTGCATGATATTAGGCAAGTTGCCTCCTCTTTTGCCCCAGTTCCCCTGTGTGCAAAATGGAGATAATAGAGGTGGCAGAGCTATTTTGCTGACTCATCCTGGTAGGAAGACCAGATGGGTCTCAGTTTCAAAGCAGGAGTAAAAAGGATTGAGTCTCTAAGAGACAAGGGACAGCTGACAGGAGGAGAAGAACTCACTTTGGAAACTCAGGCTGAGGTTTGATTGTTCTTCCTTAAGATAAGAATGAAAAGAAAATCTCAGTAAGGGAGCTGAATTTTGGGCAAGCCTATGTGTGTGCTGTGTTGAGAGTTGGGTCTCTCCCCAGCCCAGTGAAAATGAGCGAATGGACCCTATGTAAAGTCTGAGATATTAGTGTCTGCTGGATTTGTGCTTGCCTCCATTTAAATTAATTAAGCCCCATTTAAGTCCCACAAGGCCTATGCATCACTTAAGTTCCACTTGAGTCCGGAGTAGGAGGTAAGGGTGCCTAAACCTTGGGCCAGCTCTTTGAACAGGGATAGATTTCATCCTAATGTTAAAAGTACCATCAGGAACTTGGATGGCAGACACTAGTGCAGTTCAGAATGGTCCAAACACTTATTATCTTTGTTCCAGGTACTGAAAGGTGGGCAGGAAGCTCCGACAAAGCCCAAAGGCCGCCCGAAGAAAAACTCCATCCCCACCTCAGAAGAGATCGAGGCAGAGGAAAAGATGAACAGCCAAGTTCAGAGGCAGATGCTGGAGACATCTCAGGCCCCAGAAGAGCCTGAATTGACAGAGGAGAAGCCTGAGGTCTCCTTGGAGACGGGAAAGTCTCCGGAGCACACATTGGAGCCCTCCCCGGAGGAGACGACACCCTCGAGTTAAAAGAGGAAAAACAGAAGGAAAAAAAAAACAGAAAAAGGAAAGAGAAAAAAACAAATAAAAAAAACAAAAAAAAACAAAAAGACCTTGTGTATAAGTCAGGAGCTTGTGCACTTTGTGTCATTGGGAGTCAACCAGCGTGGGCTACCGTGGAACAAAGAAACCCAATGCATATGGTGACAGTCTTTCCCTACCCAACAGAATGTGTAAGTCCTCCCTGCAGATAACAAGGGGTGCTGAGTACTTTAGAGCTATCTTCCAGAAGAAACTGTGTGTCTAGAAACCTGAGATAGCCTGGAGAATCAGGAAAAGCCCAGGGCTCCTTTCATGCCGCGGGAGGTGGTTGTGTAGTGATATGACCATCTTGGAGGGTTCGGTGTGTTCGCTTGACTTTATCTTTGCCTTTTAAGGTAGAAATGGACAGAGTACTTAGTCTGGCCTCAAGGGAATGACTGCCAGGAAAAGGGGAACTTTTACAGCACGATTTCTCATTTAACCAGCACTTATTTCTGTTAGCCATGGGCCCAAGTGAAACAGTTTTTTGGAGGATGCACAGACCCAGGGTTTTGGTTCGGCCCATTATAAAGATAGCTGCAAGAGTCAGACCCAGGTCAAGGTTCATATTTCAGATCTTCCTTGGAGGTTTGAGGTGATCAGATCTGGGATGTGGAGCAATCCTTTATAAAGATAACGGCCATTGGGTAAAATCTAGATTGAGATCACGGTTTGGATTTCAAGCTGCTCCAGAACTGGGATTTTTGCTTCAGGCCCATTTCTAATTATTGTAGGGTTTGTATTTTTTCCCCCCAAGAAGCATTTAAATGTTTTCAGGGTTAGGGGAGAGCAATGGAGTTAAGAAGTGGCTGAAGAAAGTTCGCATTTGTTTTTAAGACCTGTGTGCCAAGAATAGATATGCATCATATTTCCTAAAGTCTTGTTGAGGGTGCGTTTTGCCCGAAGGCTGCAAGAGATGTATTAAAATAACCTTTATTTTTTAATTAAAAATTAAATATATAAATAAGACTCCGTGTCATTTCTCTTCCAAATCCTAGACAGAGGATTTCTTCTGTGTGTCACATTAGTACAGGCAGTGTCAGCACAGCTATGCTGTGCTGAGTATGTACACACTGGTTTGTATTCGGCCTGGCTAAGCTGTGCTGATGCTGATGCCACCCATGCTATGGTGCCTATGCTACTATATATACTTACACTAGCTCTCAATGAGCTAGGGTGCGTGTGTACATGAGTTGGGAATCACACCCGCAGCTTGTAGTGGAGATATAGCCTTAATGTTGGGTGCCCATCTAACTTAGAACAGTCTCTCCGGGTGGCCCAATACGGACACATCCTTCCTCCCCTCAGCCCTGCCTCCTATGTCAGGGCTCACAAGGTGGTCCTTGTGGACTGAGGGGGAAGCTTTACAGCTGTCTTCAAGTTCTTGTGCTGGGGGGATCCTCCACCAGACAGATATGGCACTTATGGCCTCTCTACACCTCTCCTGCCCTTTTATATGTCAGAAAAGGATGAGGATCTTACTTTTGATCTCCTAACTTGTAACTTTGTGTCTTAATCACAGGTATCCTTCCTACTTTAGGGGATGTGCTCAAATTTTTGAAAAATTTTTGAACAGGTGTCTATTCCACAGCGTCACCAAACACTCTGAGATGCAAAATAAAAGGAATGAGTGTCAGGGTGGAAGGCCAGAAGTCTGGTATCTGTCCCGTCAGCTAGAATGTAGGCACAATATGTTGTGATGGATCCCTGGAAGTTAAATCAAGACTGGGTGTTTTTCCAAACATATGCTCTAGTTCAACCACAACTAAAGACTCGTTCTGGTGTTCTTACTACATGGAAGTCCTATGACATGTGTTATGCAGGAGGTCAGACTAGATTATCACACTGGTCCCTTCTGGCCTTAAAAATCTATGATTTCCTAGTAGTCATAGCATGAACATTTTCTAAATGAAATTTATTCAGATGTCTCAAATCCAATCGTTTTCTGTGAGGACTAGAATTAGGAGCATAATTTGCTGTGAATAGTTTACCTGATGAATTTCACCTTTCTATTTGCAAAGTGTCTGTAAATGTCTAGCAGTTTGTCAAGTTTATTTGGATTTCAAAATCTTTTGCTTAATTATTATTGATGTGCAAATAATTTCAGGAACTGATAAAAACAACTTCACAAAAATGTCAGTTATTTCCATTTTGCAAGGTTGGAAATAGAACAATTTTTCATGTTTTCAAAACTTTAAAAAAATTATTTTTGAAAATGCTGAGTTTCCAAAATTTTGAAATTTCATTGTCCATCCTTTTTTTTTTTTTTTTTTTGCCACTGAGTGCCATGCAATGAAAAAATATTCAGGGCATTTTGTTTTTAAAATTTTCCTTTCCCCAGTCTAGCTTCTCAAAGTTGAGGATGTTTTTAAATGTTACAGTGGAAAAAGGGAAATTGAAACAAAGAAAAAATGACTCTCTCTCTCAAAAAAAAAAGAGGGGGACAAAAATATCAAAAATTGGAAGTTTCAAAAAATATTCAGTTTTCAAAATCTACAACAAAACTAAAACTTCAGTTTAAAACAAAACAAAAATTTAAATTTCCTACTGAAAAATTAAGAGTGTAGAAAATGACATCCCGGGCCCCCTTCTAAATTGTTTTTGACAAAACCCCATTTTGCAGTGGGAAAATCTTAATCCAGCTCTAATCACTGTGAATTATTTGCTGTGAGTATTCAATATTCAACTGCATTGGTTATTTTTGAATGGATCCATAAGTCACTCAGAAAATTTCTGTTCTTTTGGATGAGTATCATTCTTTGCATCTAGCTTTCCAGTGTGATTTATATTTACGAGTTCAACGTTTACTCTACAAATATTCTGATATTCACTTAAAATCAGTCGCTTCTACCATCCTTCCTGCCAGCAAACTCAACCTCTAGAAAGTTCACAGAAAACAAACTCGAATCAAAAGAGGGAGAACATTGTCAAAGTCAATTAGTTTATAAACTTTTTTTTTTATATAAATTTTTGCCTAAATTACTTACAGTATTTGCTCAACTGGTACAAACCCCATGAAAATTGGTGGGAGTCTTCCCATTGATTTCAATGGGCTTCGATCAGACCCTAAATCCGTGGGAAGTTCTGTATTTTATGTGCACCTAAAGGAATAACATACAACAATTCTGATGTGATGAGGCATAGAAGTCCCATTCAGAGATTGGCAGAGCAGAAATTAACCCTCGCCTTCTGGCTAGCTCACTTAGCTGCACCCAGCAGAAGTTGGCAGGGTAGCAGAGCTGGGCCAGCTGTGTGGAGATCATTGATCTTCCAGCACCTTAAAAGAACAGAGTGCTGTAGTGAGGTGAGGGCAGAATATGGTAGTGGGAGTCAAGAAGTGGTGGGAGGGGGAGGTGGTTTGTTCGCCTTCTCTTCACTTAAACTTGACTGAACTGAGCCACAGGCTTCACTTTTGTTTTGAATTGGGCTGAAGAAGGCTTCAGCTTATGCCTTTACTTGGGCCGAGAGAAGCCTGTTAATGTTCAGCCCTTAAAAAGGCAGCATAGGCTTTACATTCACTGTTCTGTTCTATAAGAAAGCCCACCCCTGACTGCAGTGAGCTCTCAAACCCTCTGGAAATCAGGTCACGCCTTTTCTTGCTGGAATGTGGAGTTAGGTGCCTAAAGTCAGGCATCAACATTTGGAAGTTCTGTTCTATGGTGGGTGATATCTGCTGTCTCGGTCCAGAAAGTGTTAAACTGTGCCATGCCAGGTTGGAGTAGGGGGAAGACAAGGGTCTGCCTGCCTGGGCTGGGAGGAAGACTCTCTCCAGGAATGGAAGTCTGGGCTCGGAGAAGGAGCAGGTTTAGGAGGGTGTGGATCTGGAATTCGGATAGCTCTGGGTTTAGCCTCCCTTAAACCATGCCTGGATGGTCCAGAGCTGTTGGGGCAATGCAAAATGTAGAATTAAAAGTACATGCTGTCTGCCAACAACAGGCACCTCTACAGTCCCATCCGTTGGAGAGACCTCCGTCTTCCCCCCATCTGCCTTAGTACTGGTTGCTTTCCACTTCTGCAGCTGCATTTCACCAGTTCTTTGGGGCACTGAAATGGTGTCTCCTGCTGAGCACTTAGCAACTCTGCTTTTGGAGACAAATATTTTGAGATCCCACTTTCATCAAGACCCAGTATGAGAGGCAGTGTGGCCTACTGGATAGAGCATTGGACTGGCACTCAGGAGATGTGGGCTGCTGGGTAATAATGGTCAAGTCATTTCACCTCTCTGTACCTCAGTATCCGCATGTGCAAAATGGGGATAAGATAGCTTCCTTGAAAAGCGCTTTGAGATCTACTGATGAAAAGTGCTAGATAGGTGGTATAATTATTATTACAAACTTAACATGCTAGTTGGACATGTCTCTCTGGCCACTGTGTTTCAGTCAACTCCTCAGCAGCTTCTCCCTCCTGTCTCCTGCATTAATGACTGAATCATACTTTGTTTTGCAGCAGCATTCAGAAAACACCTTGTGGTCGAGTCTATTCTAAAGGTGCAGGGTGCAGTACTTGGCCATGGAATATCAGCTAGTTCTGGAGAAAGCTTGTCATGTGGACGCCTCCAACAAGCCTGCACACAGATCAGTTGGATGGTTCATCTTTTATCATTAGAACGGCAACAAGAGGCTTTCTAAGCTTCCGCCTTCCCATCCCAGGTTTCCCCTGCAGACAAATCCGTCACTAGAATTCTGAAAGGCAACTTTTCCCATCGCTGGGGTCCCCTCTTCTGTCACTTACAGGGGTTCAAAGAGTCTGCTGCAGGGGTGGAGTACATTTCGAATGGGGCCTGATCAGAGATATTTGACCAGGGAGCAGAACACTGCCAATGTTCAGGGGTGTTCAGATTTTAGTTCCAATACAAAGTACAAACCACGCTGTGATGCTGGCATCAGAAATCCCCACAGGGAGGTAATGTGTTCACATCTGGGGTTCTGGCTGGGGTTCTCTTCTATATTATTGGAGCCACCTATTCAAAGCCAATCCTGCAAGGCACTGAGCTCTTCCTGCAAAACATTGAGTTCCCTCAGGCCCCAGCCTGGATGATCAGGCCCTAAAACTCCCCTTTACTGAAAACATATAAATGCATATTTAGCTGCTAATTTAACTTTGTCAAACTGAGTTTTTTGTGTTTTTGTTGTTGTTACACCTTTCTCTCTTCTTTTCCCTCCTTCCCCCTCTTTTCTGGGGGCAAAATGGAAAAAAAAGGAAAACAAAGTTGGAATAGAAAAAAAGAGGAAAAAAAGAGAGCGGAAATATTAACTGAGCAGAATAAAATCTGAAAAAAGTCAGCTTTATTTTTAAAAAATCCAAAGCTTTTTGTTTTTCCACTTCCCATTCTTTTTTTGTCAAAAAAACCCCAAACAAACAGTTTTTTTCCTAAATGTGAAAAGTCAAGAGAAAAACAAGCTCTTCTGTGAAATGGAGGATTTCGATGGCTTTATCTTACGTGCAACTATTTTCACTCAGATTTATATAGTTCTGCTGGATGGCATAGAGATCTCAGCACCAGGACTGAAATATCTTTATTTCATATATGCTTGTATTTTGTAAAGCTCTTTGGGCAGAAAGAATCATGGTCAAGATTTTTAGAAGTGACTAGTGATTTTGGACATCTCAATTATTTTGGGTGCTCAGCTTGAGATATCTGAAACGGGCCTGAGGCCTGCTCTACACTGATATGAGTGCCCCATTATGGTGATGCAGAAAGGACACCTCCTGATTTTTAGAAAGTGCTGAGCACCCACCCTCCAAAAATTTGGTCCCTCTAAGGTGTCTCAGATTGGGCACTGAAACACAAGAGGCACCCAAAAAAATCACAAGTCACTTCTGAAAATGTAGGCCTATATAAAGTAAAGTGAAGATGCTCTGATCTAGATCAGGTTTAGGTTAGAATTCAGGGTTTGGGTTCAAAGTTGAATCAAGACTATGGGTGGGTACAACACTGCCAAACATCTCATAGAATCATAGATGTCAGAGGTAGAAGGAACCACTCCATTGTTAGAATACCCACTCCATCATCCTGCCAATGCAGGATCACTCCCTGCCGAACATGCTTGCCCAGTCTCCCGTCTCCCTCTTGCCCCAAAATATTTCCCTCCCTTTCCTCTCATGCTTTCCCCTCTCTGCCACACCATGTTCCATTGCACTCCTCCACATTAACCTGCACTCTCCTCAGTCTGCCTCGTGCTGTCTACATTTTTCGGACTTCCGATACTTTTCTGTTGCATTCCCCCTCCTTGCTGATCCAACAGCTCCATTCCTGGCATCTCCATGTTATCCTGCCCCTTGCCTGACTCTTTCACAGGGTGTTTAAGGGGCCACTATCTTCCTTGAAGGCAACTTGGCATTAGCCCTATTGGAAGGGCTGGATGGAGGTGGTATCCATTTTTTTGCCCAGGACAGCCTCAAGTTCAAAGGGACATGGCAGCCATCTTACTAAGGGAAGAGTCCCATTGGCAGTAATGGGAAATAGCAGCCATTTTGGATAAGGGCAAAACGTGATGCGATTGAAAGGCATAAATCAGAAATAGAACACCCCAGACTTTGAAAGAGAGTTGGCATCACTATATATTTACACCATAGTCTAGTAGAAGTGTAAGTTCAGGGGGTGGGGGGCAGGTTTCAATGTGGAGATTTGAAACCTAACCCAGGGTGTTTTGGGGCATCTCCAGAAGACACTTCTTACTAAACCAACAGGAATCCCTCTTTCCTCTCAAGCAGGTGCCTGCTATGAGCAGGAATGGTATCCCAAGCCCCCTGCCACACTGCTACTGCAACATGCTTATCTGAATCATTGGAACAATAATCCGGTAGCACAGCAGTACTTGCTACAAAGGACGCCTCCTGCAGCTGCTGTGATCTGTCCATGACAAGATAGAAAGGTATGCTGCTAGGTTGTTGCCAGTCGAACGAAGTGAGCTAATCCCCGTCCAGTCTGTTCCAGCACATCCATTATCTGCTGGAAACACTGATTAATTTTTTGTCAAACAACCTAGGGCAGGAGGAGCGTGAGTTGCTCCACAAATACTAGGGAGCTACTCCCAACCTCAGGTGGTCCGGGGCTGACTCAGCTTTTTGTTTTGCTTCCTGTGGTTAGCAAGAATGTTTAAAACAATTCATTAGACAAAGGAGTTTCCTAGAGAAGAAGGCTGGTGGGAATGCCAGAGTGCAGGCACTGGCAGCAGCAACCTTTGGGTGAATGCTTCCCATAGGTCCATAAAGTAAAAGAAACCAACACACCAGAGACAAAATAGCACCCTCACTTTCCAGGTCTACTAAAGTCCTTCCCAAACATTAATAACACTCATGTCCAGTAGGAAGGGTAGTAATGAGTTCATGGCCATTTATGCTCTCATAGCTGTCAAGACAATGTTACATGCACTGGGAACTTCAAGGCGGCACCGTCAGAACTGTCATCTTCCCATTCCAAAAGTGCAGGCCCCTGACATTTGAGCAAAAGGAAAATCTTCAAGAGCAGTCTAAGGCCTGTGACACACAGATGAGCAATTCTGAGTCAGTGGATATGCATCTGTACCCCACATGCTTTAGGCTGCAGTATTTGACTTTGTTTCTCCAGGGGAGGGGGAGAGAGACAGTGGGGAGGAAACATGGATGTTAGCTGGATATTCAGTCTCTCTGCACATGTGCAGAGTATAGCCGGCAGGGCAACTCAGCTAGGAGGGCCCAGCAACTTCGAGAACAGGAATTAAAGACAGGCAGCCCTGTGGACTCATCAGCTGATCAACACAGGACCAAGAGATGTGCCTGCTGTGATGGCTGGATCCCACTCCCTGCCCCACTTTGGATAAAGGTCAGCATTCTTCCAGGTTTATTTACTAGGGGAGCTCTCCATTAGGATAATGTTTGGTCGTCCACCATGGAGTATTTTATGGACCTATAGGAAGAGCTGGGGGAGAAGCATTTGTCTCCTCTAGAGGGAACAGAACCCGTGGAACTCATATTGAGCTATCAGCTAAGGGCTCGAAAGTGGGATTCTGCCTCAGAGAGAGCGAGCAAATGGGGCAGCACTTAATGAGGGGAGGATTTGTGAATTCTTGTCTGATTTATCTGGGTTTATGGGGGAGAAGATGGTGTCCTACAGAGTGAGAGCCTTATAGAGATCCGGAAGTGGACCTTTTATATGCTCATCCCAATCCGTGTACCGCTTTGGATACAGGCACAGATTCTGTTTCACCAGCAATTATGAGGACTAGTCAGCTATTGACCCCAGGGCTGGAATGCTGCTAGCTGTGGGGATCCCCAGCCTGTTTGTTTTTGCTGATGGGGTTCTGGGGTGTGTGAAAGGACTGAGATGCTGCTTCAAGCACTGCGGGGTCCAGGTGACACACCCTAGGTACTATGGTCTGGCCATAAAGACTGAGCATAAGATCAGAGGGGACATGTTTGGATGTGTGTGCTGAAGCATAGAAAATGTGATGCTGAAACCTTATATTGGAATGTTTGTAACAGAAACAAAAGGGGGAACCATTGCACGAGGAACACCAGAGATTTACTGGTTTTGCTGTTTTTGTTGAAAAGTTATTCATAGTATTCCAAACACTGTTTACAATATTTTATACTATTTACAGTGTGTTTTGGGTGCACGACATGTTTGTTTTACTGAGGAAGTGTATGGCGTCTCTCTTTGAAATTGTCTGGGGGCTATTAACATCTATTTGTCAGGGGTTTACATACAATAGCCCTGAGGTTTAACTCTGTGTAGTGTTTTCTGAACAGGTGCAGGAGGAAGGGGAGTGGATAGTTATACTGAATGTTGCCTGAGCATCACACACAGAGCCAATTCGTTGTAATAGTATCCTCATTAACAAATGGAGGCCTGGAGAGCTGAAGTGACTTGCCTACCATCACACAGCAAGTCAGTAAAACTAGGGATAGAACCTAGGAGCCCTGGGGCCTCATTCATCCTCCAGGATTGTCCTGGAGTCTCCAGGAATAAAAGATTAATCTTTAACTAAAGATTATGTGGTGTGATGAAACCTCCAGGAAACCTCTAGGAATATGTCCAACTAAAATTGGCAACCTTATATCATTGTTGACCTGTGGCCTCTTTGTGCAGATAGGCTGAAACAAACGGGCTGGTCTGCAGGCCTAGGCCACTGCTTGGAATTCCCCTGGTGCAGTGGGATCTCTATGCCCGGCAAAGAGAGGACCCACTCAGCTCCACCCTCTGCCCCGAGCAAGGAGCATTCTGGGGTATTGTGGGCTGGGGGTGGGGCAGGGTTTGGCTAGGGTAGACCTGTGCCTTGGAGATTCTGCACCCCTCCAAAGCCTCAGAGGGGCCTTTGCAGGAGGTGCACAAGTGAGGGCAGCCCTAATGGAGCCCAGGTCCAGAACACAAAGACAGTCCCCTACTCCAAGGAACCTACAATCTGAGTAGCCCAAGGATAAGCCTGGCTCCTTGTACCCTTCTCAATCCCCAAGACCATTCTGCCTGTTGAATGCCATATTTACTGTTCATCAGTTTGGTCTCTTTCCTTTTTGTGGGTATACTAGTGAGGTGTTCTAAGCAGCTGGGGATGGGGGGGACCCAAAAATGTTTGGTATTTGGATGCTTAGTCTATCTAAACTCAGCCAGTCCTCTATCTTCAATTCTCATAAGAGCAAGCTTTCTTGTGGGATTACCTGGTACATCCTGGTTACACACTCAGTCAGAAAAAGACCAAGAACAGACTTTCTTGTGGAATTATTGTTGTTTCTGGTTCCAGACTAAGCTAAACCCACAGAATGTAAAGCAGTGCAAGAATCACAATAGAAATCAAACGCTTTTCCAAACTTGGAAAAGAAAGGTTTGGTTCATATAATTGGTGATGGCTCAAGTCTGTTTTTACCTTATTTCACCCAGTTAGTTAGTCCAGCCCTGTTTAAATGTGAAAGGGGTTGAATATTTGCATAGATGTCCATTTAATGGGAAAAAAATTCTAATCTGAGCCCTTTCCCATGACAGCCAGAAGTGGAGTGATGGGTCAGCTGACCCTTCCAGAAATGTGATCTACATTATTACCCATGAGATACTTTCTAACAAAGTGTAATATAATGACAATACTGTAGTGTCTCTTGCAGTAGAAAAACATCCCATCTTGACTTAAAAAATTGTCAGTGATAGAAAATCCACCATGACCCTTGGTAAATTGTTCCAATGGTTAATTACTCTTGCCATTAAAAATCTATGCTTTATTTCCAGTCTGAATTTGTCTAGCTTCAACTTCCAGCCATTGCATTGGGTTACATGTTTCTCTGCCTGACTGAAGAGGCCATTATTAAATATTTGTTTCCCATGTAGACAATTATAAACTGCAATAAAGTCACCCCTTACCCTTCTCTTTGTCAAGATAAATAGATTGAGTTCCTTGAGTCTATTACTAGAAGTCACATTTTCTAATCTCTAATCATTCTCCTGGCTCTTCTCTGAACCCTCTCCAAGTTATCAACATCCTTCAAAGGCGTCTAGAGCTCTGGATGGTTTGAATACTCTTTTAGATTGAAATCTAACTAACTAACTAATTCAAACCCTTGTTTTTCAAGGTAAAATTAAGATATTTAAAAAAAAAATCCTAACCAGAACTGGTTGAGAAATGAAAACCCATTCTCATACAAAAAATTCAAAATTTCAAATATGTTATTAAGAGTTTGAAAGGAACCCATGTTTTGCTTTTTCAAAATGTATCATGAGTTAAAAAAAAATCCCCCAATTTTTATTGAAAGCATTATGGAAAGAGTTTTCCAAATGGGTTATTGAACATTTTTGTTTACCAAACCCCCAGCTTTTAGGGTTTTTATAATGTTTTCAACAGTGATTTTCTTTCTGAAAAAGATATTGAAAAGAGTGTTTTTATTTATTTATTTATTTAACAAAAATAAAAGGGAAAAATTCCAAATGTCAACAATTTTTAACAAAAAAAATAGTTTTTTAAAAGGATCATTTTTCAACAAAGAAAACTTTTGCTTGAAAAATTGCAATTAGTTCTATTCCTAACTATGGTCCCAATCCTGCAATTGGATCTGTGCAGCTGGAGTCTGGCACTCGTGCAGAGCACCGTTCATATTAAGATGGCTTTTAATAAACAAAAACACCCCAATCAACCGAAAACCTCATCTGTGTGTGTGACAGGTGCTGTCTCAATGTTTAATCCTTTGTATCAAAACAAGCTTATTAGTCTAATAGAAACAATTCTCTCCCTCCTGCAAAGGAGGTGCCCTGTCATGAGTTCTCCAAATATTTGCTTAATTTGCCTCAACATTTTAAAACTAAAACATAATATTTGCCCCTCTGGAACATATCAGGGGCTCTCTGTATCCCTTGCCCCACCATACCATGGCCCCACTTCTCCCGCTGTGGAAGGGTGGACTCACCACTCATGTACCCCTCGTGGCTGGACATGGTGTGGCAGCTCTTTGCTGTCTGGTGTCCCCTGATGACAGTCGTTCCTTTCCTCTGGCAGCCTGCCTCTTCTTGCAACTCAGCCCCTCGGCCAGGTCACGTTTTAGTTCCACAAATCTTCCGGGTAACTGAGAGGCCAACAAACAAGAGTTCAGTGAATAATTCCAAGACCTTTTGTCAGGGCTATGGCTGCTGACTTGAGGCCCAGTGGTTCTTACATTATTCTCTCTGGACTCTGAATTGTGCTTGTCCTCTCAGGTCAGGGGGCCTCATGCCACCTTCCCCAGTGGCTGGTTGGGAAACCCAGGCTCTCTCATATCATGGGTTCCAGTCCAGAGACCCTAGGACGAGCTGCCAAGGTCTGTTCAGTCAGACACCTTACCGCTGCCTCCTTAACATTAGCCTTTCTTCAGGCCTTTTTCCGAGCCCCTTCCCGGGCTCTTTTTAATGAGCAACCGCCGGGATTTCTCCCCACAGATCTGGTTCCTGCCTTTGTGTCAGGGTTAATCACAGCAGCTTGCTCCAGTCACGTGTCTGCCAGGGATCTTCACTTTCTAGTGCCCTGATAGTGACTGCAAAGTTCTTCCCTCTCTCCCTGCAGCCCCTCCAATCTCAATCTGAATGCCCCTTCGCTTTTATCATCACTGCCTCTTGGGTTCGCTGCCTCCAGCTTCCTCCCGCCTGAGGACAATCAGCCTCTAGCCCCAAGCTGGGGGTAGCCTCCCCTGAGGTAAAAAAAAAGACAGGCCATGCAGGATGGTCCTGGGCCTATACGCTTGGACAGCTGGCTGTGTGTTCTGAGCACCTTACAGATTTCCTTGGACAGCTACCTCAGAAAAGGGATGATCCTGGGAAAGCCTGGACAGGGTGGCAACCCTACTCCAAGCTTCATTGCCCCCGGCCTCCTCCTGACTCAGGACCCTCTGGTTCTAGCTCCAGACCACTCTCAGCCCTGCTACCTCTCACACGGGTCTCCTCACAGGCCGCCTCAAGCAGCTTTCCCCCTGCCCTGTGCTTCTTCCTTCATGAAGACCCAGCTTCACCCCAGCTGGGTTTGATCACCAATTATGCCTGACACCCCTCCAGGTGCTACCCAGTGGCCTAATTAGACTCAGGCCCCTGTTAACCATGGTTACCTAGAGTGGGGTTTATATACCCTACCACATACCCCCATGCCAGGGCTCTATGTTCCCCCATTCCTACCTTTCTCCCCATTCTCCCATATCAGGGCCCCCCATTGGGGGTTTTGAATGCCCCTCTTTCCCCCATGGAAGGGGTTTGTGTGGCCTCCCATTTCACTCATGCCCTCCATTCCCCCTTTCCTTGCATGGCCAGGGCTCTGTGTGCCCCATTCCTCCATTTTCCCCAGTCCCCTAATTCCCTCTTTTCTCCATGCACCGAATTCCTCCCCTCCCCCATGCCAGATTCCCCAATTCTTCCTCCTGCCAAGGATTCCGAGTCACCCATTCCCTGTTCCTCCCATTCCAGGTCTTTATGTGCCTCTCCATTCCTTCTCCCATCATACCAGTTTCCTCTATTCTCCCCTGGCCCGTGCCAGATGACCTGTATGCACCCCCATTCCACTCATGGGCCCCACTCTTCACCCTACCATTCTTATTTCTTTTCTTTCTGTCAGACAGATAAGTCATTCATGAGGTCAACATTTTAAATCTGTATTGGAGGAAGAGCAGAACTGAAATGTGGGGGAGGGAGGTATTGTTATGCTTGAAACTTTTAATGTCTGCCATCCTCTTGTTCTTTGATCTATAGACAGCAAGCAGATGCCAGGGGATCCATGTGTCCCTCATTTCCTCCTCCCAGTTCCAATTTTAACCAAAATCAATATGGTACTGTCCACTGATGCCTAGAACATTCCCTGAAATTTTGGAATTGATAGGGTGCGACATTCAAACATTATTGCATTGCAGACAGATAGACAGAGAAATGCCATTGAGTTGAGTGTAAAACCTCACGTCACTTGGCAAATTAGCCTGTGAAACTTAATGCCACATGATATTATTGGCGTCAAGGATTTAATAGGATTCAGCAGTGGATCAGATATTCATAAGAACAACGGGAGGATCCATGGTTACATCAGACAGGATGAAAAATGTTCTCCTGAGCATTAGGAAGAGATCTTGGTCGGCTACTGGGACAGAGACATAAGGATCCATCATTATGTTATCCCAACAGCAAGCCAGCACTGCACAAGCTCCAACTCTGTGAATGTGGTTTTGGCAATTCAACGGGGTTGTTTGTGATTCTTCAGGACACAAGGAAGTACAAAGTATGTTATGCCCCACTTATCTCAGTAACCTTCCAAGCAGCTGCCTCTAATCCTTAATGAACAAAATATGAACTTGCAAGCATGACTGCAATCCACAAACAGATATCTTGGGCCAATTCTGAGCTCAGTAACATCATTGCAAATCAGACACAATGGCAATGGGTATCCAGACAAGAACCCAGCTAGAGAGAGAACTATTGGCGCAATGGAGTTACTCCAAATGTACACAAATATAACTGACAGCAAAATTCCAAGTATCAACCCAACCCTTTCCCTTTTGAGCATCCCAAGGTCAGCCAAGAAGGGACAGGAAGTTGGAGTAATTCTGCACAGCACTATTGCAATCAGTTTAAATGACAATCTCCTTGCATACCTACCAATGATTTTTTTTTTAGCTCTCTGGCTTTGTTAATTTTTTTTCTCTTCCACTCTGTTTATTTTTGTTGCAGATTTATTAGGCGCACAGATAAGTGCCATTTAGCTTTGCAGAACTGTCATCACCAGCACTTTATGAATGGGATCATTCACTGACAAACTATTTAAACACTAAAAGGGGGAAAAAAATTTACTGCCACAGGTCAACGAGGAGGCCAAGATCAACTGAAACTCGGCTGTATTTCTACTTGAATATAGGAATGTGAGGAGGACACTGAGTTTTCTTTAATTGATCCTCACACATCAAATTTAATGTCACTTTGTCTGCAGTGATATTCTGTCTAGAGTGTATGCCTTGGTTTTTAGCTGCTAGCAAGCATGGGATCTAAAAATATCAATAGACAGGGAATCATGCATCTGCTAATAAGGGCTGTGAAAAATATATGTTCAGTCATGCAATGATGCTCTCAAATAAAGTATGAGGCCTGGACCCCCATTCATCCCACTGCTGCCACCACCAACAATCAGTTCAAGGCTGTGAGGTTGTTTGAAAATGACACAAAGTCTGGTCAGTAAGGCAATAAGCCTGCCTGCAGGAGTTCTTGAGTTCAGGTCTTATGTCTGCCCCAGCCTTTATATTTGACCTTGCACAGATCATTTAATCTCTTTGTGCCACAGTTCCTCACCTATCAAAAGGGGATAATAATATTTCCTTTCTCCCACCTATTGTCTAGTTGGATTGTGAGCTTTTTGGGGGAAGTGACTGTCTCAACTACTTTTGTACAGTGCCAAGCACAATGGGGCCCAGTGTCGGTTGGGCCTCTGGGCATTACCATCATACTTCTACTACTAATAATTTCCATAAAATGCCCTAGAATGATGATCTGATGTGGCTGTTCTGGAGATGTGTTAACAGAAGTCATGTATGTTCTCCATGGGCATAAAACACTTGCAATTTTCATTACAGCAGAAGTTTACCGCAGTGTCTTTGGCCACCATTTCTCCTCCTTGACTGTTGTGCAAGGTGTCAGAAACATAGGAATTAAGGTACTTGATCAATGCAGTGATCCTTCTCGCCCAGTATCCGGTCTCCAATAGTGGTCAGCACCAGCTGCTTCAGAGGAAGACGCAAGAAACCCTGCAGCAGGAAGTTATGGGGTAAATTTAGGGAAAGTTTCCTTCTAACCCCCAATATATAGAGGTTGGCTTGTGTCCTGAAGCATGAGAGTTTGTATGCCTTCCAAAACTCTTGGTTTTTGTTTTAATATTTACTATTATAACCTGGAATGTTCTTGTCATCCATAGAAATGTCCAATCCTTTTTATGAATCCTGGTAAACTCTTGGCTTCAATAATACCTTGTGGTTGTGAGTTCCATAGGCTAATTAAGCATTGTGTGAAATAGTATTTCCTTTTATTAATTTTAAATTTTCTCCCTTTCAACTTGTTCTTGTATTATAAGAGGAGGATGAGGAGAAGATCCTGATATACCATCCATTATTCTGTATACTTTTATCATGTCCTATTTTATTCATCTCCTCTCTTAGGTAATCCCGATCTTTGCAATCTCTCTTCCTAGGAGAGCTTTTCCAGGCCTCAAATGATTTCTGTTGCCTATTTCTCCTATATACTGTTTGAGATGGTGTGACCAGAAGTGAACACAATATTCCAGAGAAGGTATATTGTTAATTTACATAATGGTGTTATAATTCAGCACCCAGGTACCCGAGAGGTAGCAGCATTTTAACAGTGGGATTTTAACAGTTTTGAAACTCTCCGCTATAATTTGTAAAGTACTTCGGGACCCCATAGGATGAAAACAGCTGTAGAAATGTAACATTTCTTGCCGGAAGCTCATTTCAAACAGGACTTGGCAGAGCCCTCGGGAACAGTCTGTAAGGAACAACCCTGAATTGGCCAAGTGGTGAGTAAAGGAGGTGGCCTAAGATTTCCCATTTCTAACTTCTATGATGGTATGACCCTATGAATTCCACTGCTTTTTTTCCCTAGTGAAAGTTTTCTCTTCACCTGATCCTGGGATATTGCCAGGCTCATTATACACGGGGGATCAAGTTGTATTGTAAAGTTGACAAAAATAAAATAAATTTTTTTTCTCCCCCAGCAATTCCAAATCACCATGCAAAGCCTCTTGACTAATACGGTCAGATTTAGAGTTAATCCTTGCCTGCTTGGTATATTTGCATGTAGGTATTTGAGAGATTTAAATGGACACCATTAGCTCCCATGGGGCCTCATTTCATAACATACCTTAGAGAAACAATCTGATGGAGGAAGATAAGAGACAACGGCTTCTCAGTAGCAATCAGCTTTAATTCTGCTCTCCTTACAGTGTGAAATCAGTGAAAACAAGGCCTCCATGCCCTTGGCTCACAAAGTGCTTTACAGACATTAAGTTGCATAATACCCTTGCGAGGTAGGTGAAACATCCATTTTACAGCTGGAGAAACTGAGGAACAGAGAGATTAAGTGACTTGCCTAAGATCACTGAGAAAGTCAGTGGTAGAGCTTGGCATAGAACCCAGGAGCTCTGATTCCCAGTTTCCTGCTCTGATCACTTGACAACATTGTGTTAGGACAGAAGCAAATTTTCAAAAAATAGTTCAGGTGCTCATATTAAACTTATATTAATTTGATTGAAAGTCTTTGGTGTGGGAACCAGGCTAGAAATCCCACCAGCTCAGGCCTCCTCATAAGTTTTTCTGAATTCTATGGTTTTGATGTGAGTGGAAGTATTATAACAACCTTTCTGGTAGTATTTTACCACCTGCAAATCCAGTCAAAATCAGCAGGTGCAGAGGAGAGTGAAATTTAGAGATTGGGAACAAGCTGCAGAATTCAGATCTGGATTTTGAATGTGCAACAGTTTGAGGGTAGTTGGAGTTTGTGGTTTTGGCTCAACCTACTGTAAAGGTAAGGGGTGACATTTTCAAAGGAGCCTAAGTCACTTGGGCCCAGATCCTCAAAATTATTTAGGTGCCTAACTCCCACTGACTTCTCTTTAATGAGAATTAGGCACCTAAATATCTTTGAGGATCTGGATCTTAGCAGACTAAGTACCATTGAAAGTCTTTGTTACTTGGGCTCCTAAGTCACTTAGGTTCTTTTGAAAATGTTACCCCAGGCCCATTCATGAGATTTGGATATGGATTCTGGGTTTGATTTCAAAGTCACCTGCCCTGGATGTTTGGGGGTGCTTGGATTCAAGCACATTTCCAGGATACCAAACTCTTTTGGGCTCAGACTTACTCACTGTTTTAACCTCAGTTATCACAGGACAGACCCTTCCACTACTGTTTTATTGGACTGGTTCACTAGCACCACAAGAGTGTGGTCCAAAGACTATTGAAGTCAATGGGTGGCTTTCTGTTGACTTCAGTGGCTTTTTCCTGTGTGAACTGGCACTGGTATCTGGTGGTCCCAGCAGAGAATGACTGTATAATCGCATCAAGTATCAGAGGGGTAGCCGTGTTAGTTTGGATCTGTAAAAAGCGACAAAGAGTCCTGTGGCACCTTATAGACTAACAGACGTGATGGAGCATAAGCTTTCGTGGGTGAATACTCACTTCATCAGATGCATGTGTCTGTACTTGTGCAAGTTTCTTCATGAGGTTGATGGATTTCCACTCCATACGGCTAAATGCAGTGCCTTGCATGGTGTCAAGTATCAGAGGGGTAGCCGTGTTAGTCTGGATCTGTAAAAAGCGACAAAGAGTCCTGTGGCACCTTATAGACTAACAGATGTGTTGAAGCATAAGCTTTCGTGGGTGAATACCCACTTCGTCAGATGTATAATCGCAAGTGCTCATTACTGAGTAGTACACACCGATGTATCAATGAGCCATGCACGAACAGAGCTCGCTCCTCCTGCATGGAAGCTGCATTTTGGTGCAATCACACCAATATGACGTTCAGGGCAAAGCCATTGTTTAAGGTCATCGTTATAAACACACTGGCAATAGAATTAGCCAATGACCAGAACTGCAAATTGTGATTGGAGGCACCCTGTGTGTGTGAGTGTGTGTGTGAGAGAGAGACTAACTTATCCCTCACCAGAAACAGAGGCTGTGACCCTGGAACAAGATGACAATAGTTTTTCCAGGTGAGCCAAAGGCAGGCTTTCTATTTCTTGAACCCCAGATTCATCCTTGGTGTAACTCCACTAAGACTACCCCAGGGATGAATTTGGCCCTGAGTCAGTAGAAGCCATGCTCTGGTTTCTTAGCTGGAAGTTGCTACAATTTACATGCTAGCTGGCTCTATCCCCAGCATCTTCCTCTGGTTTTGGTTGCTAGATGCAGCCCTTTCTCTATCTGATTTTTTATTGTTTTTATGGTATGTAAAAAATGAGGCTTGCCAGATTTGACAGTTTTGCTTTAAGTGGCAAGTAAAGAAACCATGTGACCTTTATATTCCCTTAATGCATTAAGACAGACAGATTTTATCCTCATTTTGTTTGTAGATGTACACCCTTAGGCTGAGATCTCATCAGAGCTTATAAACTAGAGTTCAGATGGTGGTGCTTGGGTGGGAGACCTCCAAAGAAAAGCCCAGAAGTGCTGCACAAGGCGCTGTCTGTGAAAGTGGGTGGCATTCTTCCTTTTGAGCCAGACTGAATCAATGTCCTGGAATGTTAAGGGGTGCTGTGCTGCCTTTTGGGTGGGATCTGAAGCCAAAGTCCTGAGTGTTCACAGTAGTTAATGATCTCATGGCACTTTTAGCACACGTAGGTATGTTCCTCCGGGCCAAATTCTAACTCCCATTCATTCTGCCTATCTAAATTCCACCTGCAGCTTAGAATGGAAGTGCTATTCTTCACTTCTTGCCCAAAAATACTGTGCAATTTAGGAACAGAGAAATTGCCAGATGTAATGAACTTCACAGTAGGAAGATGTGGAATAAATTCCCTCCTTGAAGACTTCAGCCTAACATCTAGTAGTTGGCTTAATTCAGAAGCATAAGGTTTTGTATTTCTTACCAAAAAAAATAAAAATCTTAGCATTCACTGTAACAACCCTGGATATTCTTGTTATCCCTGTAAATGTCCAGTTACTCTTTGGATCTTGCTAAATTTTTGGCATCCTGTGGCAATGAGTTCCACAATCTATTACTTCTACTTGGCCCAAATGTGTTGCTTCTTTGTTGCTGTGTTCTACCCGGGAGATTTCTGCATTTCAAAGATGGGTGATATGATCCTTGTATGGATAGCTTCTTGAGAGCCTTTGGATGCTATAGACGCCTCTCTTACACAGGTGTAATACCATTGTAATTCCTGATTGAGACCTCTGTAAGTGACAGCAGACTCAGACCCTAAATGCTGTCAGATTGCTGCAGTGATTATTATGAATAAGCTTCTAATTTTATCCTGGCTTTTGCAAGAGCTACAGATTGGCACAATAACAGGCTGCATATTAAAAATAGAAGAGGTTGTTAAAGAGATTGTTAATAGTCCTGTTATGTTCAGTTCCATTTTTTAGAAAAATGAGGGGAAGAGGAGAGAAATCTATGTTTGCCTAATGAATTAATAATAATAAATCATTGCTACTGTTATTATTCCATTTGACAAACACAGAAATATTCCCCCTTCCCTCACTGGGTTTCTGAATGGAGCTGAAATGAATATGGCTGTGTCTGTATAACAACTTCTATTTATAGGGCACAATCCCTTCTTGTGTCAAAATAACTTTATTTGTGCGCCAGTCGCATTCTCAATGGCGTTAATTAACTTTTGGTACAGAAACAGAAGAGGCAACAAAAAATGAATTTTGGCAAGATCTGGAGAAGTAATGGCTGGGGCTTTTTTTTAATTAAATTTAATTTTTTTAATTCTGTGCAATGGAGGAAGAAATGGAAATATTTTTTTAAAATGATTTTAAACCCCAGATGACTTTCCCCATTGATCAGAGTGGAAGAGTGATGAGCGCATGTCTTCAGACTAGAAATAAGGCCCAGTTTTTTTTAAACAGGGAGGGTAATTTAGCAGTGGAACATTTTACCAAGAACTGTGATGCGTTCTCCATTACTAGCAATTTTAAAAATCAAAGATGGGATGCTTTTCTAAAAGATAGGCTGTAGTTCAAACAGGAATTAATTCAGGGAAGTTCTCTGGCCTATGATAAGCAGGAGGTCAGACTAGATGATCACAATGGTCCCGTCTGGCTTTATAATCTATGAAAATCAAATAATGCTCTTGGGAACACAGTGACCCGTTAATCTGAGGTGCTAGGACTTTGCCTACGATCCCTGGAGTTGACAAATCCTTTACACTGAGTTTGGTTGGAAGGTAGGATGTCTTTAGCAGCACACAGCAGGGAGGAAATGTTTAAGTGCCTGACTAGGGATTGCCAGTCCAGCTCTGCTCAGCATGGCCCTGGCATGCCACACGTAAAAGTTCTCAGCTGGCAGCATTCGGAATTGCTGCAATGCAGTGTTAGTCTTAATCTGGCCTTGGCAATATGTGCATGCAGTTACCCAGCATGCCTTGCCAACAATTTTGCTTTATAAATAGAGGTAGCAGAATGCAAAAATTAAAGTGAGGAGGATTTAAGGTCCTTTATATGGTGTCATTGTGCATGAATTTATAGTGCATGAGGCATGGATAACATTCAACTTCAGAGCGCTGTCTAATCAGAGATCCCAATACCAATCTTTCTCCTGTATTTCTGCTCCTTCATACCCTTCTGTCTCTATTAGCAGGCGTTCAATAATAAGATGATTTTTTGGGAAAGGAGTTAAGAGATGAAGAGAGAGAGAGCAAGAGCACACACACACTATTCTACTTCCATAGCATCGGTTGGAATAATAGAAAATGATGCATTAATTTATCTAGTGATCAAAACAAAACTATTCCATACAGTATGTTTTCTGATGCTTTGTCTAGTCTACTTTTAAAATGATCTATCTTTGCATCTAGTTTCTAAGCATTTCTAGTGAACGCATCACGTCACTGTTATACTGAGAGATGCCACATATCCAGTTAGAATACAATGAGGAGTATCGTTTGCTGGCTAATTCTCAGGTGACTTTCACTTCCGGCAGTCCCCTGCCTTGTTCGCTATTAATATTATTATTTATTCTTTGTACTACTGTTGCACCTAGAAGCCCTATTCATGGATCGGGATTCTATTCTCCTAGGCAGTGTACAAATGCAGACCCTTCCAAATTCTAGAGCAAATGAGGCAGTGATGCTACCAACAGCTTCATTCATCACACAACACTGATTCATTCCTTAAACACCTGTGCACTGAATGAGGCAGGTGTCCTGTGGGAAAAAATAGTATGTATAGTTAAAGATGGGGGACCAGATTTTTAAAGGTATTTAGGTGCCTAACTCCCATTGATTTTGTTCACCCCAGTGTAAAACCCCATGTGGGCATTCACACCAATTTAAACCTGATTTATTTTGATTTAGCTGAGCTCAGTCATTTGACCACTTAAACTTAACCAACAAAAAAACAGAATCAGAGTTCCAGGATGAAATTCTGGGGGCTGCACCATGCAGGAGGAAAGACTAGATGATCATAACGGTCCCTTCTGGCCTTAAAATCAATTACATAGATTGAAGAATGTCCGCACAGGTGTTGCACTGTTTAACAAAATCAGATATTAGTTAAACCAATGCAACTTTTGTGTGACGACAAGCTCTTAGACTGCAAGAGGCTGCTTCTAAATTACACAATGCCCACTGTGGCTGTGAAAAGTGGGGATCTCGTTAATGTACATGAGAATCAGGTCCTAAGAACCTTGGCCCAGGGACTGCCTTTATATCCACACCTTGCACAGCACTCCGTTGGTGCTTAACATATACATAATTATTATGGAGGTGCGCGTCAGAGCTTCATAGTTAAGGTTGAGTACCATTTTGAAGGTAAAGCAAGGATTCAACCTCTTTGTTAAGTATCAGAGGGGTAGCCGGGTTAGTCTGGATCTGTAAAAAGCAACAAAGAGTCCTGTGGCACCTTATAGACTAACAGATGTATTGGAGCATAAGCTTTCGTGGGTGAATACCCACTTCGTCAGACGCATGTAATGGAAATTTCCAGAGGCAGTTTACGTAGGGACTGTCCAGTTTGGCCGATGTACATAGCAGAGGGGCGTTGCTGGCACATGATGGCGTATATAACATTGGTGGACGTGCAGGTGAATGAACCGGTGATGTTGTAGCTGGTCTGGTTAGGTCTTGTGATGGTGTCGCTGGTGTAGATATGTGATGTGTATGTAAACCTCTTTGTTGTGTATGAAAAGTACAGCATATCCTTTGTTGTGTATGAAAAGTACAGCATATCCTCCCCAAACGTACAGCACTCACTCATAGAATGCACACTGATCTTCCTTAGATCTAACGAGTAACCCCATTCATTAATTTATGAGTTAAATTGATTTAAAAGATATGCGGCATGCTCTCCAAAGGCATCACATAAAGACGACAATAATAATCGGATGCAACCTTTGTAGGATTTCTTTCATCCTGAAAGTGCTTTACAAGTAACTTAACTTTAAATATTATTTTATTTTAGTTATGATTTGAATAGCTATTATAGATATTTCGATTGAATTCAACCTCTTTGTGTTGATACCAACTCCAGGGATACTATTCCCAGTGCAGTGCAGTCTTGTCTTACATGTGCAGTATTATCTGCACAGTGCAGTGTTGCTACCTGCCTAGCATGAAAAATAAGGACAAAGAGGATGGTGATACAGTGCAAACCACTCCAGGAAACACTTGTTCTGTCGAGCACCTGACAGAGATATTTTCTCACTTAAAAAAAAATGAAAAAAATGAGGTTTTTTTGGTGGGGGTGAAAAGCAAACAGCCATCACTCTTCTCACCTGTCATACTAGATAATTTGAAATTTTCTCTCAGGTAAAACAGCTGGGTTCAAATGACGGTCACATACACAGCATTATCCACTGCAAAGTATATATTAGGGTCCTATGTTCAGCTGGTGTCAATCAGCATGGATCCATTTAAACTGGCTGAGAATCTGGCCCTAAGTGATCCAAGATTCACAGACAAAATGGAGCCTTTCCCCTTTAGAACACAGGGCGAGATGTGCAGTCTTTGGAAGGCTACTTGGTGTTGGTCCAGCTCCTGTGAAGCAGCTCCTACATCTCTCCCTTTTTGGCCTCCAGAGCCAGCGGTCTGACCAGGAGAAAGGGAGGTGTTGACAGGGGGGCCTTTATGACCATCCTGGCTGCTGGAGGCTGTGGGCAGCTGGCGTAATTTAGAGCAGCCTGAGGCCTGTTCTAAACTATGTCAGGGACCTGGCCAGCCCCAAGATCTGGATGGGGATGCACAAAGGTAGCTTATCTTGGGCACAGCTGGGGATCTATCCCACATTTTACAAATGGTTCCTGTTACTACTGTTTCCAGCGCGGTTTCCCTGGCCAGAGGGCACCAGGCCTAGCTGTTTTCAATAGTGTTTTTAAAAGTTTTCCAGAGTAGGTAGGGCACTAGAGCTAATTGATTTCTGTCAGGTGCTATCAATCTTAAGGACTTACCTGGCCCCTATTACTGTTGTACCAGAGCACCTCACAATCTTTAATGCTGTGAAAAAACAGCTCTACCGCCCTGTTCCTTGAGCACTGCTACCCACAGATTTTCTCCCTGGATGCCCCCTTTCAGAACAGTTGATCTCAGGTTCCCACTGCTTTCCTTCCCAGGGGAACAGAGAGGCTTGGAGAGCAGGACTGCCACAGTCCCAGGGAGCAGGCAGGGAGAGCCCCATGTCCACTCTCTCTGCCCCTTGCTTGACGGGCTCTTAGCCACTTCCCCTCACTGGCTCTCTCCTCTTCTCTAAACCTAGGTGCCCTGTTTTAAAGCTCTGGCTTTGCTCCCTGTTAAAGGGCTAGTGTTAGCCTGTGACAGAAGGGTGGCTGGGGGGGTCGACATACAGTAAAAGACAGACCCTGCCATAAAGGACTTACAAACTAAATGGAGTGGTACGTCTGCCACCTTTTGATAGGGAACATTGTGTGTCCCTCTGTGCTGACTCATTGTATGGAGGGTGGGGGCAAGCAGGCCACGGTGTCTTCTTCATTTCACCTTCTTTG
The DNA here is from genome assembly GCA_003942145.1 of Platysternon megacephalum. Lineage (NCBI taxonomy): Eukaryota > Metazoa > Chordata > Testudines > Platysternidae > Platysternon > Platysternon megacephalum. The sequence continues at coordinate 4,471,122 of QXTE01000097.1, forward strand.
GGTAACACTAGTCTGGAGACGTGCATGAACTCAGGCACTGCAAGGGCTGCCTGCAGCTGTGGCTGGCGCCTGTTCAGAGATGTAAGTTTGGGTAGCAAAGGTTCCTTGCACTGGGTCATCTGCAGCCTGGCTCGCTCCCTGGTACAATTACACTGTGAGGGTACCTACAGAGAGAGGCTGACACTGGGGAGTCATGGGAGCCTTTGATTACAAGTAGACACGTGGGAAAGCCAAACCAGACTCTTAACCAGTGCAGCAACTTGTTCCATAAACTCTGGAGGGGAGAGAGGACAGAGGAATGGCTCAGCCATTACCCTGGGCTGGTTCACACTAGCCCTGATCAGACCTGGCAGTCGCAACCCAAGCCTCTCCCACCTGCTGTCTATCAGGCCACACAAAAAGGGAAGAGAAAGAAAGGAAAAGATGGAGACCACATATACAAATTAATTAATGCTCTGCAGGCTCCTTCCTGTTGGTAATGTTCAACCTTTAATCCCAGGGATTAAACACCATGGTGTTTTATTTGTCCCTGTAAAACAAGTGAGGAAAGGAGTCAGGAAAACCATTACATCCAAATCCTTACCCTCTGGGCTAGAGATGCAAGCCAAAGGCAGCCTCTAACACAAACTGTTAGATTCTGCTGAGGTTGGATAACACTCATCCCACGTTATAGTGTAGCACCCTGTTGCCGCATTCAAAGAGACATAACTGTGGTCAGCACGGATCGAATTGGGTCCCTTCAACCAAAGCCATAAGCTCCTGCCACTTGTGCTCAATGAGAACTCTGGCAGCTCTTGGTACATGGCAGCTATAGTCGCCCTGGGTGCGTCTACACAGCCCATGGCAGCGCGCCTCCAAGACAGACCCAGGCTGGTGACACTCACGCTAGCAATCTGAAGTAGCTGTGTAGGCAGCACTTTGAAGTTGTGGCTCGGGCTGGAGCTTGGGCTCTGAATCCCGTCCCCCCTGTCTAGGCTTCAGAGCCCGAGTTCCAGCCTGAGACGTGACTTCAAAGCCCTGCCTACACAACTATCGTTACAGCACTAGTGCCCTGCAAATCCAAGTCTGTTGACCCAGGCTGCCATGGGCTGGGTGAATATTGTAGACACTGAGGCCCAGCCATTGCTAGAAGAAATGCTTACAGTCACCAAGACAGTGTATTACAACATTACCCTAGAGCCAGGATTCTCCTAATGTATACGCCACCTCTTTGTGCACCCACCTGATTTCACTGGGAGATTGAGATAAGAAATGCAAGACTGGACCCTGTGAATGCTCAGGCGCAGTATTATCTCATGGATAGAGCAGACGACTAGAAGTGACTGTGCTCTGGAGACCAGTCACCCTGCAACTTTGTGCAGGTCACTTCTCTTTTGTTCATAGAGTCATAGAAATGTAGGGCTGGAAGGGACCATGAGAGGTCATCAAATCCAGCCCCCTGCACTGAAGCAGGACCACCTAAACCTAGACGATCCCTGACAGCCAGTGACAGGGGTTCACAACCTCCCTAGGAAGTCTGTTCCAGAGCTGAATTACCCTTATAGTTGGAAAGTTTTTCCTAATATCTAACCTAAATCCCCCTCGGTGCAGCTTCCATTACTTCTTGCCCTAACTTCAGTGGCCATGGAGACTATTGATCACTTCCCTCTTTAAAGCAGCCCTTAACATATTTGAAGACAGTTATCAGGTCCCCCCTCAGTCTTCTTTTTTCTCAAGACCAAACATGCCTATTTTTTTAACCTTTCCTCGTAAGTCAGGTTTTCTAAATCTTTTATAATTTGTGTTTCTCTCCTCTGCACTCTCTACAATTTATCCACATCTTTCCTAAAGTGTGGCGCCCAGATTTGGACACAGTACTCCAGCTGAGGCCTCACCACAGCTGAGTGGAGAGGGACAATGACTTCCCACGTCTTACATTCAACTCTCTTGTTAATATGCCCCAGAACGATATTAGCCTTTTTCTCAACTGCATCACATCATTAGCTCATATTCAATTTGTGATCCTCTCTAACCCCTATATCCTTTTCTGCGGTATGACTAGCCAGTCATTTGTTCCATTGAAGTCAATGAAGCTATGCCGATTTACACAGAGGATGTGGCTCATACAGTTTCATTTCCAACAAATATACAATTTTCCAAATATATTTTCCAAGTCTACAGCCCCAAACAGGGATTTAACCCCCTGTTATCCTCCACACACACCAGGTTCCAGTGATATTCTGCTCTGTTATGATGCACTGATAGCTGTCTCTATATAAGCAGGTGAGTGAGCACTCGCAGCATTTGATACCCAAACATTGACCAGTATATATTACTGCTTCTTGGCTGCCTATGAGTCTGGAAAACCATGATGAAGGGAAGGAGATGGGATTTCTCCATCTAACCTACTTCCTCTGCTCAAGGAGCTCATCTGAGGAGGAGAAGAGAAAGAGGCCAGAGAAAGGAGGTTGTTTTTGGATATTGGGATAGAGCATAATGGGGAGATAGTGGATGGCTGCAGCGAGAAGGATGTAAGGTAAGGAGAGAGGTGGGGAGGAGAGGAGAAAGGTGGTGAAAGTTTGGAAAGGCACAGCTGGGAAGTGGTGGAGGGAAAAAAAACAAAATAAGGACAGTGGTGGTTGTTGAAGGAGGGGAGAGAAACAAATGCCTGTGAGTAGTCGTGCCTTTGCCGGCCATTCAGCGCCAGAAAAAGCAATGATGTTTCCACAATTATGGGTCTGGCTTGCACCTGGCAACACTGTTATAAAACGCTACCATCCCTTTAGTCCCAATTCTGCTCCCCTGCCACCACTGCCTATTGGCTTCCAACTCTTAAATTCCCTGCACTGGAATTCATGTAAAATTAGGCCAGAATTGTAGGGTGTAGAGGTTCCCTCCTTAACATGTCAGCTGCTAATCAGAGGGGCTGCAAAGCTACTTACTCTTCTCATCCAACCTTCCACACGGAGGACTGAAATTTGTTTCCTTTGCAGAGATTATTGCTGCTACCTGCCCAGGGGGAACACTCTCTTCCTTGAACTCTCAGGTTAGGCCACATTGTGCCTGGGGGGTTTTCCTTGCAGAGAGGTTCTGTCAAAGAGATGACACAAGAATTTGTTAAGAAACAAATATGTTCCCTCCCTCCCCCCACGTTACTTCTCCCCTGCCAGGGTTCAAAGGCACCCAGGCTCGGGAAGCTCTAGTGAAATCGGAGGAACTCTTTGTGTTAGGGTGCGTCTACATGGCAAATAAAGGTGTGATTGGAGTGTAGGTAGGTTCCAGCTAGGCCTCCCAGGGCTGCTGCCACAGAGTTTGGGGTCTAGCAACACCCAGAGCCTTGTAAGCAGCCTGAAGAAATCTGCCTGAGTTTCAACAAACATTTGGCTTGAGTTAATCAGCATTTTTCAATGAAAATAAGTGTTGTTGGAAAATTTCCAACCAGCCTTAGTCCCACTGACCTTAAATGAAACTTAAGCTCCTAAAGCCCAGATCCTCAAAGGTATTTAGGTACCTAACTTCCACTGATTCCCCTTTTGACCCAACTGACTAGTCAAAAATTTGAGGTCTTGTAGGAGAAATTGGTGACAGTCAGGTATTTCTTTGATGCAGTTTTCTTTATTTATAAAGAATGTACAAAGTCCTGTTTCCCTGAACACAAGAGGACACAAACAGCAGGAGAGTTTCTTCATTTGCTGTCCCGAGTCTGCCTTTCCAAGCAGCTCTCTATACCCAAAAAGCTTTTTCTCTTAGCTTTCTCTAAGGGTCACATGGCAAGCTTTCTGTTACTGTCTGCTTGGCTTTCTCTTTCTGCTTCAGCTTATGCTGGGTGTCTCTCTCCCTTTCACACACACATAGACCAAGACAATTCCATCAGTTGAAGGCCAAGCGCCTGCATCTGAAACCCCTTGGGCCACATGGTTCAGCTGTTACATGTGCCTATATTTTGGGTGCTAATACTATTGTTTGAGCCACCTGATTACAATAGGCCTAAATCCCTATTAAAAATCGGACTTGGGCTTCTAAGTCCTTTGGATGCTTTTGTTGAAGATTTTACTTTAAGTGATGTGGCCAATGGTATATAGGAAATATGTGGCAGAGTGGGGAGTTGCCTCTAGATTTCCTGCATACTAAGTTAATGCCCTAACCACTGGAGCATACTCACTCATCTAGAGGAAGGATAAGAGCTCTGCCTGTGAGAATAAGCCCCCTTCCAAGAGTCTGCTCCTTCTGATAGTGTCTCCCTGACATGTATGGAGCAAACCATTCATTTTTGTCTGGCAGCTAATGATACATTAGGGTGACGATTTATGGCTCGGCAGTTAGTGTTTTGCTGGTAGATGTGCAAGGCTCTTTAAATATTGCCCGGGGTAGAAATCCATAAAGATGAGGGAGGAGTCTCTGTGCAGGTAGCACAAAAGGTGTTTTGTTTTTCTGAACAGAAACATCAGCTTATGAAGCTGCCTGTTTTTTCTCTCTGTCTCCCTCTCCCCCTTTCTTTGGCATAGAGTGCGCAAATAACTAGACACATTACTAAGTGAATGCTTCTCTCCTCCAGGTTTACATGTAAGCAGCAGCTGCTGCCTGCAGTAGCCTCAAGCCATCGATGCCAGAGAGTGACTGCAGATACTCAAGTGAAGGATGGTGGAACTGAGGGCAGAAGTAGATTTCCCAGAGTGCTCTGGGGAGAAATGTGTCAAGTGCTTGCAACGTGCTGGCAAAGCAAGTGACATGTCCCCTCTGAGTGGTTGGTCCCCCTGGAGGATAGTAGTCTACTACTACTGACTGCTAATGGAGTTGCTCCAGTGGTAGCAGTCTGTGTTGCTGATACTGGAAGTCCCAAGCCCAAACCCTCCTGATGGCCTGGGCAGTTGAGGGTGTTACAGGTGCAGGGTTCAGAAGTACATTTCAGGGCCTCTCTAGAGAATTTCAAACCATTGCCTCCCTTCTTTCATCTCTACTTTCTGTCTGTCCCTACTCTTTTAATCCCTTCTTCTCCCCCAGTCTCTCTCCAGGACTCAACCCCCCAGGTCCATACAGTTCTGCTAATGCCCTCCATATCACCCCTCCTCAAATCCCTTCACAAGCTCCACATGTTGTGGGCAACCTCCTTGTCTTTACATTTAAGCTCAGCTCCACACCTGCCGCATCTCTGCTCTCAGGTCATTCTACAAACCTGCTTCTCGCTATCTTGTCTCCTCACTGATCCCTTTGTCTCTTTCTCCCACTCCTGGCTTTCTGCCTTTTTCCATGATATCCTTAAATGGGTGCCAAGCGCCCTGCCTTTATTATTAGTTATATCATGTAAGTGTCCAGCATGTGCTCAGCCCTTTCCAAACTCAGAGGAAGCCACTGCAAAGAGCTGCAAGCCCATTGCCTTCCCAGCATCTTTCCCCACCTTTTCTTCTTCAGTTTCTCCCTCCACCTGTCTCTCTTGCCCACCATGAACAAATGCATGTATTTATTTAGATTAAGAACAATGGTGAAGAGGGAACCTATCCATAGGCTCTAGGTGCCCTTGACATAACTTACAAATTAAACACAAAAATGAGCTGGTTGGGAAATATTTTCTCCTCCCCCCCCCCTCCCCCCCGAAGAGTTAAACTTTTTATCAAAAATCCAAAAAGTTTGCAGCCAAAACACAGAAAAATCTACCAAGGGAAGCAGAGTCTTCCTGTGAAAATGTTTACTGACTTCAAAAACCCAATTTTCGTTCAAAGCAGTTTCAATGGAAAATTTTCCACCAGCCCTAATCACAGATAATTCCCTAAGTGCAGGAGTGTAGTTTAATATAACCCCCATTGGTTAGCCAAGCAATTACAAACTCATCTCCTCCCCCCCACCCACCCCGTGCACACCCCGTTTTCAAATGCCTGGGGGGGGGGGAAAGGATGAGTTTTGCAATAAACATAAACTATCTAGCTCAGAAAGAAGTACCACGTGAGAGCCCCGACTGATAATCATTCTGTTTTGGAAAAACACTTGAACACAACTGCTTAGAAGCACTTAGCAGAGCGGTTCTGTGCTGATGTCTGACACACACAAGCATTGGGAAGGCTGGGAGGGGGGCGAGGTGTAGCCTGGGGTATTGACTGGAGTCCTGTCCCTGCATGCCAGTGGGAAATCTCTGTCCCTATCTTTTGCCAAGGAAAGGAAATGCTGGATTCTCAAGGCCTCATCTCCTGAGAGATTGGCAGCAGCTGGGAAAGAGACTCAAACATTAAACCGGTCCTGTGGGAGAAGTGAGCAACCCAGGTTAATTTATTCTGCTTTCCTATTGGCGGTGCCAATACAGCACCCCAGTGAGGGTCTCAGCTAAGAATATATGCCAAGCAGACTGCCCTTTCTGGGGCTGGGATTCAGGCTGTGAGGCCGGTTTGAGTAAGGTCTGCAAGTATTCACCCTAGGCCGCCACTTTCCCTGCCTCATTCTGCTCCTGCTCACGTTCTCTTGGTTGCACTTTGCAATATGCTCCTGTAGCTGCCTCATACGATCCTAGCGGACCTCAATCACCTAGGCTCTAGCTCAGTCAGAAGATACAATCTTGATGCAGGAGTTATTGGGAAAAATTCTATAGCCCATGTTATGCAGGAGGTCAAACTACATGATCATAATGGTCCCTTCTGGTCTTAAAATCTAAGGGTGAAATCCTGGCCATTGACTTCAATAGGGCCAGGATTTCACACTGTGAAAGTATGAAACCCTGCAGGCTATAGTGGAGCTCCATCAAAGGCCTCGTCTACACTACAAAGTTATGTCGATGTAAGCCACCTTGAGTCGACATAGCTGTGCATGTGTCTACACTTAAATTTGTCTCTCACCAATGTAAGTATCTAGTGACAGCGACACAGCAACACCACCTCCCTAGACGGCGTTGAGTCATGGTCAATTTACTGAGGTCGACACAGCACGAATGTAGTCACTGCGTTATCTATGTCGACTCTAACAGTCCTCCAGAGGCTTTCCCACAATCCCTGACACTGACCATTCTGGTCATGATTGTGAATCCCACCACCCAGGTGTCACAGGGACTGGGCAGGCTGCCCCACTTTAAAGCCCTGCACATTTTTGAAATGCCTTTTCCTGGTTATCCAGTTTGGCGCGCACATCTAGCAGCTCTCCACTGTTGTATGCAACTGCCCAGCTGACCGTGCTGGCTACACACTCCAGACATGCTCCGGCTTGGAGTAGACAGGAGTTACTGGATTTCCTGGGGCTTTGATAAAAATGTTTTTTTAATTTTTGTCAAAAATTTTGAAGAAAATTTTGATTTTTTGGCAAACTATCGAACTTTGAAATATTTCAGACTGAAACCAAAATATTTCAATTCAAAATGGTGCTGTTCCATCTCTTGAGAGTTGTATTCTGGGTGCCTTATGCTCCCATTCTCCTGCATGGGCTTGGGTCTCTGGCCTTCATGTTGAACTAATCTCCCATGATACACCACTTTCTCCTCTCTTGAGGAGGTGAGAGGGTGTGTCATAGAAGTCCCAGGCCGTGGTGAATTCTGGGAGATGTAGTCCAGTCAGAGAGCCTGGCCCATAGAGGAGATGGACGCATAAGGTGCCAGAAATACAACTTCTGTGAGGCACAGCAGAGCAATATTGAACAAAAATATTTTGGATTTTGGATTAGATATTCTGAGCATTGAAGCAATGAAAGTTTCCCCCAACACAGGCACTTTTATGAAAATTTTTTTCGTCAAAACCCACTTTTCCACAGAACAACAGTTTTGACAGAAAATTTTCGACCTGGCCCTAGTGTTGCTCATCTTTATAAAAACATGGCAGTATGGTATAGTAGTGTTCAAATCTCACAGTTTGCAATCCTATTACCACACTTTTTAGGTCCATTTCTGTAGAACACTGTTTTATTATTTTTATTATTATTAATTAGTTGTATCATGGTAGCACCTAGATACCCCAACGAAGATTTTTTTATGGTCAGAAGAGACCACTATGACCATAATCCAACGTCTCGCATAGAATTTCATCCAGTGATTTCTATGTCAAAAGATCAGAGCCCCACTGTGCTAGCTGCTAGGTACTGTACAAACACATACTGTCCCAAAGAGTTTCCAATTTAAATAGATGAGACAAAGGATGGGAGAAGAAACAGAGGCACCAGAAGGGAAATTCGCTGATCTAAGGTCACACTGCGGGACAAGGAATAGCACTGGGCTCTCTTGAATCCCAATCTAGTGGGCTACCCACTAGATCATGCTGTCTCTTTTCATTTATTATTATATTTTTAAGTGCAAGGCCAGCTCGTGCCTCAAAGGAAATGCGTGTCTGTAGCAATGTGAGCATCAATTTCGTCTCTAGATTCTCCCATATCAAGCCCCACATTCCAAGCCTGTGTTCATCAGGGGCCGGACCTGAGCCAAAAAAAAGGGCTGCTTTCCCTTAGGCATGGAAAGCTTGATCAGAACTCTGGCCCTGCCCATACTTGGATGCTTTATAATAATAATAATAATATTTTAATAAAAGATCTGTCACTCAAATATTTCAGGATTATTAAAAAAAAAGAAAAAAAAAAGGAGTAATTAGAACCCCTGAGCCAAAAGGAATAATGTGAAAAAAATGGAGTGGGTGAGAGACCCCAAACTTTATCTGAGAGTCAGAATCCTTCTGGGAATTTGTTGATTTCCTTGACAGAATTCAAGAAGGCTTTATGATTCATACATTAATTACATCCTGCAGTGGCAACTGCAGAGTGAATGAGGCACACATGGATTTTCAATTGAGATGTTAAAACTCTCTCTCGCCTCACCCCACCCCCCACCAGGACCAGCACAAGACACTTCAGGATGAGGTTTGAACACTGGGAGGGGTTCCAGGAATGAGCAAAACAACTTGAAATGGAGCTGATGATTATATATAGCCAAGCCTTACTTGGGCAAGTCTTCCATTGACTGCAGTGGGAAATTCAGTGCTGCCAGCTCTTGAGCTTTTTATTTTGGGCCTCACACTATTTTTTCATAAAGCCCCAGCTCCTGGAATCATGTGATTATATAAGACTCTCAGTATTCATGTAACAATAAAAAATAGGCAGCTTCTAGTCCTTGAAGTGGCAGGGAAAAGGTTGAAAATGTGACCCCCTAAAGGCTCAGAAAATCAGAAGGAAATCAAAAGAACCCAACATGTATTATTTTTAAATATCTCATGATTTTTCAGCCAATCTCATTATTTGCATCAGTGAAACATGATTTTTTACTGCTTGGGGCTGACAGTACTAGAAATTTCATGCCAGTAAGGATGGCGGGATTTATAACCCGGTCCTTACGTTGGTCACTTTCTCTTATCCTCCCAAAAGAGATGTTGTCACCTTGAGTTAGTAGAAATTTACTAATTTTTTAAAATCAATTTTCTGATAGAGCTCCCTCTGCAGAGTATGTCCTGGCTTAATATTTTAAAATTCCTTAAAAAAAGTAACCTTAATGAAACATTTCCCTAGTGATATTTACAAGTATCTTTTCAGCACAGGGGAAACTGGCAACTCAGCTTATCATTCTCTTCTCTTGGCTGGAACTAGTATGGTACAAACAGTAGACAAAGATCATTTTATACGTAGCTACATCTATAACCCAGTAATTAATCAACATATAAAACTGCACGTTGTTGGGTACTACTGTGCCATGAGCATATTTCACAGTCACTTGATAATATACTCTGTATGGTATCCAAACTAAATACAAAGTTGGGTGGGGCTTCCTTTTTCACCCCTTTGATTGTTCCTTTGGCATCCCAAGAGCGTGGAAATGAAAAATGCGTTGGCTTGAGCAATGTTCTCCACATAAGTAATAGGACACTGGGATGGTCCCGGGGGCAGTTTTCCACCAGGTGGGGAAGAGGGTTGTATCTCGGCCAAGCTAGCCATCCCTCAGACAAGCACACGGGACATGATACTTTAGTCATTTATTTATTTTTATTCTTGCGATTTAAAACAATAAATCACTGATGTGGTTGCCAGTCTCTCATGCTTTGTATTCCATCCCTCCCTCCAATTAAAATGCCACTGCTGACTTGGGACTTTGATTTTCTGTTGCTCTGGAACACGATGGGTTTGAATCTCATTTACACATTAATGCAGTATAAGGAGGCCTTAACATGAGAGTTAATTAAAGCTACACTCACATGAAGGCCCCTTTATGCCATCAGAGTGGTGTAAAGGGGCCGTATCATAAATGAGAATTAAGCCTGTGTGTCCTCATTTATATAATGCAAAGAGGATATAAAATGGTTGTGCTTCACACTCATTTTGCACAGGTTTAAGTGACAATACACTGTGCAAGACAGGGAAGAATTAGCACCATGTTGCAGGGCAACAGTCAATCCAGTTTATAGTATATGAAAGCAGAATTGTGCCCTAATTAATTAGAATATTTATGGCAAAGACAGCATTTCTCATGGATTATCCTGAAAAGCAGAAGCATGAAAATGTAATTAACAAGTAACATGCTTTTTTGAGCTGGTAAAAAACAGAAAAATAATTTTGTGAAATATTCTGAAATTTTCAAGTTTTTTCCATTTTGCTGGGTTTGAAATAGAATTTTTTTTTCAAAAAATTTTCTGACTTTTTCCATTTAAAAATTTTGAAATGTCAAAATTTCATTTCCCTCTCTCCCTCCCCCCCCGCCCCCGAATGCAATAACAGGAATACTGTCCAGGATTATTTTAAATCCTTTTTCCCCTACATTGTAACTTTTCAAAAGTTACTCAACTTTTGAAAAGTGAGTGAGTAGAAAAAGAGAAAAAGGAAGAAGTGTACATCTCACCCCATCCCCCTGCAGGGAGACATCTTTAATTTTATTTCATTCAAAAAGGGAAATGGGAAACAAACAAAAATTTGAAATTTCTAAAATTGTTCATTTTTTCAAAATCCAAACCAAAATGAAAATTTCAAAGCAAAAATTCTCTTTAGTTTCTTTTCAAAAATTCCCACTGAAAAATGGAAATATCTCATCGAAGACATTTTCCTGTGAAAAAACTGGCTTCTCATGAAACCCCATTTTTGGTGGGAAAATGTTTGGGTTGCAAATATTACTGATGTTGAACCTCTTGAATGATTTGTGGTTCAAGTTGTTTTCTATTTGATTGTAACCATTATTATTATTTAACATTTATATTGCAGTAGCTCCTAACAACCACAACCAGACTGGCGTCCATAGTGCTCAGCAGTGCAGAGATAATAATAAATAAATAAATAACCAATCCCATACCTAGAAAGAACTCCCTGAGATAATGAGGAACTGCATAGATTCCACCCCCTTGAAAAAAACCAAACAAAATACCCTCAGATTCTCCTGCCATAATGTAAGGCTTGTCTACACTTAGAAGTTTACCAATAAAAATTCCAGAATAATTATTCTCGAATAGTTAGTTTGCTATAAACCCCCATGTGGAGTCACTTATTTTGGGATAGCTATCTCAGTAAATTTCCAAGTGTAGACAAGCCCAGATGGTGACACACACACACACACACACACACACACACATTCTTTCTTCTTCTACAGTATTTTCCATTTGAATATCTCTAATTACTTTACAAACACTTCACAACTCCCTCTAAGAGGTAGATAAATGTTATTTATCTCCATTTTACTGATAAATAAACTGAGGCACAAGGAGGTAAAGTAGCTCAAGGTCACATGGCAAGTCAGGCTGGGAGAAGAAGAACCCAGGAGTCCCAAGGGGAGCGAGGTAATATCTTTTATAGGACCAACTTCTTTTTAGCGAGAGCCACTGGCTTGAAAGCTTGTCTCTCTCACCAACAGGAGTTTGTCCCTATAAAAGTTATTACCTCGCCCACCTTGTCTCTCCAATATCCTGGGACCAACATGGCTATAACTACACTGCATACAAACCAGGAGCCCCAGTCACGTGTTCCAGCCGCAGCTCTGAACTTCCTGTCTCTTTCTCTCTCTTGCACAGCACATCCAGCTCCTCCTCAGGAGAAAGCTGTAGTCAAAGCTACTGATCTGATCTCAGGCTGTACAAACTTCATTGACATTGAATTGCACATCCCTTTGGAGTGTCTATACCTCTCTCTCTCTCTCTCTCTCTCACACACACACACACACATACACACACTCTCTTGCTTGATCCGCCTGGCTTGCTTTGCCTAATTGAAACCTCAGAGTTTTGTTGTAGAGCCTGTTGCTATAAACACTCTGGCAATTTGCATAAGTATGTGACATTGTAAAAGTTCCTGAAAGATTTTATCTAGTTGATTTTGGCTCCAAGCCCCATATTCATATAGAAATGCCAGGTAGAAAGACAATGTGTGTGTATATTTTCAACTTCCTAAAGTCCATCAAAGTGGAAAGGGAGTGGGTTTACTTAACCCAAACAGTTGGAGACAAAGTAACACAGAACAAACCTTTTCTTGTCTTTTCTGAATGTTTTTTGGTTGTGCTCACTGTATGGGCAGTCAGGGAAATATTAAACAATCCCTTATATCTTGGCTTATTTGGACAATTTTTTAAATATTAATTCATCTATAAAAACTCTTAAGCTGTCAAAGCTGAAGAATTGTGCAACATAACATTACAGTTATATAAACACAGTTGCTTTGGAAATATTTTTGCTCAAAATGCACATTTGTCATCTTAGTTGTAAAAGCCTTTTTTTTTTTTTAGAAACAAGGAGCGAAAAATATCACATGAACTCCTGGCTCCATTGAAGTCAATGGGAGTTTTGTGCACTGAGCACTTATGTTTTCTAAATAGAGCCTACATGGGATGTAATGGTGCCTGGTCTTTCTGCTGGTGCCTCTATACAGGGGTGACTATCACTGTAAAATCAGTGGGGAAATAGAGAACTGGGTGGTTCAGCTGATTAATAAAAGAATCTAAAGTATTTTCTTTCTAGGCAGCCATTTTGCAAGGAATCCCCTCTTCCAGTATCTTTTGTGGATAGACACCTATTCCCTCCATCATGTTTGGGGTTGTTTGAATATCAGTTTAGTTTCCTAGAATCTTGCAAGAGGTGTGTTTTTTACAAAAGTCCCAATTCAACAAAGCACTTAAATATGTGCCTAACTTTAAGCATGTGAGCAGTCCACTGAAGTTCTGGACTGCTCCTATAATTAAAGTTTCATGTGGTTTAGTGTCCCGTCAATTAAGGGCCTAACTAACTAATTCATTAAATCTTCATCAAAAAAAGCACAAGGTTCATTAATAAAGAACACTCTATAAACAGTTGTTGCATTACACTTTACCCCATATCAAATCAGAGTATTATCTTTTTTAGATTTACGTGCCAGAAATGCTCAGTTTATTTCCCGCTAGCCATTTCCCACCCCCCCACACCCATCAGAGGTACCACGACCACGACCATATTAATTGATTTAAAAACAGTTAGTACCTACTGGGCAGAGGTGATAAATCAGGATTGCAAAGTAATTAATTGGAACTTATAAATCATATGTGAACTAAGCATTTTAATTAATGCTTTTAATTATGGGTGTAAAATAATATTTCAGGTTTAGATCAAATGTACAAGTTGGGTGACATATCAGATTGTGGCTAATAAAATATCAACAGCGGATACAACTCTAGCAACCAGGAACCATTGAGATCTAAACATTTTTGTTGCACACCAGCAGATGGCTATTTTTGAAATACAGTACATAATGTTATTGCAAGGAGATTAAGACTCGTCATTATATCTTCATTGCTCTTGTAATAGTGGATTAATTAACTGGCAAGCAGAGTTATCTCCCATGAATTCACCATATGCTCAAATGTGCAGATGGATAATGATGGATTTGACTCAATAGGCCCAATTCTCTGCTCCTCTGGTGTCATTTACACCAGAGTGTGAAGTAGGTGTGAAATGTTCACATCAGAATGGCTGTGTTTAACATCCACTTTGCCTGGACTTTGCACTGGTGCAGATGACACAAGCTGCAGGGCACTGAAGAATCAGACCCAGAACGTGTGGTTTGCAAAGATATGAACAAAGCACCATGTTTTTAAAGGTGTTCAGTTGCCTAAAGATGCAGATAGGGACCTAGTGGGGTTTTCAAAAATGCCTAGGCACTTAACTCCCAAATCCTTATCTGGAGCACAAATTTTGCTACCTATCCTGAAGGTAGCAGGTAAATGTTGTCTGTTTGAGATATTTATCTTTTGAGGCATTTCCATTGCAAGCATGGAAAAGTATGATGTGTGCCTGGTATTCCCACCCCCACGTAGGTAGGCAGGAAGTGGAGGGAAAGGGGAAGGGAGTGGGTGGAGTGATGGCTCCATCTCCCCAAAGTGCCAGACAACACAACTGACCCAGAATGAGGAGCAGTAACGTACTACTGCGAAAGGCCCTTACATGGGTCAAGTTCCTGAAGACACTCTAGCCCTTTAAGTCTCAGGTTTGGTCCACACATAAATGTTAGGTTGCCATAGCTATGGTACTCAGGGGTGTGAAAAATCCACCTCTCTGAGAGTTGTAGCTAGGCTGATCTAATCCCCGGTGTAGGTGCAGCTAAGTCAAGGGAAGAATGCTGCCGTCAATCTACCTACCGTTGCTTGGGGAGGTGAAGTTCCTACAGCGATGGAAAAGCCCCTTTTGTTGAAGCATCTACGCTATGGCAATACAGTGGTATAGCTATGGGGCCATAGCTGTGCCACTGTAGTGCCCGTAGTGTAGACATGGCCTGTGACACACCAGAACGCTGTGGCACTGGGCTAGCTTTCCACATACCACTTTGTCAATGCATATCAATGCTGAGCCCGAGAACTCTGCTATTTTACACGGGGCCATTCTCTTGAGCAGAGCCTTTATCTCTCTCTCCGAAGAGCCCTAGAAAGCAGTTGTTAGCTGTGACAGACTGACAGTTTCCTGAATGAATGTTATTCAATTAAGCTGAACCTTCCTGAACTAGGTTTAATACTTTTGGGGGCCCATTGTATTAAAAATGCAATTGTGTTGTATTAAAAATCCAATTGTGTATCTGTTACTGTAGAATGATATGTACCTTCTCTAGGAGGAGGGAGATGCTAATGTAATTCCTCTGTTATCAACCCTTTGAAGCCACCCCCAGAGACCTGCACATGTAACTAGTTCAAACTGGAATCTCCAGGGACCAGCAGACAAAGAAAGGAATTTTCAATTAAGTAACCTGGTTTTAAACTGGCTCAAGGCCTTCTTCCTATTCCAGCAACCAGACAGAATCCCTGGCCCATGGGGGGCCCCAATCCTTAAGGTAGGGTTGGAAGAACTGGGCCTCCTGAGGCTCAATAATACTGGATGCTTGTTAGGAGCTGAAGATGTGATGAATTTGGGATGACAAAGGAAATCCCTTGGGTGGGGGATTGAAGGACTGCTCCTGCCAGAACCCATATTGGAGTTGGAGTGAACCCTGGTAAGATTATTAGCATGTATGTATGTTTTTAATGGTTTTTAATATGTTTTCTCTGTAGTGCTTTTACTTTAAGAATAAAATAGTCTGGCATAAAAAAGAGTGGTAGGGTACGTTTTGTACCATTTTGTGGGAACGTGTTGATTCCATGCGAGCTGTCAATGGAAAACAGGCAGGCCAGTTTCACAGCTCCCTGGCCACATCGCTGCTTGGACAGCTGCCCAGCTCCCTGACTCCCCAACTGGCCAGTGGGTGGGCAGGCAGCTTGTTAGCTGTATATTATATTTTATTATAGTAAAAATGAAATGTTTTGACTTTATCAAAACAAAACAATAGGGGCAAAACAAAATGTCGCCTGGATGTTTTCCAAGAAAAATGTTGGTATATCCCCCGTAACAGCAATTTTGGGTTCTGACCAGCTCTCTGGTTATGACTCAGCATGACTATGGCCAATTTTTGTCTCTTAGGTAAGTGTCTAATTCAGGAAAGCAATTAATTGTGTTTAAATCCATCCCAGTTCAGGACAGCACTTAAGTACATGCTTAAGTGTTCTTGGCTTTTACAGGAACTAAGTACATGCTTACAATTAAGCATGTGCTTAAACACTGTCCTGAATAGAGCAGCTTTCTTGTCCCAAGGCTTTTAAGACAGGAATGAAAGCTCCTAAGTTGGCAGTCAGTTATTATGTATCCAGACACTTATTATATGCTATTTAAATACTAATTAACTGTAATTTATTAACAATTAAACTGTCCCTAAAAGGCATCTCTTTACTCACATATCTATTACACCCCTGTTAAGACATTGTAAATACATTTCCAGCTAGCACAGCTCCCAGTTGGAGGAAGCTTAACTTCATACTGAATTTTCTCCTTGCAAATTTAATTCTTTAAATTCTTGCAAATGTATTTATCTAGATTTATGGTAATGCTAGAAAAAGACCCCTATCTATATTCACTGATCTAGATGCCCTAAAACACACACACCTTACATACAGTAGGATACTTTAAGCTAACCCACCTCCGGTGAGCTAAGCAACTTAAAAACCTCAAATTCAGCTCCCACTCCAGCAAGTCTCCAGCTTTGCCATTCCATCCTCACCCCTACTTTTCAAATGCTGAAGTACCCTGAAGCTCATGTGAAGGAGCAGGTTCCAAAGCAGCGGGTCCCTGAAAGAGAATGTCCTGCAAGCAATCCCCTCTCGATCATACCAACAGGACTCCAGCTTGGGTGCTTCTATTGAGCTCAGTTTCAAGGGGGTGGCATGAGGAGGCAGGTGTTATCTCCAGTAGGAAGATCCTGAGCCATTTAAGGCTTTTTGGTCAGTACAACTTGCCCTCCACTCAGATAGATACAAGCTGCCAGACCAGATTAATGTGGTTGTGGCAAAGATATTCCATCTACCAGATGGACTGCTCCAAAATCAGATAAGACACACACACCTGTGCTTGTATTTTGATAGCAATAGAAGTTTGATCGCACCTTTGAACAGTTCCTTGTGAAGCTTCTCATCCTTCCCTTTTTCCTTGCATTGTTCTCTTTAGGTGTAATCCTTAATCTGTGTCCCATTAATAATGGTTCCTACAGGATTCTCCAACATTATTCCTCACTTTTAGACCTTAATACAAAATGCACAAGACATTTGTTTGATAGGGTTTATGGAGCGGGTTGACAACTTGACCACAGTTAGGCGGCTGGTGTGCTGAGACCACTGCCTCTCATGCTAATATTGTCTCACAGTTTTCTTGTGCTTCCATCAATCTGTCTGTCTCCATCTATTGACTTTTGTTTTATACTTAGATTATAACCTCTTTGAGGCAGGGAATGTCTTTTTTCCATGTTTGTACAGCACCGAGCACAATGCAGTCCTGATCTATGACTAGGGCTCGTAGGTGGTTCTGCAATACAAATAATCAATAATAATAATGAGGGTATGCGTCTTATAACAATGGAGGGATGGACAGGAGGTGGTGTGTGTGTTTGGCTGGTCGAGTTCCTGTTTGGAGTGATTACTGAATGCCACTGGGATTTTATTTTATTGTGTTATTAATTATGTTAGGGCACCTAGAGCTGTGGATAGGTGTCTTTTTATTATTTTAAATCCAAACAAAGAGAAACAAAACTATTATTATTTGTATTAAAATAGCAAATATGTGAGGGAGATTCCCAAACTTGAGCCATTCTTTTTAGGTGACAAATATGAGGAATGTCACAGATCGAGGTGTCAACAGAGGAGGTTTTGGAACAAATTGATAAATTAAAAAGTAATAAGTCACCAGGACCAGATGGTATTCACCCAAAAGTTCTGAAGGAACTCAGATATGAAATTGCAGAACTACTAACTGTGTTATCTACCCTATCGCTTAAATCCACCTCTGTACCAGATGACTGGAGTATAGCTAACATAACACCATTTTAAAAAAAGGCGCCAATGGCAATTGTGGCAATTACAGGCCGGTAAGCCTAATTCAGCACCAGGCAAATTGGTTGACACTATAGTAAAGAACAGAATTATCAGACACACAGATGAGCACAATATGTTGGGGAAGAGTCAACACAGCTCTTCTAAAGAGAAATCATGTCTCACCAATCTATTAGAATTCTTTGAGGGGGTCAACAAACATGTGGACATGGGTGAACCAGTGGATATAGTGTACTTAGATTTTCAGAAAGCCTTTGACAAAGTTTCTCACCAAAGGCTCTTAAGCAAAGTAAGCTGTCATGGGATAAGAGGGAAGGTCCTCTCATGAATTAGTAACTATTTAAAAGATAGGAACAAAGGTTAGGAATAAATGGTCAGTTTTCACAGTGAAGAGCGGTAAATAGTGGGGTCCCCCAAAGATCTGTATTGGGACCTATTCTGTTCAACATAATCTTAAATCATATGGAAAAGGGATAAACAGTGAGGTGGCAAAGTTTGCAGACAGTACAAAATTGCTAAAGATAATTAAGTCCAAAGCAGACTGCCAAGAGTTACAAAGGGATCTCACAAAACTGCGTGACTGGGAAAGAAAATGGGCAGATGAAATGCAATGTTGATATATGCGAAGTAATGCACACTGGAAAACATAATCCCATTTATACAAAATGATGGGGACTAAATTAGCTGTTATAATTCAAGAAAGAGATCTTGGAGTCATTGTGGATAGTTCTCTGAAAACATCCACTCAGTGTGCAGCAGCATCGAAGAAGCCAACAGAATGTTAGAACCATTAGGAAAGGGAAAGATAAGAAGACAGAAAATATCATGCCACTATATAAATCCATGGTATGCCCACACTTGAATATTGCATGCAGTTCAGGTTGCCCCATCTCAAAAAAGATATAGTAGAATAGGAAAAAGTACAGAAAAGGGCAACAAAAAATATTAGGGGTATGGAACAGCTTCCATATGTCGAGAGATTAAAATGACTGTGACTGTTTAGCTTGGAAAAAAGACGACTGAGGGGGGGATATGATTGAGGTCTATAAAATCATGAATGGTGTAAAGAAAGTGAATAAGGAAGTATTATTTACCCCTTCACATAACACAAAAACATGGGGTCACCCAATGAAATTAATAGGCAGCAGGTTTAAAACAAACATAAGGAAGTTCTTCCTCATACAACGCAGTCAACCTGTGGAACTCATTGCCAAGGGGATGTTGTGAAGGCCAAAAGTTTAAATGGGTTAAAAAAAGAATTAGATAAATTAATGGAAGATAGATATTAGCCAAGATCGTCAGGGATGTGGCCCCATGCTCTGGGTGTTCCTAAACCTCTGACTGCTAGAAGCTGGGACTGCAAGACAGGGGAAGGATCACTCAATAATTGACCTGTTTTGTTCATTCCCTCTGAAGCATCTGTTGGAAAACAGGATGCTGGGCTAGATGGACCATTGCTGACCCACTGACCATTGGTCACTCTTATGTTCTTATATCATGTTGGAACAGATTGAGAAACAAAATACTAACAAATCAGCAGAAACTGATAACATACACCTGTCACGAACTGGGACATGGGCAGTCATGCCTAATGGTTGGAGTAGAAGCCAGGCTTAGTGGTCAGAACAGGTGTCAGTTAGCCAGAGCCAGAAACTGAAGCCAGGGGTCAGAGCTGGGCTGGACTGGAGTGAGGTTGGGAGAGAGGCAGGCACAGGAGTGATTGCAGCTGTGGGCATGTGTGTGTTGAGCAGTCAGAGCTCAGCTGTTGCTGTTGGGCTTAAGAGCCGTCTTGCTACTTCCTCATTCAATCAGATGAAGTGGCAATCAGGCAGCCCTGCTGTGGCTCAGCTGTGCTCATAGGCTCCCAGAGACGGGGCAGGCGCAGCTACAAGTCCTCATTCCTGACAACACGCAAGAGTTGGGAAGGCACTTAAGAATGACGTGGCGGAGCTACTGACAAAAATATGTAGTTAATCATTAATGTCCACTACCATAACAGGACTGCTTATGTTGCACCCATCTTTAGACGGGGCACTGCTCTGATCCAGTATGGCAATGAACATTATTTGTATTAGAGTGCTACTTAGGCTCCTCAGCCAAGATCGGGGACAGATTGTGCTATGCAGAGTGCACACATATAGTAAGAGACAGTCCCTGCCCTGAGGAGCTTACAATCTAAATAGACAAGATGTTATTATTGTCCCTAGTTTACAAATGGAGAACTAAGAACATAAGAACGGCCAGACTGGGTCAGACCAAAGGTCCATCTAGCCCAGTATCCTGTCTTCCGATAGTGGCCAATGCCAGGTGCTTCAGAGGGAATGAACAGAACACGTAATCATCAAGTGATCCATCACCTATTGCCCATTCCCTGCTTCTGGCAAACAGAGGCTAGGGACACCATCCCTGCCCATCCTGGCTAATAGCCATTGATGGACCTATCCTCCATGAACTTATCTAGTTCTTTTTTGAACCCTGTTGTAGTTTTGGCCTTCAGAACATCCTCTGGCAAAGAGTTCTACAGGTTGACTGTGCGTTGTGTGAAGAAACACTTCCTTTTGTTTGTTTTAACTTTGCTGTCTATTAGTTTCATTTGGTGATCCCTAGTTCTTGTGCTATGAGAAGAAGTAAATAACACTTCTTTATTTACTTTCTTCACATCGGTCATGATTTTATAGACCTCTATCATATCCCCCCTTCGTCGTCTCTTTTCCAAGCTGAACAGTCCCAGTCTTAATCTTTCCTCGTAAGGCACAGAGACATTATGTCACATGCCCAAGGACACAGAGTGAGTCTACGGGGTATGTTGCAATCACACCTCCGATGCAATGTAGCTATTAATCCAGCTCTCCTGAATCTCAGGTAAATGCTTTAACCACTTTGGTTAGGCAGTCAGAGTTGAGAGCCGGACTCCCATTTGTGCTTCTGAAATTCTCCCCTTTCCTTTCTGTAATTCATAGGAAGTTCCTAGGAGATTGGCCCACTCTGCCCTGCTCCACCACGACAATACGCTTACATGGGAACCTGAAAGTGTTGCCAGGAAAGGTGAATTCTTTACAATCGCCTTTTGCAATCACAAATCTGCCCTGTGTGAGATTCGCTGGATAGATGGAAACCTCCTGAAGGAGGGGAGGTTAAATCATTTTTTATCAAAGAGCTGTTTTGTCAGTCAGTCTAGAGCAGCCTAACCACCGTGGAGGTTGTTTTGACAGCACGGACAGATTGGACTCGTAGAAATACCAACATCAATATATTTCCCCGTACTCCCTTTTGTTTTATTTATTTATTTTCTCATTCTGGTTCTTCAGAGCTGCTCCACTGTTCCTCTTGCCTCGGGGCAGATAGGAACACTTAAGCATTGTGTGGTTTCCAAGATGACTGTCAGGGCCCCATTGGGATTAATGTTATTTGGCTAGAAGGGAAACTGGCTTCGAAAAAAGCAAATAAATATTTTCTCCCTCACCTGTTATAACTTTGTTTTGTTTCTTAATAGGTTGTTCGGAGCGAAGGCTGTTGCTTGCTTACTGCTCGTCTTGCCTGGGGCAGTTTAAACATTGGCCTCATTTTGTGGTTATTCTTTCAGCCTCGACTGCAGGCGCTGGGTGAGGAAAAGGTGAACATTCCACTGGGCTTTGATAAGGCTTTGGGGGGAGAGGGAGGATACGTGCATTCTGTATCTGAATGGAGCTTGTCTTCTGGGTTCATTACCCACCTTGATTTATGACTCTGGAGTATGATGCTATCATTAGGGCACGCCAGTCCATTGACATTTTGGATACAGTATGAGAGTTGGGGCAGTGGGTAAGAGTAAATGTACTTGCAGCCCGTCCACTGCTAAGGCGGCATTGCCAACACTAAGCATTCAAAAATCATGAGTTTGGCTTAAAAATAATGCGATTTTAAAAATAAATTTGGGCTCTTTTTGTTTGCCCCCTGGTGCTTGAGTCTTTAGGTGTCACATTCTCAGACTTTTATCTGCACTCATGAGGGCTAGAAACTTTTTTTAAAATGAAAGCTGAGATTCTCACATTTTCATTGTTTCCTTGGGCTCCTCCATCTCTCTGTCTCTTGTTTTATGTCAATTGTAAGCTATTTGGAGCAGGAACCCATCTTTTTGTTCTGTGTTTGTACAGTGCCTAACACAATGGGGTCCTGGTCCATGACTGAGGTTCTTAGGCACTTCTGCAATATAAATAACAATAATCACATGACTCCAGGAGCTGGGACTTTAAGGAAAACACTAAATATCCCAAGACTTGTGACAAAATCACGAGAGTTGAAAACACTGCTACCAGGAAATGTGGTGGGGTGACTATGAGTCTCCTTGATTGTGCATTCCAGAGCCTCATGCTGAGTTCTCATCTCTCTTGTTTTGTATTTGCATCTCTTTCATCTTCCCTCTTTTTTCCCCCTGGTCACTTCCTTTCTTTCTTACTCATCTGCTCTGTTTCCTTTACTTCCACTGCTCCTTTGCTTCTACGTGCAGATGGAGCCACACAATGAAATAGAGAAAAACTAGTCAGTTTTACTCTGCTCCATGAGTACAGCAGGGATGTCAAACCTACTGCAACTTGTAAGTTTCACTTTGCTGCTCCAGCGGGAGAGGTAAGGAGCCAGAGGCTCTTTAGGTGTCAGGACAGAAGGCTTTGTATCTAGCATGTTTGTTGGTGGTTACCAACCCCTGCCTCAAATATTCAGCCACTGGCTTGGATATATAATGACCTCCAGCATAGGTCATCAGCAGGGTTTGAACGGTCAGCACTGCAGTACAGACTTCTCCCACTTGAACCAAAAGAATAACTCCCTGACTAGCAGCAATAGTAGACTGTTATCTTCAAGTAGATAAGCCACCAGAGGGGGACACGAGCCACACTTTGCCAGCATGTTACACCTAGTTTGCACTTTTTGACTTATTCGCTCTGCTACAGGGCGGCACAAGGCATCTCACACTATTAAATTGCTCTTCTCTAGAACTATGTCATTTACACCCCATGGTTAAATTATGCTACTGCACGGTTACAAAAATCACCACTCCACACTGTGCTGTGGATTTTTGTGCACTGCCAGTGAAAAAAAGAAAAGCTGGGACAAATCCAACCTTGGTCCAACACCACTGAGTGAAGTGATTACTACTCACTTATTCCTGCTGCCCAATCCCACTTCCCTCCAGGCAGATGTGCTGAGACATCACCTGCAGCATGGAAAGTTCTGAAAGGCCTAGACTAAAAGCTGGCAGAATAGCAGCTTTAATCTTAATTACCTTCCTTCTCACCCATTTGAATGGGATCCTTATCACTGTTCACATAACGCTCCGTGTTTAATTATATTTGGAGATAATCCTTCATGCACCAAGTGCATTATTAAGTAACTTCTGAGATAAATAGTTACTGGAGTTCCCATTATGATTAGACAGTGACCACCAAGCTCTTTCTCTCTATCCCTTCCCTGGGTAATCCATGCCAAATGCAGAGAAATCAAGTAGGTGAATCACAGGGCCAATGTGGGATGCTGCCTTCGAAGGCAAAGTTAAATACAAAAATGAGAGTTTATGGTGAAAGCTATAGATGGCAATTAAGATCGTCGCAAGGTGAGTGCTGTCAGTCCCAGGGGATTGCGGTGTGTTTACTGGTGAACAGCATGAATGGATGCATTGGGCTTGATTGGAGGGAAATTTGTTTAACCCACTAGTGAGTGTGTGTCACATGGTCCCCTCTGTGCCAAATTCACAGAGGATCCAAGTCTGTTAGAGCTCCTCCTACAGAGCTTGAGCAGCTCATGAGCAGCTTAGTTCTGGTTTAATCCCTGGTGTGCTGACCAAAACAGTGGCTTTCACATTTGCAACCATTGCACATTGGGATGTGGTGACGTAACATCCCTGAGCTGTGTGGTCCCACCGTCTTGTTAGCCCAATTTGGGAGCTGAGGGGAGGACACATTGGTTCTCCATGATTGTCCTGGAGGAACCTGTGTTCTGTAAGCATGTCTCCAGCATGCACAGGGGAGGAGGGGGGCATGGCTGCTTGCCTTCTGGTGGCAGAGAAGGGTCTGGGCTTTGATCACATGGCTATAGAGCTCCAAGGCTCAGAGTCAAGTATTCCAAAAGAAATATATCTGCAGCTTATCTGGGGAAGGGTAGAGACTCAGCCCCCACCTGTCCTTTTCTGTTCTAGAGGAAGAATCAATGACTGTAGGCAGTTGGGGCCTGATTTAGAAAGGGATTTAGGCACAGGGTTTTTTTCAAGAGCACCTACTCAAATTAGGTGCCAATCTCCGTTAAGACAGAGTTAGGTGCCTGTGTGATTTTGAAAATCCCACTGGGCTCTGATCTGCATCTGTAGGCACCTAAATACCTTTAAAAATCTGGCTCTTGATGCCTGGAGCTGAAGAAACAGATGTGGGAAGAGATTAGAAGGAACTGCTGCCAAGTGCAGCTCTAAGATTCCTCTCTTCACTCAGTCCTTAGTAGTACAATGGAGACCTGGGCCCAGCATTTCTGAAACAACAAGGCTTTTATACCTGGCTAAACTGAGAATCTACCATGAGGATAAAGAATATGGGCCCAATCCAGAGAACCCACTCACATGAGTAGTTTCACTTGTGTGAAAAGGGGCCTGATTCTCTGTGATGCTGCATTTACACCAATGCAAAGTCTGCATAAAATGCTACTAGATCAAAATTGCACATGACACCCACATTTTGCACAGGTGTCAATGACTAACCAGGTGCAGGGCAATGGAGAGTCATGCCCAAGGAGTTTTGTCAAAGTGAGGTGTGCGGAATTAGGGTCTTACCTTGTGAGTACAAAGCAGTTTACTCATAGTATTTAATAGGAGTGCCACCTCTCTCTGGTTTAAACTGCTCACTGAAATGCCTTGTATATGGTTAAATTTGCAATGTTTAGTTTGTGTGGGATTATCGGTGTGTCAGAGGAAAGTTGTTGTATATACAGATGCACTGCCATTTATCTTACTTGGGATTATTTATTTGTTCACAAGTTTCTTGATTTGTGAGGTTTACTCTAGGCTTTCGGGATCATTTGTAAGTGTTAAAAAAAAGCTATGGAGTCTACTAGCAAAAATACTCGATCAAATTAATCCACAGTGTAACTCCATTGATTTAAGGGAGTTATACGAGTATATCTTGGATATTGTGCTGTACATTTCTTGTTTACAAGTTAAGCTATAAAAAAATGCAGGTTGAGATTTTCAAAGAGGAATTTTTAGACACAACTCCTGTCAATCATAATTGGAAATGTGTCTAAATCCCTTGGACTGCTTTAAAAAGCTATGTTTCTATGTTGATAAACAGCTATTCCCAGATGTTCTGGATATTTTGAAGAGTTCAAACTGGACTATTGCCTTCAGAGCTGGCAGGATAATATGTGTAAATAGTTTATTTGCCAAATATTTTCTCTCAGTGCTCCAGCAAATTATTGACAAATAATTTTCTACTTGACCTCTCCATCAATGATCAAACCGTATTGGTCTTTTGTATATGTTATTTGTGCCTGTTTCTACATTGGATGAATAATCTACTTGTCAGTAATCTCCCTCATTATTCAGTCAGCTGCTATGAAACAGCGATGAGCTGGAATCTCCATGTCAATGGGAGTTGGGTGCCTATCTCCTTTAGGGTTTTTTTTTTAAATCCCAGCTGCAAACTCTGGAAGCCACTGGAAAAGAAGCAGCGTTTGGATCACCTGGTGAAGATGCAATGAGCTGGGTGTCTCGCATGCATCAGAATGAAAATCAAAAACAAATGAGCACCAAGGCCTGAAACATACCGAGCAGGGATGAGGTGTGTGTAGGAGTGGTTAGGAGCAAGGCATGGGTCTTTCCCGATCAATAATCCCTCTTCATTTCCTACATTTGAACAATATATGTGGACAGTTGGAGGCCACCAAAGTGCTTTATGAAAGCTCTCCTAGTCCAGTGTATTTCAATTTACTGAAGTGTGTCCCTATTTTCTACTGAGATGTCCATGTTTATTGCTTTCAAAGGCTGACAGGCTTTCCCAGTAAGAATTTAGGTAGACAGAATGTGATTACCCACACTGGCATTTGGACAGAATACCCCTATTCTCCTCATGCACCACAAATAGCCAGGCTATGAACAGGAACCCCATGGGAAGGAGGGTACCTTTTGCAGCATAGCATGCTAGGACCGATGGCTCAAGACTGACTCAGAGGGAAGAGCACCACCCACACCACTTCCTGTAGTACCTTGTATTTTCCTTGGAGGCTTCCCACCTGAGTACTAGCCCAGCCCAACCTTGCTTCGTGTATGAGAGCTGACAAGATCACAGCCGGAGGGGGTTTGGCTACACACTGTATCATTGCTACAATATAATGGGGCAAGGGATTATGGGGATTATTCCTAATGCTGCACAGGCAAATGCTGTTGGTAAATGTAATTGAGAGGGTGGCTTTAGAGTCAATAAAAATGTATTAACCAATAGATGGGTCATATTTCACCTCTTTCAAAACATTCTTTAAGAACTTACCAGAAAAACAAATTTCATTGTGCAATCTGAATTACCTTGCATGTGATTTGCTGTCTCAATTCTTTTCCTTGAGATACATGGAAACAGATTTCTTTTTCTTTTGACACACTGAAAAGATTACAAATACCTCCCCACTGGTGTGTGTGTGTGTGTGTGTGTGTGTGTGTGTGTGTGTGTGTGTGTGTATGTGTGTGTGTGTGTGTGTGTGTAAAGTGATAGCCTACAACTCCAAGTGTGTAATTGCTAATAGATCTCACAAGGAACTCTTTCATCCACCACCCAAGCTTTCCTGGCTAAAGAAATCTTTAGTCAGAGTTGGTTACAGGAACTCTTAACCTTAACCTTGCAATATACATTATCAAGTTAATTACATAGGGACAGATCCTTAGCTGGTATAAATGAGTGTATCTCCATTGAAATCAACGGAGCTATACCGATATACACCAGCTGAGGATCAGGCCCTGAAGAGTTTGTAGGGCCAGATATTCAGCAGAGCATTAGTTAAACCCTCATTTTTGTACTTGCAAATAGAACATGTAGGGGCCCCTGTTGAGTCAGAGTTGTGCTGCACAGGTCCAGTGCTCAGTGTTTGCAGATCCCAGGACCAAGACCTTAACCACTGACTATCTGATTCGGGAGTGAAATCAGGTACTTAGAGATGGACATGACAAAACTGCACTGTAAAATAAATTCATGTGCAAACTACAAGCACAAACCTCCAAGAGGCGTAAACGGCACCTTTAATCTTAACTCTGAAAACCGCTGCCACCCCAAGGAGGCATGCAGCCGGGGTCTGAGGATGGTGCTGCTGGGGCCCCATATGGCATGTGCCAAAGGCCCTGGATTGCCTTGATCTCTAGTTTGTGGGTGTGTGCGAGCACGTTATGTATAATTGGCTTTTGGAGGTGCCTCAGTAGGGAACGTTCTTTTAGACTTTGATTATTTTAGTAAGCTTCCTTTCCATCTCTCCATTTCATTTTGCCAGCTGCCACACATCACAGATCTACCTGTAAGGAGAGATCTTCCTCTCTGTCTAAGCAGAGCTTTCTAGGGAGGTACCCTGCGCACAAGCAACACTCTCACCTGTCAGTGCTTTCTGAGAGCTCAATCATCAGCCCCTGCTAATGAAAGAGCTGTGAGCTGGAGGAGCATTCTGGGTATTACTGGCATGCAAATCAGCATGCTAAGCACCTCTCTTTGCTTCAGACGGAACAACAATAGCACAGTTGTGAAAGATCATGCTGGGTAATGAGCTGTAAAGCGAAGAGAGTCGGCGTGTTCATTTGGGTGCCAATAATAACTTATATTTAATAATACCTTGCACTTCAATGGTGACTCTCCAAGTGCTTTTCAAACATTAATTAATCAAAGTCTCAGAGCATCCCTGTGATTTAGGGAGGTGAATATTTTTATGGAGAGCCTTACATCCCGAAGTCTGACAACGTCATGTTTGTTAAGCACGATGAAAATGAAAAGCTCGCTGTAAACAGACAGTATTAGTATATGCCCAGAAAGGTGTTTCGTATGAAAATGAAGGACATTCATTGAGGAACTCACATTTAGATTTGATTCCAGACTCCGCCACGGACTTCCTATCTTGCCTTGGGGAAATCACATAATCACTCTGTGTCTCTGTTTCCCATCTGTAAGTGAGCATAGTAATAAGAACACTTCTTTTCTCCCATTCTATATTGTCCATTTAGACTGTAAATTCATCAGGGCAGGGATGATCCCTTACTATGTATATGTACAGAGCCTAGCACAATGGGGCCCTGATCGCCTAGGTGCTGCTGCATATAAATATTAGTAACAATTTTGCACAGGACATGACAATATTATACAGAAGCTGCAGGTAGGGGAAAATTAGGGAGGCAAGATTTAATTACCCAGACTGGAATTTGGTGAGGACATCAGGGTTGGGCTTGTCCTCCTACTCTTGCAAAAAAACAAGGCCATGGGATCTTTAATTGTCAACTAGCAGCCTCGACTGGGTTTTGATATATTGCCCAGTGGATAGCATCTCCAACAGCAGATTGCTCTCTAACACCTAATTGGGAAACTACATCATTTTTGACTTGGGGAGAAAATTACCATCTGCTCTCTGCCCAGCCCCATGACCCGCAGCATGTAGGTTTTCCTTGTAGGGCTCTCATCCAAATACTGACCTAGGACAGTAAGACTTTGGGATGGAGTGTTGTCTAGTGGTTAGAGGAGGGGAGTGGGAATCAGGACTCCTGGGTTCAATTACTAGCTCTGCCACTGAGTCAGTGTGTGGTCTTGCTCAACACACTTGTCTTCTCTCTGCCTCAATTTCCCCATCACCGAGACGGGAGGATGATCTTGATCCACCATTGTGAAGCACCTGGACATCTTCTGCTGAAAGTATCCTCTGTATCTGAACACCCTTCACTGTTATGTCTGAGCACAAATCTGACCTGGTCAGAGCAGAAGATATGGCTGCAGCCTATACTCAGAGTGCTCTTCCATTCCCCAGCTACAGCAGGGATGTTAGTGTCTGGGGTATAAGGGAGTTCATGTGGCTTCGCCCAGTCCTTTCTGCATGCCAGCTAAAATATCTGGAGAGCCTGCAATCTATCTTATGGCTCCAGTGGAATCTGGGGATGCAGGCAGCACCCATGGTCTATTCAGGCTTTCCTCTATCGATAAATGTTTCCCATTCCCATGCTGGATTGTGCATGCTATGTTAGGAAGAATCAATGTTTTGCTTTTGATCTGGAATCATCCTCAGGGAAAATACAGCCCAAACCCATGGTTTGCCTGGCAGCTCCCCTGTTCCTACAGTTTTGCAGCATCAAAGAGTATTAGGAGTTCATGCATCCCCAAAGCTGTCAAGTGAACAATTGGACGAAAAAACAAACCTCATATCATCACTTTGCTGAGACCGTCCCAGGGCTGACAGGTCTGACCTGGAGGCTTTAACGAGGCAATGAAGCAAAATAGACCCTCATATGTGAAGTTTCGTGGGCCACAGAACATAGCATGAAAGCTCTTCTAGTGCTTTTCCTGGAACATCTTTGCTTTGGGCTTGGAATTCACTTTGGCCTGGCTCCTCAACGGTATTTAGACACCTAACTCCTATTGATTTCAATGGGACTTAGGTGCCTAAATATATTTGAGGGTCTGGGCCTTTGTGGCAAACAATACACCGTGCCAGTGGTTCTTTAATTATTTTATTAGGAAAAGTGGTTTGGAAGGAGAATTGCAAAGGAACCAAAACCAGTTTCTTACCCCTGGATCTAACATACATCCTGGGGAAAGGTAACGTTTTCGAAAGCACCTAACTCACTTGGGGGCCCGAGTCCCATTTTCAAAAGTGACTTAGGCATTCGGGAGCCCAAGGCCCATTGAAAGTTGATGGGACTTAGACACTTTTGAAAATGTTACCCTAAATAACTATTCCTTTCCACATTGTTTGAAGAAATCAAACTGCGTGTGGAGTGATGACAGCTGAGTGCAAACAAACAGAAAATCACTCACCATGCTAGAAGGGTAAAGAGTGCTATGTGCATAAACAATGCAGCACAATAGAGCAAGGGCCAGTTCGCCATTGCTCTACAGCCGCTTCTGCTGGCAGTGTAAAGGGCTACTGAAGAATCCCCTTTGGTGTAGGGAGATTTTCTAGGTGGCACAGAGCCAGTGTAAGGACCCTAGCAGCCCTGGCATAATGTTGGGCTAAAGGGACACAGCCAGACAGCTGCTGTGCTCTGGTTATTCGTGGCTGCAGGAATAGCCCTTTGGGGTTTGTTGCCCTGAGAGTATGTTAGAGTCACCACAATTCTGATACTACTTTTTAAAGTTTGCTTAGCTTTTTCTTTGCTCTCCAGCTGCTCCAGGGTGTGCGTCTGAGGAATAATAATATTGCAATAATACACTGGACTTACATAGCAGTTTTCATCCAATATTTTACAGAAGCGTCTTTGCACAACATTTAATTAAATTGGCCACACACCATCCATCAAAAGTAGGAAGTCGTAACAAACTGATTTTGCGGTCGCGCATGCTAAGGTGAAGCAGCTCACACTGTGAATCAGTGAAGGAACTGGGAGTGGGGCTCAGGAGCCTTGGTGCCCTGTCATGCACTCTGACCTTGAAACACAATTCTTCCTTCACACTGGTTGTTGGCTTTTTGACCCTCAGAGTGGAAAGATGCTAAAGAAATTATTATGGATCCATACAAGATGAGTTAGCTTCCAAGAAAGCTTCTAATACTGAGAACCACCAGTCTGGCTTGGATAATCTGATCAAATTTATGATAGACTTCCAAGTGGTTTTTTTCTTCTTCTTTTAAATGCTCTCATTTAGAAGGAATTGCTCATCATAAATTACATCTAAAAAAAAATTAGGCCGGTGTTTCGTATTGTTTACAACAAGCACTTCAGGCTTATGGATGTTCCCCGTTGATTTATAATGTTTAATATTCTCCCCGATTCAAGATTTCCATAAATCAAGCAGAGATGTCAACTTTGTGTCAACATTTCACTCCGTCCGCAAGCCACAGACAAGTTGGAACAACGGATATTATGGAGGAGGTTGATTTTTTTTTTCCCCTTCCCTTGCCTTCTTTCCCATTTTGATGAAACAATATGAAGGTGAGGCTGGCACTTGTCAGTTATTTCTGAGTCACATTTCATTAGGTCTTTTTCACACACTCTGAAGAACAGGGTTCGAGGCAACACAGTCCAAACAACGCATGTTCCCGCATGTGCACTTCTGGGTTAGTGCAACAGCTGCCATGGAATTGCACTTGGAGGCTGAGCAGGTGTCTGAAGTTATTGGGCCAAGACATGACGCAGTTTCTTGTCAGATCTTATTCTGGCAAAATTCTCATCTTCTTCATTGCGCCTGAGTAAGAACATAGGATAAATTTTCAAAAGCACCAAGGGGTGGCTTTTCTAAAGAATTTAAGTGCCTAATTCGTTGATTTCAATGGAAGTTAGGTGCCTAAAAACTTTTGATGACGTGGGCCTTCAGACACTAAGTCCCATAGACTTTCAATGATATTTAGACTGCTACATGCCTATGTCACTTTTGAAAATCCTACCCATAGTAAAAACTGAGTGTAGATTTTCCACAGTAATATTGGAGAGTGCCGTATGCATGCTTTGTGCTTTACAGACATATCTACGAAGGTAAGTTCTCTGCCCCAAAGACCTAACAATATAGATACCGTAGGATTTAAAACGAAAATGCAAGAGTTTGGAAGGGCTATAAACCTTCTTGCATCAAGGGAAAAGCCAACCTCTTGCACTCTTTATTGAGACCAATCTGCCATTCCGAGCTGGGAGTTCTCTGCATTGCTTACGGGTTACTAGCATGTGTCTTCCTCTGACCCAAAGGACCTGCCCCATGACCAAAAGTCACAAGCTCTGTGCTGAAACCAGAACAAAGTATGAAAATTCATCCTGAAAAGTCTCAGTCTTCCCTGGGATTTTTGCTTTTGAAGAAGGGCTGCAGAATCAGAGCCCCAGCTTTAACCCAGCTTTGACACTAGGGTGGGGCAGATTGAGTTGAAATCCTAGACTAAGCCCCATATGAAAATGAGTTTGTTAGTTTCTGCCATGTCTCTAGGGATATTTATCCCTATAGCCCAACTCCTTTTCCTTCCTGCTACCCTCCAAACATGCACACACTAATCAGGACTAGAATAGCAGGAAAGCTGCATGCTAAAACTAAAGTGCACTGGCAGACATAGGTGTGTGTCTGTGGGGAGGATATCTTGTATAATGACTGCCTACAGGATGCCTGACTCTAGGCAGTCTGGCACTTTCATAAGCTTACCCAATTTTAATAACAAAACTCAGTAAATATATTTCTAATGACCAGATGCCTCTAATTAACAATGCTGAAAAAGAGATGTCTCTCTTGCGAGCTAATACAGCAGGCCATTGCATAACCTCACTCATTACACAGATTCCAGTTGATTATTAAAAAAAAACATTTAACAAATGCAGACTCGGATATGCATCTGCTGTTACATAATGGTAATAAGCAATTGACATTCAAGAAGCTATAAGGTATTTATGGCCTCCATGTAAAATAGTCCCCCTGTTTTTCCAAGGAAAAAGGAGATCTTTCAAAAGGTAATAAATAAATAGACTCTGGGTGCTTTAACAAGAAGCCTGATGAGTCCTCTGGATTAGCTGTGATTAGTCTGTTGCTAGTGGCAGGGAGGTTTGGCGGCTGGCCATTTATTCACCTAGAAAACGTCGAGCTAATTGGAAAAGCACCTGTGAGGAGGTGTAGCTCACCACCTGCATTTTAGTGAAATAAAATAAGCCTACATAACTGACAACATTACATACTGATGTTATGAAATCACCTCCAGGCATTTTTATTATTTTTGTGTGTGTGTGCAAACTTTTATGAATCAAACTTTTGTCTCGCTCTCCTTCCTTGGAAACCCCAGGATTGTGCCTCGGTATCAAAGGCCACGCATCTCTCTGCAGGGGAGACTCTGGAAACCTAGTCCTGCCCCAGATGGGAGGCGGGGAGAAGAGATTGATGCCCATCTGCCTGTTCTCACCAGCCAGCAAGCTTCTTGAGTGTTGCCTGCATGCTTCAGGGGCCTAATCCAATGCCCCTGTTATTCGATGGAAGCCTTTCCATTGACTTCACTGGGCTTTGGATCAGTCCAGGAGTGAGCAAGCAGTCATGGCTGCAAAGTTATTTGCTAGCCCAAGCAAACTGGAGCACCCAAAAACTTCAGTGGACTTCACTTGGAATTGTGGCTGCTCTGTGCCTCTCGCTTAGTAGCCACATCTGAAAATATGGGCCATCCAGTCCCTGCCCCGAGGAGTTCCTGATCTAATCTGGAAGGGAATGCAGCAAGCGAGTGAGACAAACAATAGCAGGAAGGGGAGGGGAGATAAGATCATGTGGAGCTGCACTTTGATTTACACCAGCTGAGGATCTGATTGAATTGTTTGCCATATCGCTTTCTCTCCCAGTAAGCCACCTGCCCCCCCCATCAATATGAGTCCCCTTCCTCTACCTCTTAGCTGCCTCTTGTGCACTCCACCCTGGCAGCCCCACTGCCCCTGCACTGCTCCCTCCCTGCTACAGCTGTCTCAGTTTTTCCACTTGAAAATCTGGTCACCCCATGCAGGCAACAGTCAATGAACCCAATCAAATTGCTTACCTTGCCCTGTGGCCTTTGTAGCAGTGCTTTGGCTTCAGGGGCAAAGACAGAGAGCAACATGTTTCTGAGGCAGAAATGTATATAACCATGAATGATTTCTTCTGCCATTGCAAAGGCACAGAAAACCTGTAAGCCACTGCAGGCAAAGTGCAGAGCAGTGACTTCAGCCATTCTTCCCACAACCCCTCTGAGCTGCCTGGAGATGTGGAGTCCCAGCACTCAAACCTCTGTGCTAAGCTAGATTTATCCATCTGAACCCAATTGCCACCTTGTATTTCCTCCCGTTCAATCCTTTGCACTTATGTATCTCTTTCATCTGAAGATCTCAAAGTGGTTTATAAGCTCCTGGGAAGGAGGCAACCTAGGTTCCCAATTTTACAGATGGGGAAACTGAGGCACAGAGAGGTTAAATTATCTGCCCAGAGTCATGGAGTGAGTGAGCAGCAGAATTGGGAATAAAATCAAGGGGCCAAATTCATCCCCGGTATAACATTAATTACTTGAATTTTGTCCACATTACAAAACATGTCATTTTTAGCCTCTATTTTTTGTGCAGAAAAATATAAGGCCATTTTAAAAGGTGAAAAAAAATAGTATTTGCAGTTTAAATAAGCGGGCGAAGGATGCATGGTTATTTGTAATATGTATTGTTTATTATTAATTATTATTAATTCATTGTTAATTATTATTATTATTATTATTATTATTCTGAAAGGTGCTATTGGCTGCCCTCAAGAGGGTCTTGGATCCAAAGACCTTGTTACAGCCAATGGCTAGGCCAAGCACTCTCTTTCAGGCTCAATGGAAGGTGCAAGTTTCTTTATGCAGTAGAACAGCTGCAGACTGAGGCTATTGCCGAAGGCACTGGACTGCATGGCCAGGCCTGAGCAGAGCTAACCCAAACACAGGGGCTAAGCTAGGTACTGGAGGCAGAAAGCCAGGAGGAGCAGTTGTGAGAATGACCCGGAAAGGAAGCAGAGATTGCTTCTTGGGCACAGAGCTTGTTAAAAGGACAGACTCGGGGATTTCTGAGCAAGGAAACCACTTGTTTGTTTCTCCTGTGCTCAGGGAAACAGGAGTTTGCATACATGGTTTTGCAAACGCGTAAGAGGTTATCCCAGTATATACTGGACTCGTATAATTGATTTCTCATCCTAATGGAAGGAACCCTGCAAGACCCTGAATACTGACTAACTGCATGGACCAAAGGGGTAACACTACTATCATTATTTATGGCAGTGGCACACTATGGCCAAGATCCTTAGAGGTATTTAGCCACCTAATGCCTAATGGGAGTTAGGCACCTAAATACCGTTGAGGATCTGGGCCTACGTCGTGCTAAGTTCTCTCCAAACAGTCCAAAGGATAGACTGTGCTCCCAATAAGTCATCATCCAAGGAGGCTCTTGCAGGGAAAATTATAAACTTTTGCCTAGGGGCAAGTATAGAAAGTCAGAGCTGCACAGTCGGAACACACAGAAGATAGAGGGTGGCTGGACTCAGGGGATTTGGTTCAGCTCATTGTGGAGCCAGCCAGCTTTGATTGATGCAGATCAATCTCCCCAGATGGAAACATTGCAAAGGTGGATCTGGAACTAGATTCCCCTGAAGTTCAGGAGATTTTGTATCCAAGGGTTTGGTTCTGGTCCATCTGTAGGGAACACAGCTGTGATTTCCTGCTGGGTGGAATGTCATCCTCCCCTGCTGCCCCGACCAGAAAAGAAAATCACCAGCAGGAGATGGTGAAAATCCCCTGAATTCACCAGTCCTTATGGGAACATGAAGATTTGCTACATGCTGTATGTAGCCCTGATGGGCACGGGGCCCTCCTGGGGTTGAAACCTGCTCAGTCGAGTCTCCTGGAGACGTGCCCAGGCCTGCTGCTCAGATCTGCTTCACTTTACCCAGTCACTGGCACCCCAGCTGCCTGCTGTGTTTGAGGGCAGGCTGTTTGTCTAGCCATGCCAGTTGCATTGATTGTTCTCCTGAGGACTAGGCTGGAAAACAAGTCACACAGTGCTGCTGCTGTAAAGATGAACGTTTGCATTGGCCAATGTTCTCCCTCTCTTATCTGTGCTGTTTATCGATCCTGCAAGCCCCTCTTGCACGAGGCAGCGGGATGGGGCAGATGCAGAGGTGATGGGCAGGGTGGCCTACGGGAATCTATAGGCTGGGACTAGATTTTGACCTCAGTTTTGCTGGTGTAAATCTGGAGTGCCGCCGCTGGGCCAGACCCTACCTGGAGGTGTGGTCACTTTGCACTGGCACCCTGAAACCTGCATAGCCAACCTCCAGTGGCACAGATTTAGGGCAGGAGCCCTTGCCACCCTTCTCTGCTGCCGCTGAAGGGGGTATGGAAAGGGAAGGGGGAAAGCATGTGGCTGTGGAGGTAGCCTGGCTGCTGCAATCAGTTTCTTGGGGTTCCTGGCAGCTGACGTAACTTAAAGCTACCTTACCACAGGGCACCGATCCTGCATGCAACAGGCTCAGGACCGGGGGAGGCAAATGTGAGTGTTACGCTACCCTCCTGCACCCCTCCCCTGGTCCTCCTCCCAAGCTGCAATGTGTGCAGCTCGGCTAGACCCCAGGCACTGGCTCAATAGCTGAGTCTGCAGCAAGACACGCTGGGACAAGGACACCAACAGGAGAACGGCGCAGGGGATGTTAGCTCTGAAGCTTAGTAATGCCCACTGACGGGCCAACATTGTTAACCATTCCCCTGCTGGCAGTCGAGCCAGAACTACCCAGCTAACGTGCTCATCCAGCATGGCTGGGTCACCGTGGACCTACTATGCCCTGATACCTCCAGCTGCAACGGAGAGTAAAGGAACAAAGGCTGCAAGATCTAGATAAGCCAATAGTCAAATATTGAAGCAGACACTCTCTTGATTATTCAGAGAAGTGAGAGGCTTGGTGCTGTCTGCAACCCTAGGAGCAGACTTCAGCCAAAAAGAATAACTCTTCCCATTTATCACTTGTCACGTGACAGTTTTCAAGGCACAACTGGAAACTGTTCCGATGCAAAGGAAAGACAGGAAGAATAGTAAGAGGCCAATATTGGTCCAGCAGAAGCTCTTTAATTACCTGAAAATCAAAAAAGAATCCTACAAAAAGTGGAGACATGGATAAATTGCTAAGGAGGAGTGCAAAAGAACAGCACAAGCGTGTAGGAACAAAATGAGAAAGGCTATGGCACATCAAGAGTTACAGCTAGCAAGGGGCACAAAAATCAATAAGAGGTTCTTCAAATACATTAAGAGCAAGAGAAAGAAGGAGGAAAGTGTAGGTCCTCTACTTAGCAGGGAAAGAGAGCTAGTAACTGATGACATCAAGAAGGCTGAGATGTTTAATGCTTATTTTGCTTGTCTTCACTAAAAAGGTTAATGGTGACCAGATAACACAATTAATATTAACAACAAGGGGGAAAAGAACACACGCCAAAATAGGGAAAGAACAGGATATTTAGAATATTTAGATAATTTAGATGTATTCAAGTTGGCAAATTCATCCTAGGGTACTTAAGGAACTAGCTGAAGCAATCTTGGAACCGGAACCATTAGCGATGACCTTTGAGAACTCATGGAGGATCGGTGAGGTCCCAAAGGACTACAGAAGGGCAACCGTAGTACCTATTTTTAAAAAGGGGAACAAAGAGGACCCTGGGAATTATAGACCACTCAGACTAACTTTGATACCTGGAAAGATACCAGAACAAATGCGTCTGACGAAGTGGGTATTCACCCACGAAAGCTTATGCTCCAATACATCTGTTAGTCTTAAAGGTGCCACAGGACTCTCTGTTGCTTTTTACAGAACAAATTAGTAAACAATCAATTTGTAAGCACCTAGATGATAATAAGGTTATCAGGAATAGCCAGCATGGATTTGTCAACAACAAATCATTCCAAACCAACCTAATTTCCTTCTTTGATTGGGTTACCGGCCTGGTGGATGGGGGGAAGTGGGGGAAGCAGTTGATGTGATATATCTTGATTTTAGTAAGGCTTTTGCTGCATTCCCACATGACATTCTCATATGCAAACTAGGGAAATGTGGTTTACTATAGTATAAGATGGGTCCATAATTGGTTGTAAGACTATACTCAAAGATTAGTTATTAATAGGTTCACTGTCAAACTGAGAGGATGTATCCAATGGCATCCCTCAGGGGTCAGTCCTGGGTCCAGTACTATTCAATATTTTAATTAATGACATGAATGATGGAGTGGAGATGATGCTTATCAAATCTGCGGATGACAGCAAGCTGGGAGGGGTTACAAGCACTTTGGAGGACAGGATTAGAATTCAAATCAGTCTTGACAATTGAGAGAGTTGGTCTGAAATCAACAAGATGAAATTCAATAAAAAGTGCAAAGTACTACACTTAGGAAGGAAAGATCAAATGCACAAATACTTAATGGACTAGATCGTAGTCCTGCTGAAAAGGATCTGGGGGTTAGAGTTGATCACAAATTGGATATGAGTCAACAATATGATGCAGCTGGGAAAAGGGGCTAATATCTGGGGTGTTTAACAGGAATGTCATAGGTAAGACATGGGAGGTCATTGTCCTGCTCTACTCAGCACTGGCAAGGTCTCAGCTGGAGTCCTGTGTCTAGCTATGGGCATCACACTTTAGGAAAGATATGGATAAATTGAAGAGTGTCCAGAGGAGAGCAACAAAAATGATAAAAAAAATTTTTAGAAATCCTGATTTCCTGAGGAAAGGCTAAAAAAATCTGGGCATGTTTAACGGTGAGAAAAGAAGACCGGGGGTGGGGGGAATCTGACAACAGTCTTCAAATACGTTAAGGGCTGTTATAAAGAGGACAGTGATCAATTGTCCTCCATGCCCACTGAAGGTAGCACAAGAAGTAATGGGCTTAATCTGTAGTAAGGGAGATTTAAGTTAGATGTTAGGAAAAACTTTCTAACTGTAAGGGTAGTTAAGCTCTGGAATAGGGTTCTAAGGGAGGTTGTGGAATTCCCATCATTGGATGTTTTAAAGAACAGGTTGGACAAACACCTGTAAGGAATGGTCTACCTTTATTTGGTCCTGTCTCAGCACAGGAGGCTGGACTTGATAACTTCTTGAGGTCCTTTCCAGCCCTATATTTCTATGATCAGTGTTCAAAGAGCTTTGCAGACATTGTCTAATGATAATTAATCCTCACAACCCCTTGGGAAGTAGGCAAGAAATCATCATTATCCCATTTTTCAGATGTTGAAATTGAGACCAGTTTTCTGCCTCCCTGTGTTGAGGACTTGAAAACCGGTCAGACCAAAGATGTGAAGACCGCCTGGTAGGAGGAAGAGCTATCCCCCACATCCACATGGACATCCCATCTGGAGGTCATGCAGCCACAAGCTGGACATGTCCTGCTGCTACTCTGCATAGTCACTGGGGAATCCTCCCTCTGAAGCCATGCTGCCAGGAGGCGGGAGAGGGGGGAACAGGAGCAGCAGCACAGAGGGCCACTCAAATCTCTGTTTATCTGGGGCTTTTCCTTCAGGGAAAAAAACCTATGTGAGAGCATGATTTGGACTCCAGAGAATGGCTAAGAGCTACAGCGGGAGGTGGCTCCGAGCTGATGTGAGAACCCAAGGCTGCCTCTCAGACCCATGTGCAACTCACCATGCCACACCTCTCTCCTGGTGGTGATGTTTCCCTGATTACTGGGAGCATCTTGCAGGAAAGCCCAAGTCTTGATGATCAATAAAGTCGTTTTCCACTGAATGGAACGTGCCTGCTCTCTTTCAGGGACGGGGCCAAGCTGCAAAATCCAGTTCCAAACCTAAACTCCCCCAAAGCGTAGCTGCTCCCAGGGCCAGCTCTACACAGAATTCATTAAAGACCTGTGCCCACAAGGTCTGGGGGCACTGAATAGCTTGAGATGGACTCTTAGGACACAGACTCTTTAAAACGGCCACTGATGGACCCATTCGCCACGCACTTTCTCATTCTTTTTTCGAACCCACTTACAGTTTTGGCCCACCCCACGTCAATTGGCGACGAGTTCCACGGGCTGACTGCGCCTTGCGGGGCAATGTACTGCCTTTGGTTTGGGTTAAACCTGCTGCCTACGAATTCCAGCGGGTGAGCCCTGGTTCTTGCATTGCGTGAAGGGGTAAATAACACGTCCTGAGTCACGTTCTACACCTGAGTCATGATTGTCTAGACCTCTATCAGATCCAACCGTAACTGTCTCCTTTCCCAGCTGAACCTGAAGCAGTCCCCAACCCCCATCACAGGCGAGGCCCCCTAACCACTAGGTTAAAAGTTACACGGGAGGCCTCTGACTCCTTCTCCCTGGGCAGTTTTGCGGGGCCTCCCTAACCATCTCACACGAAGTGGGTTAGGCACCAAAGTCACCTGAGGGGTTCCTGGCCGTGGCCGGCAAGCAGAGGTTGGGAGGGGAAGACGCTGGGTCAATTTCCTTCTCCCCGCCTGATGAGCAGGGAGTTGAAGAGGGCTCTGCATTCTCTCAAGCGTGAGCCCCGCTACTGAAGTAAAGGACAGCCTGAGGAGGCTCGCTGGTTGTAGCGTGTCGAGGCCGTGCCACTTTCATTCAGTAGTAACTGGCCAGCGCTGCTACACGAATCCCTCTGTAGTCCAGTGGCTTGGGTAGTTACCCAGCATGTGGATGATGCAGGTTCAGCCCAGAGGAGTTTGTTTGGGTGG
This sequence comes from Platysternon megacephalum, assembly GCA_003942145.1. Taxonomy (NCBI): domain Eukaryota; kingdom Metazoa; phylum Chordata; order Testudines; family Platysternidae; genus Platysternon; species Platysternon megacephalum. The sequence continues at coordinate 4,511,220 of QXTE01000097.1, forward strand.
CTAAGAGGCTGGTGTGGGCAGGGACCTGACACCCAGTTCAGCACCAGCAAGTCTCTCTGTCAGTGGAGTAACAAGGTGACTCACAGTCCTGAGCCCCCCCCCAAGAACTGTTAAAAATGGCCTGACCCCAAACCCCCAGAAGTCATTGGGAGTATCTCAATGGGCAGTGGTTTAGATGCTAAGAGTTGGATTTGCAAAATCACATAGGGTAGGCACTCCCGATGGGAGTTAGGTGCCAAAACTCTATAGTGACTCCGCTGCTCTTCCTTGAGATTTCTGATCAGACCTTCAGATGATGTAAATCAGCAGAGCTCATTTGGCTTTCATGGGGTTACAGTGATTTACAACCCTTACGGCAGTTGTGCCTGAGATCAGAATCTGGCCCTGTGGCTCAGACTCTAAACCAAATCCACAACTTTACAGAGACGGATTTGTTTTTCCTGCCACCCCTACGTACTTTTTACACTTCCTCTGATTATATTTTAATGAACCTCTGCACAAGGAACACTAGCAAAGCTGGAGCTCGGATTACCAGAGTTACTATCCCACTGCATACTGAGTGATATGTACTTTCTCCCCCACTTTTTGCAGAGGCAGCAGTTCAATAAATAATTAATGTTTCTTAATACTTTGGCTATTTCTCCTGTTGTAAAAAATTAATTGGTTTTTCCATCATCCATTTCACTGTAACCTGAAGGTATTTGGCCCAACATTCTTGCCCCTGCTTAAACATGCTTTTCCTAATCTTTCTCATGCCCATGGTGCAAAACCTGGGGTATGAACAAATCCAAGACGTTGCAGGCACCTCCAGGAAGATTTAGTAATAATAACACTTTGTTCTTATATAGAACACATCCGTCTGGGTATAATTAAGCTTCCCCACTCCCTGGTGAGGTAAATATTATCATCGTTAGTATGCAGACTGGTAAACAGAGTCACAGCAAGGTTAAATGACTTGCCCAAAAGATCACACAGCAAGTCAGTAGCAGAGCTGGAAAGGTAAGGCGACCGGTCAGCTGGGCGACACTGCCTCTCTTGTTGCCTTTGAACACGAGCCAGAGGATTCAAGTGACAAACAGGAAGGGTTGGTGTGTTGAACTCCACCCTCAGGGAGGTACCTCATGGTTAATTAACTGTGATTTATCTATTGTCCCCGTACTATTCTTGGAAGACTCTCAGTTATTGACACATTCGTTGCTAGAATGTCAACCCTTATGTAACACCAAGCATGACTGCAAATTTAACCATGGAAGAAAGGATCGAGACAATCTAAAGTCATTCATGCAACCCCAGATGAGCCTTTCAGTTTGAAGCTCTCTTTTGGTTCACTGGCAGGGGTATGTTTCAAGCAAAAGCTATTCCAGAATTACCTGTCTACGGTCACTCCCATTCCTACGCTGACTCTGTTCAACACAGCCATGAACCTTTCAGGCCAGTCAGCAATGACAGAGACCATTCCGTTGTGTGAGTCCAACTGGAAATGGGAATATGTCAAAGCCCCCCACGGAAATTTGAGTGCACTGCAGCATGGTTCATGTCTTGAGTAGACAGGCCCCAAGGTGGCAAGTTAGATGTCAGCACCAGAGACAGGAGCTGCATTTGCTATCTTTGTGGTTCCTTTCTCTTCTGTGTTGTGTGTTTGTCTGGTTTTGTCTTCAGGGAAAAGGGTTTGGACTTGAACAACAACAGATCCAGCCCACTCACTCACTTTTTCCTCTTTCTCCTCACAAAAAGGACAGTTAATATCATCTTTAATACCATCTGAATGGTGTCACACAGAGGATTTTCCTTATAAAAACTCCCTAAAGGGAAAGGGAACAAGGGCTATTGTTAAAATAAAAGCCTTGCTTAAGAATTTATATTTCAAACGGCTGGAATGCGAAGCTAAACATTTTTTAACAGTGAGAGCAATTTAACCACTTGAACAACTTAGCAAGTGTTGTGGTGGATTCTCCATCACTGGCAACTTTTAAATCAAGACTGGATGTTTCTATAAGCTCTGTTCTAGTTCAAAAGGAATTATTTGGGGGAAGTTCTCTGGCCTGTGTTAAACAGGAGGTCAGACTAGATGATCACAATGGTCCCTTCTGGCCTTGAAATCTATGAAATGCTTTAACTGTTTTTCCTTTCCTTTTAATGGCATGTTTGCCATGTGGATCAGCAGGCTGAGGTCTCTATACTCAAAACTCTGAACCATGTCGAATTGTTCAGTGTTATACAGGGTCATTGCAGAAGAGTTGACTCACCATCGCTGGTGCGCCCCCTTGTGGCTGGATGTGGCATAGCTGCTCCTTTATCTCTAGTGCCCATTCCTGATGGCAAAAAAAATGAGGAGTCCTTGTGGCAACTTAGAGACTAACAAATGTATTTGGGCATAAGCTTTCGTGGGCTAGAACTCACTTTATCAGATGTATGAAGTAAAAAATACAGGAGCAGGTATAAATACATGAAAGGATGGGAGTGCACCCCTGCTAAAGCACCACCTATAACCAGCAACCCCGGTCTGCTCTGTCAGACTCCTTGCAGCTGCCTCCCTGGACTTCTTGCTACTGTCAGCAGGCCGCTCCAACAGTCTCTCTAAGCTCACCCTTTCTGAGGTCGAGGACCCTCTCCCCTGGAATCCCTCAATAAAACCCAAACCAAAAGTATAAACTTAACCCAACTTCTTCCCTTCTTGGGATTGTCCTCTCATCCTTCTTGAGGTTCTGTTACACAGTTCCTCCATTAAACACCTCCTAGGGCTCTGCTCCTGAAAGCCCAGATCCTGTCTTTTTATCAGGACTCCTCACCACCAGAGTTTACTCCAGCCCAGTGGCTGCTCCAGATCTCGCCAGGCCTTTCCCCAGACTTCTCTATTCAAGGGAGGATCCCAGGGCCAACTCCCCGCCTCCCACCCAGGTTCCTCCTCAACCCTGCCAGTCTCTCCACTCCCTAGTACCCAGAGAGTAACTGCAGAGTTCGTCTAACCTCTACTTCCCTCAATAATCACCACCCAGCTCCTTCCCTAGCTGGGCTTCATTTTTAATTAAGCCTGGTTCATCATCCAGGTGCAGCCAGATAGCATAACCAGCCTCTCAGGCCCACTTTAACCTTTTCGTGGCTTGTTTGGGGGTACGCACCCTCTTGTAGTCATGTTAACATCTTTGATTCTCTGGGCACATTAATTCCATTAAATTTCACACAGCAGCACCACGAGCACAATCTTTTTCTTCCTTGTTTCTTCTCTTTAGGCCACATCCTAATCTCCTTGTAGTCAGCAACAGGACCAGGAGTTGGTCCTACTAAAAGGTGCTTCCTTCTTGCATTCCAGAATCTCTTCATTCTGTCTCCAGGCTCCACTCCGTGGGATGATGTCCCAACTGATCTTCTTCGCTTCTCCTTCTAGCTCACCCCAATGGCCTCAAGACAGGAGGTCCTGATACCCCCCACTAGCCAATAAATCATCCTTCCTCAATCCCTTCCCATGTGCAAAGCTTGGAGGGAGAGCTTGCTCCCCATGCTCCCCTTCCTAAATAAAACATGCTGGGCATGTTGTTGATGGCATTGACATTGCGTTGCTGCTTGTAGTAAAGTCAATAGCTGTGCATTCACATACATACTGTGCATGAAAGAGTTAACCCAGGGAGAGTTGTGAGCCAGATCAGCCTACAGTAGCCAGCAAGTACAAGCATTTTCTTAATGTGCAGCTTTGTTTAATTACTTCTGATGAAGGCTTCAGCATGAGCCATCCCTGCAGATCAAACTTCTGGAGAAAATTCCTTTCCTTTGATTTGTAATCTGCTACCACCCCTACCAGGCACTCCTGTACAAACAGCCCTACAAGCTATACATTCAAATGGAAAGCATGGGCTCGCATGGCCCAGCTAGATTCTGAGCCGAAGGGCTGTGACGGGGGAGGCTGGGTGGTTAGGGTGTAAAGTATCATATTCTAAATTACCCTCTGCACATGTCAGGGCCAAACTCCCATTGACATTGACGGAAACAGGATCACGACCCTAAAAAAGTCACATTTTCTTCTAACTTACGATCTCTCCTCACTTGGGTAATCGCATATTCAGCTGGATTCTCCCACTGTTTCCCTGCCAGGGAGCTTATCTTCAAGGTATTTATACTGTGTCTATCATCATGGTATCTGAACTTACCTGCTGTGCCACTCGGTGCATCACTAAGGCAGAAGTTCCTCCTCAGGATACAGCACTAATCTGCTTAAATGGAGGTTTGAGCTGTCTCTGCCTCTGAAGTGACTGCAGTGGTCCCGCATCAGGACCCTAACCGGCCCCTAGATTTTCCAGAGCCCTATCTTACTTGGTATGTATGCCAGGACCAATCAAGCTTCCTCCTCAAGTAGCACGTTGGATATTAAGGTGCTAGGAGCGCAATCCTGTATCGTTAATTAAAGCCAACAGGACTCTACATTGATGTAAAATGCTAGCATTACCCAGTGCAGGGTAGGGCCCTATAACATTATCCCACTGGTCTGTAGAGCAGGGGTAGGCAACCTATGGCACGCGTGCCAAAGGCGGCCCGCGAGCTGATTTTCAGTGGCACTCACACTGCCCGGGTCCTGGCCACCTGCATTTTAATTTAATTTTAAATGAAGCTTCTTAAACATTTTCAAAACCTTATATACTTTACATACAACAATAGTTTAGTTATATATTATAGACTTATAGAAAGAGACCTTCTAAAAACGTGAACATGTATTACTGGCACGTGAAACCTTAAATGAGAGTGAATAAATGAAGACTCAGCACCCCACTTCTGAAAGGTTGCCGACCCCTGCCCTAGAGCCTCATTGCAATGCAGACTTCACAGTGGTGTCCTGGTAATTGTCTACTGCAAATGAATATGCAGCAGAAGTGACAGAGGATAGTGCAAAACATTGCATTACTCATTGGACTTCGCTTTGTGAATTTTTCTTCAATTATTAATTAATTATTATTATTATTATTATCGAAGAGCATCCATTTAATTAAAATTCCACTAATGAACCGCCCCCCCCTCCCCTTTTCTCATGAATAAAGAGCCATCCATGGAAAGAAACCCCAAAGTACCATCAAAATCTCCCTTTGTGCCCTTTACTCAAAACAAAATGGATTGTGAAACACCCTTTGGAATGGTACACACAAATGACACAGCCACAGGGCAGCCAGCTTGGTGGATGAGTGCCAAATGACATTATGTCATGGATTTTTTTTTTCTCTCCCAAATTCGCCCCGGCTCTTTTCTAGCAATGATCAAAAGTCACTTTTATCGAGAGAATGTCTGTAGAGCAGGCAAACAGCACAATTCCCAGACTTACTTCAGTTGGCTCAGCTCCTCTTTTGATTGTGGAGCTTTTGTTTTATTTATTTATTTTTCATTAAGGTGGAACAGTTCTATACATGGGCGCCCAGAGACACCTTTTTACACACTCCAGTGTAAATCAGGAGTAATGCCATTGAATACAATGGGTCTGATACGCCTCTCACTCTGGTTTAAATCAGGGGTGACTCCACTGAAGTCAGTGAGGTTCCCAGGAGCGGCCCTTGCTGTTTGCTAACCAAAGCAGAAAACATTTTTGTCCCCACCCACTCTCCCCAAAAACCAGCCAGCCAATCAGTGGAGCAAAAACAGCCAGCCAATCAGAGCAGAGAAAGTGTGTGTGTGGGGGGGGGAAGGAGCAGTGCAGTGATATGGTGCCCCCTGGTAGATGATGCCCAGGGCAATCACCCTGCTTGCCTGCCTCGAGAAGGTCCACCAGTGCAAACTGCTCTAAAGGAGAGGAGAATAGAGCCTTGGGTTTGTTTGATTTGTATTGGTTTTGGCTTTAGTGTTGTCTCTGTCATTTCTGACTTGTTTTCTATTGACATTATGAAAGCGGAATAGTAAAAGGGATGAACCTTTTATTTTCTTAATTAAATAATTACATTGCATTAAAAGCAAGTGCCCAATAAACAGTAATGGCAGCAAAATATCTGTGTGTAACTAACAATACATCCTGGAAACGTACATAGTGCATTACACATAAGGGGTGACATTCTGCTCTCTTTTATGCCAGTGCAGGTTCAGGGTAATGCCACTGACTGCAACGGAAGTACTCCACATTTAACACTGCACTATTTGGCCCAATAACTAACCTTCTAGGGAGGTAGAATTTCTGCTTCATTTTTCCCATCTGTAAAACAAGGAGAGAGAGGTGAAGTCAGGAACGGAACCAGAGCGTGTACAGTATGCGGCTCTAACCTTTGAACAACACTGTACAGAACAACCGAGTATGTCACCTTGTAGGAACATAGATACTATAATCTCGTCTCAGTCTGTGGGAGCTGTTTAGGACAGGGACCTCACCATAGGTGCTGGAACTAGGGGTGCTGGGGGTGCATCATCCTGGCTTGAAGTGGTTTCCATTAGATCCAGGGTTTACAGTTTGGTTCAATGGCTCTCAGCGCCCCCCACTATACAAATTGTTCCAGCCCCCCTGGATCTCATCTTCTTATTGTCTGTCAAGTGTCCCCCACACAATTGGCACTGTGTAAATAACAATAAGGTGGCCCTTTACATGAAACTCATTTGCTCTGTGTCTGTTATTTAGGTCATTATATTTCAAATCTTTGTCCAAATTCAAGTAAAGTGTTACCGGCAGAATAAGGATAGACAGAACCCAGGCTTCCTGGCTCTGAATCCCTGCTCTGGCCACTAGGCAGCATTCCTGAAAGATCCTGGAAGTTCTCAAACTACCAAGCAACCCTCCTTTAAGGATTAATATATGGAAAACAGAGATGCTTATTCATTAGGAGCTTGATCTTACTGGCATTGAAGTCAATGGGGCAGCTGCCCCTGACATCAGTGCCGTAGGATCACTCATTTAGACCCTGATGTAGCAAATTACTTAGGGTTTAACTACACTTGAAAGCTAATTTGGATTAAGGGAGGGTGTGAATTAAATGCGCAAGAATTATTCTGGAATAACTCCCTGAGTGGACACACTTACTCTGGAATGAGTACGTCCACACATGGAGTTGTTCAGAATAGTTGTTTTGGAATAGCTATTCCAGAAGAACTCCATATGTAGACAAGCCCTTAGGCACATGCTTAACCCTCACTGAAGTCAATGGGACTTAATGTGCTTACGTTCTTTGCTGAATTGGCCTTAGCTTGTCTTATCGAGGAAGCAAACAGAAATCTAAAACTGAGTACTGGTGATATTGACAGAAGCAAAGAACAACAGAGGTTAGTAAAGCAAAAGGATTATAATGTGTAAATGATCTTGAAACACTTTCATTAGAATTCTCTGCAACCTGCCACAGGAAAAATAGCCAGCAGTTTAAACTGTGCAGTGTTCTCTGCTTAGTGACTGCATCTAAATTCCATTAAGGGTAGTAGCTATTATACAAAACAAAGAGACATATACCTACTCCTAAGTGTCCTCAATTCACAAAATCCTCTCATTTAAATTTAAATAATGTAATTATTGCTTGTTGGATAATATCACAGGAGTATCTCACCCATTAACTATAGATACATATCTTAATACTAAGATACTCTCTCTCTCTGGTGACCAGATTTCATTCTGGCCTTCAAATATTTCACACGCAGATCATTTGCACATTTAATATTTGCTCATTATCATTTGTACATAAGCTGTTGTGTGATCCTCATCTTGCCCAACATAGGAAAATGAACCAAGAACTGGAAGCACAAGCCTTTACGGTAAAGACCGAATCTCTGTAGCAGGAGGCTGTAATACTCACATCCTCTATGGTTTGATACATACACACTGACTAGTGGGTTACATACCATTTTGCGTACATATAGAGACCATGCTAACCGTTGACAGATGGCAACATATAAGGGAGAGCCCTGTATATATTAGCTAAGGGCAATCACTCCAGAGATTTGATTTGCTCAGAGATTGTGGGATTTATTTATTTTTTATGCATTTGCAAGATTTTTAAGTTCTTTAGAGTTTCATCATCTGCTGCTTGTGGAGCTATTTTCAGGTATTTGGGCTTCCTGGGCCCAATCCTGCCAATCAGCCGTTAAGCCCTCCCGATCCCAGAAGAACCAGAAGAACAGGAAGTTGCATGACAGCTAATCCCAAGTGAGCGTGTTTTACCAAGGTTCTGAATGCTCTGTTTTATAAGGTGCCTGCACCATCAAAGCCCCAAGTGCAGGTTCTCTTAATAACAGTTCCCACAAAGAAGAGGCCATTGATTTGCCAAGTCCAGGTAAGGTGGCTTTATAGACTTTCAGGAAGTTGACTCTGATTCAGCGATTCTAAGTAAATAACTTACAAAGCTTAGGGTAATAAATAAGAAGGCTCAGATGAGCCAGGCTCGGAGGCTTGAAGAGCATGGAAAAGCTCTCCGTTAGAGATCAGACGCATGATTCAGAGGAGTATTACATTACCAAATCATGCATAGAAGCTCAGGAGGGTAATGATCTCACATTTATGTAAGATCTCAAAGCCCTCAACAAGCTTTATGCCCAGGAATCACTTTATCCATCACTGAAGGGTAGCCACCTCTGGGGGGAAACGCATCAACAGCCCAACAGTTCACAGCAATACTACACAAAAGGATTGCACAGAGAGTGTAGACTCTTGCCTAATTGAAAGTGCAAGAGGATTTCAGGAAGACAAAATATAGCCTATGTCTACACTTGGAGCTGGGGCTGTGATTCTCAGCTCGTCTACACATACTTGTGCAAGCGCTCATCAAACTAGCGCTCTAAAGAGAATAGTTGCTGGGGTAGCACAGGCAGCAGTGAGCAGCAGCGTGGATTAGCCACTCTGAGTACATGCCCACAAGGTCTGGGTGGGTTTGTGCTCACAACCTGGCTAGGCCATGCCTCCACTCCCCACTCCCCAGGAACGCTACTATTTTTAGCACACTGGTTCAATGAGAGCTAGCATGAGTATGTCTATGCAAGCTGGGAATCACACCCTGAGCGCCAAGTGTAGACATGTCCGTAAATTGCTTGAGAAGTGCAAAAGAGTTTTTCATCATAATGATCAATGTTCTGATCAAAACACGCAATATCATCAATTTTTGCATCTTTTGATGCCAAAACGAAGCCCATTCACATTTTGTGGACACAGATTTGCACAAAATGAAACTGAAAAAAATAACAATGAGCGAATAGCCACAATTTTAACAGTCCTGTTGTGCACTTTGAAGCTGTTGGTTGATTCATTTTACCCTAGTCCAGTCAGCTTCATTGCTTCAATTTGATCTTTAGACTTTATTTTTTAATTTCCCCCCCCCTCTATTGATTTCAATGGGAATTAGGCACCTATCTCACTTAGGCACTTTGAAAATCCCACTAGATGCCTATCTGCGTCTTTAGGCAGCTAGGCCCAGATCTTCAAAGTTATTTGGTTGCCTAGCTCCCATTGATTGTGAATCGATGGCAATTAGGCACCTAAATGCTTTGAAAATCTGGTCCCAATTCCCTTTGACTTTCAAAGAAAGTTAGGCTCTTAAGGCCCTAAATCACATTTGAAAATGGAACCTAAGCTCCTAAATCACTTAGACTCCTTTGAAAATTTTACCTAGGGAGGCTTGCCTATGATCATATAAGAAGTCATTAGCAGGGCCAGGAATTGAACCCAAATCTGCCCAGTCCGAGTCTACCATTTTAGGCAGGGATTTTCCAATAGGCCTAAGTGAGTTAGGCATCCAATGGCCATTGACTTTAACCGTGCCTAAATCCCACTGAGAGTCCTATGAAAATCCTAGTTATAACCACAAAACCCTATTGGTTTCAGTGCTATTAAATTCGATGGGACTTTTCCATAAGGGATTTGGCTGCATGCTTTAGGGTGACCAGATGTCCTGACTTTATAGGGACAGTCCCGATATTCAGCGCTTTTTGTTATATAGGTGCCTATTACCCCCCACCCCGTCACGATTTTTCACACTTGCTATCTGGTCACCCTAGCATACTTTGACATTTGAAACCAGTAGCTCCTAAGAAACACGGTGAAATGGGAAAGTGGGACTACCTTAAGTGGCAGAGACCAGCATGTGTGTGTGTGGGGGGGGAAACCTTTGGGCTCTGACTGCTAATCAAATAGTCTGGAATATGAATTATACCATAACACAGAATTTAAAAATAATAATTTTAACACACAAAATATTAAGTCATTCATATTCTCCGCAATTAATTTATCTGTCATCAATAGACTCATAAACTATTTGACTCAGTGACAGCTTGAAAGGAGAGCATGCCAACTTTTCCTGCAGGTGTGCATCTGGGTGGAAGAGAGGAGCATTTGTACGTGCAGCAAGGGAGGTAAAAGAGAGACTCACAGAGGTTGTGAAACTGGAGATGGGAGTGAGAGGTTTGGCCCAGGGGGCGGGAACAATTTTTATTGTGGGGGAGCTGATGATGGAAACCATGTATTTGTTGTTTGTTATTACTGCTTCAGGCCAGAGGGTGTGCGGCAGCACCCCAAGCACCTATAGTTCCAGCACCACTAGGTTTGGCAAAGAAAGACTAGCCAGCGTTTGTAATTCTTCAAGATGGGAGGAAATGTTTCAGAAGATCGGCGCTGTCACAAATGCCTGCTATCTCAGTCATGAGTCAGGTAGCCTTCCCAGACCTATGCTGATAAATGGCTCCGATTCAGCACACCGTCCCTATTCAGCAGAGCAGATCCTTAATTTTAAGCATGCGCTTCTTAAGTCCCATTGAGCTCAAGTGCTTAAGTGCTGTGCTGAAAGTCCTGGAGTCTGAAAGTCCACTGACACTCACAATTACGACCCCAGACTGAGTCCATCTAATGGCCATGAGCCACTGGGCCTTGGAGCTCTGAATATTTGGAAACTGACCTGGGTAAAGACAGATCTGTTAAGTCCTTTTAAAGGTCAAAGGGGGTTATAAAAACCAGACTGAATTACAAGCAAACTCCTTGTCTCCTATTATGTCAGCCTGGCCAGGTATCAGAATAATCCAAGAATGTTAAGAAGTCTTATTAGATATCAGCTGTTTCCTTTGTTCTTTCCTCTCAGCCCACGCTGTGCAGCCTCAGATTGGGTATCATATGCTCTTCTGAAGGGGAATGGGAGGAGTGCTGCCTGGAGAAGCAGATGCTAGGATTTGGATTGGACTTTCATGGGAATGAATCAAGCACAGCGAACAAACTGGGTGTGAGGCAGTTCCACTAAGTGCAGGGGACCAAATTCATTTCTGATGTAACTTCACTGGAGTCAATAGATTTACAGCAGGAATGAATTTAGGCCAGCAAGCAGCATTTTGGGCCTAATTCGTAGATGACCTGTGGCCCATTTGCACTTCTGTATCCCAGAATTGCCTAGTGGTTAGGATGCTACTTTGGGGGACTTGAGTTCATTCCCTGTTTTGCCACAGACTTCCTATGTATCCTTGGGCAAGTCATTTAGTTTCTCTGTGCCTCAGTTCCCCATCTGTACAATGGGGACTACAGCACTTCCCTACCTCATAGGGGTGCTGTCAAGGTAAATGAAGTAGAGATTGTGATGGGGGCCATATAATAACAACATGGAACTCTTATAAATGAGGAGGTTAGCATGATTATCCCCATTTCACAGATGGGGAAAACTGAGACACTGGGAGGGAAGTGAGTTGCCCAAGGTCACCCAGCACCAGAGCCAGGAACAGAACCCAGCTTTCCTGAGTGGTAGGCCAGTGCCCTTAACCACTAGCTATACTACCTCCATCTAAGTACTATACATAGTAGCTGGTGCAAAGGGACTGTGTGATAGTGGCATGTTCCCCTTTCCGCCCAACCCCCAAAGGTGCAGAGCCAGGTGTGCACCCCAGCAAGAGCCCTTGGAGCAGGGGTCATCAGAGGGCATGCTGGGATGTGGAAGGTGTGGTTAGGATGGTCCTAATCCCGGGCTCTTCCACAGCTGTCACAAGGCCCATGAGGAGTTTGGGCAGCTGGGCACAAGCTAGGGTAGCCCTCAGGGGCAGAGCCTGATTTAAGAACTGAAGGAAGGTGAGTGGAGGCACTTTCTCTTTGCCTTCTGTGGGTCCCTGCCCCAAAGGGGCAATTCACAGAGGGGGCATGCAGCCAGTCAGAGCTGCTGTTTGGAGAGCTGATCTTCCTCATCGGCACTGGAGAACCTCCCCCCCTCTTCCCCTGGTCAGGGTGTTTTCCACGAAGCCTCGGCAAGAAAAATTGCCCACTCTTCCCCTGTTGATTTAAGAAAGCCTCCTCTTAAAGCCTGGGAGCCCATTCTGGCCGCAAGGCTCAAATGCTTTGACTCTTTTGGGCTCATTAAGGAAACAGACAAAACTCTGGCTGGGTCACTTACCCCAGACAGAATTTAGCTTGACAGAGCATATTACCAGGGAAATATTTCAAAGCGGGGCTCACTGCTGCTTTAAATGAAAAAAAAAAAAATTTGGCTCACATAATCCAGCTGTTTCCATTAGGGAGTGAGACAAAAGTACGTCAACTTGGCAGGGGGAATCAAGTGGGTCTTTCTGAGCCTGAAATTCACATGTTATGGACTACAATTTCCAGCTTAAAAGAACCTGGCTCATTGTTCAGCATTATCCCTCTCATATAATCCCTCCAGGGCTTGTGGGCCTGCAACGTCTTTGGAGGTATTTGGATTTCACTCCAAAGGATGCTTTCCTGCAGAGGAGGGGAATAGCAGCCACTGGGTTTCGGTGTTCATGCGACCAACTTGCGTCATCTTGGACATGATTTTCAAACATACTAAGCACCCACTCAGATGAAGAGCGTGGGAGCTGTGGATGGTTATGAGGCCCACCGAAAAGAAGGAATGAAAAGGTTGTGTCAGGCTACCTTCCCCACGCCACAGCTCTATTTTTGATTCAAGTGCAGGGATGGAAGCACTGAGAATCTGGCCCAAAGTACCTAGGAGATTAGAGGAAATTCATTTGCTATGTCACTTGTTAGGACATTTGATTTCAAGGGACTGATTCTCCTCTCACTTTAGTGTTAGTTAGAAGTAATTCCACTGAAATCAGGGAGAGGAAAACCAGATCCCCAAAATGTAGATGACTGATCTGTGCAGGCAGGTTCTAGAACAAGCATCTAACCCAACAGGCCAAAGCTGTCTCTGCTGTAATTCTATTTAAATAGATCCCAGCCTGGAAGTGCTGCCAGGGCTAACCTCCATTGCATGGGATTCCATGTCCAGGACAGATCTCAGTACTGCGACACTGACTGCCACTGTATACACACTGCACACATCACACTAGTGCAGATTGAGGTGGGACAAATCCTCGTCTAATTTCATTACAGCACCAGAGCAGACTCCAAAATTACTACTGCAGTGCAGCCTAGTGGTACTGCAGCAGTACACACCAAAAATGGTGTCGAGCTGTTGCAGTGGTGTATTGCTAGGGTAAAGGTCCCAGAGCAGTATTTATGCACTGATACACACCTCAGTATAATTCACCCAAGGAGATAAAAGGGTCAGGGATTGTAGTGGTCAGGTCTCAGGCCTTATCTTCAAAGGGCTCCCTGGCTTGGCCCCAGGATACATAAAAGATATTCTAAATCTCCAGGACAAAGACCGTGGACAACAGCTACATGGTCAGATGAACTAAGGACCATCACAAACCTCACTATTTCCAAGCCAAGTGCAAGGTGCATTTCTTTGACCTTGCCTTCTCTAACAACACATAACAGGTATATTTTTATTTATTAAAAAACCCAAAGGCACACATTACCGAAACAAGACACACCTCTGCACATGCTTCTCCCTCTGGGGAGAGGATGACAGAACAAATGACACATGACAGAGATATAGTCATGCTGCCTTATGCACAACCGGCAGGCGCTCAGATACTCCACTGATGAGCGCAGTTCAAAAGCCTCTATAGAATAGAATAAAATACAGTGGTCAGGAGGCGTGGGTGCCTCTCTGTTTGAAGTGAAGCACATTGCTCTCAACCCCTTTGGTCCATTCTTTTCCCCGAGTTCTCCCCCAGCACAGCAAGAAGGGAATAGAGGGCCTGGAGACAGAAATATTTCAGAGACCTTGAGGCACTAGGTGTGCGGGGTCAGAGGGACAGGGGTTAGAATTCCAGTGTTTCCTATCCAAGGGATTCACACCCCGGTTGGTGCATTCCAGGAATGAGAGGCAGGCCGGCATGTGTCTCTAAGTCAATGCTCAGAAGGTCTTGGCCCAGGGCTGGGACACTTGAGACGACATGGAAGTTCAATGGAGCAAGAAGACATAGCACCAGGAACCCTAAGGGAGATCATTAATATATGGCAGCAGCTCACACAATGTTTTAGGTAACTCTATCCCCCTCCCAGGCCCTTGTGCATACACAGCTCAGGAGTCTCTGTTTTGTTCTTATTGCCCACAGGGTTTGGCAGATCCCAAAGGACAGAAAGTAAAGGGCTGGACCATCATGCTATCGTTGGGTTGTAACATTCAAAACCTGCACCTTTCCCATCACAAGCTGACTCATGGAAACGAGATCTGAGGAATGTCTCGCCCTTACTGTGCCAGCTCAGCATTGTTCCCTCTGGGTCTGTCTACACTGCAGCTAGGTGTAAGCCTCCCAGCCTGGGTAGTGCACTAAAAATATTCACGTGGATGTTGCGGCTTGGGCTGGAGCTCAGGCTGTCAAGCCTGCCCAACCCACTAGGCTTGAGACCTCCACCCACCCTGAGCCGCAATGTCCACCCTGCTATTTTTAGTGTGTTATCTTGAGCCCTGCTAGTGCTAGTCTGTCTCCTGCTGAACTGAGACCAGTGGTGCTGCGATGAAGATCATCAAAACCACTAGCCAAAGGGCTGTAGGCACTGTTAGATCAAGGCAGTGAAAGGCAGGTTCTCGGCACAGAAAGGTGAGCAAAGCAATCACGGGCACAGAGGCAGAAAGAAGCAGGGAAGTGAGCCAAGATTCAAGGGCACTGCCAGCTGGGCAAGAGCAGATAATCAGGTCTTATTCTCAAAGCCTCACGATAATGAAAACCAAAAACTGTGGCCTGGCTCCATTCCCATCCGCTTTTGGAAAGCGGATAAAGGGTAGGGGGAAAGCAGCAAACATAGCTAAGGCTTGGGTGCCTGAACCAGGAGAGAAAGGGAAGCAAAAGATACAAACAAACAAAGTGTAGGGCCTGGTCCTGTGAGGCATGCTCAACTCTCACTGAAGCTAAGTGAAAGTGGAGGGCACTCTGCAATGTACATGTGTAGGCTTTTGATGATCTGCCTTAGTCCATGCAGGGAGCTATCAATCCAACATGTATTTAATTATGGATGCATTTGTTTATTGTAGGTTTGTTACATACATCATTTGCCCCCCTAATTTGGGTTTTTTTAGTTAATTTGTTATTGGTGAAAAGTGCCAACTCGACAGTCCTGGATATTGAAGTCCTCTATAAACAGATGTAGTAGGGTCACGGCAGGGCAGACCTCCTGTATGTCATGATATATGGGATCACAGTCCTCTTTAAACAGAAAACAGTGATAACTATGGACAGCCAGCAGGCTTCCACACAGCTTGAGTTCCATCTTTGTCTCCCTTGTTTACCAGGGACCACATCCTGTCTGGAATGCTGTACAGCACACAGAGACATCTAATGTCTGAATAACATACTGCAAGTAAAATATATTACACTGCATATTATCCTGTTGATGTACCTTAATGATGACCTGGATCAACCACTTTTATAGGAGAGAATGGCTATCAGTCTCTGTGGCCAGTTTAATTCTTGTCCTCTTGACTGAAAGTGCCAGTAAGGTGAGAGCCACTTAGCACCAGTGGAGATGATGCATTTTATGACTAATTAACTTTTTCATTGGTCACAGATGGACTTGAACCAACACACCTGGAGACACTTCTAAACTTTGCAGTGAGTTCAGACCAAATCCCTGATGCAAGGAGCTTACATTTTAACTGTGACCTTAATATTTGTCTACAGGGAACCACCAATTCATTTGGTCGTGGGTCTGACCTAGCAGCATGTCCCATGCAGGTTGGGAGGTGAATTCTATTTTTTTCAAGTCCTGTGTGGTTCCCCGTGCAAAGCCCATTTGCTGTGTCTTTGTGCTGGGGTATCTTTGTGTGTGTGTTCCACACACTGACTGCACAAATGCAAAGGGCAGTGCTCTTCTGTATTCAACCGTAATGTTTCATTTTGTGCCTAAAATTGAATAAATGAAAGCTAGGAGGGGAGGGGGGGAAATGAGCGCAGGACAGATAAAAGGAATTTCACTTTACAAATATGTAAATGTCTCAAACGTGCCATTGGCATGTTGCAGCAGACAGCTTAAGCTGAGAGAAAATTCTTTGGCAGTGACATCAATTCAACAGTAAGTAATGCATTTTCTAGTGCTGAGGTTTGATTTAAGGTCTCTCTCCATTGAGTGGAATGATTGAACGGTATATTAAAACATCAGCAAATTAAGCTCCTTTTGCTAAGGTCCTGTCTGTTTATAATTTGAAAGTTTCTTTTATTTTGCCTTTAACCGCTGGTTCCTTCCCATCTCCACAAGTCTGATAGAACCCACTGGTTTAAAGTTTAATCCCTGGCTCTCTCTGGAAATAGCCACCACTTGTGCTTTAGAAAGTGAGTTAGGGCTCAGTCCTATTAGGGCAGTGATCCCCAACCTTTTTCATCTGGCGGGCGCCAGACGACGAGCCACGGAGGACCGTGGCGGCGGACGAGCACCCGCCGAAATGCCGCCGACAAGCGGCAACGTCAATAGGTGTCGCCGCCTAAATGCCGCCGACAAGCAGCGTCATCCAGAGGCGGCGACGCCGAAAATCGGCAGCATTTTGGCAGCAACGCCTCTGGATGACTCTGCTTGTCGGTGGTATTTTGGTGGATGCTCGTCCGCCGGCCAGTACGCGGGCGCACTTAGACGCCCCGGCGGGTGCCATGGCGCCCGTGGGCACCGCGTTGGGGACCCCTGTATTAGGGTATTTAGGCCCAGATCCTCAAAAGGTATTAAGGTGACTAACTTTCACTGATTTCAATGGGAGTTAGATAGCTACCTTGGAGGATCTAGGCCTAAATGGCTCCTGCAAAGCACTGAGCACCCACAGCTTCCATATTGGGAGGCAATCGGCACCTTACAGGATCGGGGTCTTATATTTAGATATTTGGATCAAGCAGAAGTCTCGTATGGACTGGATTCCAGAGCATTAAATTAAGAAAAGGACAGTTTAGTCTAAGTAGACCGGACAATAGGGCACAATCCTAGACTAGCTGGGGTAGGGGCTAAAAGATTTTTCTCAACAAGGAATCTGGGAATGACTGAGTCAGGTAGAACAGTGCCGGATGGGCTCAGCTTTGGTGACGCAGTTGTAGAGATGACCCAATCTGTGCCCATGCAGAGGACTAGTTGTCTAAAAGAGTAAATGAGATAATTAACTCTGTCTCTTCAAATCGAAATAAGGGGGGCAGATTCTCAGCTGGTGTAAATTGTCGTCGCTCCATTGAACACAGTGCAGCTATGATAATTTATGCCACATGAAGATCTGCCCCATGATAGCTAAGTGCCACAAGAAATTGGAAGACTCCAAAATAAGAATCCTGAAGAAGAGCTCTGCATAGCTAGAAAATGTCTCTCTCTCACCAACAGAAGAAGGTCCAATAAAAGATGTTACCTTCCCCACCTTGTGTGTCTAATGCCCTGTGGGTCTCAGGGCTATACCACCACTGCAGATCCAGAATAAATAGCATCTCCCCAGGTTACATGGGTGGGTGAAGGTGCCAGGTTCCTGGAATTACATCTCAATCTGAACACCACTAATCAGATCTCTTTCAGCAAGAATTTCCACGCCCTGGGTCCCACTTCTGAGAACACTCTGCCCCAGCACCTAATACAGCTGACTTGGAGGATAGTTCAGGGTGATGAGGACCCAGAGACAGCCAGGTCCCAGTCCTGTAAATGCTTTGTAGATTAGGACCAAGACTCTGAATTTCATTCTGAAGTGAACAGGGAGGCAGCAGAGTTCACAACCTGCGGGTGTGACATGTTTACATTGACCTTTGCTCTGCTGCAGGTTGCACCAGCTTCAACCATCCCATGGCAAATGAAGTCAGTCCCAGACAGAGTGAGTTGCAATGTCTCACCTGGAGAAGGCTAAAACATAGATCACCATGGCCGGGCCTCATCCTGGAAGAAAGGGCTTAGATTCCTAGCCAGCTGAAGATGGAAGAAGGCAATCCACTTACTTAATCCTGCATTACGAGGGGCCAGGTGTGTGAGTTTTGGATCAGATGACCGCTGGAGTCCTTTCCAGACCTACATTTCTGTGATTGCACATCTCTGTGGCAATCTGCCTGTCCATTAGTATTTTAACTAACTGACAGAAATCAGACATGGTTTCTGAAGGTCAGAAGCACATTAGCTTGAGCTGGGTGATCTCATTTGGTTGAAATAAGGATGGGAGGAACGGACCTGAACTTTTCTGCAAATCTTAAAGCAAACAAAATGTTTTCTTTAAAGATGGATAGATGTTTGGATTCCAAATGTTTGTGAGGAGCGAAGGAGACACAGGTTAAGCTGGATGGAAAGTAAATTGTGGTTTGCTTCTCTGTGCATGTTTTTAACCTTGACAGATGGGCTGAAATGTTTTTTTCATGTGAGTTCCAGACGGGGGAAGTTATAGAAGCTGCTGGAGAATTTATGGCTCCCGGTCTTCAACTCCTTGCTGTGAAGTGTAGTTATAAATAAAGTTTAAGTTGGCATTTCTGAACCACTTCCTGCTGCTCGAGGGTGCGGATTTGGTGAAAAGCGATGTCAGAAAATCTCATCCCCTGCCCAAAGTCAGAGCTGATGGCTTTGGGAGATAGGTCTGGGTGGGAGCTGGAGGGATGGAGTCATCCCCCACCATGGATCCAAGCTGCAAAGCAGCTGATTAGTTGCTAGAGAAGTTTCCAGGCAGTAGTTTGAGCATTGGCCTGCTAAACCCAGGGTTGTGAGTTCAATCCTTGAGGGGGCCACTTAGGGATCTGGGGCAAAATCAGTACTTGGTTCTGCTAGTGAAGGCAGGGGGCTGGACTCGATGACCTTTCGAGGTCCCTTTCAGCTCTGTGAGATAGGTATAAATTGTGATTTTGGCTGGCAGACTCCTTAACCATGCACCTCCCCTGAGCAGCCATTAAAATGCCCTCCTATGCTGCCATGAGTCACCACAATACACTGTAGCACATGGTCTTTCCGTGGCCTTCCTAAACCATTGTCAATCAGTACCACAGTGGTTCTCCTGCTACTTCTGGGGCCTTGTGTGTCCTGGTACGCTAAGACTAGAGATGCAAGGTTTCAGACTAAGTGAAAGCTTCATAGCAAATTACAAGCAGATGAAATGTAGGGGTTCTTTAGAGACACTGGATTATTCCAGGGGGTTGATAACAGCAATATAGGTCCTCTAGTTCCTTGATTCTATTCCAGGCTCTTATAGCACAGGGATTATGAGTAATTCCCAATTTAAGGGGGTCCAATGACTTCGTGGTCTCAGTCCATTTTGCAGTGGTTCAGTATACTCATCACAAAACCCACCCCTAAAACTGGCACCATGGTGGTCCATCTCAGTGGAAAGGTCTCCAATCTTCAGAGATATCTACCCAGCATCTTTAATCAGCACTACATCTACCCACACACAACAGAATGTAGGAGGATTGGTTCTATCTCTGGATTCTCATTTCTCAGTCTCACACACAGCACCCCTGCAAGGAACTGGTCTAGGGATGTAAGTATCTTAGATATGGTTGTTTATGCTCTTTTGCCAACAGGAAAAGAAAGCTTTTGGTGGCTGTAATGTCAAGGATGTCACATTTGCATGCTGTGCCAGATCCTCGCTTGACAAATGGGGAAACCAAGGAACAGAGAAACAGCATTCACCAAGTTCGCACAGGTGACCCAGGAATAAAACTCAGGCCTCTGGACTCCTAGCCCAATGCCTTATTCACTAAAACCAGGCCACCTCCCAGAAAATCAAAGCCCAAGAAATGGAATTGCCAAAAAATTGTACAATAATACTGCTTGGATTAGATCAAATTCAAATAAGCTCCAGAAGAAAACTCCTTTTAGAAATCAACTACCTCTAAATAATGCAGCTCCCCTAACTCAAACCATTTTTCTGCCTTATTCTTGAGCTAGTTAAAATTCTTATCAGTGTTTTATAGAATCATTTCAAAAGGAGAGGGAAAAAAGTTACTTAAAAAGAAAGTCAAAGGCTCCAACATATGTTCTTGGCTGGTAGAATTCAAGATGAGGGTTTTAAACCTCCCGTGAGAGTTCCCTTTCACAGCTCTCCCCTAATCCTCTGGAAATCGCCTGTTCTCTACAGCTGTTGGTTATCCAGATAAACTATTTGTTCAATTATTCTTGGCCTAGATGGCGCGGCCTACCTCAAAGGCTCTCGGCTTCATAGCTCGGCCTACTTCAATAGCCCCAGCCCCTCACAGAACAGCCTAGAGGAGACTGGGGCCTGTTTGAAGCCCACTGTGTTCCTTACAAGACTCCCCCCCCCCATCGCCCCCAAGGCTTTTAATCTCTAGCAGGATAGCACTGAGGTGTCTGAAGCTCCCTCGTGGTGGAGGGCTGGGGCGGGAGGGGACCGTTGTGGTGTCGGAGTGCCTGGGTGATAAAATAATTACAAATGAAAGAGAGATTAGCAGAAGCTGTTGGGACAAATGCTTCCAGAATGGTTTCTGAAGTGCTGGCGGTTCCTTCTAACAGGAGAAGTCAGCTGCAGCTGCTGTCTCCATAGCAATCCAAAGAAATACAGGCCCCACTGGGAGCCTGTTATGAAAATGTGAGACCCGACAAACAGCTACTCATGGGGAAGAGATGACAGACCGGGTCAGCTTTGCATCATATAAATGGACTGGTAATTAACACAATTTTTTTTCACATTTGTCTTTCCCCCACAACTTGGCTTTTGCAGAAACATTAAAACCCGACTAATAAATGGCTTACAGCTGTTGAAAGATGAATCCTGCCTGGCTCCGGCTCCAGGGATCACTGGGTTGATCTTCCAAGGGTCCCAGTGTCAAGCTCTTCTCAGACAGACACCACCTTTCCCTAGCTACAATTTCCCTGATGGGCTGCCATCATTTCTCCCCACTTAGGCCTCACTGTGATTTCCAAAGGCCCCCCATTCTGCAAAAGTGCAAGGATAATGCCTGGACCATGGAGATGGCAGGACTGTACATAGAACATTCAAAAATGTCCTTGATTATGCATAGTCCTTGCACGAAACCCTGAACGAGTTGATCCTTGCATCACATATGCATGTTCCTTTCATTTTTGCCAGTATGAGTCTCAAGTCTTTGCATTAAGCTCGGGCTTGTGGCTCCGTACTGGCGGCGAGGAGTCAGTCTTGGTGCATGACTTTAAAAAGCTCGAGCTGAAATGTTACAAGCAAATAAAAAAAATGCCTCCCCTGTTTATTTATAGCTATGAGGTAAACAATTACTGGGTGTTGTGAAAGGTGACAATCCCCAGCTCCGGTCAGGCTGTCCAGGGCAGCATATTTTATTGAGGTTGAGGGTTAAATATAGTGCCTAATGTTTTTTGGATTACTCTGAGGCATAAGAAATGCATGGACGAGTGGCTGGTCTCCTGTGCTGGTTGAATTAGGGGCTAGTCCACAGAGATGGGATGCGTTTGGGATGTGGGTAGAAAGTTGCCAGGCTTGGATGTGCTGCCGGCAATAAGTGGGAGGCTCACCAGATGCAATATGTGGAACAACTGCAGCCTAGGTGGAGTGAAGTGGTGGCTCAGAGAGAAAGTGTGAGCAATGTAATCATAGAGATGCAGGGTTGGAAGGGACCTCAAGAGGTTATCTCGTCCATCCTGCCCATTCTGAGGCAGCACCAAGTATGCCTAGAGCATCCCTGACAGGTGTTTGTCTAACCAGTTCCTAAAAACTTCCAAGGATGGGGATTCCACAAACTCCCTAGCTAACATGTTCCAGTTGAAAGATTTTCCTAATATCCAATCTAAATCTCCCTTGCTGCAATGAATAAACCTCAGACGGTTTAGCAAGTAAGTCCAGAAAAGTACCCAACATTTCGGATCTCTTTGTTGTTGTTATTTATTTTGTATTATGGTAGCCCGTAGGGCCCCATGTCTTGGATCAGGGCCCCATTGTGCTAGGTGCTGAGCAAACAAAACTAAAAGATGGTCCCTGCCCCAAAGAGATCTGTCCTGGGGTCTATATACCCCTTGCTGGCTCGGCGGCCAAAGGACTAACAAAGCAGCTGCCTGGATGCTCAGCCAGAGTCAATTGGCAACCCCACAGCAGCGGTGAGGATAAAAGGGGTGCAAGGCAGGAGGGCGGGGCAGCTGTCAGAGAGACTGAGGGACTGCAGGTTGAGGATCCCTCCAGCAGGCTGGTGAAAAGTTGCCAAGCCAACCAACCCAGCAAAGGAGGGGGAAAGGAGAAGAAGCTGGGGAGACTACAGAGAGGTAGGAAGTAGCTCAGGGAATAGCAAGGGATGGAGAAAGACTGGTTCTGGCTGCCCAAACAAGAGCCCTGAGCTGTAACCCAGTCTCATTGGGTGGACCTGAGTTCCCCTACCTACTCCAGCCAGTGGGCTCTTAGAGAGGACTCTCATTAACCCTGGAGAACTCGGGCTGATTAGCCCCTAAAGCTTCCCCATTACCCTAGAAGACTATTGAGGACCAGGCCAGGGGCGGGAGAGGGGGGTCTGTCCTTGACATGGACTTGGCAAAGCAGAGTTGGGTATGATGGCATAAGGGAGGACAGAACCAGGCTGGTGTATCTCCCTGCCCCATCACAAGAGGACGCTAAAAGATAAGGAGCCTTTATTACAAGATCACAGTCCAAGACAAGAGACAACAGCTGCATTCAACAGACAGAGATAGCACAAGAATATGACACAGCACCGGTCTGACTGTCTAACCCATAAAGTGCTCAGTCACCTTGCTACCCAGGTGATAATTCATGCCTGGCCTAACCCTCATTGGAACTGTCAAGAGAACAGGCTCTCTCTTGAGATTTCCTTCCAGTATGTCCTACTCTCGGTTGAGCCAGATGCATCACAAACAGCCTCTCCTGATCTTTTGAGTCTGATGCCCAAGAGCAGCTGTTGGTGCAGAGGCAAGCAGAGGACAAATAAATTATCCAGACCTTTTCAAATTTGGGGCGGGGGAGGAGTAGGGTGCAAAACGTGCCGGGGGAGAGGGGGCTGGAGTAGGGGTTTTGGCTTGAATTTTGGAAGATCTTTGGATTATTCTTAACTTGTCTGATTTGGTTAATCTTTTCTCTAATTACCAGCAGAAAAGAGGACATTTTCAGAAGGCAGGTCAGCAGATGCAACGTGAAGATACAAAGTATTGGATACCCAAACTATGTGAGAATAAAGATGGGCTAAAGTCCAGATCCAACCCCTCCCGTCCAAATGTCTGGGAGCATTTCAGATCTGGATCTGAACTTTGAGGCACTCGCCTGCAGTTCTGCCCCTGCTTTTTGTGTGAAGAAGACATCTCCCGTAGAGACAGAGTCCCATGCTGCAATGATACACGCGAGTTGGGTTGTCCTGTGTGCACGCCCTTTCTGACTGCAGAACCGTTAAGGTTATTTTTCACAGTAAGACAATGGGAAACAGGCCCCTACCCCAGTCTCTTAACCCTGCCCCTAAGAGAGACCCTGATCCCTGACTGATTCCAAGTCTCCACGCAGCATTTTCAAAATACCCCTGGACACGGTTTGTGAAGCCAGGTGAACAAAGTCCATAGATGGTACAGTAGCCACGCTGCAGATCCCATTTCACTGCCCCCCGCAGGGCCCGATAGCACCGCGGCCTATTTGAAGCATCCCCCGCCACCTCCTCTCCTATCCCACTTTCCAACACGTCCTGCTCCTCTGTGTGCATTTAAAATAAAGCAAAACTCACTCATGCCAAGTTTGTGGCATTTGCTGATGGGAGAGCAGGAATCAGATCAGACAGAGTCAGCTGACGCCACTCTGTCGCATGCTGGGGATAGCTCCCAGGCTTGCTGTGCAGGGCTCCACCTGGCAAGCTGAGTTACTGAGTACTCAACTCTCTGTGACCTCTGCAAAGCACAAAAATATTCAGAGAACCTCTCGCTTGTAAGTAATTGGAAGATCACTTTGTCTTTAGCAGGCATGTATATCCCCACCTTCCACTCCAAACACACACACATTCCAAAGCTCCTGGTGACCACCTCCTAGTCAAGTACCCTGCCTTGGGCTTTGCTTATTTTCTGTTCCCCAGGCGGGATCCAGTGATACTTAAAATCGGCGGAAAAGCCTTGAAAAGGGAAGGTGGGAGGGGAAGGAAAACCAATGCGTTTCTCTTTAGGCAAAAGACTGAAGGAATTATAGCTGAGATTATCAGAGATGCCTAAAGGATTTTGAGGCCCACTAAAATGAATGGGAATCAGGCCTCTAAATTGCCCATAAAGCTTTGACAATATCAGCCTACAGACGTAAAGGGGTTTTTATTTATAGTATACGCCATGTTCCTGGAAAGATGCATAACCGTGAAAGACAAAGGCTCATATTCCCATCTCACTTCCACCAGTGTAACTCTACTAGGTAACATTTTCAAAGGTGCCTAAATGACTTACATGCTTTTGAAAATTTTACCCACTGACTTCACTAGTAGTGCTCTGGATTCACACCAGGTGTAGCGGAGAGCAGAATCTGGCCCATTGTTATTAAAAACCATTGCTAAAATTGATTTCAGGCAACAATCTACACATGCTCATCCCCATTTCAGCCCTCTCTGAGTTGTGTCCGTGTGAATCCAGAGTAAACCCCACTGACTGGTAAAGTTTTCAAAAGTGCCTGTGTGACTGAAGGCTTGTCTACATGGGACATTACTATGCAGCAAGCTGGTGTGTTGTAGATTCACACGCAGGCTTGCCATGCACTAACATCCCATATAGACAAGACTTTAGAAGCCAAGTCCCGTTTTCCAGAAGTGACTGAGGCACTTGCGTCTAATTCGCATTGCAAGTCAATCTTTGCATGCAGCTGCACAAACACCTGACTAGGGTTGTGCAGTAACAGACTGCACTAGGATCAAGGAAGATGACCAGCCCAGCTACAGAAACGTTGCTCATGGCCATTCCTGAAGAGAAGGCCCTTCAGCCATGACTGCTTGGGGAGGAGGTAGGGTTAAACCATGGGAGGGACAGAGCTACTGGCTCTCTATGGCCCTGAAGTACCCTCACCAGGGGCGGCTCTATGTATTTTGCCACCCCAAGTACGGCAGTCAGGCGGCTTACGGCGGCGCGCCTGCGGGAGGTCCGGCTGGTAACGCAGATTCAGTGGCATGCCTGCGGGAGGTCCCCCGGTCCCGAGGCTTCGGCGTATCCACTGCTGAATTGCTGCCGAAGGCGCGGGACCGGCAGACCTCCTGCAGGCATGCCGCCAAAGGCTCCCAACAATTAGTTGGGAATTGGTCCTGCTTTGAGCAGGGGGTTGGACTAGATGACCTCCTGAGGTCCTTTCCAACCCTGATATTCTATGATTCTATGATTCTATGCCCTCGCAGGTACCGGCAGGGCGCCCCCCGTGGCTTGCTGCCCCAGGCACACGCTTGGTCCGCTGGTGCCTGGAGCCGCCCCGACCCTCACTGCTCTGACTAGGATCAGCCAGGGAAGTGATAGATTCAGTCAGATTTTTTAAGGTCAGAAGGCACCATTAGCTCATCCACTCTGTCCTTCTGCATAACACAGGCCAGAGAATTTCCTCTCTGTATTGAGCCCAATAACGTGTGTTTGGCTAAAGCATCTTTCAGAAAGGCATCCACTCTTAATTTAAAGTCATCTGGTCCTAGGTAGAGCTGGTCAAAAAATGGTAAGTATGTGTCATGAAGAGTTCACTAGTTTCATTAATTCTTGGATGTTAGAGACCACCTAGAAGATCCCTGGCCAATGCAGGACTTTTCCTCCCCTTTCACATCTGCTTCACCTGCAAATCTGACCGTCATGATGCAGCAAAATGGTGGCTTGAGGCAATGTGCTGCTAACTTGATAAAGGGGCTTTGGTCTTTCTCTCCAGTTAAACTCTTACCATGAAAGCTAGTGAAGTGAAACTCTGTGGGTTCACTTTCTCTTTCCTCTTACATGTCCAGGGTATCTTGACAGGAGGAGGTGGAGGTCAGAGCCCAAGTGAACATGTCTGTAGGGGCTCATGGGCTGAGTGAGACTTTCCTAAGGATGTCTCCTTCCAATGATGTCCTGTCCCCTTACAATAAGTCCCTCCCCTACCTACATTCACACTACAGTGTGGGGTCTTCACTGCTTTGAGCTACCCTATTTTAAACAGGGGCTCCCAGGCATGCAGTGTTGTCTAGTGGATGGATCACTGCTCAGGAAGTCTGGGTTCTATTCCCAGCTCTGTCACTGACTTGCTGGGTGAATTTGGGCAGGTCATTTCATCTCTTTGTTCCTCTTTGTCTATGTAGAGTGGAAGCTCTTTGGGATGGGGCTCTCTTTTACTATCTGTACAATGCCTAGCACCATGGGGCCCTGATCTGAGTTGGCACTATTGTTATACAAATAATTAATTAATTATAATAATAATAATCAGATCCCTTGGGGGACTATACCACTGCCTAACAGATCTCCTCATTAGGAAACCTGCTCTGATGACTGGCCTACAATTCCCTGTGCATAACTTCATCCCATTACTCCTCATTAACCCTGGCTCCTTCCTTGGTGTTTATACACTCCAAATAGTTGCAGATGGTTTTGATACTCTATCTCCCTTACAGACATTGTTTAGCTAAATTCATCCCCCTGTGTTAATCCACTGAAGTCAATGGAGTTACTCCAGTGATTAATTTGTCCCAGTAGGGCCAAAGCCTGCTTTTACACCCTGTGCAATTCCATTGATGTCAAATCAGCCAATTTCTCAGTTACACATGTGAATCTGGAATCAGGGAAGTTGCTTTGGACTTAAACCAGTGTCACTGAGAATAGAATTTGTCCATATTGAATTAAACAATGTTGCAGCTTGACTCATTCACTGCTTTCGTTCATTTTTGCTATGGAATTATTGCTTTCTATCAGCCAGCTTCTATAGCAATGCAAGCATTCTAGTTTCTTCTTGCATAGTTCCACGCTTCCTAGGGCCGGCGCAACCCATTAGGCGACCTAGGCGGTCGCCTAGGGCGCAGCTATTTTGGGGGCGCCGGCACTGCGGCCCCCGTTCAAATTTGGGGGCGGGACCTTCCGCCGCCGCTGTTGGGGGCAGGATTTCGGGGGCGGGACCTTCTGCCGCCTAGGGCGCTGGGAAAGCTGGCGCCGCTACTGACGCTTCCCTATCAAAGAGGTCTCTCTGCACTAGGTTCTCGCTTGCTCCAAGGGTATCTCACCAGGTTAATTGTTCTGTCTTGTACTCTCAATGATCTACCTTTTCTCTTGGTTCCCTGACTTCTACCTTCACATCTATCTGCCACTCAGACAGAGATGATCCATTGCATTGTAGTTTGGAAATCTTTAATAACTCCTCTGTGGCCATCTTCTCTGCTAGTCTTGACCAAAGAAGTTTGTGGCTTCATTTCAACTTCCTTCAGTTAAATGTCTTTAAGAGAGTCTATAGGGCAAAAGGACTCTGATCAAGAAAAAATTGTCTCCTTCCTTACCACCGACTTTTCTTCTGCTTTCTGTAGTTGAGAGTCATCCTTGACTCTCAACTTTCCTTCCCCTCTCATATCTACTTCACCTGCAAATCTGCCCATCGTAATGCAGCAAAATGGTAGCTTGAGGCAATGTGCTGCTAACTTGATAAAGGGCCTTTGGTCTTTCTCTCCAGTTAAACTCTTCCCATGAAAGCTAGCGAAGTGAAACTCTGTGAGTTCACTTTCTCTTTCCTCTTACATGTCCAGGTCATCTTGACAGGAGGAGGTGATCAGAGTCCAAGAGAACATGTCTGTAGGGGGCTCCCATGGGCTGAGTGAGACTTTCCTAAGGATGTCTCCTTCCAGTGATGTCCTGTCCCCTTCCAATGAGTCCCTCCCCTAGCTACATTCACACTCCCGATGCTGTGCTGCCATCCTGTAGAGCTCAGACCCATGGTAGTAACACTTTGCTGCCAGATACAATTCAAGTTCACTGCACTAGTGGCCTGGATGAGTCTACTCTAGCAAAGGAGGGTGAGATCTTTTAAAGTCCATCCAGAAGGTGGAAAAGACATTGTCTAAAAAGATATACAGCTTGCTGGACTTTCAGCAAATGACAACCACCTGTGGAAACTGTAGGGAAGTGTGAATGGGCTCTGTAAAGCCATTGAACCACAGTGGAAAAATTAATACTGCTAGTAAGTATTGTTACTACAATCACAGGTGATCACACTGGATTAATATTGGAGAGGACAATAAGAATTTGGAAAAGACTAAATTTAACAAAACTAAGAATTTGATGGTTCCCTGAACATAAGGGGCCAGATACTCCCTAGACTGGGTTATGGATTTGTCTTCCAGAAATTTTCCTCCTTTAACACAAGCATTTTTGGGGGGTGAGGGGAAGGGATATTTTCCCTTGGGGGAAGCCAGCCGGTGCTCTGGGGCTGGGAGCGGCCACCCGGGACGTCAGGTCTGGGGGCACTGCAGCCTCCCCCAGCAGCTGGGTCACTGGCCGCTCATGATTTTGAAATGTTCTTCACAGGGAAAGTTCCTCATACAGAGCCCCTGCTTTCTTCCTGTGCACTTCCCATGTCCTCGCTTAGCCTTTTAATCCCAACAAGAGTTTCTTTCTCTTGCTATTTGCGGTGCTCCTGTGAGCCTGACCCAGTCAAGCTGTCACTTCTCACCAACATGTCATCGCTTACCATCATGACCGCAGAATCTGCAACGGGTTGGCTGAGATCTGGCTGTTGATTGGTGCTAATGAACGAGAAGCACAGAGGGTGGCTTTGAGCAAGGCAGTCCTGCTAGGGATGAGTGGATGAGGAGACAAAGGGCCTTCCACAGTAAACCAGGGTATGTGGCACTTAAAAGTGAGAGCAGGGGGCTTTAACCAGCTGGTGGGCAAACCTCAGAGAGTTGGCTAAACATCCAAAACAGGCTTTGGGGGGGGGCACACTTCTGCGAAGTCCTTGTTCGAGCCAGGATGCAAATGTAGCCAGATCAGCCTACACTTGTGGTATTTGTTTATAGTCCTGGTGAAAACCAGTTTGTGCGAGAAGGAAAACATACATAGCAAAGCCCTCAGAAAGCAAAGGTTTGAGTTCAGTTTGTTTTTACAGCGCTTCGGCTTGGCTTTTGTTTTATCCAAAGCGGTTTGCAAATTCCCTACAAGAAGGATGGCCATGTGGCAGGCTAGCCCTGAAGGAGCTCTCTAAAACCAGAGACATAGCACAGTGCACGGCTAACTTGCTTCTCCATTCTGCTCCAGAAGTGGCCACTTTTTAGTGAGGAGGATGCTTCCTGTATGCATAATTGATGGAGCGCTCTGGAATCTTTCAGCCTGAAGGGGGCTGTTGTAGTAGGATGAGATGCCCGATTCCAGCTGTTCTCGGTGTGTATATTAGTGAAGGAAGCCAGAAATGCTTCTTATTTCTACTGCTTGCCCTCTACCTGGTTATGGTACCATCAAGTGCCAACTGAAAGGTCCTGCTCTCTCCCCCCCCCCCCGCCCCCACAGGGCAAATGGGTTTTACACACGCACATGGAAGGAAAGGAATGCAGGAACAAGTTCAAAAAGCTACAGCCATCATCCTGGCTGCTATTAGGGATCAGCCCCTCAGTCTGCGGCCCAAGGAGCAGCTGTCAGCTTTTTGCTGGTGAAGATTAACACCCTCCTTTATTGAGATTTCACCCTGGGAGGAGTTTTCGGTCACTGCGGTACAGAGCGACTTGTGTTCCCTCAGTCGCCAAAGGGATGATCTTACTGGGAAAGATCAAATGCACCAACCAGCTGGAGCTAAAGGCCAGGAAGCGCTGTCCTGGAAAGGGGTCCAGGAGATATAGAGCAGGTAGAGGCAGCAGGTGTCTGTCCTGAAAAATCACCAGCTTCAAGTCTTGGTGGATCTCATCACTGGGCTCAGAATTAGATTTTAATCCATAAAGGAGAAAATCCAGCTTTTCTCTCCATTGCTGCAGAAGGTCCCTATACAGAGGAACCGCTGCTGTTCTGCTGCTTGAGGAGCCAGGGAAGGCTAGCGGGAGCCACATGGGAAATGTAAAGCTGACCTCTGCAGGGCACAGGAGTGCCGGGTGTGAATTTGCATCCTAAGGAGGAAGGATTTCTCTCCAAAGTACCCAAACCAGCTCCTCAGGCCGGGCAGAAGGGACTGGATTGGCCCTTGAACATAGGTAATGGTTGAGTTCTCTGTCCCAGTAGGATCCAGCAAACACTGGCACTGTTTAAGGATCAGATCTTACAGAGCAGGAAGCATTTTTAAAAATCACCTCTTAATGGCTAATAGTCTGTAGCAGCAGCTCTAGCAGAGACATGATTGTGCTATCACTGTGCTTGCTAAATCTCAGAAATGAGACATTAAACATTATGATTATTAGGGGTGAACTGAGCCTACTGAGCTTTTCTCTTCTCCTTCCAATCAAAGCGAAGACTCAGGGCCTGATCCTGCCCTGAGTACCTCTGCAAAGTGAAGTAAAGTGCTGCCAGGCTGACATTCAACATACTCTTTGCACAGAGGTGGCAGTGACCACATGATGTGCCCATCTATGGAGATGCATGCAGGCCTCCAGTGACCACTCTTCAGCCTGACCCAGGAGAGAATAATGCTCATGGATGCACGAGGAAAGGTTGGTGAAACACAACTACTGCCCGTCACGGGGCACACGGGGCACACTCACCACTTGCAGAAACTCCTGCTGGCCATCTTGGGAATTAGTTCTACTTGACTGGGTGTCTTCCCCCATCTTGTCTCGCTCTGCTGTCCTGCTCAGTCCTGGAGCTGCAGTTTTCTCTTCATGGCTTGGCCCTCCGGCCAGGTCACTAAAGTCCTCCCCTTCTAGGGAATTTACTGTCTTTCCAGACCTGCTGTCCACCTGCCTTTGCTACTCCCCAGTGGTTGGTAGGGGAACCCAGGCCCGTTCTCTACACTGGGTTCCAGCCCAGGGACCCTATAACAAGCAGCCGCAGTCCTACCCCTTGCTGCTGGCTCCCTGAGCTTCTTCCAATATCGCTGGTGGCTCCCAGCCTCTCTGAGTTTGCCAATCTCCAACTCCCTCCACTAGGGTGACCAGACAGCAAGTGTGAAAAATCAGAACAGGGGATGGGGGATAATAGGAGCCTATATAAGAAAAAGCCCCAAATATCGGAACTGTCCCTATAAAATCGGGACATCTGGTCACCCTACCCTCCACCCAGGGAGCGACTGCAGCCTACTTCCCTGCAGTCTTTCCCAGCAACAGCCCCTGCCTGTTCCTGCACAGGTGAGCCTGTTTCCAATCAGTGGCCTCCTCGTAGCCTCAGGCTCCCCTGTTTGCAGCCTAATGAGCTGATTGGGGCCACCTGGCCTAACTCAGCTGTGGCAGGGCTAGTGTGCGGAACACACCCCATCACACTGCCCCGGAATTTATTGGCCTGAAGTAAAATCCTGCCCCCCACTGAAGTCAGTGGGAGCTTTGTCATTGACTTCAATGGGACCAGGATGTCACTCTGTCTCCAATGTACAATTAACTAGGGGCATTAGCGTTATTTTTTTCCTTTCTTCTTCTGACGCAGCAGGTGTTAGCCTCTGTTGGGTCGGAATGAGGGACAAGAGGAAGCAGTTCTCTCATGCTGTACATGGCAGGGCCACAGGAAAAGACGTGATAGTCCCAAAGGGTCAAATGAGGGAATTGGTCCCACATACTCTGAACTGGCCAGATAAGAAGACTTCACCCATCCAGCACTGGTCAATTTGCTCTCTGACCTGCCACACTCCTTCTCAGACATACAAGGGAGCCTGAAATGTCAGGAAAAAACCAAGTTAAGCTATTGGAAAATTTTTGAATGTTAAATATTTTTCAACATCTTTTATTCTTCAAGGTGATTTTAGTGACAATTGTATTGAGCTTTTCCTCCCCAAATCACTGTCAACAATTTTTTTATTTACCAGAAACTGGGTTTTCAGTAAACAAAAAAATTCCGGATTTTTATCCCCAAAGCAAAGGGTCCATTTCAGTGTATGTTTAGAAGGTTAATAAATTACTTGGGGTCAAATTCTACTCTTAGATCCTTACAACTCCATTGTCTTTGTTGGGGTTGCATGAGTCTAATTGAGAGTATGGCTTGTTTTATCACATGTACCTAGCACCTTGCAACCCAAGGATACCAAGTCACTTTACAGCTGTGGCCCTATCTTATAACATATAACCTGTAAACAGAGTGCTATGTCCTTGCAGGAACAGTGGTCTGCCCACTTGCTAAATGTTTCAAGACCAGGGTACAAAACTGCTTGCCCATCCACCAGTGAAATTCAGCCAACCAGGGGCTGGATAATGGCTATTCAAGGCCAACCTTACAACAAGGTTTTTAAGAGGCAATTAAGAATAACACATCCCATTGAAATGCAGGCTCCAGGCAGTCGGACAGAAGAGCAGAATTAAGCTGAGTGATGTGCCCCGTAATCTGGCTGGGTTGAGAGCTGTGCAGAAAGCAGATTTGCTCATCTCTTTTCGGGCATTTCCCTGCCTTCTCAGCCTGGCTGCTCCCCGTTCCCCAGCTGCTGGCTCCTCAGCTTTTGGGGATTGTGATGCTCTCTGTCAGGACCCTTTACAGAGTCTTGCACACTGAATCTCGTCCCGTGCTCTTCATGGCTTGTTCCCCCTGGCCTGCCTCCCCTCGCTCGCCCGGCTGGGGGCACCTCCACCCCTTGCTCTCTGCGTCCACTTCCACCTTCTCCACCTTCAAAGCAGCTCAGCTGACAGCAGCATGTCTGCCCTTCTATTAAACAATTTAAGGGGTGGGAGACTATCATGTGATAAGACATTAGCCCTCCTGTTAATCAGCACCACCCCCACCCCCCCGCCGCCGCCTTCTCCTCCATCATCCTCCAGCGGGTTCCTAACAGCTGCTTCCTAAATCTCCCGAGCCCCAGGAATTGTTCTTGAAATAATATGTCAAAACACCATTAGCGTTTAGGCTCCCTCTCCCCCCCACCCCCACCCCCGCGCCGCCCCCTCCTCCCAGCTCTCCTGGCCAGGACAGGCTGGCGCTGAGGCACTTTGAAGCCTCCATTTGCGTCGGGCTCGGACAGCTGGGCCTGGCTTGAATCCCCTTGGCCCTTCGGGCTAAGCCGGCGTTTTAAAATAGTCCCCCTTTGCAGTGGTGACAACTGCGCAATTATTTTAGACCCTGTTTACGGACCCGCTGGGTAACCCGAGCTCTCGGACAATGCAATGGCATGGTAGGCAGGGTCAGTAGTGAGGATTGGTTACTGTTTCTCAGCCTAATCAGCAAGCCCCTTATTTCTTATAGGGGCAGCGATGGATGCTGTGGAAATAGAGTCAGTTATAGCCCTTAAGAAGCCACTAAGTCTAAAGAATATAAAGGCACAGGGCTCTGTTTGCCCACCACCTTCTTTTTAAAGGCCTAGTGCTCCCTACCCTGACACACAGCATCTCTCTTTATGCAACTTAAAAAACACGTATTTCACTGTGTACTTTAAATTCCACCAATGTGCAAAGCTCAGGCAGTGCCCAGAGACATGTGTGCTGACTGGAAAATAAACAAATAATATAAATTTTGGGCCCAGTCGAGTAGGCAAAACTCCCATTGACTTGGTGGTGGATTGGATCTGGGTTTTGTTAAGTTGCTGCATCCTGGCTCTTTCGGAGCCTGTGCAGAGGCTGAAGCTGAAAAGTTTGCATCTGAATCATAATTTCCATCAGAGGACAGTCTAGTTGAGTCCTTTACAGAGCCCAAGCTGCTAAATCTGGCCGTAGCATAAATTTCTCCAAAGGAAAGTTTGGATCTGATGTTCTGGTTCTGGCTTATCTGTATCAGGCACCTGAATATCTCAGCATTCAAGGAAATGCACATGATGTTCGGGTGTATTTATACCATGGGCATTTTCATTCTTACACATATAGAAGAATTAGAACTTCATGTAGAAGCCTTTGTTTAAAAAAAATAGCATTGTATGTGAGAAATAGGAAGAAGGAAGCATACATAATAAACCATATAGCTGTGGGGAGTGATCTGGTATTTGTTTAAGAAGAGGGACGCCCTAACGGTATCACAGAAGCAGGTGGTCAGGTGTTTTATAGAGGATGTAGCTCCTTACTAGAAGCCAAAGGCCTAAATTGGATAGAACTCTGCTACATCTTACTTTGTGGATAGATGTCATTGTTCACCTAGCCAGTCCCTGACTGGATATAGATATGCTGATGTCCAGCAAACAGCAACCCCTCTCTCTGTGCCACCAGTAATGCAGCATGTGTGATCCTGCATTACAGCATGTTAAAAGCTGTGAATATTTCCAAAGGCCCTGCTGCTGCAAGCACTAATGTGGTGTGTGGCACAAGGTGTAACTGTGTTGCCTTCAACACAAGTGTGAGCAGAATCTATGTGTAGGCACGGTGAAGGTTAAGTGCTATGTGAATGCCCCCGGCACTGAGGAGTCATAAGTCTCAAGGAGAGCTGGTTGGAACATTTTCAACCAAATTACTTGATGCTGAAGCTGGCATATTTTGCGGAGATGTATCAGCTTTGATGAACTTTTCACCGGGAAGGTTTCTGGCGGAGAGACATTCTCTCACACGCTATAGCCCATTGGACAGGGATGTGGGGAATCCAGCTGCAAGTCTCTGCCCTCCTGGGTTCAGTGATCTGGGATGAAAAACACTGCTCTGAATCAGGCAGAGCACAGATTTGCAGCTGTGGCCCCCACATCCCACGCCAGTGCCCTAACCACCAGGCTACACAGACACATAAGCCTTCCTAAATCAAACAGAGTAGGCGCTGAGCTGAAAACAGACATTTCGACACAACTCCATTTTTATGACAACATTCCACAGGTTTTGGTTTCATTCCAATGTGGAACAAAAACAAAATTTCAAAATCTCAAAAGTTGGCACAAAACAGAACTGAGGTCCTCTGGTTAGCTCTTGTCTCAAACCTCCTGCTCATCGGTTCCCTTACTCTCACAAGCATGGGGAAGAAAATGAATGGGACGTGGGCAAAGAATGGATCTTTCTAAAGAGACATGCTTATGCCTGATACTCACTGAGCTCATGCGGTACTTACTTGCCTCCCATGCATACCGCATGCCCGCTCTGCCAAGCAGAAGTGATGGGGGAGCTCTCACGCATACACAATCCGATTCCCTTGCTCAGCACTTTATAACCTCACTTTTGTGTGTGCAACCCTCCCCAGTGGTGATAGGCAGCAGCTAGCTTAAATATAACCTGGTCCAACATGTGTGAACGAAAGAGGTTTGGAACCGGGGGAGTCGTCATTATCCATCCTAGCTCAATAGCAGGTGACCTTTCCCCAGAACATGGAGAGAGCAGGATCAGCCCATTGCGAATGCAGTAACGTGATGGTCTAACGCAGGGAGCTGTACAGATTGTGTATGTGTGGCTGGCGGGTGCGGGGAATGAGTTTCTCTTCGGGAAGGTGGATGAGGAATGTTTATTCACTGTCACTCCTGAATGCACCTCAGAGGCCACATCGTAGCTTCTCTTCTCGACCCTCAGTCACCTTAGGTACCAGCCAGGTGCTCCCCTTTCTTCCAGCTCCAGGCCCACCATGCCACGTTCTAGGGGGAGAACATGAGGGGAGGAGTTTTGCCCATGTCTCCTGGTCATCTTTAGGGGGAAATGCCCCAGTTCCTTCAGAACAGTAAACCCCGTGCCTCTGACATCAGCAAGATCAGTTCAAAATGCTTCCTAGGTGTCTCCTTGTAATCCTGGCAGCCTCGCTCAGGTGGGAAACTGACTGAGTGGCCGCTTCTGGAGCTGGGCTGGGACAGGAGACTGGGAAGCAGGAATCTTGACATGAATCCCAACTTGGTTGCAGACTCACTGTGTGATGCTGGGTAAATTGCTTCCTCTCCTTGTGCCTCAGTTTCCCTCTTAGTAAAATGGGGACAGTAATGACCACATCCCAGGGTATTTCAAGGTGGAGTGAGGGGAGAAGGTGGGGAGGAAAGTAGTGTTTCTAAAACTCCCTGGGATGAAAGGCAGCTGTAAGTGAATAGTGTTCAAGGAGAGACATATTGCTCACAACTTCAGTAGGAAAACTGTTCTGAAAGGGGCTTTTCATAGGAATAACTGGCCAGATTCTGATCTCAGACCAGTGGTAAACCCAGAGTAGCTAAGATCAGGCTCTAGCCCCAATATCTGTCTATTCCCCAGCCCCAATATTCACATCACCAGCACCAGCCCATTGTGATGTTGGTAACCTACTTTGATATCACAGACGGCTAGGGTATTTTTGTAACCCCACAGCACCATCTAGTGTTCGTAACTTGGCACTAACATAGCTAAATTCACTTTCGATCCCACCAACCCACACATGCTCTCCTCCAAACACAGACTGCAAATACACCCTCAGCTCAAATCGGTGTGTTAAAGTGCTCTGAAGAGCTGAATGCTGACTAGACAGCTGGCTTTGGGAGCAGCAGCCCAAGGCAGATGAAATAAGCTGCTTTTTCTTACCCCTTCTAGGAGGGTGGTGAAGCATTGGAATGGGTTACCTAGGGAGGTGGTGGAATCTCCTTCCTTAGAGGTTTTTAAGGTCAGGCTTGACAAAGCCCTGGCTGGGATGATTTAGTTGGGGCTTGGTTCTGCTTTGAGCAGGGGGTTGGACTAGATGACCTCCTGAGGTCCCTTCCACCCCTGAGATTCTATGATGCTATGATTCTATAGGGGTCTGCTGTGCTCCAGCCCTAGAATAGCACGTTCGTTTATTTGTTGGCATCACCTTGCCCCACATGATAGGAAGGGGAGGGAGTTCGGATTAGATTCCACCAAGAGGGAACGAAGATACAAACTGGCAGTAGGAAGCTAGGAAGACAGGGAAAGCATCTGAAAGCAAGAGAGAGAGAGAATCCACATCCACATCACCCCCCAAAATACCTAAAGACTTCAGGAGAGGGGGACATGAAAAACTCACAACTTTCCCTTCTTACAGCCACTTTCATTCCAGGAAGGGTTAGGAACTAAATTTGTAATACAAGTTATTTATGAAGGGCCACATCCTTTGGGATCAGCAAACTTCCAGACAAACTTTGCCTTGTTTGTAAGCCAAGGTCCTGCCAAACCGCAAGAACCGGAACGCATAATGGGATTATGAAACGGAAATTCCTCTTCCTTGCCACAGAGCTGTGCTCTGGCTCCACTCATTGCTTTGCCGAGAACCAGGACCGGCTCTAGGCACCAGCAAACCGAGCATGTGCTTGGGGCAGCACAATTCAAGGGGCGGTATTCCGGGTGGTGGTTTTTTTTTCTTCGGCAGCAAAAAACCTAGAGCCGGCCCTGCCGAGAACCACTGCTGAGAGTGTAGTGGTGGGAATGCCTGCCTGTAGGAAAGGGCAGGGAGACCAAAAAACCACAACCCAGTGGGGTTTGTCCTTCCTAGCTTTCGAACCCAAGCTCATTTATCCAGCAAAAGGATTGGAGCTTTTCCATTTGGTACCCAGTAATAAATAAATAAATTCAATTAAAACAAAGCACTTTGCCCTGTGGTAGAACCTTCTAGCTGGGAGTATTTAGCTACCTTCTAGGGCAGGGGTCGGCAACCTTTCAGAAGTGGTGTGCCGAGTCTTGCCAGTAATACATTTTAACGTTTTTAGAAGGTCTCTTTCTATAAGTCTATAATATATAACTAAACTATTGTTGTATGTAAAGTAAATAAGGTTTTTAAAATGTTTGAGAAGTTTCATTTAAAATTAAATTAAAATGCAGAGCCCCCCAGACCAGTGGCCAGGACCCAGGCAGTCTGAGTGCCGCTGAAAATCAGCTCACGTGCCGCCTTCGGCACACGTGCCATAGGTTGCCTACCCCTGTTCTAGGGGCTGTGAAGTTTGACTGATGTTTAGGGACTGAGTTACTCAGCTGGAAAGTACAGCAAGCTTACAAAGTAGTATCTCATTAGCATAGTCACGCCTATGCAAGTAACATACCACCTACCACTTCTCTGTACCCAGCAAGATTACCTCTTCCAATGAGGCCTCGATCTTACTGGGGACTTAGGTGCTAGGGCAATACAAATACCCGCTAATCAGACTCACAGAAGAATCTCATTGCTTAACTTGCATATTTATAGCAAGTGACTAGGTAAACTCACAACCCTCATTCGAGCTGTGCAAAGGAAAAAATCACCAGCAAAATAAAAGACATTTTAACCCAATTTGCAAAAAGCAAACGTCTGAGTGTTTTCGTGTTTAAATGTTCACTCGGGCAGAAGGCTGTTTTCCTCCCGCCCTCTCCTCCCTAGCAGAAAGATGACGCAAGGCTCAGATCATAAAGAAACACACTCCTCTTTCTTTTGCAGGGGACTAATATAGACCCCAGAAGGGCAAGCATTGAGCCCAGCCCTGGCAGCCAAGAGGGATCCTCAACCCTGCTCCAGCCTTTCTACACAATGTAAAAGGGGCAGAGTGACATAAAGAGACTTTAAAGGCCCTGTATCCAGCCAGGATAGGATCCTCCCAGTCCAGACACCCTGCAGGACAGCCATAAGGCTGGCTCCCAAGGGCCTCTCACTAGGACCGCTACAGGGGGTGTACATTGCAAAGATTCCAGGCAGTTCTACAGCCCATAGGGCAGGCCAAGGAGGCTTGTGTAAGTTAAGACTGAGCTGTCTAAATAGGCTACACAGGTGGCTTAAAGCCATCTTATGCCCCCCTGGGCTGGGCGTTCTGGGCATCACCTCTTAGGGTACGTCTACACTGCTATTTAAAACCCAGTTTTTCAGACTCAGGCTCATGCAACAGTGCTAGAATCAGCAGTGTAGATGTTAGGGCTTGGGCTGCAGCATAGGCTCTGAAACTCACTCCCCAGGCTTCAGCGCCCAGTGTCTACATTACTGTTTTTAGTGCCGTAGCATGACCCCAAGTCTGTAGACCCAGGCTCTGAGACTCTTTGCTGTGGGTTTTAAATCACAGTTGTCGACATAGAGTCAGAGGCCCAGCACAGAATCTCACCTCTGGTTTCTATCAGGTCCAAGTAGCATTGCCTTCTCCCAGCATCCAAACATCCTGGGTCAGGCTCCCCAGATTCATGGGATTGGCTTAAAAATCTTGAGATTTTAAAAGGAATTCACATTTGGAGTGCTCTTTATTTGCCTGCTGTGGTTACGAGGCGTTAGGTTTGCATGTTTTCAAAGCTTTTCTCTGCAACAGCTAGAAGCTTATGTTTGTTTGTTTTTAAAAGAAGAGAGAAAGAAAGAAAAGAGAGATTCTTGCAGTCACCTGACTCCAGGAACTGGGATTTTTAAAAAAGGCACCAAATATTGGGAGACTCAGTCTAAGACAGTCGGAACTGGCACCACCACAAGACTCTGAAGAAAATTGTTTTCCTTTCCTATTTAGCTTGCGTGATTTTCCCATGAGACAAATACAAAGCTTCAGATGAAGTATCTAGACTGCAAGATCTTTATGCATGAGACCATCTTTTTGTTCTGTATTTGTACAGCACCTAGCACAATGGGGTCCTGAGCCATGAGTGGGGATTGTAGGCGCTACCACAATACAAATCATAGCAAAACTGGAACTCTGCAACGCTCTAAGCTATACATAGAGAATTCTAAGCCTCATATCCCTGATACTTAGTATAAGACTCTAACATCAGTAGACAGGAGCCATGAGCAGCTGTGAACAGAGAAATCCAGACACTAGCCATTGAGCAGGTTTAATTTAACTTTCTGTTGGCGATAAGGGCCCTGAATGAGACAGTGACTTTGATATGCCCTCTCGCTTTGGATTTTTAATTGGACTATCAAAAATATTAATGGACCATCTCACAGAGCAGAGTATGTTTAAAATGAATTCTCCACCCAACTGCTCTTCAACAAGCTTGGCTTTGCAGACCTCGCAAAGATGCTTGAGGATTTTCAGGCCACCCCATCAGTCACTTAAGGTACTTAGCCTCATCCATAGAGACCTCGGGAGGCCCGAGATCTTGGGAACTGTCTTGTAGAGTCAGAATGTCATTTTTCAACTGTACTCATCCTAAAGGAAAGGACAAGGTTTCCATAGCAGTGGGTGAAAATGGATGTCATTTTGGTTCCCACTGGTTAAAATATGGTAAAGAATTTTTGTGAAAAGTTTTGAAGTTGGTTCTGTTCCATAAGGAGCAGGGGTGTTTGTTTATTTAAAACATTTCAAGACATTTCAATAAAATATTTGACATTTGGGGTTTAATTCCCCCCTTATTTTTTGTTCCCTTCTCCCTCTTTTTCCATTTTACCACTAACAAAGGTGAAAAGCTGCAAACAAAAATGTTTCCTTTTTTCGTTTTGTTGAAGGATAGAAAAATTTGGGAGAAGAGAGAAAATTCTTTTTAAAAAGGCCTTTTTAACCAACTGGCACCCTTCCCCCACATATACACCTTCATTTGAGAATTTCAGTCAGCTCTAATTTTGATTTATCTACCCAAAATCTGGGTCTTGTCTAAACCTGACTTTTACACAGCATCTATGGCCTCTTGGGGAAAACTGGAGACAATCCTGCTATTCTGTTTCTCTGATTACCATGTTGTTTAGTACTAAGGACATGTTTGAAATTGGAATTTTTATCCTTCAAGAGTTCATCTGCTTGGCTGCCCTCAGATATCACTGTAGTCGTATCACCCCTGCTTGCTAAGCAAAGGAATTTTTATGTCACAGAAATCTAACTTTGGAACAGGCAGATAGTAACAAAAATAAATGTGATGTAGAGTTACATAAAAACCAGATTAAAGAAGTGACTGGAAATAGAGAATCAAATGTGCCTGGTTCAAAGTTTCCCCATGGCGTGACAACTACACTTGTTTGCAGTCCAGAATACAATAGATACTTTATTCCTCAACAGAACTGCTCATTGTATCTATCAACTTCACTGCACAAAACAATGCCTGTTATCACTGCAGTTCCAAAGCAGCCATGGGTGGGCGAGTTGCATTCTATTCTGCCTCCATCCTCAACACTATTATCTTCTAAGTCCTACTTGCAGAATCCTTATCACTGCCGGTGAAGTAAGTTCTTTCCCTAGAGTGTGTCAAATTCAAGACCTTTCTTCCTATCTTCAAGACATTCAATGGTCTGGACCCAGGACACCTGGAAAGTCATGTAAAAATCTGGAAATGGTCAAGAACTCAGCTCCTCTGGTTCAATAGAACTATTTATTGCAAAGAAGATTTTTTTGTGCAGGAGGCAAAGGCATTTTTTGAAACCAATTCCAGACTGTGGAACAAAGAACTACCACAAACCTCACCATCTTCCATTCCAAGGGTAATGGGAACATCTTTGGCTAAGCCTTCACTGATAAAACCACACAGCACACAGAAATGTATATATTCCTGTTGGATACACAAACAATTTTCTTCTTGTGGAGAGGAAGAGACGGAGGAAAGCCACTACACAACAGCTGTTAAGTCACATTATTTAGTGCACGGTTGAAGGCAATCACATACCATGATGATGAACACAGTTAGATGAACCAGAATAGCACCGAAGAACACTCAGCCTGACTTTCATAAGGCAGGCTGAGTTTGCTATAATGGCCCGTAGCTACCAGCTTTTGACTTATAAATTGCAGCTTTGTCTGAAAAGTAATTAAGAGAGAGAATGTGGAACTTCCACAATATTTGACAATTTTTGTCTTGAACTCCATTAATAGCTACAGGACTTTCCAAAAGGGCAGTGCGAGGATTCTAACTGTTTCAGCATTAGCACATTCTTCCTTCATGTTACTTACTATATTCAATAAAATGTTTGGACTTTTCAATTTGCTTCAGCTGTGATCACCACCACTTCGTGTCTGCTTTCTGCAAATATTTTAGTTTCCCAGCAGCTATGTTTGTGGAAACAAGAAATTTTAAATACACAAAGCAGAATATTCACCAAATGTAAATTGTGAATTTATCATCACAAGCATTTGCACCAGAAACTTGACTCTAAGTCAGGGAACAGAAACATACCATAAGACCTATATGTCCAATCAAAAGAGCCTGAATTTTAAACACCCAAAGTGAACTGTTAGCAAATAAGCTACAGAACTCAAGTTATTTACAGAAGTGCTTTGATGCATAATTTGGAACAACATATTTAGGGGAATCCAGATTTGTTCATGCACAATTTGCAAATAGAGGCAACCAGTTCAACTAAATTATTTTGTTTTGTATTTCTTTTCCGTCTCCTCTCTCATCATTTGTTTTAAACTCACTTATGTCTTTTCTTCAACTTAGATTTTAAGTTCTACTGTCTCTCACTGTATGTTTATATAGGGATTTACATAAAGGGGCTCTGATCCTGATCAAAGCTTCTGTGCATTACTGTAGTGCAACTAACAAATGACCTATTCTGAACTGTTCACCCAGCTCTTGCAAGGACTCGAGTGAAGACATCAGGAGACCACTGGGACATTACAGGTCACTTGACAGGAGAAACTGCATGTATGTGAGCAACAATTAAGAGAGAAGATATTCCTGCCACTTAGTCTTTCTTTAAGTCAAATTTGGATTGCCCCACCTGGATAAAGCCTGCTTGTTTTGCCCACAATACCACTCAACATCATGGCAGCTGTCTAAATGAGACATTTGTATCCACTGATACAATATGCATGAGA
Organism: Platysternon megacephalum; assembly: GCA_003942145.1. Taxonomy (NCBI): domain Eukaryota; kingdom Metazoa; phylum Chordata; order Testudines; family Platysternidae; genus Platysternon; species Platysternon megacephalum. The sequence continues at coordinate 4,553,867 of QXTE01000097.1, forward strand.
CTCGTGCAGAAAGCTTCCACTGCTGGTTTGAATGGTACCTATGTGTCGGAGTAGAAACAGCCAATGGACTCGCATCTCACATTTTACAATGTCACCTGTGTCAACAGTGTAAGATACCAAAAAGGAAGCTATTACATTTTAATAAACTCCTCCTTTCTTCTTGAAAAAGACGTGTGCGCGGGAAGGTGCCAGGCCTGTATTGAACTGAAAGTTCATTTATGGAATGACGCAGAAATATTTAAATTCCCTTACTGCATCTAAATGATAACGTCTACTTCCTTGCTACAAATTCCCTGAGGCAGGTCGGTTTGCTAGCAGCGATGCAGTATCTGCACACTGATATGTGAAAGTGAATTACAGCTATGTCTGCCAGCACAAGGGTTTTCAAGTACCACTGTTACAAATAGGGATAATACTACTTACCTTTCTCCCAAGGGTGTTGTGAGGGTTAATTATTTAACCTTTGTAAAGCACTTTGAGAGCCTGGAATGAAAGACTTTGTAAGTACACAATATTATTATGAATGAACTCTGTTTTCTAGGATAGCTGGCCATTTATCTTTAACATAGTCTATATGATCTTTCCAAAGTGTCAAATATTACCCGCTAGGAATTTAAACCCTTTTAGCTATATCTGTTTATTCTCCACACAGATACAGTTTACATTCCTTTGTAGTTTTCCTTTTAGTAAAGATCAGTCTTTGGTTTTAGCAATGGAGAACTTGAAACCCGAGGCATTTCCACAGTTTGAAGTCTCCAGTAATGCTTTGTTTATTCTCTTTTATGTCACCTCAATATTCCTGCTCCTAATCCATAAAGCACAATCATCTGTAAATAGAGTGACACCTACGCCAGGATTTATTCATTTTGGAAGATAATTTATCATAAAGTTAAATAAGGTCAGGCTGTTAACACTTCCCTGTGGTGTACCATTTTTAATATTACTTTAATATAACTTTCCCAACTCTGACATACACGGACCTTTTACTCAAAAATTCTCTAATCCATCCATCCATCCATCCTTCCTTTTATCCCTATTGTACCTATGCTTTCTTTATTGCACACCAAAGTGTTCACTGCTGTTCTGTACTCAGAATGATAGTGGTTTACATTCACTTTTGACTGGTGTAGATTTTTACACAAAGTACTGGGCAATTGTGAATCTGATCCAGTTCTCAAAGCTAAGGACCTCAAGGTAACCCATGTGGGAGCCTGGTAATTCAGTCATTTGAATTTTAAGAAAAGAAAATAGAGATTTAGGGTGAAATCCTGGTCCCATTGAAGTTAATAGCAAAACTCTCATTGAATTCAACTGTCCCAAGATTTCACCCTTATTTGTTAAGAAAAAAATGCCATTTTTTATTTAAAGAACGTGTGTCACAAAACCACAGACTCACGTGGTAACTGAAAAGTAACAAAGCCTTGGAAGAAAATTAGAATGTCCAAGATATTAATGATTTAAAATATATGGCTGAACTTTCAGAAGTTCAGGACCTCCCACTCTCCTTGCAATAGGATGCCTTGGAGCTCAGAATCACTGAACATCAGGATCTTTACAGTGCTTTATCACGTAATAACGCCAGGGTTTATTTCCACCCTCTCTTCTGTATTTTGTTTTAAGTAAAAGGAATGTGACAGAAACTATATGACCATCACACAAAACTGGCCAGCCTGCATCCAGACATAGAAAACAAAGTGCAAATCGGCGGCACAGGAAGAGGAAATACACAGGGGAGAATGTTAGACGTGTAAATATTAGGAAATTGGGGGTAAAGGAAAATTCTCCCAGAATGTGAAATTAACCAGAAAGCCAGGGAGGCTCCAACCATAGCACTAATTAAAAGCCGGGGTAGCCTAGAAGGTGTTTCTTTTTGTTTCCTCCCCAGAGGTTTGGGCTAGGGAGAATGGGCGGAGCCTTGTGTCTCCACAGTTCCCTCCCTCACCTGTGCCTGCTTGCTCTGCGTCAGCCGCTCACCTGTATCCAGAGAGCGACAGGTGCGCTTGGGGCTGGAGCAGCAGTAAGTGGTCAGCAGGTAAAGTTCTTCTGCGGGTGAGCGGACTGAGAAGGGGAGCGCTAGGTACCTGCAGGTTTTGTGCTTCGTGTCTAGAGCCCACCCCCTGGGTCAGGCTACCGGGGGCTGCAGGATGAAGAAAGGGGGTCCCCTGGGCTGGGAATTTTCTCCATGTTTGGAGGAGCGGAGCCGAGCCCCTCTCTCTTATTCGCCTACCCATGCGGGCTGCGCTCCGCTCTCTAAGCTGCCTGGGGTAGGTAGGAGCTCCGGCTACAGCTCCGTGAGCAGGAGGCTGTGTGTCGCGGTGATGTGGGAAGGCTTTGCTCAGGTGAGTCTCATGCCACTGCCCTTCCCTTCCCCCCCTAAAGTCCTAGCTTTCCCTCTGAGAGGCAGGGGGTTCCTTCCCCTTGGATCCACCCCAATGTCCCAGTCTCCAGCACAAGCCCCCTCCACCCTCCTCCTTGGGTTTCAGACAGCAGCAAATAAAAGAGCGGGCACGATAAGGCAGAGCCCTGGGGTGTGGTTGCTCTGATGGTGACTCTGCCTGTGTGCGTGAGCCCTGCACTTCCTTCCTTCTCTACATACCGATGTCACAGAGGGGTCCCTGGTCTAGGGAGTGTTTGGTTTGGTTTTGCTCTCGCTAACCTGGGGAGGCGGAAAGGTGACCACACCGTGTATGTAGTGGTAGCAAACTGACCAGGGAGCCTAGTGGTTAAAGATCTAGGAGCCTAGCGGCCAGGAGGGGCTTCAATAACTTACAAGAAGGAAACCTCTAAACAATGTTAGTCAGCTGCACTAAGGTACATCAGGCGAATGGCAATTGAAAGCTTTGGAAGCAGGAGAGGAAAAGACCAACTCTCAATGATAGTCCAAGTAAAATGATACTTTCTGTCCTTGGCTACTTGATCCTTGGACTTGCAGAGGATCTTGCTTTGTCACTGGGCTAATGTAGCTTTATGAGTCTCTTTCTTTAATTCTGATTTCAACCAAACTAATGAGACAGAGCCTTTTCTTCTAAAACCTAGAACAAAATCTAGATGAGATCCATATGTTGTTGAGCTGCTGGCCTGAAATGCATTAGCCCTCAGGTGCGCTCTCTGTAGCATTGTCCAGAAATGTTTTATTCCTTTACAGTGAGTGAAAAATAAACAAATGCTTCTGGAGCAAACAACAGCAGCAAGATCAGAGTCCAGAAATAACTCTTATCAAAACTTGATACTAGTGACAGACTTGCTTCAGCAAAAATTCTAATAGAAATAAAAATTCTAATAAAAATTATAATTCTAAAACAATAAGGAAGGGAAAAAAGTCATCCCTGTCATCTATTAAAATTGATAACCGATCTCTTTTCTAGCATAAGGTACAACGTCTGATACAGAGTACAACCCTAACTATGCACTGATCTCAGATGCTTATGGAAGAAAATTGCTAACGGCCTAAATTTCTAGGTTAGCATCTATGAGCAGGCTGCATGAGTGCACCCCCTTCCCCCCCAAAAGTGACTTTCAGGCATTTTAGGTGTCAACTATATAATTAATTTTTTGATTCATTAGGTCTTTTTTAACCGAAGACTGGACATTTCAGAAGCAACTGTAGAATGAAGGAAAGTTGCTCCACCGGTCGTGCAGATTTTTTATCAGCCTAATTAGTTTAAGTAATAACAACTGTTCAAAACCATCACAATTCTCCCTGGGTGCAGCTGGAGGAAAGAGATATAAGAAAACCTGTGATTAATAGCATGAAATTCTGCAAAGGGGAATTTTAGCCTGAATAGAGATCACTAACAAACAAGCAAATAGATTCCCAAGGAGAGAGGCTGAAGTGCGTATATGATTATAGGTGCATGTGAGACTTTGCAGACAAATAGGGCATCATCCTGACAATCTAAATTTGATTTTGTGCAAGGAGGATTTGAAGACAGGTAATGGGTGAATGGGGCAAGAGAAGGAAACAAGTTTAGGAACAACTTAAGTTTGTGTGAATAGTTTTCTCCACACATCTCTTGTTGGTTCCTTTTATCATCTATTTATTCTCTTTATAAGAGTTTGGGGGAGATATTCTCACCATTTGCCTCTGTCTTCTCCCCCACATATTGTCCCGCCGCATGACGGTCCGTTGGAAGCACCTTTCCACCCTCCCCTCTAGAGCATCCAGGGATTTCCCTACATCCCCCCCCCCCCGTGGTGGTGTAACCTTCCCCCCCCCCCCCGAATTTCCCCAACTCCCTCCCTCCCCCCCCCGTGGTCAACTAGTTACATGCAGTGTTGCCAATTTAGTCATTGGTTGTGAATTTGAATTGAAACATTAATACACACTTTAAAAGCAGATACAGTGTATGATAAAATACTTGTACCTGAAAAAGTACAATAGGTTTGAAAAGTATGAACAAAGACTAGCTTCTTCACACAGCTATTGTTTTTTCTAACAATGTTGGCACATTCGTTTTGGCAGTGTTGGCCAGCCTTCTAATTTCAAATGATCATTTGTAAGCAAGGTCTGAATGAGCTCTCCCCTGACCACTAGTGATGTGCCAGGGGAGGGGGGAAGGCTTCAGGACCAGACTGTATTTACATGAACACACCTACTCTGCCTAGGTATCCAACAGACAGAGCTGTGCTGCCCAAGTGATCAATTTTGACTGGTGTTGGGTTACAAATCACTTTAGTATTGAATGTGGGGGTCATGAAATGTTGTTATCCTTATTGTATGAGTGAAGGGCAGTAGAACTGTACTTAGCCTGTCCTGATTGAGGGGGGTCACCCTCGCTGCTTAATTTTTGCCAGGGCTCAGCCCTGGCACCTCTAGGCTTGGCAGTTCATAGCCCCGGGCTTGCCACATCAGTTATGAAAGTAAAAACCTTGCCTGAGCTCCGGCACCTCTTTCATTACAAATTAAGCACTGGTCACCCTCAAGTGAACTGCACTCGCGAAGCAAGGGGTTTGGCTGGCAGAGAGGGGGGGGTGAAGTACAAACTTTGCTCCGAGAAAAGTGTAACTCTAAACTCTCCTCTACGAACTGCAGAGGCCATCCACTCCAAATAGTGCTAGTACGGGCTACAGAATCTTCAAAAGACATTTCAAAAGCGATACCTTTTTAATGTATGTATTATACTCTGGCTGAAAGAGTCCAAAAGGACTGAATGTCTTGGAAAATATAGAAGATACACTGGGACTGAAGTTCAAATTAGTCCAACCTGGGAAAACCCATTGGCTTTCTCATGAGCGATTCTTGGCTGTTGTCTTAAAATTACTGCAACCATTGTTATTGGCTTTGGAAAGTATCTACCGAGATGGGACGCATCTAAGTAGTGAGGCTGGTGGACTACTTTTGCTACTAAGTTCAGAGAAGACCGTCGCCATTTTCTCTCTTGCAAGTCAACTGTTGAAACCACTTGGGTCATTAAACAATGCCATCCAGGCATCTGCTACAATAGTAGTAGATCTCTGTCCAGCAATGGAAACTACACTTGGATCAATCAGAGAGAGATCCATTGAAAACATACTGGAAGAAGCAAAGACTTAAATTCAGAAGTTGACTAATTAGAGCACTTATACTGACTCCTTAAATGAAGAGGACAAGAAGTGTTTGTTAAGTCAGCTGAAAAAATAAAGTACACAGACTTGATTCTTACATCTCTACAACACCAACTTCTGGATTCTATCAACCTTTACGTAGCTTTTACAGATGCCTGTCTTATAAAACACCGACAGCTGAGTGGAGTGAGGCACTACCTGCAATGGGGCTGCCATGTGATCAGGACAGAATAGAGAATTTAAACACAGAATGGAATATCCTGCAATGAACAAATGAAGATTTAACTTCAACTTCTTCTTTATCATCACTAGTGGTTCAACCCAATATTTGTGCTATGTTTTCTGGGATGAAAGAAGTAGGAATTCATCTCTTTCTACTCCCAGTCACAACAGCTACAGTTGTGCTTTCTTTTTCTTCATTGAATAGAATTTAGTGTTCTGAAAGAAGTTGCCTTCTGCGTGATCATGACCATATCATGAAGGACTAGAAGTACCAGACCTATGAGAAGCCACCAAAAATGAATGCACTGCGTTCAAGAAGCTCATTAACAGAGTTGTGCAAAATTACAACAAGAAACTAAGACAAATATAGATATAGTGCTTCATAGGAGGCTTGTGTAGCCAACTTTGATTTGTGTGATTTTTAAAAACATGAGTTAAATCTAATAAAATGGTTGTGAACCATTTTTCAGTTTTTACTATGGTGCCATACAGCCCACCTGCACTAATGGTCTCACACCTCATCAGTCCTCACTCCTCCCCCTATATTTTGAAACACTCCCCCTAATTTCAAGTCCTGGGGAAAACACTGAGAGCGTCCCAGCCTATGAGGTTGCACTGTACTCTGACAAAGAGAAACCAGACACTCGGTGAGAACATCTGGAGTATAGAAACCAGATGGGGAAGGAAGGCCTCTTCTACCTCAACTGCCCTAGTGTTGCCACTCCCTGATGGCTGTGGGAAGAGGAGCTGAAAGTAGGGAATAATACTGCACTGGCCACTGGGGGCTTGCAAAAAATGAGGCAAGTGAGCCTACCATGTGTAGCTGCCTCTTATAAAGCAGAGGCCAAACCGAGCTGGTTGGTGAGCTAGGTCCTTTTGCTGGAAGCTGCTATCTTTGCTCAAGAATTTTAGCTTTCATCTAACTTTTCAAATGCCATCTAGGAGTAACCCATACAGTAATGTCTTCCAGAGCCTGCAGACAGCCTGGAACAACAGCCCCAAGAAGTGTGAAATGCTTCCACCCGTCCCAATGGGTTATTAGCTCTGAGGACTGATGAGAATGTCCTTGTCAACATTAATTACTTCACTGTAGCTCAAAGCATGCAAAAATTCAGTAGGATGATCCCATTACCAAGATCTGTGGTGAGTGGTATCTCAGTCACCTCTCCAGCGGAGGCAACTTGGTTTATGGATGGAGCTTGGGGGGGGGAAGTGACACTACTCTTTTCCAGTTGACTGGTCATCCAGTGAGTTGTTCATAAACACGTGAACAAAAAATAACCCCTAGAACCAGCACAGGTTATTGAGCATTATTCCTATAGAATGTCTGTTGACTCATCATAGAGTTTAAGGCCAAAAGGGACCACCAGTTCATCTAGTCTGACCTCCTGTACATCACAGGCCACCAACACCACCCAGCACCTGCACATTAAACCCAACCACTGAAACTAGACCCAAGTATTACAGCCCACAGAAGCCTAAACTATTATGTGCAACAGGCAGAGAGTAGGAGGGGCCGAGGCGCACCAGTGCCCAAGGTCATTAAGTAAGATGTACCCAGATGATCCTGGCAAGTGACCTACACCCACATGCTGCAGAGGAAAGTGTTTTTTTGTTTGTTTTTTAAAGCTCACTGCCAATCTGACCTGGGGAAAAATTCCTTCCCAACCCCACATCTGGTGATCAGTTAGACCCCGAGCCTGTAAGCAAGAACAAACCAGCCAACCACCTGAGAGGGAGAATGCCTGGTGCCACCTCTGTCTCATCTCCAGCTGTTGCTATTCCTGATGCTTCAGAGGAAGGAGGTTGTTTGTTTGTTTTTTTTAAATCCCAGACTACAGTGGGGAGAGGGAATCTCTTCCTGACCTCTGCAGCTGGCTGGCTGGCTGAAACTGTGAACCATGAGCTCTTAGGAACTTAAGACAAAAATGGGAAGTGAACCCCAGGGCTGTTGAGCCCTGCCCCCTACCATCACATGCAACCCTGTCATGCAATTGCACTAAAATTTGTCCAGCATGTAAATAATAAAAGTGTACTCAGTGCTGGGGGCAGAAAAAGGGCAAGCAGCTCTCATATAAAAGGGATTTTGTTCTTTTTCTGTTAAGCTGCTGGCAATTAATCACCGGCAATAGAGGTCACTGCCACCTGCATGGCTTCAAACGATGCACCTACAGAAATCCAAACTTTGCTTTTTATTTCTCATCTTTTCCCACCCACCTTTGAACAAGTTTGCAGGTAAAGAATTGAGAGGCTCTTGGAAATCATACCCTCTCCCCTAATAAAGCACTTGCCTGAGGGGAATGAAATTGTGAGAGAATGGGAGGCTTTGTTGAGCTTTGAGGCCTCCTAATAGATCAAAGGCTCTTTAGTTAAACACTCCAGATGTATTTCAGAACTAGAACCAGGCGTGAATAGTGTTGATGCGGCGGGCCATTATTCTATAAAGACTGAGCAAGATGTAAATATAAATAGAGAAACCTTGAGGACCGCACAGTATCTGACCAGATAAGTGAACTGGCTTTTTTGTCCAATTACACTGCCGGATCCGTTAGTAACAAGTCTAATTACTGTATGTTTGGAACAGATGTGAACAGCGCAGTATTGCTATACACATTCAGGTGAGCAGGAGGTGAAATAGTCCATTAACGCCTAGGTTTGGCTGGCTTTACTTTAGAAGCTGAATCAAACTGGGTGTTTGTTGCAAGAGACGCACTTGCACCAAGAGGGGCAGGACTGACACAAATCCTGTCTGAGACTTTCCTGCAGCTTTTGCTAGTGAAATGTCTGAGTGAGCTAAGTTCATGTTGAGATTGGAAGACTCCCTGTAATTCACTTGAATTAAGGGGCCAACAGTTCCCTTAAGACTGTTGCAATGATCCTTCTAACACCATGTACACACGCAAGAGCCATAGGCACTGTTCTCAAACCCCACATGGTATCATCACCCGTGTAGTTCTTCGCCCATCAACACCAGTGTAGTTCTTCTGTAGTGCATCGTCAGTGTGTGAACCTACGTGCATGATATGCGTAGTCTGAGTGAGGTGGGAGGGTGCAGAATGGGTGTCTGTGAGCAGTTTGCTACAGTGGCATACTGGACTTTGGACTTTCACTGTACACAGCCAGGAACCAGAGAGATTGTGCAAGATGAAGTGTTATTGACAGGCTAAAAGAAACTGATTCAGGGAGGATATGTGCACTGGTCCAGTAAAGCAAATGAGATCCTTGGAAAGCTCCAGAGGCTCCAAACTTGGCCACAAAGAGGTCCTCTGAGGCAGTTCTGGTGAAGTGGAAGAAGCAGGAGAGAAGCCTAATGACCCTGGGGAAAGCTGAAGCTGCTGCATGACAGCAGCAGCAAAGGCAGTGCTGGAGGGGAGAAGGGTCTGCATTTCACTAAATAGCAGGAGAAGGGTGGGGGGAGACAAAAGATGAGATGTTTGCCTGGGTGATCCATCTTGAGAAGGGAGGAGAGTTCCAAAGTGAGCAGGAATGTAGAGTGAAATGGAAGGTGTCGGGGGCCAGAGGGATCAAGGTGTCGGGGGCCAGAGGGGGGGTAAAGGAGATGAGCAGAATTGGGGCAATTGGCTCTGGTGGTGGCAGAGGAGGGGGTGGATGTAGGACTGAGTAGCAGGGCAATGAGGTGGGAGATGGGGGAAGGGCAGAGAAGGTGGAACTAGGGCGACCAGACAGCAAGTGTGAAAAATCGGGACGGGAGTGGGGAGCTAATAGGAGTCTATATAAGAGAGAGAACCAAAAATCGGGACTGTCCCTATAAAATCAGGATATCTGGTCACCCTAAGTGGAACTGGTGGTGGGAATAAGAGAGAGGGAGGGCGGCTGGAGGAGGGAGAGGTGCAGGGAGCAGGAAGAGACTGACCCAGAGGAGGTGCATTCAGAAGCAGGGGTGAACAGCAGCTGGCTATGTCCAGACACTGCTAATTCCTTGGGAGAACAGGGAATTGGCAACAGCCCAAGAAACAAACTGAGCTGTGAAAGTGATCAGAATAGAAGCCACAGGTCAATGATTAAGGCGACTAATGCGTGATACTGTAATAAACAGGCAATAGTGCAAAGTACGGTAATTAAAGTGAGTGGAGAATCAGGTATGCTGTGGAACAAGCGGGTGAACTGAGTAATGGAGTAAGCAGGAAATCAAGTAAGGGCAAGGCAATTTCTGAAAAAGCAGTTCTCTAATTGTGAGTGCCCAAGTTGCGATGCCTTGGACCTGTTTCTCAGGAGATACTGAGCACCCACATCTCCATCTGAAGTCATTGGGCTCTTCACTTATTTCTAATGTGGTAGTGCCAAGGACACCAGACACGGATTAGTGCTCTGTTGTGCTTGGGACTTTACAAACAAAGAACTAGACTGTGGAGCACTAGGATTTAGACAATAGGCAAACGGTGAATGACGAGAAAGGGGACAAGGTAACAGCAGAGACAAGTGCATTCAGGCATGTTTGTATTCCCAGTAGTTACATAGTCCAGACAGGTTACTGTGCCCTATTCCCTGCTCCAGAGTAATCAGAGCAAAGGCTCTGCACAGAAATGCTTGAGACAGCCTATTGCTCTTTTGTGCTCACCTGAGTCTCTATTGACATTGGCACACAAACATTGCAAGCAGTTCTGTGCTGTGCAGGATGGGTCAGGACACATGATCGTTCTGTTAGTCTCAGGGTGGGTCAGTCACATGGGGAAACATTAGTCCTCTCTTGGTGTGCTTAAAAATACATTGAAGATAATTTTCTACTCTCCTACAAATGCATTTTGATTGTGGAACGGGTTGTGCAGTGTGTTCAACAGGGCAAAGGGTGTGGCCTTAACTTTCCATGTCCTGATGAATCTGTGCATCTATTAATTATGATGAATATTCTGGCAGCACCTATTTTATGGGGCACACCTTTAATTGCCATTTAAATGTCTTTTTAATAGTATAGCTGCTAGCGCTGTCATACAGGCTTATTGTGTGGTCATCTATTAACCCAGAAATCTTATATTTTTAGCCATCTCCATGGTGTATATGAATGTGGCCTCTTTATAGCCATTTGGGTAGGTGGTTGGTGTGTCTCCAAGGAAATAAAGTGTCTATTACATAAAACTGTTGGATTGTACCAATATTGCTGGTAAAAGATTCTCTGTTTGGCTCATTTAAACACAAAATGCAAATGTCCTCATTTGCCAATAATCTCGCCCTTTCAGCCATGGAGTGAGGCAGAGTCTTTCGTTGCTTGTAGCAGCTGGCCACAACGTTGCTGTCAAATACGCTAGAAAATACTATTTTCTAGTATGGGCTAGTTCCATTCTAGGAGTAAATATCCTCCTATAAGAGCTACTTGCAGGGATAGCAATATATCTTTACGGGTAGCTCCTATCTGGTGGTTTTCTAGGAATGGAGCCCAGGACCTCAACAATGGAAGCAAAGTCCTCTACTTCTTCAGCTGAAGAGGTGAACTGTACAATAAACAGTAAGAAAACTAGAGGAAGCACTGAACAATGATCATAACACTCAAGGCTTGTCTACATGAGAAAGTGACACTGGTTTAACTGAAGATGATTTAAACCAGTGCAAGGCTCTGTGAATGCTTTTAGTTTGGTTTAAGGGAGGCTTATTTTGCTTTATCTTAAGTTGGTTGGAGACACGTTTCAAAGTTAAACTGAAATAAGCGTCCACAGGGGGATTTGCACTGGTTTTGTGGTATTAAGGGCTGGGCCTTTAAGGGCTTAGCTTTCCAGAAAGATAATCTAGACAGAGTGCTGTGAAGCTCTTGTTCACCTCAGTTGGAGTACTGAGTCCAATTCTGGGTGCCACACTTAAGAAAAGATGTGAACAAATTGGAGAGAGTCCAGAGAAGAGCAACAAAAACGATAAAAGGTTTAGAAAACCTGACCTATGAGGAAAGATTTTAAAAACTAGGCATGTTTAGTCCTAAGAAGACTGATGGAGGACCTGATAAGTCTTCAAATATGTTAAGGGCCGTTAAGAAGAAGATGGTGATCAATTGTTCTCCATGTCCGCTGTAGATAGGACAAGAAATAATGGACTTATCAAGGGAGATTTAGGTTAGATATTAGGAAAATCTTTCTAATGATAAGGGTAGGTAAAGCTCTGGAATAGGCTTCCAAGGGAGGTCGTGGAATCTCTGTGACTGGAAATTTTTAAGAACAGGTTGGTCTAGATTTACTTGGTCCTGCCTCAGCACGGGGGGCTGGACTTGATGATCTCTCGAGGTCCCTTCCAGCCCTACATTTCCATGAGTGTATGCACAGCCCATTGGAACCAGACAGGGAATAAAGCAGAGCTCCTGGAAGCACCCTGAGCACTGAACACCACAGGTTTAACTAAATTAATTAAGAAAACAATTTAAACTAAGCCAGTGCAACTTTGCCATTTAGATGAAGTCTTAGCCGGTCAAAGCCCTACAGTGATGCAACCATTTTAAAATCTTAGGCCCAGACATCCCCTACATGATGGGGAAACCCACATGGGACCAGAATCTTTAGAAGGATAATGTAGATTTTTGGCCTGTGTTGGTTGGTTGGTGTTTGTATTACCATAGTACCTAGGAGCCTCAGTCATGAACCAGGATCCCATTGTGCCAGGCGCTGTACAAACACAGAACAAAAAGATGGTCCCTGCCCCTGTTGAGTAGTGGAGTGGAAAGGGCCCTAAAATGTGAGGACCTTGAGTCCCCTGCTGGTGCTTAGAGCTCTCTGCACAGAGGGTCTGTGTTTCTGCACTGCCTCCTAGGCACCACTACCCAGCTCCATAGCACCACAGCTCTGATGGAGCCAGGCTGCTGGGAACTTTCCAGTCAGTGCCTTGGTGAGCACCAACCTAATATTGATGGCATTTTGTGTGAAATCTCTGTGGAGTTGGTGAGCTGAGGGGATGGGGATGGTGAGTTGCAAGGTCAGATCCAGCTCTGAACTCTGCAGTTCAGCCCCATCTTACACCTGCTATTTAAATAAACTAATTCAAAGTAGCAAGATATATGGCTGCTGTTTGCTATTAAATGTAAGTCTGTTTTAGAGAGAGACTAATAAACAGAAGAGAAACATTTGGGTGCACTGAGTTTCAGCTTCAGCTATTAATTAAAAAAGCCTAATTGATCATCCTGGCACAACTGACCAGTAATTATGCCAGATGGTCTTCCTGACATATGCTCAAGGCTACATCAAATAGCTAACAGTTTCTTCACCTTGTTAAGCAAACTAGCAAAAGGCAAACAGGAACATACTGTGTTTAATAGCTACAATTCTCCTAGGAAACCAATCCCCTGACTCACCTAAGTAACTGGATGTGCGTGTGCTCCGTGACTAAGTGAAACACTGGGACTCTCAACCTGCTGTTCTCTGTGTTAACAGGTGAAAAGTTCATTCTGTGATATTGAAACTGTGGTATATAACGCAGCATACAGCATGGCCATACATTAGAGTGTCACCCAAGATCTGTAACTGTATTATCCTTCCTGTCACTCTGTATAAACTGAGGGATCTGTTTTACACCTTTTTTTTTTTTTTTTTTTCATCCCTAAATCCTACTGTACTTCATCCTATCTTCTGAAATCCTCTTTTCCCCTCTGTTCTTATAATATCAACCCTTGTCCATCTCTTGCTTTGACTGCTGCAACTGGCTCTTCTCTGGACTCTCCACATCCCATTTTGTGCCCACTCAAGTCTATCCAAAATGCTGTTGTCAAAATCATCTCTCTCCCCACTCTGCCTCCCCTCCCCGATGCTCGGACTGCTGGTGTCTCTTTGCATCTCTTCACTATCTTCCACTCATGCAGCAAGTTCAGACTTGTCTTTACCTTAAAGAGCAGTCACCTTCCTATTCACAACTTTGCTCTGTCTTCTTCTGTTCCTAACCAACCTCTTATAAAAGTGCTTGCTTAGATGGAGCTGTAACTGCAGTTTATATAGTGGTCGTAGCGTTTGGAGAGAAAGCAAAGAGCAGATGCTTGCCTGGTTAAGCAGTCTGGCTTGCTGGGGATATCACAGTGCCAATCCAGGGAGCTGTGCAGTCTTAAAATTCCTTGTCAGGAGTCAGTGAGACCCAGGTCTCTGACCCAGAGAGATGACTGCTGGGAGCCAGAAACTTTAAGCGGGAAGCCTCGAGGGACAGTGGAGGGGGAATACTGGTGCATATGCCCTGAAACTGTGACAGAAGAGAGGTACAAGGAGGGGGGAAATGAGTAACAGGTTTGGGATTATAAGTGACAGATGGGCTTCATGAGCTGGTCTGGGTTGTGTGGAGGACCCAGGGTGACTGTTTTGAAATACAGTAACCAGGCCAAATAAGAACTGATCTGTACCTTTTGGAAGGTTTTAATTTAAACATGTAACTTCACCTCTGTGCTTCCTAGTTCCACTCATCAAGGACTAAGAGCCAAAAGCTCAGAATCACATGAGGCCATTCTTGCAAGGGGTCAGTCCAGCCTTGTTAAATCCCTTGGGTCTGCCGAGGCTCTGGACCATTTTGAAGTTCATCCGTCAGCAGGAGGAGTTGGTGGCCACTGCAGTTTCATACGAAGGACCCATCTCTGTATCTTCCCCATAGGCCCTCTCTGCTCAGGCTGCTTTCAGCCAGCATCTTCCTTTCTTTTGTAACAGAAAAGTAGCTGGCCCTGTACTCCCACTGGCATCTGGCAGATCTTCGTGTCTCTTTGTGGCCATTGACTAATCCTGATTATTCCAGGGAGCCAATAAAAACAGGATGACCTCACTGCCGTGCTGAGGTCAATGCCAAACTCCTCCAGGGCAGGGGGTAGTTGTGAAATGAGCCCCTCCCATGTAGTATTCACCTTTCTGCTCCCTCCCTGGGCAGAGGCAGAGGGAAGGAACACTGGAGCAATCTCACACCCTGCAGCTGCTTGTACTATAGCTGGCATTTCTCAGAGCTCCATCGTTGTCACATCTGTCTGCCATTGTGTAACATCTGTTCCTTCCATGTAAAGATCCACTCTGTCCCCTCAGGTTAGATAATTTACTTAACAGAAGTCCTTTACTAAGATAATTTACTTAACAGAATTTCCAGTAGTCAATCGTTGGGGTCAATCTGCAGCCAGCGGCGGCTCCAGGCACCAGCACTCCAAGCGCGTACCTGGGGCGGCAAGCCGCGGGGGGGTGCCCTGCCGGTCCCTGTGAGGGCGGCAGTCAGGCTGCCTTCGGTGGCATGCCTGCGGGAGGTCCACGGATTCGGTGGCAATTCGGCAGCGGGTACGCCGAAGCCGCGGGACCGGGGACCTCCCGCAGGCATGCCGCCGAAGGCAGCCTGCTTGCCGTGCTTGGGGCGGCAAAAAAGCTAGAGCTGCCCCTGCTGCAGCTTGTACATTAGAAGACCCAAGGAAACCGATGAGTCTTGAAATGTACGGAGAGGTTTCAGAGTAGCAGCCATGTTAATCTGTATCCGAGCTTTTGTTGACTCTGAATCTAAAATCAGAGGAAACTCTGAATAAAAGGAACCAAAGCATCCAAAAGACAGGGGGAGCACAACACTGGCTGGCAAAGGTGGGTCAAATTTCAGCAAAAAGCAGATGTTTGGCCAGCATTCATGGCATTGACGTGTCAAAGGTACCAGGCATTCTCGGATGATTTCACTAGTACTTGGGGCAACACTGAATCCTACTATGCACTAAGAGGGACATTTCACTGTTGGCTAACTGCTTTCATCCCTGCAGCCAAAACAGGGTTTCCTGTGTGAAATCAAAGCTCTGTTTTGTTACATAGATTTAACAAAATCAGAGGCTAAGTACAAATAAAAGTGATTTCCCCACTTCCTTGAACAGCTTCCAAATTCTCATCAGTAAAACCAATGAGAGGTCTCCTTTGCCAATGGTGAGGTCACAAATGGGCAGGGATAGCAGAAAGAATCTCAGTTCCTCCAGCAGCTAAGACTCTCTCTTATCTGCTATATGCTGGTATATTGACTACCCCTTCTGGGGAGTAGTCTATATACAGAGAGATCTAACTAGAACAGTTCACAGGCAGGGAGAAAATTCTGTGTCCAATTGGGATTTGTTAAATTAGCAATTTTTTTTTATTTATGATACACAGAGCTGTCGACACTCAAATTATTTTCTTGCCTAAGTATAAGAGCTGGTGACAAATACAAATGGTATGAGGATACTGCTGAATTTAGACAGCATTTGCTAGAGTTACAGTGATATATATTGTTTGAACTTTTTTTTCAGTTCATCCCATCTTTCGTCATAGATTTGTTGTTAATCTAATGTAGATAATCATTTCAGTTCTCTTAATCTTTTTATTCTGCTCAACCACATTTCTGTAGTTGGTATTTGTTTTTTCAGCTCTATTCATGAAATAAGTATATTGGCTGCAGTCAAACTCTGAACAGGAATATACCTATGTTTAATTTCAGCAAATCAGTTCAATTTTTCCCTAAAACCATAATAAAATGTTTGGTGGATGGATCCCTGAAACAAGTCCTGCATCAATTTTCTAGCAGAAAGGAACATTTCAGGTTGGAACAGGATTTTTTTTTTTAAACAATTACTTTCAAATATGTAGTACAGTAACAAAGGCGTATGTGTCTACCGTAGATGCTTATATGGCCCCCATTGCCTGGGTGCCAGTGTTTATTGTATTTATCTTTACATCACCCCATTCAGGTAGTGGGAGGTACTATTATCCCCATTTTACAGATCGAGAGCTGAGGCACAGAGAAATGAAGTGACTCACCCAAGGTCACACAAGTCTGTGGCAGAGCAGATGTGCCACACTGGTCTTCTGAGTCACAAGCTACTGCCTTTACCTCTGAACTATGCTCCCGCTCTATGTAGCTGTGTAATTTATTATGTCCTTACTCAGGTTATCAAAGTAAAGGTATGCTTGTTCAGTTCCTCATCCTCCTCCCTGCCTCTTGTTGGGGAAACTTAGTATTTGCTATTTGGCATTATTCTAATTCTACATAGGTAGACACTACCCCTGCAGATGGGAGGAGTTCTCCCATTGGTGTAGGTAATCCACCTCCCTGAGAGGCAGAAGCTAGGTTGATGGAAAAATTCTTATGTCGACCTAGTGCTGTCTACACTGGGGGGTTAGGTGGTCTTAACTACATCACTCAGGGGTCTGGATTTTTCACATTGCAGCGTGTCTGGTGAAGATGCTCTATGCCGATGGGAGAAAGCTCTCCCATCGGCATAATAAAACCACCTCCATGAGAGAGACTCTCCCGCCAACATAGCGCTGTCCACACTGGCGCTTACGTTGCTTGGGGCGGGGGTGTGGTTTATTCACACCTCTGAGTGACATAAGTTAGGCTAACGTTTGCTGTAGTATAGACATAGCCCTAGTGATTTAGAGTCATCCTGGTCAAGCAGATCATGTTGTACTAAAGGAAACAAACACCTCAAGAGAATGCATGTCTGAATACAACCGCTATGAGAGCCCAATGAAACCATGCATCTGGAAGCTTACTAAGAGCCACCGAAATGTTAACAGAGGCCTGGTCTACACTGGGGGCGGGGGGGGGGGGTCGATCTAAGTTACGCAACTTCAGCTACGTGACTAACGTAGCTGAAGTCGACGTACTTAGATCGACTTACTGTGGTTTCTTCACCGCGGTGAGTCGACTGCTGCCGCTCCCCCGTCGACTCTGCCTGCGCCTCTCGCCGAGCTGGAGTACAGGAGTCGACGGGAGAGCGCCCGGGGGTCGATTTATCGGGTCTAGACTAGACGCGATAAATCGACCCCCGCTGGATTGCTCGCTGCCCACCGATCCGGCGAGTAGTGAAGACATACCCAAATAATGCCATGGGTGTAGCATTTCAGTCAAGCAGTAATTGCCTGGAGCCATACAAAGAACGATGTGTGCAGCACATGAGAGCATAGAAGCTGGAATATCCAGAGCCATGTAAACTATGCTATGGCCTGGAGGAAGCAATGGTAGCTGGCACCCAGTTAATTTCTCTTGTTGAAGATTTGAGCTTTGGGAAAGAGATTATTTCTTTAAATTAAAAATCTCAGGGATGGTAGTTCTTCACACACCATGAAAATCATCAGTGTTTGGTCTTAAAGAAATTCTGTTTGTAATGGCCTCCTTCACTGGCTCATATTGCACAGTGAACCAGTGGCTTCTGTATTTAAATTTATTTTCTTGCCAGCGTTGGGAAGAACTTGCACCACAAAAGTGACCCTGCATTTCTACTCTGAATAAGTCTTTCATGTAGCTGCCCTGCCTGCTCTGTTCTTATTTGGTTATTTGCAAAAGCCACAAACTGGATCAGAGGCAGTGGGTTTGGATGAATATGTTGTCCGGAAAGGTTTATTGCCAATGAATGCATTGTCGTTCTTTTCTTACCCCTGCACATTTCCCCTTTGAAGCTTTTGCAAATCTGCCACAGTACCCTACTAATGTGGCCGCTCCATCCTAGAGCTTCGTCCTTGCCTGCAACCATCCTTCAAAATAGGCTTCAAGAACTAATGTCAAGTTCAAACACAGACGAGCGAAATGATGAGATGCTTCCCTTGTCCTTAAGGCACAATACAGTGGGGAGTGACATCATTGCCTGCCAGGCAGTTTGGATGTGCTGTGGATTCCCATGGCTACCAGCAAGATAGCTTGTTTCAACTTCTTGCATGCTTTGTCCCCTTGCAATGATGCACTTGCTCTATCACCCGCACAGGTGCACGTACACCACAAAGATCAGACCCTTGTCTGGATCTGTACAGTGCTTTGCAGTCCACAATTATTCAGAGCTCACAGGTCCAATATACCTGGTGGAGCCTCTAGATAGCTTCATGCTAATCTCTGCTCATGCTACATGTATAGAAGGTTCATTCTAACTGTTTTGTTTTTAATGCTTCCTCTGAAGGGATATTAGTCTGTTTCAAAGGGGATTCTTTTCCTCTTGGTTCCAGAGTCACAGGGCCCGAAATCCCTCTGCAAATGGCTCTGCATCACTGACCGTGATATACAGTGTGTGATCGGTATCTTAGTAAAGATTAGCCTAGTTCTGGTAGCTGAGCCAGAGGGAGGCACTCTTCTCTTCTTTGGTAGGGGCACTGCTGGCAGGGCATGGGGTTACTGGTTAGTGACTGCGCTTGGACGGGGAATCTGCTTAACGTATCTGCCATGCCACTGCCTCTTAAAATGACAACGTGAAAAGAAAATATTTGGGTCGTAAAATGATCTTGAAATAAATGTGAAAAAACACTGTTTTTGTTCTCTTCACAGAGCTCTCTTCCTGAGCTAGCCGTGGTCATGCCCCATGGGCAAGGCTTATTTGCATCGTTAGGGAGATTGTAAAAGCCCTTCTCTCAATGGCCTTTTATTTCCTTGCCTTTTAGCGCCAGCAGGTGGACTGTGATGGCAAATTTCAAAGGTCATGCTCTCCCAGGCAGCTTCTTCCTGCTCTTTGGCCTCTGGTGGTCTGTGAAATACCCCCTGAGGTACTTCAACGAGAAGGCGAATAAGAAGTCCCATAGAAACCACTGTTACCAACGCTTGGATGTCATTGAAGGAGCAGCCAAATTCATCTTTGCCCTGATAGGTAAGGATTAGAACACCGAGCATCCCCAACCACCCAAGACTATTCACCATGCTACAATTATTGTCTTACTGTAGAAACTCTGACCTTTTCACCCACCCTACAGCCCCTTAATTTCATCAAAAGTAAGGGTAAAAATTATCCTACATGTACAATATATAAACATGGTCCAATGAACTGCACACCACCAAGTGTCTCCAATGGGTGACGTGAAGCATAAGAACATAAGCACGGCCATGCTGGGTCACAACAAAGGTCCATCTAGCCCAGTATCCTGTCTTCTGACAGTGGCCAGTGCCAGGTGCCCCAGAACAGGTAATCATCAAGTGATCCATCCCCTCTTGCCCATTACCAGCTTCTGGCAAACAGAGGCAAACTCTACCAGGCCTTTTTCATTCTCTGCAGCCTGGAGAATGTTCTGTCTTCAAATCTGTTCCTCATAGACATTGCCAGACTGGATCAGACTACGGGTCCATCTTGTCCAGTGTCCTGTCTCTAACAGTAGCCAGAACCAGATGCGCCAGAGAATAGTGCAAGAACCATGCAGTAGGCAGATGTGGAATAATATGACCCCAAGATAGGTCTCACCTTGGTCTCTAACAGAGATTAGTTTAAGCTGTAAAGCACAAACTTTAATCTCCCTTCCAAAAATTTTATTGTCACTAATTATGATAACTGGATATCCATATAAATATCCATTTCCTTTTTTAATCTTGTTACATTCTTGTTCTTAGTGATGTCCTGTGGCAGTGAGTTCCACAGTCTAATCACTTATGTGATTAGACTTTTCAAGTATTTCCTTTTCTTGGTTTTGGATTTCCCTCTTTTTTTTTTTTAATTTCCTCCCTTTAAAAGAAAGGACATGTAACCCTCTATTTGTCTCTGTCCAGGGATGCTGGCTGAGCAGTTTGTCCCCGATGGCCCCCACTTGTATCTCTACAGTGGTGAGGAACACAGCTGGGTGAAATTGATGAACTGGCAACACACGACCATGTACCTGTTCTATGGACTCTCAGGCCTGGTGGATGTGCTCACTTACTACGCACTCAAGGTGCCTCTGGGACTGGATCGCCTCATGCTGTCTGTGGCTGTGTTTGTTGAAGGTTAGTAGCCTGATGGCAAACGGCTAGGGCTGAGATTCCCAAAGCTGCTCAGAGGATTTCGAGAGAGACCCACTGAACCTAATGGGAGTTGGGGATATAGATGTACTAGACAGCTTTGAAAGTTTACCACTAGGAGGATAACTAGGTTGTAAAACCTGCTAATGTGCTGACGAAAAACAGTTGAGAGACTGGAGAAACTACACACACAAAATCACTGGAATAAACTCTGTTAATTGGATTCTGAAATGGCTGGAAGCATCTCCAGATGTTGCTGGAAGCAGCTGGGTTCAGGGAGAAAGTTTGGGGATATCATAGTATCATGAAAGAAGGATTAATGGTGAGTTGCCGAGAGACACTGGATCTTGCCAAGTTCTGAACCTCAGCAAAATTGGGGTGCATTGGGGCATGGGGTGTCCACCTCTGAGACATGAAGGGCAGCCACCACATCTAAATCAAAGGAAGCCTCAATCTGGCTTTACTGTACCAGAACTTTTTTCTGCAGTGAAAGGGAATTTCTTTGTCTCTGACTATGAGGAGGTTTGAAGACCACAGGAGATTTCAGGTTTCCTAGCTGAATTCACGTCAGATGGAAGTAGATAGAGTTGAGGACTGAAACCGTTAAGTGGCTATAGAGCTGGGATCAGGATGTGTCACACTATTATCACAACAGGGAGCGGGACAGTCACTTCTTGCACTTTCACGAGAGCAAGGGCCTGTCTGATGCCCAGCAATGAACATCAGGCAGGAGCTCTTTGTGAGGAGATAAGGGAGTATAATGTAACTGACACAGATAAAGCTAAAGATGCTGCCATTATTTCAAGAGCAACTGCCTCATGATTACTAACAGGCTTTAAAACCATACGATACTTGCCGTAGGCTGGCATGGATTCCTCAGATAATGGCTTTGTGGTATGAAGCAGCAGGATGAGGTCCCTTGTTACCATAAACAACTGGTAGATGCTACTCTTGCCTCACATCTATAGAGCTTTGTCCTTGTGTCATGTGTACCCTCAGAGAGCAATTAATTCCACTGTAGGCAGCGTCAGTCTTGCCTGCTTTCATCTCACCTGTCAAATCCAAGTGGCCTATGCACTGGCTTCAAATCAACACATTGTGAATACCATTCTCTGTTCTGATCATCTTGGACGTGCAGAGCCAGGATTTCAGGCTTCCCTTGACTTGAACAGGGCAAGCCCATGGCCACGTGCGAATGGAGCTCCTGTTGGTAGTGATTAGTGAATCCAGTGGGTCTAGGAACATCTCGAGATTCTTTTCCTCCTCCTATTCCCATGATTAATCAGAATGCAGAACAGAGATTGGAGGGGAGGGAGGGGATAGATATCAATGATTTTTGACATGGAACTACTCAGATGCTGAAATGATCGTTTGCAAAGGTTTAGGATTTAAAAAGACACTGTCCATGCTAATCTCCATTTGCAAGCTCCTGGAGGAAATAGTGAAGGTTAAACTAATGAAGCACAGCAGATAGCAAAAACTCAGTAGTGAGGGGAGGCACTGCTGGTGGTGATGGGAGTTGACCTAGCACCTTCAAACAGGGATTGCTGCACCATCCTCTTTTCCTTTGCTTCAGTCGTCCGTACGCTGTGCTCAAAGGCTTTGAGCCAACTTCTTGTTGCCTTGACATACAGGCTATAACTGGGAAAATTGGCCTGATGGGGATCCATGACAGCTGGCTCAGTTAATATGTCAAGATTTATTTTTGCCTGCCACTGCCATAAACTCACGCGTGTGCCCATGCACATGTGTGCAGTGGGAGCGGGGGGACAGCGGGCTTTGCTGCAGAGATCTGCAGCTGAAACCTATTAGTCTTGCTGGTGATGTGTGAGCCAGATCCTATCACAGGATGGGGACCTGGAAGACCTGGGTTCTATTTCCAGTCTGCCACTGCTCTCCTGGGTGACCTTGGGCAAATTGCTTCACTTCCACGTGCTTCAGTTTCCCCATCTGTAAAATGGAGATAATGGAATGGTGCTGGCCTCCTTTTGCCAAGCGCTTCGAGATTTTTTAAATTTTGGATGAAAACTGCAATGCAAAATCTATATGTTCCTTACTAACGATGCTGCTCTGAATTTCGACAGGTTTTCTCTTTTATTATCACGTCCTTCACCGCCCCATGCTAGATAAGCACATCCATTCCCTGCTGCTCATCGCTGTGTTCGGTGGGGCCTTCAGCATCCTGCTGGAAGTCTTCCTCCGTGACAACATTGTCTTGGAGCTCTTCAGGGCTAGCCTTGCCATCCTGCAGGGAACCTGGTTCTGGCAGGTCAGTTCTGGTTCAACACCTTCAGCTTTGTTCTAGGACTAGGCATTGGGGGTGGGGAAATGTGGTGTGGGGGAGGGATGTACATCACTGTATATATAAATCAGTTGTCATTAAAGGATTATCTTTCATGGTTTACTTGGTAAATGCTTCAAAACCCATCTATGAACAATTGTCCTGGAAACCTACTAGTCCCGGGTCCTTTACTATGACCATTGATCATGAAATAACTGATTTTTTTTGTTGACTTGTTCTTTTTAAATAAAAAAAGAGAGAGAGAGAAATTACTTGCTGTGATCAAGACTTTTTGCCATGCTCTCCTAGTAGGGTGACCAGATGTCCCGATTTTATAGGGACAGTCCTGATTTTGGGGTCTTTTTCTTATATAGGCTCCTATTACCCTCCACCCTCTGTCCCGATTTTTCACACTTGCTGTCAGGTCACCCTGTCTCCTAGCCATGTACTATAGATGTTGTTCCTTCATGTTTTTTGCACATCGTGGGACCCCACAATATTCCCTTTAGTTTAGAGGGAAGAAATAATCCACATACAGTTCTAGAATGGCTAAGTAACTGCCGTGTGGTATGCTAATGAATTTCAAATGCATGTTATGGAAACTCCCCTAAGGATGGTTCAGCATCAACAGTACCAAAGGGTTGAATATGTATCTTTAGAACTAAATGGAACACAAGATAATTGGTCATGTTCTCTTTCTTCATGTGTAACTGCTCCCTTCACTTTGATTCAGGATAGGGAACCTCCTTTCTAATAGAATCAAATGTAAAACAAAAGTTTGCCAAGCAGTTCTAGTCAGCTGGTTAATTGATAAGGATGGTGATTTGATAGTGAGCCCAGAGCCTTCCGCTTCCCAGTGCGGTGTTTATTGCTGTACATGCTTTTCTTTGGTGCTCTTCACCATAGTGTCTGAGCACCTTGGGTACCTTAACTTATCTTCACAATGCTCCTCAGAAATCAGGGAGTATTATCATCCCCATTTTGCCGATAGGGAAACGGAGGAACAAAGATTTTAAGTGAGTTGCCCAAGGTCGCATAGCAAGTTTGTGGCAAAGATGGGACTTGAACTCAGGTGTTCTGAGCCCTAATCTGATCTTGAACCACAAGTCCAGCCTTGTGCATGAGTGGGGGGTCAGGCCATGCCATTAGTGAGTGAAGCATTGTAATAATGACAGTGAAGTAAAGCGATGTTAAAGGTTGGAGGGTCAGGCATCTACCTCTTTTTTTTTCCTCAACGGTAACAAATCATTTTATTCTAACCAGATTGGGTTTGTGCTGTTCCCACCCTGGGGAGGCCCAGCCTGGGATGAGGATGACCATAACAACATCATGTTTGTCACCATGTGCTTCTTCTGGCACTATGCGGCTGCTCTTCTCATCATGATTGGCAACTACGCTCTCACTTACTGGTATGTTAGCAGTGGGAGGGAAGGGGAGATGATTGGAGCATGATGCATAATGGCTCATATCATGACCTGCAGTACAAAGTCATGGTTGAGTTACTGGTGTCAAACGGCTTTAAATTTCAGGGCACGCCGAGAGGCGTATCCTTCACTTGCCAAATGTACAGATTCAAAGCAATGTCAGCAAGCCTATACAGTTGCTTCTTGAAGTCCTAACCTTTTTTATTTCTTTGCACTGGGTGCTGGCTGGCAATTGAAAGTGAAGGTTTAATTTTAAAAAAATGTACACAAGAATCAACAGTCAAAATATTGCTGGAAATATGTAGCACTTGGCATTGCAATGTCGATTTCATTCTAAGGATTTCAAAGCACTTTAAAACAGCAACAAATTTAGATTCACAGCAAATTTAGATTCATTTGTCTAGAAGGCAGACCAAAATAGTGCCAACCCCAAATATTAAAAAATATAAAAAGTACTTAGACTCCAGAAAATCATGAGATTAACTTAAAAAAATCTCGTTATTTAAATAAATAAATAAATAAATGGGGGTTCTTTTTAAGGCTTCCAGGTTTCTGAGCTTTACTGGTACAACAGGGTCAGCTTTCCATGCTACCAGGAGGGCTATCCATCTGTCTTAAATATTTGTATGGCCCCAGCACTGTAATACTTTGAGTGCCACACAGTCTGTCTTTATCCGGACAACGCTCCGGTGAGGTAGGGAAGTACTTTCATCTCCATTTTACAGATGGGGAACTGATGCACAGAGAAACTTGAGTTGTCCAAAGTGTGTCAGTCTAGAAACTTTTTTTTTAAATAAAAGATGGGAATCTCATATATTCACTCCAGCAGCTGGGGCTTAAAGAAAAACATGAATTATCACAAGACCTGTGATAAAATCATGAGAGTTGACAACACTGCGAAACAGCCACAAGAGATTAAGGGGTGTATATATATATATTTTTTCAGCCTAGCTGAGACCTGTCTTCCCTTTTTGCAGCTGCTATTTGCAGCTCTATTTTTATTCCTACAAAATAGGTTTGGGGCTAGATTTGTAAAGGTATATTGGTGCCTAAAGATGCAGACAGGTGTCTAAGTGTCTTTGAAAACCCTGTTAGGTGCCTATCAACATCTGTAGGCCCCTAAATACCTTTAAAATATGCCCATGTGAACTATCTAACCATCAGATTTTTGCCTGCACTCGAATACTTAGAGACCCGGGATACTCCGATTTGGGTCCGCAGTTCAATACTGGGAGCACAAAAGTGATTGTTTAAACTCTGAGTACAACTTGTGCCTGTGACAGGAGGAACATCTTCCTGAAAACTTACCCCTAAATGAAGTGTCGGCTGTCACACTCAACGTCTGTGGCTGAGCTCTGTAATAGAAACATGGTCTCCTGACTTCCAGCCCGGGAGCATTCTTCCTCCCACGTCTCACCATACACGCAGAGAAATATTTCACTGTATCACAGATGACGTGACCATATCCCATCTGTACTTATGTATAGAATATGGTATCCTGCTAATGGCTGCAACAAGCTAACACAGCCACATGGGACAAGCCCATTTGTCTGAGCATCTTGCACTTGCACAGCCAGCCTTACAGTGGCTACATTAAATGCAGTGTTTGGGATGTGCAACTGTGATGCTCCCCGGGGGCATCCAGGCAGTAGCGGCGCCAGCTCTTCCGGCGCCCTAGGCGGCGGAAGGTCCCGCCCCCGAAATGCCACCCCAACAGCGGCGGCGGAAGGTCCCGCCCCCAAATTTCAACGAGTGGCCAGGGCGCAGGCGCCACCAAAATAGCAGTGCCCTAGGCGACGGCCTAGGTCGCCTAATGGGTTGAGCCAGCACTGCATCCAGGGCTGTGTGGCACCTCGCCGCCACCTGTCCTTAGCACGAGGCAGCCTTGTCAGTTCCCTGAAATCATCAGCCTCTGACAGCACAAGCACTGCCACCCAGAGGTCGCTCTCTCTGAACAGGTTAGCGATAGGCACATGCCAACCCCTTTGCAGGGAATGGCCCAAAGATCTGCTACCAAATTACTAGGCCTGTTATTCCAGCCCCATGCGATGCCTGTAATCCCGCTGCAGCCACTGGATAGTTGGCATTAGAAGACTGATCGATTTCAAGGCAAGAATGGACCATTGTGATCATCTGGTCTGCCCCCCTGTATAACACAGGCCACAGAACTACCCAAAATAATGCCTAGGGCATTCTGTGGGTGGGGTCTTCCTTTGGAGGCCACTCTCCAGGAGTATCAAACAAGGAGCTCGCTAGGGTGAGAGGTGAAATCTGCCTATACAGCACTTGGTGGGGGTGTCATTCCAGGATAGATGGGGATGGGGGATCTCTTCCTCCTGGGCACAGGGTAAGGCGCTTCTTATAGAGAGGCGACACACCCTATACAGCCCCCATCTTCCTATATGGGGCCTCATACTCTAGTGCATCACACAGAGGACTGGGGTCTTTATGGAGGTTGTGAGGCTCAGGGCCAGAAAGTCTCTTCTGGCTGGTGGGGTCCCTTTCGACAGGGAATGGATTTGGGAAAGGGGGGTTGCTGCTCACCGGTGTTCATGCAGCTCAGCCAGGCTTCGCCTTCATTCCTCCTCAGCGCCTGTTTCGTGGGTCACAGCACGTGGAAAAACCTGATGCAGGGGAGAGTAGAGAAATTATTCAACATCACAGAATAATACAAACCACTGCAACCCGTGCAAGCAAATTCTTACCCATGTATGTAATCCTGCCACCCTAAAATTAGTGGCCTGCAGGGCAGCACTGGTGGGTGATGGTTCCAGTAACCATGACTATTATTGTTTGTGTGTTACAGCTGCATCCAAAGATGTAAGAGAGACACAGGAGAAATAGATATTGGACTTGGGCTCCGGAAGCAGAAAAGTGACACAAGCTCCCATGTTGCCCTCTTAAATGGGTCGGATGAGGAATGACGACAGTGCACCTTGGCTGATATCTCTTATTTCCTAAAGATTATGAGAATCAATTTTTTTTTAATCCGAGTCATATTTATATTGGAATATCAAGAAGGAAGATCCTGCAATTTTACTGCTGAACAGTATGGACAGACTCAAGATGGGATCTCTGCTCTCCTTCGGTAAATTCCCTGAAGCCTTTTGGATCTGAAATGGGTGCATCATATCCTACTTCTGAGCGATTTCTTTAATGGCAAAATCAAATGCAGAAATTCAAATGTCAGGACAGTTTGGCTTATGGGATCTCAGGTCTATGTCTCCATAGTAATGGACCAGAGCCTGCCAGTCATATTTTCTGAGTGAATTGAGGGCTGACCTGTGATAGTCGAAGTTGGAGAAACCTGCAGACTGGGCTTCAATAACTCTAGTGACACCCTGTGGAGTGAAGGATTCGGAAGGGTCACCCCAAGCAGGAAGAGCACAGGCCAATGCCAAAGAATGTGCAATGTCATTGTTCAATTGTACGCTATTGAAATTTTGTACTACGTCTATCAACTTAAGTCTTTTTATATTTTTGAGGCAAGCCTTACAAAGACTGAAAATGATAAGAAATAAAAATCCTACTTGACCAGGTGTCTATAATTCATCAGTTTATAATCTGAGTACTGCACAGCAGGTACTAAACATTACCTTCCTACTCTTTGGCCTGTCTATCTTCAGGTTTTGTACTGCTGCCTATCACCGAGGTATAGAAAAGCCTCCCAGGTAAAGTTGATTGGAATAACAAGGTCGCTAATGGATATCCCAGAGTTTGAGGCAATCTGAATGCAACTTCAGGTTTTTGACAGATGTAAACCATACTCCTGAAGGTTGGATAGGACAAACGTGTGTCCCATCTCAGTGCTGCACAGGCTGATTTAGAGTCTAGCTGTCCTGCCCAATGAAGGTTGCTTTTGGGACACGTTCCTGCTTCTCAAATCCCATTCCTGATCTCAAGCAATGATTGATTGTGCAGGTTTTTTGTTTTGTTTTTTTTAAGGTGCCATATAATCCCCTGAAAGGGCTGCTGAGCCAGGTCCCACTGTAGATATGGAGCTATCCGGTCCAGTGCTGTAATATCCACTCTGCTTGTGCCAGCCTGGTGGGTGGGGGTGCTATGAAATCAGCTGTCTTCTGGGTTGCTGAGCAGTGAGTCCCTGTGGGTCTGTTCAGGCATTGCTGGGAAATCAGCTCTGTGATGCTGCTGGTTGGCTCTGACCCAGTTCAGCAAATTTACAGGTCACAGAATATCCAGGTAGGGAATCCAGAGTAAAACCAGACCCTTGGACAGAGTCCCTGCTTGCTGAGATAGTGATCCTAGTCTCCAGGAAAAGGATTCTGCCACCCTTCCTTCTTGAACTTGAGTTTTGTTACCAAAACCAAAGTCCACTACCCATAAGGTCAGGGTGACCTGCTCCTGCTGAGGCATGTACTGCACAATGCTTGTGTCCTTTAATGAATACATCAATAACCTTTTATTTATAAAATCAAAACATAAGTTCCAACCACAGAAACAAAACTCGGGTGGAATTATGGGTAAGCAACATTATAATTAATGTAAATAATGATGGCTTTTCCTCTTCTCTATAGGGAGCAGAGTTTCATCCCTCTGAATCTTCAGGCCCTGAGGCTTGCACTATTTTATTATTGGGGCATTTGTCTCTTATAATCTGACTTTTCTGTCACCTACCTGTGTGCCTCCCTCTAGCTCTGAGAGAACGAGGAGTCCCTTTCTGGGCTGCCATAGGGATAGGCAGAGAGTCATTTTCCCTGTGAGTAGGATACTGTAATGAACTTTCAGTTGTTGCCTATACCAGCAGCTGCTATGTGTCTGGTCCCTTCTGACACAACAATGAGAAACATCTGCCAAGGGCATTAAGAGAACTTGCTGACCAAGCTCTATTCTTTCTTCAACCTGCCTTTGCCAGATAATTAGATCCAGAGAGACACTGGAAATGCTGCTCCCTAGTTCAGATAGGAATGGTCTGACACTGGTTGTGGGGAGGCTGAGGGAGAATTAAAAAAAATATATTTGCATTACAAACATCCAAAGTTCAAATCCTTATATCCTTGGATATGAATGATGCTCTGCCGTCACAGACTACAGTGTGTTTTAATAACTGCTAGGAGTAGAATGGGAATTGATTTTGTTTTTGTCCTGGCTTAACTGAACACTTATTCATTTTACAATAGGTTCAAATTATATCTATCTGTGGATGTATGTTTATGCACCCAGGGAAGGCATGGTTTGCATGTTAATGTCCTATTGAGCTTGTGTGTGCATGTGTGCATTGAGCTTGTGTGTACCTTTACCTGAATGCTAGCTTTCCTACTCTCTCATTTTTTCTTGCTTCCACTGAACAGCTTTATTTTGCATTCCTGAATACTAGGAGAAGCATGAGTGAATTGATGTGTAAAGAATCAAGAAACAGCATCTCCTCCCAATTAATCCAGTTGACAAGAGCCTTAACTGTAAGCTGCAAGGATTTGAACTATTTTATACAATAGGCATTTTATAGAAACCATTCTCCCCCACCCCTCCAATGTGTTTGGAATGTTTTACCTAAATAAGCCGCATCATTCCTTTCCCCTTACAATGATACAAAACTTGCGGTGAGCATCTTTCAGAATTTTGTTTCTTCTCTGATCATAAGTAAGCCAATATCCAAACAGAGACCAGCTGAATTACCTAAATTGCAAAGGGGTGAAAATAAGCTTAATTGAACAATAAGTAGAACTGAGGTGACACTGCAGAGGATTTCTGCTTATTTAAAAAAATGTAAAAATTAAATGACCAGATGGTGGCAGCAGAGGTTGGAAGAGAAGGTGATGGTGTATACTGCACAAATGACTCAAGATTTTAGATGATAGTCACCTTGCATCTCTCCTCTCCCAAAAGAAATGATTGAAATCTATTTTCATAAGATAGGATCAAGATCAAAATTGATCTTGGTTTTTGAAACATTTATTGGATTTGCTCCGCTCTTTGTGAGAGCTCCTTCAAGTGAGAATGGTCTTTCTCCATTTCTTCAGGGCCATACATGCTGCTGTCGATCAAATAAATTGCTTTTTCTGTCACTCCCTATTCTCATCCAGCATCTTTTTTTTATCCCTTATCACAATCTGGTCACAATTGTAGCAAAGCGTTTCTTTTTCCTCGGCTGTTCCTACCATCTGGAATAACTTCTCTTCTGCCTCATTGACTCCCCAGTTCTAAAAATGTCTTAAGATTCATCAGTATAATGCTTGTTAATTTGTTTTCTCTCTGTGAAGCATTTTTATTCCAAAGTATCATCACATCTAGTGACTGGGAGAGGGGGAGGGAAGAATTAGCAATGGGAGAGAGAAAATATGCAATCCCATCCTACTGCCTGTTAGACAGCCTCTCAAAAGGGGAGTGGGAAATTTTATTTCAACTATGGGCCCATGTTGAAATCTAGTATATTGAAAAGACCCTCTCAACTTCTGCTCAGCACAAAAAGCCAAAACAATGACCGAAGGTGCTTTTCTTTCCCCCCACCCCCTTCTCTGGACACCCAGAAGCAGCTAACTGATTCAGCCAGACCCCCGTGGTTGCAAAATGCAATCAATAGGTTTTTTTTAAAAAAAGATTGAGCTCCCTGCTCCCACCCCATCTCAATTAAAGGGACTAATATTTTCTCTTTTTTTTTTTTTTTTAACTATTTCCATGCCTGTTGAAATCACCTCTGTCTTATCTGGACAGATCGCTTTCTTTCAAGCCCCATCCTCTACACAATTATTGACAAAGCTGAGTGACCCTCACGCTGCATGAATCCAGTGACCTGGAGGTGTAGAGATTAATGTCATAGCATACAATAGTGTACCTCACTGGTAATCATGTGTTACAGATCCCACTCTGTGCCCAGTCTGCAGAAAGGGAGAGCCTTCGCTCTTTAGCTCAAGTTGTAGCAGTTCATGTTTTTAGCTCTGGTTCAACCCCTGGTGTTTAGGCCAAGTTGGCAGCAATCACAATAGCACTCAAGCCCAAACCATCTGTCTCACAATTTTCCCTAGTCTTCGTATAAACTGGAAATGGGGGGTGGGAAGGTAGCACTTTCCTCTTGATGGGAAGTTTTAGGAAAAAACAAAACCACTCACTGGACTCTATCTAGCCTAGCCTGCAGAGACTCCACTTGCCCCTGAAGACATATTGTCATTGTGAAAGTCAGCTAATGAGCCTGAAGAAACCAGCACACATGTTTTGATCTGTCAGAAGATAATCAACCACTGACTAGGGTAGGTCCAATTCTGGACTGTAGAGGATCAAGGAAAGCTGAGGACTCCAAATGAAGCAGATCTGACATCACTAAAGCCTTCTCTGTCTTCTCCAAAAAAGGTAAGATTAAAGACAAGGAGATCCCTGGCAAAAATGTCCACATCAAGAGATGTTTCCCGGAGCATGAGTCTGATTGTTCATGCTGTTACATTGCCTTATCAAAGGGGAGGTTTTGATGGTCTCTTAATGATAAACCTCACCAAAACATGGATCCAAATCGCAATCCTGAACCTTAATCTCCCTAATCACATCCAGGACCTCAGAAGCTGACATTGGTCAAAAGCCAAGGAGACGTATTCCTACAGGTGTTTCCCCTGCCACAGGTCTGCTATTGCAGAAAGGAACTAATATTGTCCAAATCAAAACAACTTTATCTAGCCTGCTTTGTTTATACCATTCCCAAAACATGACTAAAGTAAATAGTGAACTAACTGGTTTCCACAGCTTAAATGCTAACATCAGCCACTTACTTTGAAATCTTATGCTCAACTATTTGTTTACAATTGTTTTAAAATATACTAAGACACAAACCCAAATTTTTAATTATACTTTCAAGCATTTAAACTAGCCACATTTTATGTCTGCTTTCTTATTTCTGAGGCCCGTTCTACACTGCATGGTTAAGCTGATGTGAGCTGCCTTGTGTCAACCTAGCTGTGAAAGTGTCTTCACTTAAATTTGGCTCCTGCCGATGTAAGTGCCTCTCTACGCTGATTTAGTGACCCCACCTTCCCGAGCAGCGTAGAGTCACAATCAAAGTTATTAGGTTGATGTAGTGTCGGTGTAAACACTGTGTTATTTACATTGACTGTTGTTGGCTTTCAGGAGCTGCCCCAGAATGCCCCCACACTGACAATACAATCGATAAAAGAGCTCCTGGTGAGGACACGCATGGCCAACACAAGGAGCCAAGTGTGCGTACGCACAAACGATTTAATAATGGCGGTAGCTGTATGCCGATGTAAGTTAAGTCGGCATAATTTTGTAGTGTAGACATGGCCTATTTCCTTCTCTGATGAGAATATCTATGTAGCTAATTTATCCTTCCACAGAAGGCAGACACAGACTTTAATACATGTGATAATATCCTTTCCCCGCTCCCCCCCACTTTTAGACTCCTGTAGACTTACTTTGGGGTTGCTGCAAGATCACATTCCAGAGCAGTGGCTGGTGTTGCTACTACGGGTGCCTGTTGCGGACGTGAGTAATCTGATAATATAGGGCAGGAGGATGTTGTTGATCATTCTTAAGATATCAGTAACATTAAGTCTGACTCACTTGTTCAATCTTAACAGTATTAACCTAAAAAAAAAGGGGGGCAATTAGGTTAGAAACCTGCTGTTGCTCCATACTGCAACAAGTCTAATATTACTACAGAACGTCCAAGCAGGACTCATTTCATGCCCTCAACTAAAGATAGGATCCACCAATGCCTGCCTCCACTGCCTCTTTTACGCAAGATTGAATCAAAGCGTAGGAAGCAGAACAAGTCCTGCCCACGCTTATACCACTTGTTTCACTGATTATATTGCCTGTTTGAGAGGCAATAATAATACTTCACATTTCCCTAGCATCCTTCCATCTCCAGAACTCAAGCCATTTAATTAACCTTTAATTAAGCCTTTAATTAAATCAGCCTCCCAATTCCACTGTGAAGTAGGCAAACATTATCACAATTTTTTTTCATTAACTTCAAGTATGGTCATCTCATAAGGGTAGGATGGGGAAGAGAATTGAGCTCAGCATAAAATTTCAGTGGACTTGCGCCCGCTCACACTAGTGGTGAATTTAGCCTCT
This sequence comes from Platysternon megacephalum, assembly GCA_003942145.1. NCBI lineage: Eukaryota > Metazoa > Chordata > Testudines > Platysternidae > Platysternon > Platysternon megacephalum. The sequence continues at coordinate 4,587,002 of QXTE01000097.1, forward strand.
GGCTTCTCTATTCCCAGTTCTGTTACTGACCAGTCTAGGACCAGGGACATGTGCATTAATATCTCCAGATGCAATATAGTGGCGGTATTGTCCACCTCATGTTACCAAGCTGTTGTCAAAACTTCACTTTGGTTTTTATAATAAAAACATCCTTTTTAAAAAAAAATAAAAAATTGAGCCATTTCATACACCTTGCCCCAGCCTGGGTAAGTCCTTCAGTCAGGTCCCTTTCCCACAAAGGAAAGTGGAAACTTGGCCACTTCCTGTCTTTACAGCTGATTGAAACACACCATTGTAGAGTCACCCTTTTATGGAAACCTATCCCAGCATGCTTTGCTCATCACTGGCCCTTTATATTTGGCAGAGAAAAGCACCTTACGCCTGAAAGTGTCAATTTGGCAGCTGGCTGCTGCTTATTGCATCTTCTTTCCTTCCAGCTGTTAGGTCTTCCACTTACATTTCCCTAGTAGTGGGAATTTTACCACCTGTGAAATGGGGTTAGGTCCCACCTGCTTTCCAGGGAGGGGAGGTTGAGGCTTAATTAATTTAATGTTTTTAAATGGGCATGAGATTGACAGCTGGAAAGCACTAAGGAAGTGAGACAGGACCGGGACTCTTCAATTTAGCAGAGAAAAGTATATCCCAGTCCAATGGCTGGAAGTTGAAGGTAGATAAATTCAGGTTGGAAGTAAGGTGTAAATTTTTAACAGTGAGGGCAATTCAGCACTGGGGCAACCTATCAAGGACCATAGGGGATTCTGCATCACTGGCAATTTTTTTAGTCAAAATTGGTTTGTTTTTTCCCTAAAAGCTCTGCTCTAGGAATTATTCTGGAGCAGTTCTCTGGCCTGTGTCGTACAGGAGGTTAGACCAGATGATCACAGTTGTCTCTTCTGGCCTTGGAATCTGAGTCTGTCCATCGTGACCTCCCTTTTTGTAAAAATGCTTTGAGATCACTGTTGAAAAAGTGCTGTGTAAGTGCTAGGTCATGCTATCTATAGAAGGGGAAATTGAGGCCCAGGGAGCAGGGCCGGCTCCAGGGTTTTTGCCGCCCCAAGCAGCGCAAAAAAAAAAAAAAAAAAAAAAAAAAAAAAAAGTCGCGATCAGCTCTACAGCCGCCGCTTCAGTCTTCGGCGGCAATTCGGCGGCTGGTCCTTCGCTCCCAGCGGGACCAAGGGACCCGCCCCCGAAGACCCAGACTTGCCGCCCCAAAAACAGCTGGAGTGCTGCCCCTCTCCGTTGGCCGCCCCAAGCACCTGCTTGCTGGGCTGGTGCCTGGAGCCGGCCCTGCCAGGGAGGCAATGTGACTTGCTTGGTGTCACTCAAGAAGCATAAGGCGGGGGCAGGAATAGAGCTCTCCCCAGGCAGTCTCGCTGCCACCACCAGTAGCACCGTACCTGGCACGGTGTCACTGATAGCGACGTTGATCGGTGATAAGCGAGCAGCTGCCCTGTTTGTGGTGTTCAGGTCCCTAGGCAGGGTGAGGCACCTCTGAGGGGAAACTGGCAGGCCCCTCGTGCCAAATAGCAGGGCTGGGAGAGGATCCCTTTCCACGTGAGCCTCTCCACACCCGAGTCTCCAAGTTGTATGTTCTCTATGCTGGGGATGCCAGGCCAGCTCTCTCTCCGGGTCTTTAAGGCTAAGCCTGGGTGAAACCATGTGCAGGGGTGAGGGATGGGTTTTTTGTTTTTGTGTTTTCCTTCAGGCTTCTTGTTAAATCCCCCCTTGCTTTCACCTGCCTCCCTCTGCTATGCTGGGTTTCTCTCCAGTTCAGGCTAAAAGAGCTAGCCGGCCTCCCTTGTACAGAGAATTCATCGTAGCCTGAACTGTCCCCCTCACGTCTTTTCCCTCACAGCTGGGAATAGAGAGACTGGAAGATGTGGAGCTCCCCTCTATGTGAGGCAGGGACCTTCTTCCACCGCTGTTGTTTGCCTGAGGCACCTGACACTGCTTCCGCCTTTCCTCTTGGGTAGGATAGTTGCCTCAGCAGTGTTTGCTGTCCTCTCCACCCAGCTCGACAGCTCAAAGTCTCTCCTTCCCAGCCCTCCACTCACACTCCTTCCAGCCTCACCAACTGGGTTTCCTTGACTAGTCCCAGATGGCCTCCGCTGATGCTAGTCCCTGTCAACGGTCATGAAAGCAGAGGTGAATGCTTTCCATCTCCCACCTGTGTTGCTTAGCAACTGGGGTGCTGACAGTGCTAGTGTCCCTGTACGCTGGTGCGGCGGTGAAGTGACAGAGGCTACTGCTTCCTTGGCTGTCCTCACCGAGGCTACCGCTTCCTTGGCTGTCCTCACCGGCGTTGTTTGCAGTGGTGGTGTAGCCGCGTGAGACCCAGGATATTGGAGAGACAAGGTGGGTGAGGTGGTAACTTCTACTGGNCCCCCCCCCCCCCCCCCCCCCCCCCCCCCCCCCCCCCCCGAATAGGCACCTGTGGTAAACACAGACCACTAATAATTGAACAAGCACTTGTGCGAGAAAGGTGCTTCCTCAGAACCTGACACTTATTGCTCTCATTCCAAAGCTATCTGAGGTAATAGCCATTGGTAGGAGGTGGCCTAGTGGTGTTAGTGAAGTATTGCTTTGGGTATTTTACATTGGGTGGGAGGCTTCCCTGGCTGTCCGTACTTGGATTGCACTGAAAAATGCACTAATGCATGGCATGCAGGTGCAGTGCACTTCATCAGCCAGCTCGTTTGTAAGCCTCCTGGTCTCTGGTTAGATCTTACTTATGGTCCTAAACAAAAGCATGAGAGGCGCATCACCACGCTGGTTTGTATTAAAACACCATAGAGGGGTGTGATGCTCTGTAAGTAGACAATAAGACAAGGTTTTTGCCCTGAGGTGCTTACAATCTTTCGATATGCAGCCCATAAAGACTTCGAGGGGTCGGAAAAGAGCTTAAAGGAGCACTTTGTATTTACTTGTGATGTTACACTCATGAGACCTTTGCAATTGTTTAAGTAGCTATATTAACTTGTCATCTTTTATTTAATCCGGGAATGATGGTACTGAGCAGCTGCTCAGTGGAGGGTTAGTGGCGGAATGTTAGATGAAAGAAGTGAGTGCTTATAGATAGATTAAGAGGTCTTTATAATTGAATCTTCATAGAAATGAATGAGTGTTTTGTTTATGATGGAGGAAAATTTCACAAGTCCTCTTCTTCAACTTATGAAACCCATGGCCTGAATTCTCAGTTATATTAACTCCTACCCCCACCCCGTTGCACCCACTGGCAGTTACACCTGCTTCACACTGTCAAAGCAATGTGATGGGGCATTAATGTAACTGAGAATTCAGGCCCGAAAGGTTTTACGAGCTTCCAACTTGTAACTCTACTGAGTTCTCCCATCCTATTGAACTGCAACAAACTTGACTAGTCGGGATACTCACCAGGCTTTCTTCAGTCATCAAAACCTGAACATGATGTAACCTGAGTAAGCCTGGTTATCACAAGAATAAAAATTAGTGTTGGGTTTGTTTGTTTGTTTTAATTTCATGGTGAAATCATAGAAGAAGGTTAATTTTCCTTAGGAAATACAGCAGCAAACAGGTGTCAATCACTGTGAAAACTGGTTGACTCAGACCTTTCCTGATCTGGTTTGAAGACGTTTAGGGTGGAGCATCCGAATTAAGAGTCACCTCCCTGCTATACTCCTCCCCTTATCTGGGACTTCCATCTCACTTCTCCTTACTGCTGCTGCTCACATCTGGAGTGCGAGTGGGAACAGGTGCACCTCACCTCTGCAGCAGGAAGGAAGCAGGCAGTGCAGACAGTACAGGTAAATTCCTCCTCCTCCTCCTCTCTCCCATGGGGAGATGCTGAATGGTCTGTGTGTGAACCTGGCTTTCTGAGCTTTCTAAGGTCTAGGGAGCTGGAAGGAAGGGTTATCTAGATGCAAGGGGGAACAAGCTGGGAATATGTTTCATGCTGTTGGAAGGGGCCTGGATGAAGAGATGCTGGGGAGGTGTTTCTGAGTTCCCATGGTTAATCCCTCCCCCCCCACCCCCCCAAAGTGTCACCTTTTGAGGACTGCCTGGCTTTTAAACTTTGTGATCTTTAGTGAAAAGGATCTTCCAGCGATTGGTGATTGGAGGATGTTGGAGGGCTATGCTGAGCTGAAAGTCCCTCCTTCCTCAGGGATCCCCTCCACCATCCTAACCACTGGGCGAGGTCAGCTAGCAGCTCAACAGACAGAAAGCAGATGCTTCCAGGTGTGCGTGCATGGCAGTCAGCCAGCTGACAAGCTCTTTTCTCCTCTTGGCAAATTATCTGCAAGCAGGCTCTGATTGTTTTTGTTTTTATGAATGTATGTGAATTATTTACCACAAGTGCTGTGATTGGTCACCAAAAATCACATGGTATTGCTGCATCCCCTGATTGGCTGACTGGAATCCTTCTAAGCAGAGAGCAGGCACTTGTGGCACAACTAGTCATGGGTACGTGCGCATTCAGCTATTCGCAGGGATAACAGCCGTGTCCCCTCCTCTCGTGCAAATGAAACCCTGTTCTTGGGAAAGGGGATGTGAACCTTGCCAAATTGAAAAGGGATTTGCAATGGCCTGTGAATGTTCATGACTAAATGGGCCCACTTTGTCGAGCTCTAGTGCTTGGCCAAAGGGCTTTGTGGCTTAGGCTGGTATTTATCAACACAGCTGGGCAAGTTCCGACACACTGTTGGTATTTCAGGCCCCTTCCTCAGATGAAGTCCAGGGCTGCTCGGATCTTAGGGCATTGATTCAAATGCCTCTCTAGAAATAACTGTTGTTCATATTGCCTCTTCTATCGCTTCTCCTCCCGGACAGGCACCTATCTTCCCTGTTGGGGGAAGGGGTTGTAAAGCCCTGATTTATTTAAAATGCAACAAAGCACACTTCTCTGCACAGACTGTTGCACCAGTGTCCTGTTATGAAGTAAGCATTAAGCTGAACACATCTCTGTTAGGTGAAAAGGTCCTGGGGTATTTGAGATAGGGGAGAAGGCATATAAAAGAGAGCAGGGATTGGAGCTGAACAGCTAAAAAACAGAACATGGGGAATCAGGGGAGACTGAACACAGCAGTCAATGCAACTATGAAACGCTCTTTAGGGCGATAATGCAGGTGTCTTATCTGACTATCAGGCAAGTGACATCAAAATCTCAAAAGCATTGCAGCCTGCCAGAACAGAGAGAAGGGAAACTCAGGTAATGATACCCTCTGACCACAGCCATATTCCCAGTCTATTGGAATGCAGATTAGTTCACTGTAAAATATGACCTGAGTTTTTGATTCTTTTTAACTGCTCTGGGTTTGTTTCTAAACTGCAACTTGCTTGGAATTTAGGCCATCATTTTCCTCATGGATTTATATCTAAATTACACAGCTGATAAAGCAGGAGATAGTGCCATGAGGCTGGTTGAAAGATAGTGTTTATTTGTTTTTAGTAATTTGAAAGTGTCTGATCTCTGTGCTAACAGTAATTCTTCTTTAAACAAAAAAAAAAAGGAAAAAAGAACCTGTCTTTTCAACTGGTGTGCCTCTAAACTATTATCTGTCAAAATGGTGAGTTCAGAGTCCAGAAAAGGTTGTATTTATTATCGGTACAGTGCCCAAAATTATGCTAAGTGTGTTAATCAGCAAATAAAACATAGTTCCTGCCCCCAAAGAGCTTACAGTATAATTTTACATATGACGCACAATGTGTTTAATAGACTCTCTTTCAGATTCCCTCCCTAAAAGTCACTTCCTTTGTCTTAGCTTCTGCCACTTATCTCCCCTCTGGTGCAATCCATTTCCTCTCTGACCCCTAATTATATTTGGGGAAACAACAAATGCAAAACAAACACCTACAGTGTACATGTCCTGCAAGAAGGAAAATAGTCTTCCCTTGGCACCAATTGACTTTTTTCTCCTCCCTTCTCCGGGTGTTTTCCCCTTCCCTGTCTAATTTGGAATGTTAGCTCTTTGAGATGGAGACATTGTCTTCCTATTTCTCTGCAAAACATCTTGTTCACTTATGGCAATACATAGATTGTTCAGTGCACTGAGTTGTTAAGACATGGCAATCTTCAATAACACCCCAATCCTCTGCATGCGAGAGAATCTAATTCAGACCGACTACTCTGAGTGGCTTAAAATGTTCCTTTCAGTGTCCATTAATTCACACTTACTATTTTAAATTTTATTTTGCCATTCTGGCTGCCCATTAAGGTTTTTAAATTCATTTTGTCATTCTTCACAATCCTTCGCCAACCTAAATATTTCACAGCAGCTTTTTGCTGCCTCCCCATTCACTCCGTATGCCAGGTTACTGATAAATATGTCTACCGGGCTAGATCATCCGATGGCGTAAATTAACACAGCTCCATTTGGGTTAATGGAGCTATGACGATTTATGCCAGCTGGACCACAGAATACAATTAGTTCTAGTACTGATTTCCAAGAAACCCTACTATTAATGTCTGTCCATGATGAGAAATATATGGGTATTCCTGTGTCATGTCAATGGGGACTTTTTTAGGTGTTACTTTAAGCTGAGATCCATCATAACTCGTACATAGGCATCCTAAGTAAGAATGAAAGGTAGGCCCTGGTGGTATACAGGATAATGCTTTTATCTGAGCAAATAGGAGAAAATATGAGCCAAAACCAGAACACTTATTTGAACCAACTCCACTTGGAGAAAATGAGGCCAGAGCCAATCTATCCTGACTTGGGTTTTGCAAAACACAAACCCAACCTTTTGAGGTTTTGTAAAGCCATCCTGATCCCTAACCTCCAGTACCTGTCTCTACCACACCCTATCCTAATTTTGAATTGCACACCTAACTACTCCCTAGCATGGGAGGACTTAAAAAATGTGCCAAGGTGTTGTCTATCTAGATTCTGACCGCCCATGTGCTCAGGACTCTACAAACATTCCATAATGATAATCACTGCCCCAAGGGGTTCACAGTAGAAACTGGACACTAAAGTACGATATACACAGGAAAAGTTCAATATCATTAGAGTACCGTGTCTGTCTGTCTCTATGGTGGATTATTATTAATCTTAATGGAAGGAGGGTGTTGAGGATCTGACGAAAGAGAGGAAGGTTTGTGTGGCACAAAAGGGGATGTGTTTCCCAGTGCAAGAATGACACAGAAGAATGCATGAAGAAGAATGGAAGAGTGCAAAAGGAAGGTTTAAGTAGCAGGAGGGTACTCAGAGGAAATAAGACTGTCTCCAGAGAATATTTATTTAAAGCCCAGCATGCGAATTGTAGCAAGCATTTGAATGATAACTCCTTGTGCATTCCTGTGCTTGCTGCACTCGCTTCTTGGACCTCTTGCTAGATCTTGAGTGCCAGTTAATATTCCTCAAAGTGTACAGTTTCCCAGAGCATGGCCAGAAATGCTCATTGGATCTCAACGTCTTCTGTTTTGATTGTTTTGTTTTATTTCAACTGGTTCCCACCTCCTGGCCTTGCTCTCTGATTCCAACACAGAAAACAATGCCCTCAGACATTAACTGTCTCCTTGTTTCTGAAGCTTCAATCTGTCAATGCATCTCATATGCATGATGTGAGAATCATGCATGAACGTGCCAATGTAGTCATTGTTACATTTTCCATATGTGCTCTGTGATCCTTGCATTTTTGTACCTGGGACTCTAGGCTGTTTCCCAAAACCTGGGATGTCTGGTCACCTTAACTTTATAGGAATCTCATTTGTTTATCTCGGTTTTTAAGTATTCAAGTTTTAATGAAGCCAGCGTTCTCTGGAGCGATTAAGAAATCACATCCAACCTGGCTGGCTGGACTCACAACCTATTAATTACTTTGCTTGAAGGGAGTTAATGTTCCTAAAAATCTTACCTACTTGCTTTTTGCCAGCAATAACTTTGCTACCTTCCCATTAAAAATCATCTGGCTGCCATGCTCTTCTGTAAGATATTAGCAATGGAATGGTCTAGATAATTAGTCCTGCCACGAGTGCAGGGGACTGGACTAGATGACCTCTTGAGGTCTCTTCCAGTTCTCTGATTCCCATAGCATTAAAAAGCCCCTGCCATGGGCAATCCAGTTATTATGCAAATCCTTCCCCCTTCTCCTCCAGTGGTATCATGGCTCTTTCTGTATTTCTTTTCCAATTGCTGTTGATTACCACTCTGTTGTTATAAGGACAGAGATGTGCATTGGGATTTCACAGGAAGCCACGTGCCTTGGTGTGACAACATTGCAGACTCCAGGACACTGCGTCTAGAGAGGCAAGGCTCCTCTGAGTCATCCTGTTGTCAGGGTGATCGATGACAGGGCGACTTTGAACATTGTTTTTTATCCTTTCAGGCCCAGGTATCCAGCAAGTTGGCTCAGTGATGTCAAGCTTCAAAGGCAATGCCCTTAGGGGCACTTTCTTCCTGGTCTTCGGGCTCGGTTGGTCTGTGAAATACCCACTGAAATACCTGAGCCGGACGCTGAATGCAGACAGTCAGGCAAGTCGCTGGATCCAGAAATTGGATATCCTCGAAGGGGCAGCCAAAGCTTTCCTTGCTGTAGCAGGTAAGGACGGACTATTAGTCACTACTACTTTCCCCAGCAGCCCAATGGCCCAGGAAAAACCTGCCATTATCATGCTGCAAGTATTCGCTCATCAGAGACTCTGTGGACTTACCCCGTGGCAGAAAATGGATGATTCTGTTTTCAGACGCCTTAGTGGCCTTCATTTTAGCATTTTATATAGAAGTCTTACAACATCCTCAAAAACAACCAGGCAAACCCTACAAGCATGCTTTATGAATTGCATACCAGGAAGTGTCTCCAATGGATGATCCTAAACAAACTCCATTGGGACTTCTCATTCTCTCCAGCCTGGAGGATATTCTGCTTCCTATCCTCAATTAGAAGGAAAAAACACGATCTGTATTTGCCTCTACTGTCTAGGGATGCTGGCTGAGCAGTTCGTCCCCGACGGCCCCCACATGGGTCTCTACAGTGGAGAGACCTACAGCTGGGAGAAGCTGACTAACTGGCAGTACACGACCATGTACCTCTTTTATGGCCTCTCGGGCATTGTGGATGTTCTCTCCTATTCCCCGCTCAAGCTGTCTCTGGGACTGGATCGCCTCTTGCTGTCCGTAGCTATGTTTACTGAAGGTGAGTCGTAAGTAATGATAAAAGGGCTGAACTGTTTGGCTGACTGAGCTTTCAAATGACAGAAACTTGGTTGAGAGAACATAGCTGGAGATCTAATAAACTGCTTCACCAGTCACTGGGTCGCATTTTGATGGGATTGGATATGAAACCGTGGCTGGTCCCCAGGTTCATGCGAAAAGTCTCAGAGCCGCAATTGAAGCTCTCAATTCACGTGGCCCAAGGTTTGAACTTGCAATTAAACCTGATCAGTTCGGTGAGGTTTTGTGTTCTTGTTGTGAGCATTTTGCCCAGTTCTAATTACACGTATCCAGCAGGGCAATGAAACAGTCCCAAGGCCTTTCGTTTTTGATGGTGCAACATCCCAACTCGGCCATGTTATGCGGACAACAAAGGCAGCAATAGCAATGGTATATGTCCACTACGTGACGGCTAAAGAGGGGAACCAAACTTTGCTCTAATAACCAGAAAGGCAGAACCAGCTTTGGAGGCATGGGAAACAGGCGTGCATAGGGCACTGATGAGTTGGATATTTGGAGGCTATGCATAATTTACAGCCACTAGATGGCAGTGGTGGTTTTAGGGAGAAGAAGCTCCTTCCCCTCTCCCATGGTCCTATGTTGTTATGGGGAAGGAGGTTGGTTGTGTTTTAGGATCTGATCTAGGGTGACCAGATGTCCCAATTTTATAGGGACAGTCCCGATTTTTGGGCCTTTTTCTTATATAGGCTCCTATTACCCTCACCCCACCCCCTGTCCCGATTTTTCACACTTGCTGTCTGGTCACCCTAACCTGATCCTTCTCGTGGGGTGACTTATGGTGGTCTGTAGTGACCGAAATGGAGCTTCTTTTCCTTGGCTTGATCCTTGGCAGGGAAGAAATTTCAGTATAAAGCTCATTGTTCTGCTCCGAGATGTGGACTGACTCTTATTGCTGCTTGTTTTAGAGTGGGAGTGGGTACTGCAGGCACACCCGTCTGATGTCCTATGGGGCAGACACTATAATCTAGGGCAAAAGAAGCTTTAAGCTCTGCCTTGCTGGAGGAAGCAGATAAAGTCTTGGGGTGCAATTTTTTTAAGCTTGGTTCTATGGGGTATAATGTGTTATCCTCCTTGCCGCTCCCCATGACTGAAGATTATCAGAGTGGGGAGTGCTCACCTGATTTGTCCCATAAAATTCAAATATCCATCTTTGCCTAATGGGCAGGTAGTTGCACATGCACAAAGCAGGAAAAAAATGTATCCATCTATTCCATTAAATGCAACCCACGCTTCCTATGGTCACTGATGAATCCTCTTCACTCACTGTCTTGATACAATTTAATTATGTAATGTGGTTTGATTTTTGGCAGGTTTCCTGTTCTGTTTCCATGACTACAATAATGCCGCTCTGGATCAGCACCTCCACTCCTTGCTGCTCATCGCTATATTTGGTGGAGCCCTTTGTGCCCTGATGGAAGTGTTCCTGCGGGATCACACCATCCTGGAGTTCTTCAGAACCAGTTTCTTCATCCTCCAGGGATCTTGGTTCTGGCAGGTCAGTTGTTCTGATCTGATACTTTCAGCTGAACTATAGGTTTGGTGGGGACAGGGAAAGAAGAGAAGGCAGTGCTGTTGTTGTTTGTATTGTGATGGTACCTAGGAGCCCCAATCATGGAGCAGGACCCCATTCTGTTAGGTGCTGTACCAAGGCAGAACAAAAAGACAGCCCCTGCCCCAAAGAGCTAACATTACTCATTATAGACCAATGGTTAGTATACTTTAATTATTGGTGATCTTGTCGGGTGTTTCTTAGTAAATACCATGTAACTATATATAGCTGTTCATTCTTCCAGATAATTTGGTAATGACACATTGGGCCAAATTCTCTATTACCTTCAGTGGATTTACACCATGGGTGAATTTTGCCCATTGGGTCCTTAAATCACTTAGCTCCTACTTTGGGAAGGAAGGTCCATCTGTGTTTGTACTGCTAAGCAGCTCTTGTAGCATAATGGTACGTTGCTCACCCAGTTTCACTTTATGGGGAAAGGACATGGTAAGACCAGTAAAAACTTCTTTAAGGTATTGAAGTCATTGTCAAAAAGGATTTAATCTCTGGATTCTATAGATTGGCCTGAATATTTCACCACATAAGCCATAGGTTTCATGCTCTTATCTTGCACCGCAGCTACTATATGGAGACTTGAGTATATATGCAATCTTGACCACTCCAAGTATTACAAAATCTTGAATTGGGCCCCCCAAAATCAGGAGTGGAAAACTCACCAAATATTGTGAGACTTGCAATATAATTGTGAAAGTTGGCAACGCAGTATAGTATATGTACCTCAGGCCATGTCAAAAACCCATGAGCTGTAAGACCTGCATTAATTTTTCCAGTGGACAGGCCACCAGACGGAAGGTCAGGAGCCCAGGGTTCCTCACCAGCTCTGCCTGGGATGCACTGTACTAGCTTGGGCAAGTCACTTTGCCGCTCATTGCCTCAGTTTCTCTACCTGTCAAATGGGCGTAGCATTCACCTGCCTTTAAAGGCTTTGTTTGTTAATGTGAGTGTTTGTTTGCGAATGAGTCAGAGACAGAATCTTGTTGCCTGACTTCAGAGCCTTTGTTTTAACCACTCTATATAATATTTCTTGTCTAGGAAATCTCTCTAATCTCCTTGTGTCCAGCACCTTGGACTAGACAAATTCTAGTGCTCAAGAGAAGGGTTTGGGGGAGGGGAGGGAGGGAAGAGCAGAAGGAACAGGCTAGGTCAAAGTTTGCCCTGTGTCAGTCCTTCTGTTCAGAATTGTAAAGGTGAGCGCATTCATTCCTGGCGTCCAAAGAGTTAATAGAGACCGATGTACAGGGCCGGCTCTAGATTTTTTTCCCCCCCCCCCCTTTTTTTTGGCTTTTACTCATGTTTGCACAGCCCCTGATTTGCATTGTTTTCCACTCTGCTCAGCAATGGCTGATGATGGCTCTTTAACCTCCCCAAGGGCATCTCTTAGATTCAAAAGAAAGATGGGGCTTGTATTTGTTACTTGGTTTATTGGGGGCAACTTGTCTTATTAAAGGAGAGTCTCTTTTGCATTTGCTCTTTCAGCGCATGCCCCTCCAACTTCACTTCCCACCCAGACTGGAAGCGAGATCAGAGAGTTTCACTCTTTAAAGCCTAAAAACCAGGAGTGTTTCTTTCCCCCGCTTCTTCTCCTTTCGGTAAAAGGCTACTGGTGTCTTTCCCTTTCACCTTAATTGGAAGAATGTCCCCTGACCCCCCAGTCCCCGCTTTTCCCATCACCACCCTCCTTCCAGTGACCCGCTCCTGTAGCGAATGCCTCACATGTCTAGGGTCGGGAAATATCCTACAAATCAAAAGGGAAAGGGGTTAGGACAACGGGGTCTGGGGGCACCACTCAGTCTGTCCCAGAGCCATGAAAAAACCTCACCTGGACAGTTCAGCTCCTAAATCTCTCCCTCCTCTTCCCCAACACTAGCGGGGTTTGCATCCAAGCAGCTGTGAATTACACTTACTGCTGGGGATGTTTTTGTTTGTTTGTTTTACCGCAGCTAGACAATAATCCGCACGAGTTACTGGATGCTCTTTTGCTAGCAGGGCTGCACTTTAAGGCGCTTGGGTTTGGGTACCCGCTTCCCCTTTTTGCGGCTCTGATCGCTCTGCAAAAAGACCAAACGAAAGCAGCGGCCGATCCTCAGCTGGTGTGAATTGACATTGACTTCAGCTCTGATCATTCCCACCATCTGAGGAGCTGCCCCCAAAGGTGTTTCTCAGCTACACCTAGCACGTGTGACACGGGTCCGGGACTCTCTCTGCCACCCGAGGCCCCGATCCTGCTCTCATGAGAGAGACATCAGCACAGATCCTTGTCGATCCCTGCATGACACTGTCGGATTGGGTTCCTGAGCATGACTGGCTGGCCGGGGGAGTCCCAACAGGTATAAACAGCAGCCTGCCCCAGACCAAGACTGAGTTTTCTCTCCTTTGACATCCAATGAGCTCTTCCACACGGTGACATCCCCGCTGGGTGAGCTGCGGTTGCTTCGCACACCGCTTCCATAGCAGCGAACAGGGCGATTGTTTGAAGGACCAAGTGACCCGCTCTTAAAACCCCCCATAGACCACATCCAACTACACAACCTGCCTTCCCTAGACTCTGCCCTGCTGGATGGACAGAGGAGGACAAAACCCTGCATTAGCGGGGTCCTTTTCCTTTCTCTCCCCTGATCTAGCACCCAGAATGAAGACGTGGCTGCGAAGTGCAACAGCCCAGTGGCCGCTGATGCGCTGAGCGGAACCACAGGCCCATTCCTGAGCTTGGATCCCCTCCATGAGCAGAAAGGTGCCAACTCTGTCCTGGTACTGAACTGATCCGGATCCCCGCCAATCTGCTGTCATTCCTTCCCCAGGAGTTTATAAGAATGTCTGGACAGGATCTATACACCCTGACACGGGGGAGCTCTCCCAGGGCTCGTGTTGTGCGGGGTCTCACCGCCCGTCGTGAGCTCGGGGAAGGAGCAAGGCTGGAAATAGGATGGTGGAGTCCTCCCTCTCCACCCCTTCCTGGGGCAAACCTCCCATTGACTGCCCCGGGCGGGGGGGGGGAGGGGGAAGGCTCCAGCCCTGCAGCTTTCCATGCAGCCCTGCAAAGCACGTGCCCCTGGCAGATCTTGTATTCACGTGGATGTGCCCGCACAGGAGAGGGGGAGAGAGCCAATATTCAGGCAACCCAGCGCCTTGCGTATTTCCTGTGACAAGGGCAGCACCTGCCCATCTCTCCGGGCCGCTGCTTGGCAGAGGGGCTGTGTTCAGGTGGGACCACGTGTGGGTCCCTGGTTGCAAGCCAGCGCCACAGACAGCAGCTCGGGAAAGCGCTTGGTTCTCAGACAAGCAAAGAACACATGGGGGGAGTTAGCCTGACCTTGACTCGCCTCATCGTTTCCAGAGTAGCGCGGAATGAGCCCGGGATGCTGGTCTGGTGTCACCTTTTTTAGGAGTGTGTTTGAGTCTGACAGTTATGTTCATGGGAGTCTTTGCTTCTCCCAAAGCCACCTGGGTGGAAGCATCGGGGTGCTGAAGAAATACAGAGACACAGAGAGAGAGGAGATTGCCTCTCCTGGAAAAGTGCCCTTACTCCCTGTCCCTCTGACCAGCCATTGTTTCTTTAGAGTCAAGTCTTCTTTTGACACTGCTCTGTCAGATCAGGTGCCTTTGGCTAGGGCAGCCTGCTGCAGCCATACAGAGCAATTGGGGGAATTCGGCTCCAGTGGTGATGGTGGGGCAGAAATGGGGCTGGCTACATTGCTCTGATCCCCTGTGTACGCTGCCTATTTGTACAGACAGGTCCCCCTAGGTTTCCCTAGAAGCGCCCGGTCTGGAATCTCTCTCTCTCTCTCCAACCAGACACACGAGTGTGAAATATCCTGAACTCTGTGTTAGCCTTGCCAAGTTCCAGGCTATATTCGCTTAGAGGACAGGGTCGATGCACATGGGATCTAGCTGTCACGCTGAACTTCACTCTGGAGATCCATAAACCAGCTATTTGATCTCTCCCCTCAGGTGCCTTACTGTGTTCTTACATTATAAACCATTGCGGTTACAAGACATCCTAGTGAAGGGACCCTGCATTGGCTGACACGTCTGTGCTAGTCCCTATGTGCTCTCCTCTTTCCAGATGTGCTGGCCCCTTGCACATCCCCGAAATTCAGGATCGAGGGCTTCTGATCTTGATGCAAACTGGTTAGCTTGGAAACGGTACCGATTTCCATTTAAACCCTACATGGATTTGAGCCCAGAGATGCAAACCTGATTGGAAACAGTGAGGTCTGCACTCAGAGAGGTTCTTGATTTCAGCTCCATTGGGATTTTGAGAGTGGCCCTGCAAACCCTTCCTAGCCTGAGTAATCCTTACCCCACAAATTGTTCCACCGTAGCCAGTGGGGTCAGTCCCATTAGTAAGGATGGCAAGATCTTAAGGAGAACTAGACGCTGCAGAGGTTTGTCTGGTCCAGCCCTGGGCTCTGTTCCCAGCACCTGAGCTCCTTCTAGCTTTCCATGTGCCCAGCTTCTCTTTTCTAGCAGGCAATTGTACAGTAAACCCCGTGAATCTTGAGTAAGCACAGGGGCTGGTTCTCTTTTCCTTGCAACACCCAAAGCCTCAACTCCTGGGAAGAGGATGGCCGGAATGCCGCCCCATGAAATGTGCCGCCCCAAGCACGTGCTTGTTTTGCTGGTGCCTAGAGCCGGTCCTGCCGATGTATCATTAACAAATCTCCCTGTTTAAAAAGTTTGTCAAGCCAAGAGGTTGTTGCAAGCAGGGGGAATTGGTGAGGGCAGTGGTTTGATAGTGAGCCAAGAGCATTCTGCTTCTAGTCAATGGGTGGATTTGTCCATTTCTCGACTAAATGCTAATGCTGCCATAATAATAAAAAAATGCAGAGATGTGCTAGAGGGGCTGATACCCATCTTTCGCTGTAAAATGGTTAATCTTTTCTTCTTCTAACCAGATTGGGTTTGTGCTGTCCCCACCATGGGGAGGGCCAGGCTGGGACCAGACTGACCGTGGAAACTTCAAGTTCCTCACCATGTGCTTCTTCTGGCATTACGCAGCTGCCCTTCTCATCACAGCAGCCAACTCTGTTTTTTCTTATTGGTATGTGGTAGGGCGGGGCAGTGGCATGCCAGGACTAGACAACAATTTGTGTCTACTTTACAGTAACTAGTCATTATTTGTCAGTGGCAGATAGTTTGTGCAATAATTAGAGCTACTTCAATAGCACTGCTGTGCTATGCTGAGCAACCTGTTCACTTTTTGCTGTGTGCACAGAATTCAGATTAGTACCAATGGGAGTGACATGTAGGTATCAAGTGTAGGAGAGAATCAAAACAAATAAGCACCTAAAGCTGCTGCTCTTCTATGGGTAACAACCTGTTTTTATGGCGGGTGCTTCCATAATAACTTAATTACTGTTGGTGCTTGAAAATATTTAATTGATTCTCTCATTGTTGACACAGGTAGCAGTGGGCTTTTAGGGAACAAACAGTCTGACTAGTTGAATATACCAGGTTAACATAACCAGACTAAAAGCATATGCCTAAATTAAATGTTCTTATGCGACAAATGACGGTGAAGGATCCCATGTTACATAGAGTTGAACAGTTTTTGGTGTAACAAAGAGAGCAGGGTTCCCAGACCATTTGAATTTGTGTAAAGTCACTGGGAGACAGGCTTGTTGGCATAGTCAGTTACTAAGCTAGATCAGTGTTTTATCATCAGGCCAGTGTGTACATTAATATTTTTATTTTCCTTTTTTTTTAATGCAGGTACAGAAAGGCATGTCAGGCAAACTTTGGAAACATCGATGTCGAACTCGACTGTGGGTTTTGTTTACGGAAAACCAACCAAAGCCCTGAACCTGTCCTTCTCCCAGAGGATGGGTTGGATGAAAAGTGAAGACTTGGCTGATTTCTCTGCTTTCCTGAGGATTGTCCCCTTGTTTAAAGCTCTTAAGATAAGATTTTTATTTGCCATTTTAAATAAAGTTGAGACTTTATACTGGTGTATCTAAGGTGGGAGGAAAGTGTGCACAATGTCCCATTATGCAATATGTACAGAATTAAGGTGTAAGGATTTTCTCTCCCCAGCCCCGCAGATTCCCTTATACCCTTTAGAGCTGAAAAGTGTGCTGATTTTTTTTTTCCTTTTTAAGTTATTTTTAAAAGTAATACTGTAGATATTGGGTGTAGACATTCAAATGTTACGACTACACTACATGAGCAAGTTGGCATTTGGAGTCTCATCTCTATGTGGTTGGCTAAGCTATTTGTACCTCCTTCAGCTAATCTAGTTTCCAAATTGAATTGAGATTTAGCAATGAACTGTAGAGTTGAAAACCCTAGACTGGCATTTCATGAACTACCCTGAAATGGGTTTGAGCAAAACCCCTGGGTTACAGCTAGAGTACTGAGAGAGAGACAGGAAGGTCGTCATTCTCTTTCGTGTGTTAATACGATATATTTCATTATTTTTGTGTACAGTATAATTTAATTATATAATTTTCAAGTACATGCGTCTACAAATAAAAATAGTATTTTAAAGGCATGTTTACGCACATCTCTTGAGCGAATGCACCAAGAAGGAAAAAAAACTTTTTTGTGTAAAAAAAATTATTTTTTCCATCCTAAACAATTCTGAAATTTAGCTCACCACTTCTCCCCACCCCCTGCCACTCTAAATATCAGTGGAAATTTCCAGGCTGGAAGCTCTTGCTATGGAATAGTCTCCTAAAGGAAGTGATGGAGGTTTCATCCAATAAAGAAGTGCCACTCATGCTGGAGGAATCGCTGAAAATGGTGCTATAGGGCTCATTCTTGCACAAGCTTGGGCGCATGAACTAGATGTGCTGGGGCTAGGCCTTTTCTACCTCTGCTTTCCATGATTCTGTACACTTTGGAGTGGGAACAGAGCGAGGAGAAAATGAACCAAGAAAGAAGGTAAAATGGCCATTGTGCCCGAGCATTGCACAAGCAGAGATTCATTTAGAAGGTGCTTATCCGCCAGCCTATCCAGACTGCAAATTAATGTATTGGGGGGGGGGGATTTGTTAGAGGCCTGCGACCCTCCTTGTGGCTATGGATACAGGCAGTATCTCCATGTTCCTACTACAAGACCTTTCTGCAGCTTTCAACACAGTAGATCACAAAGAGCTGCTGACCTGCTTAACATGCATGGCACAAGCCTCTTGAAGTCATACCACAGAAAAGAGTGAAACTCTGCAATGCAAGCTGCGTATGTTCTACTCCCCTTCCCTGAAGGCAGGCCTCTCCACCCACCACAACTGGACAAAGTGATGCAAAGCCCCAGGGTCTCACTCAACACATGAGTTTGTTAGATGAGTTGACCTGCTTCCCTCTCTGGAAGATAATGTATCACTTCATTCTAACCAGACTGGGTTTCTGCTGCACTGACCTTGAGGAGGGCCGGACTGACCATGGAAACATCGTGTTCATCACCGTGTGCTTCAGCTGGCACTATGTGGGTGCTCTCCTCCTCATTGCCACAAACTACGCCATTGTTTACTGGTATGTGGTGAGGTTAGGCATGGGGAGAATTGTTGGATGTGCGTATATTACAGAAACTAGCCAGGATTTGTACCTATTGTGGCTCACTGACACACAGTTCTCTAAATTCCATTAGACCGGTACAGTGAGAGGTTTAACTTTGATGTGTCGACAAAACTCCTATTGGTGCCAATAGCTTTAAGATGCACATAGGCACAGGTCAGCAGACCCCTGCAGTTCCATATCTTTGCTTGATGCAAGGCAATAAAAAATGTAGACTTGGACATTATTTGACTGGCAGCTGCTTATTGAAAGTCTGAGGGCAATCTGAAAAAGCAAGCCAGAAGATACAAAACTTGCAAGAAGAGCAGGGAATAGCACTGAAATACTTGAGCAATTCACTGCTGCCAAAAGCATACATCCCAGTTGTCGTCTTCTCTAGGTCATCCAGTCAAACCAATGAAATGCTGGGTACATGCCAGGTTGGTCTCAGCGGCATGACTATCTGCATACAAGCATAACTACCTGGCAAGCCATTTTTCACTGAAGTGGTTTAACTAAAAGTCAAAGCTTTTGTACTATGATCATGTTGGGGAAATGGAGGCCAAGAGCCCCATTTTTGGTATCCGCTAACAAATATGCTGGGACTCCAAAAACTACTTATGCATGCAGGAGGTAAACATATCAGAGTTGTTAAATTCTTTTTAATTGCATCTGTATCAATGCATGTCTGTTGCAGCTGCCTTAAGAAGTGGAAGAGAAACATTGGAGAGACAGAGAGTCAGACTGAAAAAATGAAGTCAGACACATGCATTTACTCTGCCATCCTCAATGGATCAGATGAAAAGGGAGGATGATGGGTCCCAGCTGGTGGTTCTTTCCTAAAGATCCTGAGGAATTTTAAAAGGAAATGTTGGGTGGGTTTTTTTCAGTAAACACTTTATACTGGTGCTTCAGTGGGTGTAACCTGGTAGATAAAGCACTGGACTAGGAATTGGGACCTGGATTCTATTCCTATCTCAGCCATGGTTCTGAGCTTGGGCAAGTCTCTTCACCTTTTTGTACCTCAGTTTCCCCATCTGTAAAATAGGGATAATGATACTGACCTACTTTATAAAGTGCTTTGAGATCTACAGGTGAAAAATGCAATATAAGAGCTGGAAAATATTATTTATTATTAATTTTATTTTATTATATAAGAGGTGAGTGGTATTATTTTTTCTAGCATAAACATAGTCTCAAGATGTGAAAACACCTTCTCTCCCCTATTAGTTCTATTAAAACCCTTTAGAACATGCATGCATCCATACTTTTTTTTCAGTGATGTTTAAAAAATTGATTGTAGATGGCATATTCTTTATATTCATACTGAACCATAGAGCTGAGAGGACAAGGGTCTGCAGACCAATGCTGCCCCTTTGCCAAGTAGTAGAAAATGTGGGGACTTTGATGTGGGTAGATTCCCCTTGGAAGAGAAACTAGTGAGACAGACTCAGGTGTATTTTCTAGTGTGATTTTTATTTGTACAAATAGATTGTACTAAAAGTCCTGTTAACCTTGAACATAGATGAACAAATCTGCACTCTGGCAGTTCCACATAGAGAAACCACTGATTCTAATGTTATGGTCAAGAAACAGTTCCCTCCTCTCTTAGCCTTGCTCTCTGTATTTAGTCATTGCTCAAGCCTGTCTCAGAAGATCCCCCATCCCTATTTCAGATCCCTCTGGCCTACATTTACTGCTGCAAGGTAGCTTTGATGTCTGCAAGCACCTCAGCTTCTTTTCCCATCTCTTTTTCAATAGAAATACCAATGCACTTTCTGTCCTTGAAAATCGTCTCCTTACTCCCGACTATAGCTGAGTGAAAAATAGATTTTTCAGCTCAGCAAAAAAAAAAAAAAAAAGTACTGTTTAGTTTCTAACTGCAAGTGAAGGTTTTTAGTTTTCTTGCCAAATAGAGAAAACAAAAACAAAAACAAACAAAAAATTGTTTGGTCAAATGAAATGTTTTGAATGTGAATTCAAAACGCCATTTCATTTAAAAGTCATTTTAAAAACTGGAGACCCTTTTTCTTTTTTCCAGATTTTTTTCCAACTAAAACTATTTGCCAAATTTGACCTAAATTCACAGATAATTTTGGTGCCCTGAAAAATGCATGTTTTTGGCAAATTTAGTATGCACTGAAATTTTTTTGCCTTTCTCTACTCCTGATATATTGGTGCTGCTGTTTAAGAGGTAGCTGATTTGGGGGCTTTCAGATGCATCTGTAGCATCTCTCGCTGCATCTTGACATATTAGGCCACTTGGGTGCCTAAATATGCAATTCAGTGTCCAACTTGAAGCATCTATGTGTGAAAATTTTGGCCAGTATTCAGCATGAATTTAAGCCCCTCTTTTGAGTTTCAGTACTGCAAGGTGCTGAGATCAGTGGCTTGGACCAGTACAACATTTAAGCACATGCTCAACTTTAAGCATGTGAGAGTAATCCGATTAAAGTTAATGGAATATTCATGGTCTTAAAGTTGGTCACATGCCTAAATGTTTCATTGGATGCAGCCAGAGTACTCAGCACTTGGCAGGATCCAATCCCTGGTTAATGAATAATTCATGAACTAGGTGTGGTGTATTGAGGACTGTGCTGGAATTGCAAGCTATCACTGTAAGAGGATCAGCGGTGAATGGGGGTTTTAGGTCCTGCTTGCAGGGTAGAAGATTCTGTAGCAAAGTGTAACAGAAGAGTCAGTTTGAAAAGAGCTCACTTAAAGCAAGGTGGGGTGAGTTGTGCCTCCCTGCAGTAGGGAGCAGCCTGTTTTATTTTCCCTCTGTTTTTAGATTCTTGCATGTTATTCTGAATTCTAGGAAATAAAGTAGTGTTATGTTGCAACCTTCCAGGAAGAGTATAATTGGGTTTTTTAAATCGAATTCTCTGTGTCTATGCCAAAACATAACACTGAGCCTCTCCTGTCTGAATATATTTAGACTTGGAAGGATTAGATATTTATTAGTAAAAGTTGATTTCACGCCCCCCCTCCCCCCCCCACACACACAAACTGATGGGAAAAAGCAGTTCTATCAATAATGATTGAAATTTACAGAGAGGCAAACTAAGAAAAATACTGCTTGAAAACTGATTAGAGTTTGATTTAAGGACATTTATTTTATATATTTTTGACATGTGATGTTAATAGTTTGTGTTTTAATGGTTATAAAGCTTTAACACTTTGAATCTCAACATCTACTGTTAAATAATTGTCTGACCTCCCCACCCATTGTCTGGCATAATATTTCCCACAACTGTGAAAATTTAACTGCTAAAAATAATTTTAAAAAAAGCTTACAACACAAAATTTTGTGCAACTGTGAGCATTTAAATAAAAATGCTTAAAATAAACATTGAAATTATCTGTCAATTATTTTTTAAAAATCAAGTTGGTTTTTCATAAGTATTCACTGAGTAGTTTGGAAGATTAATTTTCAGGCTGTGATTTGTTTTGGCTATTAGCTATTGTGTGGTTGGTTGTCTAGGTCACATGGTTTTGTTTCTGCTCCCTGACTTGATGACTAAAGCTTTTTAAACAAGAGAATAATCAATAACAATTAGTGGAACAGTAAATAATACATTTAAGGGGATGAATTTTGTGGACAAATACTCATTCCTTTTAAAATTTATGAAACTTTGGGGGTTTGTGAACGCATCACAAATACACAGTGGTTTCCTGAATACTTCACATTGAATAATATGATTCAACACAAATCACAATTTTTTTTATGACAGTATTTGTGAATCAGGGGGTTTGTTTTATGACTGGCACTACTGAATTGTGACTGTTAATATTCACCTTTTGTAGATTGTTAGCCATAGAGCCAGTCCCTTTTAGCATCTCCTTATGTTGCCCTCAATTCAGTCCTGAAAAATGGACAGGTATTTGAAATTTTGACACAGCTTCTTTTTTGCTAGTGCCATTTGCTCAGCAAGCAAGCAAAAGGGCACAGCTGGCATTTTACATTATTGTACTCTAAACTAATAGGTGCTAAATGAACAAATGCACTGAAATGCTTAACAATGTAAATTGTTCTCATTGGGAGCAGACCTGGTACTCAGGCACCAGGGAATGCTAGATTCATGGGTGTTCAAGGAATCAGTGTTGTACAAATCACTATTGTTTAATGCAGTGGCTCTCAACCTTGCCAGACTATTGTACCCCTTTCAGGAATCTGATTTGTCTTGCATACCCCAAGTTTCACTTCACTTAAAATCTACTTGCTTACAAAATCAGACATAAAAATACGGACATGACACAGCACATTATTAATGAAAAATTGCTGACTTCCTCATTTTTATCATATAATTATAAAATAAATCAATTGGAATATAAATATTGTACTTACAATTCAGTATATAGAGCAATATAAACAAGTCATTGTAGTACATTTTAGTTTGTACTGACTTCACTAGTGCTTTTTATGTAGCCTTTTGTAAAACTAGGCAAATATCTAGATGAGTTGGTGTACCCCCTGGAAGACCTCTGCGTACCCCTAGTTGAAAATCAATGGTATGTGTGCTTCAGTACATTGTTCAGGTAGAAATGCAAAGGTTAGTTTGCACGTACAGCAGGCCAGTCATGAAGTGGTTGTGTCCAACGTAATGTGGACTACATCCCCAAATGACCTGTCAACACTGCAGCTGAGTCAAGATCTGATTACAATGCAGTTGTCCAGTGACCCAGCTAGAAAGTGTTTCCAACTTGTCATTTTGATGGGAACTTAGCTGTTTTATTAGCAGGGCTAAAGTTGGATCCATTCAAGACTGTAGCCTGGGTAAAGAATGTGGTCAAGGTCACTTCTACACAACGAATTAAAAATTGTGTTGTAACCATGTGCCCTGCGTGGTTATAATTGTGCCATAAATGGGGTCTGAGGAACATTCTTCAGGCAAATAGCTGGGTCTATCCCTTTTTGTCACTAATAGGGATGTAGAGATGGAAATGTGATGAACGTAAACTTATGGATGGTTTCAGAACGTAACCTTGAGTGTTTTATAATAAAAATTATTACAAAAAAGGAAAAGAGCAAAAAGGGGTGAGCATGTCTCATGGTAACTGGCAAAATGGCTGCCTCATGTTGGATGTCCTTACTCCTCACACACAAATTTTATTTTAAATTACAATCTTTTGGACAAATTGACAAAAAGTTTCTCTTATAAAAGCTAAATCTTAACTGACTGGATAAAATATGGGTAATTAAAGATAGATTTGTGAGTTTAAAAGGCGCAACAAATGATACAGTCTGGCTCAACGACCTAAGCAAGTCATTGAAAATGGAAGGAGCTGCAACTCTGCAGAGTCTAACTCACGACATAGCAGCACTGAAAATATCTGACATAGAGATTGGAAATGATTTCAAAGATTATTTTTGTCCTTTCTATAGAGGTCTTCAGTATTAAATCTCATCTGGTTTATATAGAACATGAATAACAAACTGCTGTGTAAACTAATGAGCTTAGGGGTGAAATTTATCTCACTGAAAAAGAAGAATGGACAACTATGAAGAGAAGCAGAATGACCTAGAAAATAGATCTCATACCAGGCACCACTGAAGCGGAAAATATTATTTGTTTGCTTCAGAAATTCCTCCCTGAAGTGCTTAAATTGGGCCTTCAGCCGCCCCACACAGTCTGTCAGATCTGGCTAAAAAAGGCGGGAAAATGATAAACCTACGCCCATCACGTCTAAATTGCTAACTGTGAGTGATAATGAGATACTGAATGTTTCTAGGAAAGCCCAGGAAATATGACAAAATTGCCTATACATTTTATAACCTTATTTGGTGGGTTAGTTGGATTTATTTATTTAGTATGAACTGATGTGAAAAGGGCTGCCTTTAATGGAACAAAAAGGCTTGTAAGAGGGACTAACATTAGATATGAAATCATTACCCAGATATGTTAATATGAACCTGGTGGGTTTCTGCAGGATTTTACAAAACATCAGCAGAGATGTGGCAGTATAAAACCAGAGCTGATCAAAATAACTAACAACTTTTTGACTTAAAAGCTATTCCAACAATTACATTTAATTCTTGTCCACTGCACTCTATTCCTAGGTGAATGCATTCCAGTTAAACTTCAGGTTTATCAGAGCTTGAGCAAATAATTTTATTCTAAATATACTTTCAGAATATGTGAAACTGAATATTATTTGAAAATGCATAAATTTACCACTATATTTGCCATTATAAACAAATAAAATATTTGGGTACCAAGGCAAAGTATTAACACAATATTTTATTGATTATATGGCTCCTTTAAACATTGATTTTTACTAATAAAAGATCAAATGTATTTATACTGATTAAATAATTGTTTCATATATTATACCTATTTTGTTTCATTGTATCTAAAATTTGGTTGGCTCACAATTAATGCCATTATACATTACTTGAGAAGGTAAATCTATGCTGCTATGTATTAAAATGCAGTTTAATAATTACAATATTTCTATGCTGGTAGCATCTAGGAGCCTCAGTCATGCACCAGGGCTCCATTGTGCTAGGTCCTGTGTGATGGGGGCATGTTCTGATCCTGCCGACGTGGCCTGACCAGCACGTGAGCAGTTTTGGTATTTGGAGATAGGTATATATCTCATAGAGCTGGAAGGGACCCCAAAGGGTCATCAAGTCCAGCCCCCTGCCTTCACTAGCAGGACCAATTTTGCTCTAGATCCCTCAGTGGCCCCCTCAAGGATTGAACTCACAACCCTGGGTTTAGCAGGCCAATGCTCAAACCACTGAGCTATTCTCTCCTTCCTTACACCTTATGGTGTTAAAGGTTTGGGCATAACACTTTATACATCTTCTGTACGACCTCCCTCCCCCCCAGCTACTCCTTTATGCCCCACCCCCAGGGGGAGACACCCCACACTTTGGGAAATGTTGTGATAAATAGTCCCACTCTTTGGTATGGTTTCGGCCAGTGTGGAAGAGCAGTTGGAGGCCTCTGCGAAACTGGGAGCAGATAACTACGTTTTTTTTAAACTGGGAAAAGTTAGTAAAATAAGCCTCAAGCACCAGATGCCAACAACTGTGTGGGTTGAGTGGTCTGGGTGAGGTGGGGTGGGGTATTGCTGTGTTCTTTCACAGCCTCGCCTGCATGTGCCTCGGCTGCTGTTGCTCAAATCTCGATTGTTACAGATTTGATCTCTGCAAGAGCTAGGCTAGAAAGTGAGCATCTGGAACAGAAAGCACAGGAGAAATTTCCCCACCATTAATCTCCAACTAGAAAGGGAAATGTCAGTGTCTATTAAAGGGCTAGGGCTATGCCCACTGAAGTACCTCAGTCAGAAGATGAATCCCTCTGTCTGCACAAACCTGCGCTTCCAGTGACTGGAGCTCCTGGAAGGGATGGCCAAAGCTTTCTGTGCTCTGCTGGGTAAGGACAATTATCATCTCGCTTTCAGCTTCTGGGATTACCTCGGTCCCAATGAATAATTCGAAAGAATCCATGTGTCAGACAGTTTAAGGCCAGAAAAGACCACCATATCCTCTAATCTGACCTCCTGTTTATCACAGTCCACCAACACCACACAGCACCCGCTCACAAATCCAACAATAATTGCTGACAAGAGTCAGCTATTCTATAAATCATGCAGAGACACACATGCTTGGACTAGGACCGGGCTGTCGCCGGCACGTGAGTGATTTCAGCAAGATTCTTCTCTGTGGCTTCCCCCTTTTCCCCTCCAGGGGAGGTTGTGTCCAGAGAAGTAACGTTTTTAGGGAATGCAGGTGTCCTAAAATTTCTACATCATGCAAGGTTTTGGCCCTGCCATGCCCTTGAACTTTGTGTGACCACTGAATATAAATACTTTAATTTCCGAGGCTGTAATTCCAGTGATATAGTTTGTCGTCCCCACAATAAAACCATAGCACATCCTTGCCAACCCAGGCAGGAGTGTTCTTAATTTAACTTGTTTCTTTCTCCCTTGTGCGGGGCAGGAAAATGGCAGGATTATGTGAGGCTCAAGAAGGGGCAGGGGAGTGAGTCAACTGTGAAGTAGCCAGAAATCAATACTCTTTAATACCCAAAGAATAGGGGCATGATCCATAACAAAACAGAGTGAGGGGGGATACAGGTAGGAAACTGGGTGGCTTAGAGATGGTTTAGCATGAAATCTGTCACCTCTAGAATCCTGAGTTGTGTTCAAACAAGTTTGGTCTCATTCCAGTCTATAGTGAGCTGTTGTTGAGTATGTAACAAAACCTGACAAAACTGGCAGTCTCTGTCTATCTATCAGATGTATATGTCACCCATCACCAAAATATCTGGATTTATTTGGATGGATTTACCCTTACAGCATCAATTTGAGGTAGTTTCCCATTATACAGACCGGACAACTGAGGCTCAGAGAGGTTAAGTGACTTGCCCAAGGTCACATAGGAAGTCTGTGGCAGTGCCAGGAGTTGAATTCGTATCTATTATTCATTTGTGTTATGGCAGTGCCTAGAGGCCCCAGTCATGGATCAGAGCTGTAGTGTGCTAGACTCTGTACAAATTCTGTGTAAGCTCTTTTTTCCCCCAATCCAATTCTATAGATACATGACTGTCCTTTCTGTGCCTTTTGAAAAGGCCCATGGGTGGAGAAGCAAGTTATAACTAAGATGCATTCTCGCCCCTGTGTGTGGAAACCCCAAAACTGGAATTGTAGGATTTTGCTGCAGTTTAAGATGGCAGGGTGTTAGCAGAGCTGGGGTGGGAGGGAAGCTTACACAGTATCTGGCTGCACTATGACTGGCTTTTGCCACTGCTATTTGTCCTTCACATTCAGTAGCATCAGCTCAAACAATAAAACAACAGAGGGTTTTTTTCGGGGGGGAGGGGACCATGGCAAAATCTGAAACTGGGGCCTCCTACCCTTCCAAAAAATGACCACTGAGGAGAGGTGGGGGCAGGGTTGGAAAGCGAGTCTGCCCTGCACTCACCTCACAGTGGCAGCTCCTGTCCTGTGGGACTAGGGCCTGCTCCTCGCTGCAGGCATTATGATCTGATCCATGGGATTGCAGTTTGGGGGCCTCTCAAATAGGGGTCCTGGGGCAAAAAGTGCTCCCTTTGCCCTTCCCCTGGGCAGCCCTGCAAACACTGACTGATGACACTAAATAGATTTCTCAATGCATTTTTAAAGTTGCTCTAACCTTGAAAATGTTCTCCCTTCCAACATGCCTAACTCATTGTTTGCCTCTCTTGCTAAGGAATGCTAGGTCAGATATTTGTACCCGGTGGTCCTTACCTACATCTCTACGATAAGGAGGCCCACAAATGGATGATGCTAACCACCTGGCAGGACACAACCATGTACCTGTTCTTCGGGATCTCTGGCATAGTGGATGTGCTCACCTATTTCCAGTTGTGGTACCCCGGGGGCTGGATCGCTTCATGGTCTCCATGGCGCTGTTTATTGAAGGTTAGTAACACCACCGATAAAAGGCTGAGCTGTTTGCACGTTAGCTGGGCTATCAAATACCTGGCACAGTGATAAGGAAACAAGTCAATAGAAGGGGATCTTCATATCCAATTCGCTGAGTGTCTGACTAATTCTTTGCGGGGGATGGAGGGGGTCTGTGCAGGGCCGGCACAACCCATTAGGCGACCTAGGCGGTTGCCTAGGGCGCTAACATTTGGGGGGCGCCATCGCCCCGGTCGTCATCGGTATTTTGGGGGCGGGACCTTCCACCGCCTCTGTCGGGGGCGGCATTTCAGGGACGGGACCTTCCGCTGCCTAGGGCGGCGAAGTAGCTGGCGGCACTCCTGGGTCTGTGGTAATGGTAAGTTTGCAGATATCACTCAGCTGAAGCTTTGTGTAAGCTTGAAAGCTTGTCTCGCCCACCAACAGAAGTTGGTCCAATAAAATATATTACCTCATCCACCTTGTCTGTCAGATACCATATAGGCATGCGGGTAGTATCTTCCTCCTAGCACACTGTGATGGCCCATGTGTTGTCAGGGGCAGAGGCAAAAGATTCCTACCTTAAGGTAATAATTATACCATAATTATCTGGGGTAACATCCTATTTAATTAAAGTGTTTCTTTACAATGCTCATCATTGGGGCGAGCACAAGGGAGGGCAAGCAGGAGCACGGGCAACTAAAATCTTGCATATTTTTAGATAATGCCTATGGAAAATATTATCTCTATTTTACAGGGGAGGGAGACAAAGGGTGGGGGGTATAAAAATTCTTGCTTCAAAAACACTGTGGGCTAGTGGATTAGGTATGATCCTGTGGTCAGCAGACCTGTGTTATCAAATTGCTCTTCCAGTTCTGTACAATGAGGGAATCCTACTAGCCGGGCAAGGGGGTCTAGAAGAATCTGAAACCTACCTTAAAAATGTGAGTTTACGAAAGAGCTCATATTTTACTAATAGCTGCTCTGTAAGAGGGGCTGGGCTTTCAGGTTTGGTAACTTTAGATCAAAGCAGCATCCGTGATATTTTTCCAACGGAGTAAAGATTCTCTTCCTGTAACATAGTATATGCCCTTACTGACACTTGGATTCAGCAAGGGATTTCCCCAGCCCTGGGAGTGGTTCGAGAGACATGCGAAGAAAGTCTGTGATGTGTACTCTTGAAGTTTGGGTCAATGAAACAGATTCAGATAATATGCTTTGTCTGCTACATTAACCCCCAAATCTGCCATCATTAGAATATGCCTGATCTTGTTCCGTGTCAACCTTGCTAATGTGTAGGTAATGCTTCCCCCTCTGCATTTTTCCTACATTTCAGCTTAGATGTGCCACAACTCCTAACTTTTATTTTCTGTCATCATTCTTTGCCCGAGAGCAGGATGCACTGTCTTAGGCAACTCCACAACATCTGTGCACTCTCTCAAATAAGGCGCAGGCTGCTGGCTTGATTTCCCCCCCCCCCTCAATTATGATCAAAACAATGAATGACAGACACACAGAAAGAGGTATTGATCAATTACTTTTTCCTGAAGCATAGACAGGTCATGGTGGATTTCTCCTACAAGTCTCCAACTATATCCTTACACTCTAACATATTTATACCTTTGCACATTAACTAACCATCTAACTAAGAGTAAGCATTGTGTCTTACATAACCTGTACAATATGCATGCACAGGCTTCAGTTTACATAACTTTTGCTGTCAATGCTATTTTTATGTCCCTTTTCCAATTGCTCTATTTACTCTAATCATACCACTTAATGTAAGTATGCAAAATACTCCGATCACTGCTTTCCTGAGACCTTTTCCCATTCCTGCTGCACTCTATGTATTCTCAAGGAGGGTAAAAGCTTAGGTCAGTTTCTTGGTCCAGATGGTTTGATTGCTGCTGGCTGGAGGTTCCTCGGGGCGGAATGCTGTGCTGGTCCATCACTTTGCAAGGTGGCCGTTAGAGTGTGTCTCCACTGGAGTTGAAGGTGTAATTTTCAGCTTGGGTAGACATATCCATACTAGCTCTGATCAAGTAAGCATGCTAAAAATAGTGTAGCCATGGCTTCATAGGCAGCAGGATGGGCTAGCTGCCCTGAGTGCATACCTAGGGTCTCGGACAGGTGGGCCGAGGGACATACTGGCCGCCGCTTCCAGCAGCTCCCATTGGGCTGGAGCGGCGAACCGCGGCCAGTGGGAGCCGCGATCGGCCGAACCTGCGGATGCGGCAGGTAAACAAACCGGCCCGGCCCGCCGGGGCTTTCCCTACACAAGCGGCATCCAGTAGCGGCGCCAGCTTTTTCGCCGCCGTAGGCGCCGGAAGGTCCCGCCCCCAAAATTACACCAACGGCGCCCTACAAATGTTTGCGCCCTAGGTCGCCTAATGGGTTGCGCCGGCCCTGGCGGCATCCCAAGTTTGGGAAACACTGGTTAATTCTGTGATCCCATTGTCTGATCACAATGTTCTTGTCCTGGGGAATATCATGAATGTCTCATAGCATATACTTTTCGCCAAGCACTCGGATGCCATAGTGACATGGGCCCAGCGCTCAAGTTGTCGCTGGAACACTGTGGCGGCAATCTTTGTTCTGGCACTTCTTATTTTAAGGACTTAATCACTGTACGAGTCACATAGCTATCTAGATAAATAGCTACAATGACCGATTATAAATGTACTTCAGGTCCTGGGAAGACCCCGATCTGTAAAACAACAAGTGCTTTGAGATATTCAGATAATATTTGGGACCTCTGTATAGTTTTTTCTATTGTTGTTAACTGGAAGCAGTAACTGGTCAAGCCATGGCAGAAATGACAATGGAGTAACAGCAGCTTTCTCAAAAAATAGGTTTAATGTATCAATTTAATTCCTTTTTCTTCTTCTAAATCCTTTTTCTCAGTTCATGTTTTTATTCCCCTCTCTTCTTTTCTAACTGAGGTGGAGGGCAATGAAACACTGTAAATTATTTTTCCTTCTCTCTCAAAAACTACTTTAAAATGCGGAAGGGAATTTTGAGCCCCTAGGTAAATCTATCCATGGTGGGTGAAATTCTCTCTCACACACACACACACCCTGCAAGAGGGTCAGTGCAAAATGTATGCACCACTCTAAACCCACTTAACCCTTTGAAAGAAGTCCTAAAGTAGGAATCACAGTTGTGCCAGCCCTATGAAGGGAAGGGAATTTCACACTTTCTGGTGTGCATCAGCATGTGTTTTTTAATTGCATCTGGGTCAATATTTGTTTGTTACAGCTGCCTTAAAAGATTGCCGAGAAACTCTAGAAGCACAGAGAATGGAATCGAGACACTGAAGTTAGACACTTGCTCCTACGCTGTCCTTCCCAATGGATCAGATGAAGAGTAAGGACGACAAATCCAAGCTACTTTTTTTTTCCCCTAAAGATCTTGAGGAATTTTAAGTGCAAGATATTTTTTAAGTAAAAGGACTACGTACAGGTGTTCCTGCAAATTGTAAGTCTGAATGCCCTTTCCTTTCCCAAATCATTTACAACTGGATCCTTCCTGATTTCTAGGGACATACTTGGTTTCTGAAAGTAACTGTTAGATACCCGCCCCCAGACACAGACAGTAGCAAAGTTATCAGCTATTGCTTCTGCTCTCCGAATTAGGGTGACCAGATAGCAAGCGTGAAAAATCAGGACAGGGGGTGGGGGGTAATAGGTGCCTATATAAGAAAAAGCCTCCAAAATTGACTGTCCCTATACAATTGAGACATCTGGTCACCCTACTCTGAACTGAAGACTGAAACTTTTAATCAGAAGAAAAATAAGTGAATAGCAAATAATCCACTTTCTGGTGGGAATTTTTCAGACATATGATTATTCATGCTAAAATTCATAAAAATGCTCAGGATTTGCAAATATTTTCATACATACTCTATGGTTGTCCAGATACCCCTAAACAATGAATAGGCAGAAAGGGGCCTTGTAGATAAAATACTAGTTTGGAACTCAGAAGATGTGGGTTCAGTTCCTGACTTTGACTTCCTGCATGCCTTTCGGCAAGTCTCTCTATGCCTCTCTATTCCCCAGCTGTAACTGGGGATAATACTTCCTTTCTCCCACCATTTATCTATTTTGCCTTGAATGACAGCTCTTTGGGGCAGGGATTCTTTCCCTAGATGTATGTACAGTACCTAGCACAATGGAGCCCCAATCTCAGTTGGGGCCTGTAGGCGTTACTTTAATATAAATAATAATAGAAGGCCTATGCCCCACTTAAGTCCCATTTTGAGAGTTTACACAGTGCATAGGCCTTGTGCAGGCCCTCCACACAAGGATGAATTTCACTCTAAAAGCACAGATGCACTCACCTTCTTTCCAAGACCAATTGTACTCATGGAGGGGCATGTGTGAGATTCAGATCACAGGGAGCTTAATTCAGTGGAGTTTACCTACACAGAGTACAACACTGGTGTATTAAATATTCATTTATTCAGGAAATGATACAATATGCTTGTAAGGTGGCATTTCAAAGTTTAGCTTGTAGACATGGGATTCAGGCTCGAGAGCTGTAACTGATTATGTATCAGAGGGGTAGCTGTGTTAGTCTGGATCTGTAAAAAGCAACCAAGAGTCCTGTGGCACCTTATAGACTCTGTAGTCTATAAGGTGCCACAGGACTCTTTGTTGCTTGTAACTGATTGTGTCCAAGCTGTCAATGCTCCAGCTAAAGTCAAGTCAAGACAACCCACTTATCCACTGACCCAATTATAATGTAGTTTCAATGCCAAGTAGACGGGATCTTAGTTGTGTTCCTTAACAGGGCTACACTTAGACCTGTCCAAGACTAGGGAACATGTTTAAACTTTTGGCTACCCAACAAATTAAGAATTGTGTTGTAACCAGCTCCCTTGAGTGGCTATAATTGCTGTAGATCAGGCCTGAGAAATGTTCCCCAGGTGAGTTTATTCTATTTGTTCACTAGTAGGTATGTAGCGATGGGAATTTGTTTGTGTAACTGTGGTGCAAGTGCTGCTTACAGAGGGTTTCTCTGTAAATTTGTGAGTTGCATAATAAAAGTTCATTAAAATAAAAATTGATAGCCCAAAACTACAATTTAACTCTAGCATGAGCAACTGCTGTTTGAATACTTGGCTATTTATTCAAAATATTTGGGCTGAATTTTAATCTCTTCAGTGGCACAGTTTGTCTGAGTAAGATAGGCAAGATCTGAAGCCTTATGTATAGCAGTGTTTTGAATTAAGATCTAATCATGTATATTTTACAGTTCTAATTATGGATGATATCTGAAGGCACTAGGGCAGACACGTACTACCATGCCTCTGCATTCACTCGAAACATGAGCTGCCCCAAACACTTTTAAACAAAAAGAACATCCTCTGGCAAACCCAAACAGGTGGATGAACCATCAGGAAAAGCAAACACCCCCAAATTAAGCAGCTCCATTAAGTATCTTTCATAAAAACACAATTCATAAAGCAACCTCTGCCTGGTTCTGAGCTGATCCCCAGTATTGCACTAGGAGAAGCACCAGGCTGAGAAGACATACACAACATAATTCGTATGCTCCAGAATTTGAGGCAGAATCAAGACTGTATTGCAGAGATAAAAATCTTCTGTCTCTGTAACCCCATAACAAATTAGATTTAATACAAACCCGACTGCAAAGAAAGCTTAAAGCAGAATCAGTGGCTTAGACAGCAGAAGTAGGAAATGAAATAGATATTCAAAGGCCAAAGGAAGGCAGTAACTTTTTAAAACTAGAATCCAATGATCTGGAAGACTGGAGAGGCAAGTTTTAATTTCCACCTACTAGTAGTACTAGAAAGAAGAAGGGGAGCCTAATGTTATCTTTATCCACAACATGTTGAAAACTGTGTTAGAGGAGAAGCTGATGTCCCAAATCCTGAAGTCAAAAGAGCACACAGAGTATTAAGATCAAAGGCTAAACCAAAAGAAACTTCAAAAGCAAACAGAGTGATATTTCTAAGATATTGAGACAATGAAAACCTCAGAAAGGTACCAGAAATGTTGCTTAAAGGTCACCAAGATTTATTGTTATCTGGACTGAGCATGGAAACTAGGCTGAAAAGAGGAAACATGCATAAACAGGGACTGAACTGATGCTGTGGTATCCAGAATGGCCTAACTTCACAGTGCACATGCTGGTTTTTCACAGACACCAGTGAAATAAACACCTAATCGGATACCTCATAAGGATGTTGAGAGAGTCCAGATCACATTCACACTCATTCAAGGCTTTTCTAATTCAAGGGTTGACTAATTCAGCAATAATTTGAGGCCCACACAAACAGCTTTTCTTAGCTTTGTCAGTTCATGGTACCCACTAAATTTGATGTTTTGAATAATTCTTTATTGGAAGAAAAACAAGAAGAAAAGCTACCAAATTAAAACTCCTGGGTTGGCAGGAGTCTGCTCTTTGATGGTGGTTGAGGTGTCTCACAGAGCTCAATGCCAGAAAGGATCACTCTGATCATCTAGTCTGACCTCTTCAGAAAATAAGTTGACACAGATAGCAAAATTGTGATTAATACTAAGCTGATATGTTACAGATGTAATGGTATTTAGATTTATTAAGAGTGGAGATTGAATCCATCAAATGGAATTTAGAGGTGCACCAGGAAACATTCCATTCTGCTAATGGGCATGCAGCGTGAGATCACAATATAACTCCTTAAGAAGCCAGGGAAAGCTTGCAAATCCCACTGGTGATGATGAAGTCATATAACAGATTGACTGAGCCATCACACCTGATTGGGAACAAGGGATGAGCCGTATAGATTTTTATCCCTAAATGCAAAAGGGAGTAATAATCCAATTAAGTGGACCAGAACAGTGCATGCCTACTATTTATCAGATGTTAACAGCAATATAAACAGTGCAATGATATTATCAGAAATATAGCCTGTTTTTTTTGTAACTTAACCAAGGGAAAATGTGTCACAACAATTATCTACATGTAACCACTTGCTCAATGTGCATTTCACAGCCCCCTCTGTACGTGATCCACATAGTAGTCAGGTCTGCTAGCTAGCTGTAGAGGGTCACAGCCTTAGCTATGAAAGCCCCAGTGACAACTATCATACAGATAAAAAAAAAATAATCAAAAAATTATTAGAGAGTGAACAGTGTCATGAAAATTGGATCCAGATTTCAACTTCCCCACAACTGGAGGGGTGTTGAGGCCCAGGGATGGAATTCCCTCCTGTGCAGCATTGGCCGTTGAGAGAAATTGTTGACCTAGGCGAAGGGGGTGTGACATCCATGCCAAGTTTTCTCCATCCTCAAAAACAACTTTTTATAAAAAAATCAACAAATACACAAATCAAACTTTGAATGAAATAAGGTTACAAATGGATCCTCCACTGCATTCTTCTCACTTATAGAACGCTCTTCCCCAGAGATTCTCAAAGAAATAAAACAAATATTAAAATTAATGTTAAAAAGATATATAGTACACAGGTTAAGAAAAGCGTGTTTATATATCTGGGTATAGTGCTTAGATTATCCACAAATACAAAGTTTGTTTTAAAAGCCACTGTCCCTCAGTAATTGAGAATTTAGGGTAGGTTGCCCATTTAGAAAATTCAATCCATGAGGAAAATATTTCAATTATTTTCCCGACTGCGCTTCTCATCGGCACTCCAGCTCATCCCTCCTGGTATTGCCAATGTCCGGTCATGAGTTCTATATAAAACTAAACTTTCAAATTATATCCTGAATCATCACCCACTGCATCATAGACCTGATCTAACGCCCTCTGAAATCAATGGAAAGACTCACGTGGCTTTCAGTGGACATTAGCTGTCTGTGCTTATAGATTTGTCTGACAACTTATCCTGTAAAGACCTTGGGGGCAGGGGCATTCCTTCCTCCGTGTTTTTCTTGCCACATACTCCATTCAGAAGCCTGACTCGGTCTCCTAGCTAGTGTTTCCCTGGCAGCATCAACAAATGTTGAGACATTTTCCACCCAAAAGCAGATCTTTAAGATCTTGGATCGGAACTCTGTCAGGATCACTTAACCAATGAGGAAAAGCTAATAAAAGTGTCCAACGAACCACCTGCTGCAGAATTGGGTTGTGCCTCAACACATTTCTAATTATTCCAAAATGCTCAGCTTATCCTATTACTAAACAAGCTTCCAAATCTCTTTAGCCAAAGTAGGTCAGAACAAAAATAACAATTCTTTCCATTAGACTCCTCCTTTTCTGGCATTACGTGTGAGGATTAGAGGAACTTCCCAGTTTCTTCCTGCACCCGCATCCAAAGGGACATCTTTAATTCTCTGCTGCTGATGCTCACATCTGGAAGAGCAGCAGGAAGGCAAAACTTGGGTCTCCACATTGGAGAAAAAGTGCCCAGAGTGGCAAAGACAGCACTGGTAAATCTCTTCCCATATAAAAGGGACTCTAAGTCCTGGGTTGGTTCTGAAAGCCCTGGAAGGGAATGGGAAGGGCCAGGGAGTTGGCACTAATCGCTAAGGAGGACGTGCTAGAGACTTTCTGAAGAACCAGGTTTGTTTGACAGGACTGTTTGCCCTTAGACTGGATCTGGAGTGAAGGGTCTGGGTGAGGAGACATCCCTGGGGAAGTCCATTTAATTAGGCCAGTGATTCCTATGCAGAGTCACCTGATTTCAAAATTCACTCTCATGCACATAACCCTCAGCCAAAGGGTGTGGGGTTTGAGGTCGAGAGGTTCTGTAAGAGAAGGTACATAGAAACATGAGGCTTTAGCTCTACTCCCATGCTTTTCTTCCTAGCATTAACTGCTGCAACTCTGGACATGCTGGTTATCCATATAAGTACTCAAGAG
Organism: Platysternon megacephalum; assembly: GCA_003942145.1. Classification (NCBI taxonomy): domain Eukaryota; kingdom Metazoa; phylum Chordata; order Testudines; family Platysternidae; genus Platysternon; species Platysternon megacephalum. Next base: position 4,623,437 of record QXTE01000097.1, read on the forward strand.
GAGTTCTCAGAGACTGGGGTGAGGGGCTGAACACCCCACACATACACCCCATTCACGCACCGGGTGCTTTTCTTGCCATCTAAACAGTGTAGCTGAGGCAGGCAGCCTCTGACAGCCTCTTCCAGCCTCACGTGATGGGCACAGGGACTACCCAGGGTCTCTCTGGATGGTTTTGATCAGATGTATTTATTGGTTATGCTGCCCAGGCCCCTCCCATCCTCTCTCTTTTGGTGGACAGAAGAAGAATTGAAAGGAGAAAAATTGACTTGCCAAAACAATGCTGCCTACAGCAAACCCTGACTTTGGGCCCGTGTTTCCTCCTGGTTAAAAATGGCAACAGAGCAATAAACTGAAGAGAAAACAGCTAATGATAACAAGGAGTCCGGTGGCACCTTAAAGACTAACCGATTTATTTGGGTATAAGCTTTCGTGGGTAAAAAACCCACTTCTTCAGATGCAGCTAATGATGTTAATCACATTAGAAAATCAGACACTGTCATTTAAGTATTGTCTTCTCCCACAACTGCCCCTTAGAGAGCCTTAAAGCTATGTATGATTTGTATTACTGTAGCATTTAGGAGCCTCAGTTACGGACCAGGTCCTCATTGTAATAGGCGCTGTACAAACACAGAACAAAAAGATGGTTCCTTTCTCACCCTAAATGACATGATGGATTTCCTTAGAGGAGACCCTACCTGAGTCCTTATCCTTTGCACTGCCACAAGGAATGGGCATGTTTCCATCCAGTGTTTATCACTTTGCTGATTCTGGTAAGTGTCATGGGAACATCATAAAGGAGAACATTAATTACAGAGCTCACAAGAACATATTCTCATTGTCCTTTCACAATGTCTATAACCCTAGTGATGCTGCCCCGCCTATTCTTAAAGGATTTGTTTTCAAAGGGCAGAATTCACCTCATTCAGGCATTTTCCTTTCTTTTTCTCTGAAGGTTTTATCCGTCAGAAGCGAAATGTTGGAAATCAAGACATTAATTAAGACTTCTGAACACTATTTCTGGGTGACATTTTTTTGATTTTTTTTGAACCCCCTCCCCCCCCCCCCAAAAAGAGCATTTTTGTCAAATTTATCAACTCAAAATGATTTTTTTCCCCAAGTTCGTTTTGATTAATTTCAAAACATTATGATTAACTTAAAACAAACAGAAAACTCTCCAAAACTCTGTTCAAATCTACTTGAAATGATTTAGTTGATTCAAAATGAAATGTTTTAAAGTTTTTTTTTATTTGACAAAAAATAGCAAAAAAAACCCTGGTTTTGGTTCAAATTTCCCTGGATTTTTATTTTCCTCTGGATTCCCAGGTTCAAGCAAACAAAAATCCATTATTTGCTCAGCGCTACTGTACATGGAGCTATTGAAATGCCTATTTTTGCCTTTTAGGTCCAGGTTTCCAGTGAGCTGGCTTCGTGATGGGAATTTTTAGAGGTCACACCCTTCCTGACACTTTAATCCTCATGCTTGGATTCTGGTGGTCTCTGAACTACCCTCTGAAGAGACTGAATAAAAACTGCTGCACAAACAGGTGTTACCAGAGTCTGGAGTTTCTTGAAACTGCTGGCAAACTTATTTTCTCTTTTGTGGGTAAGTTTCTTAAATTCTTGCCTGCTGTCAGTAAGCGAATTCATGTTAATCTAACAAAATGTTTACTACCAAAAACATGCTGAGACACAGCAATATACAGACCTGACCCATAATGCCCCAGTTTACCAGGAGAGGGCACCTGTGTATGTATTAGTATTATAGAGGGACAATTAGTATCTCCATTCTTTAATGTTATGGTCAAGGGTCCATTAAATGTCTTATTTACACCTTCCCTTATGACTTGGCATAGCAAAAAATGTGTTGGGCCTCAGTGTTCATAATGCCTCTCGGGCTATATGCAAAATTTTGTTTCTGAAAGTATGAAGAAAACCGTTTAACCTGTGTGTTAGGTATAATGTTATAAAGGTACTTTAAAATATTGGATTCAAGGTGTCCAGTGTGGTTCTGGATCCCTATATCTTAATAAAGGCTTGTTGTTAACTCTTCAAATTCCCCAAGCATGGCCTGCTTAAAAAAATGCTGTACGTTGGGTACTTTAATTCTATTGATATTTTGTGTGTGTGCATAAAATATAACGTAATATTTTCAAAAGCATCTAACTGACAGGAGCACTGAGTTTTGGCTCCTCAGTGCCTAAGTCATTTCTGAAAATGGGACTTAGGCTGCTAAGTCATTTGAAATTTTTACCCATAATCATAATAATATAATATACATTTTCAAAGTGAGTAGCCATTGTTGGTGCCTCCGTTTTTGGGTGCCCAACTTAAGACACGGCCAAAATTTTCAAAAAGAGGCCTGTCAGTCCATATTTACAGTGTAATTTTCAAAAGCTCCTAAAGTGATTTATGGAGCACAAATCCCATTGACAGCAAAAAAAAGTTTCAATGGGATTTGCGTGCACTGTAGGAACATGGTCCACATTTGGCCTGAGTGAACTATGGTTTTAAATGGACTTTGGCTATGATCATGAGAAATAGGCCCAAAGCAAGTGACCAAAAGAAATGGACTCACGAGAAAGCAGGATTGTGTGTGTTAAACTTTGTAGTGACCCTTTGGAATACCAGTGTTATCTTATTTAAGGTTTGGGAAATAAAAAAACATGGTTAATTGGGCAGCAGATACAGTAAATTATTGGTTAGAAATGCTTAGTCCAGTAGCTGGAAAAAATATGGCAAAGTGAGAAAAGGGGAAAACCTTGAAGACAGCAGAGTGTAGCCCTAAAACTGCTTCAGCTGACTTTAGCTCCAGTCCAATAACGACATCATTTGTTCATTAAAGTGTATAAAAAAAGCAAGGCTTTCTCGGGGTTCTTTGTCAGAGCTTTTCCTTACTCCTCTAGAATCATGCCATGATGGGAAAGTGTCTCCAGACCTGATGCAGTTATGAGTATCTGGCCAATGCTTATAACTGAATTGTTACTAGGATATATACTATAAGGGTGTATATACTTATATTGATATTTTGGATGCAACCAACATTAATAAAGAAGTGCTTGTGTGGAAACTGAGTCATGGTAAATCTTAGGTGCACGTTGAGAATAATTTTCCTAAGTCACTCAGGCGCTTCCAAAAATCATCCCATTAAGTGCCTAAATATGGATTCAAAATGCCTCTTAAAAGGGGCCTGATCTTTCAGATGGCTCATTGTTTTCTGAAAACTGGGCCCCATTCATCTCACCTGAAAACAGAGGCATCCAAAATCACTAATCTCTTTTGAAAATTTAGACTATGGATAACATTTTTCAAAAGGGTCCCTATGTGATTTAGGAGCCTAAATCCCAATGAAGTTCAATGGAACTTATATTTATATGGAACGTAGGAACCTAAGTATTTAAAACACATGTTTATTAGCATCCTTTGCCAATGCTGGTGAGTTCTGTCACGGATGCTGGCATGTAAAGTATCCTAAATATTAATACTTGCAAGACAGATGGGGAATGATCATATCATAAAGATCTGCACCATCCACAGCAAGAAACCTCTTAAGTGGGTGGAGCCTGAGGAAAGTACCAATGCTTTCCTTCCTCCTTTCCAACCCAACCCTGGAAGTGCCTTGAAACACTACCTATGGTGCACGTATTTGAGCTAATGGATATTAAGCCTCCGTCACCCTGTCCTGGCATGGAGTTGGCAAGGCTAGACTATTGTTCTGCCCTTCGTTTTCCTCTCTCCCTAGCCATGCTGGCTGAGCGGTTTGTCCCCACTGGCCCCCGTTTACATCTGTACACTGGGAAGCAGCGTACCTGGGTTCCCATGAACACCTGGCAGCATTCGACTATGTACCTCTGCTTCCTATTCCCGGGCGAGGTGGACATGCTCACCTATTTCCATCTCAAGTAGCCCCCCGGGGCTGGATCGCTTTGTATTCTCCCAGGCTATGTTAGTTGAAGGTTAGCAACCCAGTGTATCACTACAGGGTTTTTACATAGAGGAGAAACGTTCAAACCACCTGGCTGCAGGTACAGTAAATAATGTGGTGGTGGTGCTTTTCTTAGCATGTAGGATGGGTTACCCCTTTCCCTACAACTCAAGTAGAATATCTATGGGGTGGCACCCATCCCCTCTATGATTTGTTCCATCACACTTGAACATGGGGCATGCTCATTTACCTTCCCTGAGGAGCAGTTTGCACATGCATGCAATGGGAAGGCGGGGGGGAGGGGAGACTCAGCTATACCATTATGGTAGCCCAAACTCCATGCACACTTGGGGACCAGTCCATGATGATTCACCAGCTCAGTGACATAATATCGTTTGAATTTTGGCAGGCTTCCTGTTCCACTTTGATGTCCATAACCGCTCCGCCCTGCAGCAGCACGTCCACTTGCTGTTGATTGTTGCCCTGTGCGGCGATGCCCTCAGCCTTCGTCTGGAAGTGTTCATCCCAAACCACCCCCGTCCTGCAGCTCTTCAGCACCCACGCTCTCCTCACCCGGGATCCTGGTTCTAGCAGGTCAGTCGTTCTGTCCCCATAACATCATCCTCGTTGTGACCCTGTTGAGCTCTCTGGGGGGAGATGGAGGACATGACAGGATAAAAGTATATAAAATAATGAATGGTTGATAAGTTCCCTCTTTGTCAGTCAGTCTTCACAATGGGTAATCCCCAAGGCAACAGGAGGCAGGCTGGTCGTAGGAAGAACTTTCCCTGTATTATCTGCCTCCAGGCTGTGCGTGGGGCAGACTGCAGGTTTCCCTTCAGAGAAGCATTTTCACTGGGGTAAAAAGATTTGTCTCGGTTTCTTCATTGGGGTCAAGGATTTTCTCCTCAAAACGGCTACACTCACGAAATATTGGTTTTTGCCTCTCGGCGGTGGGTTGGAAAGACAGCACCGGCCGTGGCCTCTCCTCTCAGAAATGCCACAGTAAAGGGCATTGCTCGTCCCTCACATGCTCGCCTGGCAGGATCCTAGGGCAAAGGCCAAGCTCCCAGCTGGCCTGTGGCCAAAGTCCAGGCCCAGAGAGAGATGAGCAGGCCCTGTGGAAGCTCCCTTCACTTAGACCAAGCCAGAATCAGTGATGTGGAACCATTGGTTGATCAGAACATTCCCAGAAAGGGTGGGCAGTCTTTCTCCCCCCCCACCCCCCCCAAACCCAGATGCCCTTTAGGGCAGTGTATGTCGCCTTTTTAAGCCTATTTTTCAGTTGAAAAATAGCCACCAATGACGACTCCTCCCTCTGCCCAGTTCCCCTACGTTACAAAACCTGGCTCCACTACTCTGCAGAGCTTTCAGGACGGTTTCACTGGTGTCTCCTGAATCTTGGGGAAGGCAAGATCCCCCCGGACAACCAGGAGGAAGGACTTCCTGCTCCCAGCCACCCTTCCCACAAGCTGTCCTACCTGCAAAGCCTCCGCTGCCCAGAAAGGTGCCAGCTCCTGCGACCTTCCTGGTACCAGAGGATCATTCGTCTCCACTTGCTCCAGCCCACTCCTCATTCTGTGCAGTCAGCCCCGACTCAGCTGCACTCAGCAGTATGGGATGCAGTGATTGAGATCCTTTGCCCTGGGAGAGGGACCGAGCTCCTGTCCCCTTCCAGCCTCCTGGAGTCCCACAGGAGGTTCTGAAGGGAGACGTGCAGGATGCAAGCCTGCAAACTGTCCTTTCCGTCCCCCTGGTAAAACACCCTCCTCCTTCACGGCGGATGGAATGAGGGCCCCAGGGACTGGAGGATATTGCTCACTATCAGCTCTTCAGGGGACAGTGAAATTTCTAGACTAACTGGAAATCAGAATATCCCACTGCCTTCAAAACGCCAAAAATTAGCACACATCTTCTAAGATGAAAATCTCTGACTTGGCTCCTGGGCTAGTTGGTCTTATGTGTGGATACCTGTCACAATTCTTGTTTCCTTCCAGCCAGCAATTACAGGAAATCATCATTATATAAAGGTCTTGGTCTAGAGCCAATAGTGCTGGGAGGTTGAAACATTATCTACTATCTCTTGGTGAATTCATTCTTAGGATTATTTAGCCACTTCCTGATGTTGGGTCCAGAGAAGCTTGTCATCAGTACAGATACCAGAACACGTGAAGCGGGACCAGATCTGGACTCCAAATATGGCTCAAGGGATGTGGCCCAAGGGAGGAGACATGCAAAAGAACAATTGTGTGGGTGAAGAAATCACACGTAGCTTATGAGGTGGTCTGGAAGGCTGTATGTGATCTTCCATCCGCATTGTCTCAAAACACTGTAGAGCAGACACCCTGACCCATGCTGCTGCAGCGTTTGGTAGAAAGGTGTTATAGAACAGGGTGCCCCAGTAAGCTTACGTTGTTTTTCACTTCTACATGCGATAGTGGACTCCTCCTCTCTTCTTAGGGATGATCTATTGCATTCTCAACTCCCACCTTGAAGACTGTCTGACATAGAATTTTCCCTTCTCAGTTCCTGTGATGAAGTGGGAATGTCCTTAATGTTTTCTCTGAGTACTGTGTGGGTGCCTCAGTTTCCCCTAGATATTTCTTAAGTATCTAGGTGGTGGGATAAGGGTGTGTGATTGTCGCAGAGCCTTAGAGGGCCAGTGTGATGCTGTCTGCACAGAGAATGGCCGACACCCTGTCTCCTGGCAACTGATAGCCTGGGCCCCTCCCCTGCAAAGGTGCCAACTGAAGGTGTTGGAGAACAAAGAGATCAGGTGGCCTCCTGGCCGGGGAAAGAGACAAAGGCCAAAAGGAGGGGCTGGAGAGTTTGTTTGGAGCTGGCTGGGGAAATGGCTCTGGCCTCCCTGCCCCAAGATGGACCTGACTTAGGGGTCCTGTTTCCTGTACCTACAAGCTCTGTTTTGGACTGTGTTCCTGTCATCTAATAAACCTTTTGTTTTACTGGGTGGCTGAGAGTCACATCTGACTGCGGAGTTGGGGGTGCAGGGCCCAGTGAGAAAAGGGGATGCTGGNGGCCTCCTGGCCCGGGAAAGAGACAAAGGCCAAAAGGAGGGGCTGGAGAGTTTGTTTGGAGCTGGCTGGGGAAATGGAGGGGGGCCCAGGCAGGGCTCTAGCCTCCCTGCCCCAAGATGGACCTGACTTAGGGGTCCTGTTTCCTGTACCTACAAGCTCTGTTTTGGACTGTGTTCCTGTCATCTAATAAACCTTTTGTTTTACTGGGTGGCTGAGAGTCACATCTGACTGCGGAGTTGGGGGTGCAGGGCCCGGTGAGAAAAGGGGATGCTGAATGCTCCGAGGTCAGACCCAGGAAGGTTGAAGCTGTGTAAGCTTCTTGCCCTGGAGACAGTCTGCTCACAGAGAGAGGAGGCTCCCCCAGAGTCCTGACTGGCTTCATATGGAGTAGTTCCAGAGCATTGCCCGGTGACTCCGTGACAGTCCCCTCTATCTTCCCTGTGAATTTTCTTTCTGGCCCTGCCACATCAGTTAGGCCGACCCACCCAAGGACTGCATTATGGCTGGAGTTTTTTCTGACTATTGCTCAGTTGTTAAGTAAGGTGAAGGGGAAGAAGTCGGTTCCTCCAGGAAATCGTTCAATTTCATGTCAAGCTGCTGCTGCTGCAAATCTTGGAGTTGAATGGGATTTTTAAACTCTTGTAGAATCAAAAATTCTTTAGCTTTGGAAGAGACTGTTTTGGAAAGTTCCTCCTGTGAGGGGGTCCTAAGCCCAGGCTCAAATCAAAGATGGAGTTTACATCTGGTTGCCATGGAGAAAGGGGGAAATACTCATCATGAAGACCAGCTGATATGACATACCTTAGGAAGCAAATTCACAGTTAAGCCAGAATTTTTCTTTTCTCTTGGTATCCGTAACATAAACCACTATTCTAACAGTGTCCATAGACAGCCAAGAAACACTACATGAAATTACAATCAAAAGACAGAAGCTGTTCCCTTCCCCCTCCACGGGAAGGTCTCAAACACTCGTCCAATAACAGTGATGCTCAGATGCTGCGCATGATCCTAGCCAAAAGCCGAAAAGTGATAGAATTTTCCCTTCCATTCTCGGTCTAAAAAACACTGCTTGCTTACCGCGGATTCCCAGTACATTTATTAGCTTCCAAGGGTTGGAGTTGGAGATTTTTTTTTTATGCTTCCCAATATATGACTTCCGCATTTAACTCCACTTACCCTTCACATTCCCTTTGTAACTATTTACGACTAGGTTTGCCAGTTATTGTGTGTTGCAAACAAGGGCTTCTCTCCCCATCCAGCTGCTTCCAGCATTTGATCAGTACAGTGAAATCCTAAAGCTGAATTTGTGCCATCACAATAACGGTCATGGGTGAGATGCTGATGCCAAATACAGGGGTGTGACTGCTTTGCAGACCAAAACCCAGATGTTCATTTGTTGAAACCAATGGAAGTTAGGAGCCTAATTACCTGTGAGACTAGGTTAGGTTCTTTTCTCTGGAAAACAACATACCTCTTTATTTTAACAGCAATTGCCCTCCTTGCTACCCCCTAACGCCGGCCCTGGCGTTTATATGCAGAAAAATAGTTGTGGCACGACTGGGCCGTGAAGTTTTTATAGCAGGTTGGTGGGGTGGGTGGCAGTTCAGAAAGGAAAAGGTTGAGAACCCCTGGGCTATGGGATAGTCTGAGCTGTTGAAGCTGTTCCACCAGATCCTGGGTCTCCCACCTCCCGCGTGAGTGCTCTAAGCAGTAGGCTACAGCATCACTCATGGTTTTGTGCTTAGTCTCAATTATTTCATTGTTGCTCAACAGGGGAACAGCTTTGACAGGAGCCTGAGGGAGACCCTGCCCCCATCAGGGCTTAGGGTACTCACCAGAGATGTGGCAATGCCCAGGACAAATCCCTTTACTCCAGCGGGAAAAGGGGAGGCTTGAAGCAGGGTGTCCTACATCCCAGGTAAGTACCCTGACCACTGCACTAAAAGTTACAAGGAAGGTCTCCCTTCCCCTCAAGCTTCTTGCTAAAACAGCATAGGTGCCTAATGCCAGGAGAGGGTTTGCAGCCCAGAATAGCGAAGGGCCTGCCTTGCTGCAGCCCAATCTCAGAGAGGGGTGGGGCTTAGCTGGCACCTGCCATTGGCTAGCTTAGGTGAGGTGCAACCTGGCATGCTGGCTTTTGTGAATCCCCATCTAAGGCTCTCTTCCCATTCAGTGTGCAGGGACCCCAAGCACTGAACTCAAGCTTTGTGCATCCGTGATTTCTAGGTGCCTAAAATGGTAGGCCAGGCACTGCTCGACATCACTGTGCTGAAGTTTGTTTGTGAATCTAGCCCAGAGAGGTCTATCCTTGCTTTGCTGCATGGACTGAATGCCCGTTGGTTTCAGGCACTGTTACACACCTGTGTCCAGAGAGGAATAAAACCCTAAAGCAGGTGCTTTAGATGCTTAATGCAAACAAGAGAGACACAAATGGATCAAATGCTTCCTATTGGCTGATGTTCTAAGTGCAGAAAACTTTTAAATAAGAGCAGAGAACAGCCCTGACTTGATTAACGCTACGGACACTATGTAAATGCATCCCAGTTGCAAAACCACTAGTTAAACCAATCAAGTGGCAGGGGAGCACCATGTCAGCCCAACTCCACTGGAAAGGTTGATCGAGTTTGGGAGATATTCTGCAGTGAAATACCTTTACATCTCAGGCATCAGTGCAGAATATTACATTTTCCTGTACAAATGTGGTAGGATTCCAAGATCTGTGTGAATTTGTGGGAGGGAATGTCCCTTGTTCACCTAGTACACATGGTGTGCTAATTGTGCCTTATCAATATTCATTTTACAGCTGCATTAAGTGGACACGCATTCCTATCCTTCCCTCCTCCACAGATCAGATGAATGTATGAACAAGACGCTCAAATGGTTTTCTCTTCTGAAAGACTAAGTGGAGTTCTGCAGGGGGATTTGCTGCAGTTCTACTCTGCAATGCGACTCCATCAAAAGCATGCTAGGGCTCTGTCATCTCTGAATTTCCACACCAAATTGTGCTCACTTTACAGGTTAGATCTAGCTGGCAGCCGTTCATGTTCAGGCTGAGATCTGAGATGATTATAAATAACTCTCAGTAGCCAAGGGCCCTCAGTCATTTTAGGCACGGTTCACACATGCAATAAGACAGTGCCCCTCCCAAAGAATTTATAATCTAGCAGAAACAAAAAGTGGAGTTGGGAGCAGAATAAAGCAAAATGGTCTGGGCAGGGTAGTAGCTACACCTGTGGCTAGTTTCTTCTCCCCCCCAAAACCCCAAGGAACATGCAAAAAGGTGAGGGGAAATCAATCTGGACAGGTATTTAATATACGTGTGTTATATTAAAGCATGCTGAGGTCTTCCCTTCTTTAAGCATCACCAGGGATAAAGATTCTGCAACTCTGGTTATCTGACTGGAACTTTAATGATTCTGTTGAAGGTGCATGAGAAGGGCTAGATTCCAGCCCACTCTCCCATAACACTGTTGGGTTAAGGGGAAAGTATAAGGCAGCACAAATTTATTATAGTCACTAAAAGTGAGCAGCTCAATCAATTACATAAAAACTAGAGCTGGTCAGAAAATTCCCAATGTTTTTTCACCCCAAAAAAACAAAAACCATTTTGTAGGAAAGGGTCAATTGAGATGAATTGTTCGACTTAAGGCTTGAGTTGAAAAATTCAATTGTGAAAAAATTCTGGTTCAAAATGACTCTTGAAATTTAAGCTAATTATAGCAAAAAAAATTAAAATGGTCCAAGTTTAAACAACTTTTTGACCCAAGCTGAATTTGGGGGATTTTCAATTGGCAAAAGTTTGAATTTTCATCCTAATTTGGGTCAAGAAAATGGATATAAGTCACAGGATTGGAAAACTAGTAAAAACAAACCCCTCCCCCCCCCAATTTCATTCATACATTGCAGAGAACCATATTTCAAGTGCTCAGATACCATGTTGAGTATGGTATAAATTGCCACGGTAAAGTACTTTGACACTCCAAAGGGGAAGCTCCTCCAATTGCCCTATTAGGTGTTGTCTTTAAAAAGAGTTATTTCTAAATACCAAATTCTTGATTGTGCTGTGATAGGTGGCTCTTGGATATGTTCTGATTCTGCTATATTTGATTAACAGAGCAAGCTCATGGTGAATGCCATCTTCTACCTTGCTGGGTCTCATGGGTGTTCTGTGCTCACTCCTAGCCAACACCAAGACTGGTGTTAGATAGGACAAAAGTTCTCTTCCATCTGTAGTTCTTGCTCCTACAGTGGGGAGGGCAAAGTTGTTGTTCTGTGTTGTGTGCTGTCTAGTTCTCAAGATGATGGAGCTTTCACAACAGCCCTTGGGAGATTAGGCCATGGCCTAAATTTCCTTAACAGAGATCATACTCAGGATAATTTATGCTTGGGTCAGTTGTGGATGGCTTACCAATGATCTTAAAAGAAAAAATTTAAATATTAGCTTTGACCCTGCACGGAAACCAATTATAAGCAATTTGTTTTGAGTATGTGACACCAATAACAGACCTGGATTCAAGTCTGATGCATAATATTTTATGACGTGTTGGTGGTGAAGCCTAAGCCCTAACTTTGGATCCAGATGTCAACACCCATCATTTGGGGGTGTTTCAGACCATTATAGTGAAGGTCCAGCTGTCAAACAGGGCTTGGATGAGGAGCTACAATGTCATTTAGAGTGAAACTCAACATTTAAATGAGTTGTGACAAGCCAACAGAAGGAGTTTTTTAGGACAGCATCTGCTCTTTTCTACAGACTCTGAATAATTCATCCACAACATGGCACTTCTGAGTGACTAGCCCCTCTTTAAGGCTGTCAGACGAACACTCATATTACCCCATATATTTTAACCTTTACATCATCTCTTCTCCCCTCACCCTGACTCCCACTAAAAGCTATTGAAGCTGGTGTGCTCAGATCTGAGTCCAAGAAAGATTAACTCTTAAAATCCTGTCTTGGAACCAGATGTGGGAATGGCAATGACTCCACAAGCCATTTTAGCATGATGCAGGAGAGGCAGAGTTCATGCAGGAGGTCACAATTCAGAGAGGGAAGGGTGAGGGCAGCAACATACAAAACTCCAGGAAAGCTGAGAGCCCTGGAAGCCATTCATTTAAACGTCTATTGGCAGGGAGAGGCATGCAGAACGTGCCTGTCACGTTCTTAAAACGGAGAAGGGCTGCTATATAGATTTAAAGGCACTTTTACTTTCCGTTCTTAGCATGCCGAAGACATTTAAAAGGTGCCAAGTCAAAGGTTTGACACCAAGACAGGAGGTTTAATTCATTCTGGGATACCAGCACTGGCGGCAAGAAGGAACTGAAGGTGGGGAGGAGCTAGTGGTGCCCCTTATACTGTGCCATGCGGGTGCCACTCCCTAGGGCGCCAGAGCCAGTCCCCTACAGATGCTACTAAGGGAAAAGCTTCCAGCACCAGTGCATGTGGCAAGCACACACACACCGAATATGGAATGGATATGAGCAAGCACTCGAAGAAGAACAGTGTAGTTCTGGCACTTCTGAGGGAGCATGCCAGCATCAGCCTGTACCCAGGGAATGAATTTGGCATTTCAGAACTATCTAACTTGGAATGCATTTTGGAAACAATCTGAACATGAACAGCAGCCATGGCTCAGACATTGGAGCACTTGGTTTGTTAGACAGCTGCAGCCTGAAGATTGAGGACTACTCTATAGCAGTCTCTGTTGGTTTACATCACTTTTGTCCCCTTCCCTCCAAAGGTTAGCAGGGGCCAAGTGAGCTGTGGATGCTCTTTGTGGTAGAGGGAGAATACTTCCCTCTCAATAGCAGTGAGCAACAGTCCTTTCCTTCAAGGACTAACTATGAACTGGAGTTGTAGGTGTGCAAAAAAGGGAAAAACTCCCCTGGGCTTTGACAAGGGCAAGGAGGGAAAAGACAAAAGATCCCAACTGCCCATGAATAAAGAAAGGAATCGATCTGGAAGTTAAAGTGTTTATTGATGTGTTTAAACTTTGTACATTCCCCACAGACCACATTAAGGAGTTTGCAGGTTAAGTTAAATCTGTGCATAGTGGGAAGAGACATGGAAGGGGGGGGAAGAAAACAAAGTCACAGGAAAATAGAAAAAATACACCACAGGTTACCAGAACCTCCAGATTTAAAAAAAGCCATGACCATGAACATCAACTATACAAGCATTACAAAGACATGATGGTGAATGGAACAACACCCCATTGCTCTCCTCAGGGTCTATGCATCCAGTTTTTTGTAAAATAGGCAGTATCCATTTCCTCTCTCCCCCCCCCCTCCCCCCCACCTTGAAGTAAAATCCCATGTTATTCGGCTCCCCAAATGCTTGATTATTGCAAAGCTTGGGCATTCTCTGAGCATGCACACAACTCCAGAACACCCCAACCTCATCAGAAAGAGATGCAGAGCTCCAAAACCTCTATTTGGAGACTACTTACCATGTGGTAGGGGGGAGGGTGGACTGGAGAAAGTTACAAAGTAGTAGCAACAGGGCACTGCTAATGCCAGATGGGCACTGAAGGAGGCTGGTTAGAGGATCAGAAGGAGGGATTTAAATTCAATATCAAAGACTTCCAACTGTACAGCAAGACTGAATTCAGAAGATATGGGGAATGTGCAGACTCCAGAACAACCATGTTCTAACATTCCACTAGAATGGCTATAAACAAAGATGCTAGAAGCCTTTTAACTCCTTGCCTCCAGGGAGTCTAGATTCCTAGAAACCACACCGCTATGCCGCAAAAGTGCACAGATCACTGGCAGGCAGCAGGGGATTTTTATAAAGCTGTTCGTTAACAATCTTTTTGAATTGCACCTTTAGTTATGTTCTCACAACTCCTAACCCTATTTAATCTCTTTGCAACTTCTGGCAAAATTCACTTTAAAAAAAGAAAAGAAAAAGGAATACTGCTTTATATATAAAAGCCAAAATGACCAGAGAGCCACAAGTGTTTCCTTTATACAATGTGGCTGGTACAAATGACCTTCAATATACAAGTGGTCTATCAGAAATAAAAATCAACATTTCCCATTTATATATATAGCGCTTGTATCAGACGACAATACAACAGAACTGGGATTTTCAGATTAATTTTAAAAAAAAGAAAAACTACATCTCAGTCAAATATCTGCAATAGATCCATTTTTCCCATTTAAGAAGATTTATATATCATATATTGTTATATTATCATTTCTTCACCCATTTAAAAGAATGGAAATTGCAACTCTACAGTAGTAATTATAGTCTTAATGATCCAGGAGTTCTGAATGTAAGATGAAGTCCTCTTGAAGCAATTGTTGGTCAGTAGTCGATCCAAAACGCTGGACCATTTTGGCCCTCCCTGCCCCGCCCCTTTGCTGGTCAGGGCTGCTGCATTTTCATATCCTTTAAATCTGCATCTGCTCCAGGTATTTGTAAGTTGGGTTCTCATAGCCATGGTTCTGCATCTTGTTCAGATGCCGCTCCTCTGGGGTAAGCATTGGGTCAACCTTAAAGAGACCAGACAGTTACCAAAGTCAATGGAGTCCCCACAGCAATTTGCAGGTCTAACTTCTTTGCAACTATGGTTGTTGGGAAGGTGCTAGAACTATAGGTGGCAAGATGTAACAAATACCATCAGCCACTGGAAGCAGCTTGTTTATTATTCCCTGACAAGTGGTGCGGTAGCTGAAAAATTCAGTTTTCATTGTTTCAGAAGAAGCTGTCTAGCTACCAAGGCCTTCTCTTGCCTGTCTTCTGCCCCAGAGGGAGCAGTGGATAGAGAAGGATGTTTCTTTAGGTCACTTAAACAGCATGTTACAAATATGACCCTCACACCCATGTGAAACAGATCAGAATTTTGCATGCTGGGGAAAGAGGTAAAGCAGCCCATCTGCAGCCATGCTAAGTCACCATTACGGCTAGGATAAAAATCAAGTTGCTGCTGCCTCCCAGCTCCATGCACTGTAATAGTTGCTACATTATGTGGAGGGTGAATTACTATAGATCAGACCTGTTTATTCCCTTGCTCAAGATTTAGACTTGAAAGCTCATTTAATGCCAAATCCCATCTTCAGACAGACAAGAACACCTAATTGAATTCTTTGTGATTAGTGAATACAACTGTTAAGTGGCAGATCCCAGCATGACACACTAATGAAAAAATACCTGCATGCTAAGACATAAGCCACAACCCTGTAGGTGCTGAGATGCTTAAATCGGAGGATATTGCACAAAGGGGTGTCAGCATCATAAGCTAACTCAATGCTAACAGTTACCCTGCTCAGTTAGCATAGCAGAAGCTGTGTCTCACCTCCACAATCCCATGGCTGATGGTCCCATACTGCCTCTTCCTTAGCATCACCAAGCTGATGACTATAACTGTGGCTATGGCAACTGCAATCACCAAGAGACCGATGAGGGCACTGCTGCTCAAACTGAAGTCCTCACGAAGGGAACTCTCATTATCCTGCAGAGAAAGAGGAGGGGGTGGGAAAGGAGATACTTAAATGCAACCCTAGGAGGTAGCCACCAATAAGGTCTTAAAACCATCTGTGATATGGAGACATGAGTGATTATGCTTGGCAGCCTCAATATTTAACATCTCCCTGCCTGGTAAAAAGGGAATCTAACTCGAACGGTTTCCCACAAGATGCTGACCCATGCTGCTTATGGGTCCCACAAGGCATTTTTAAACAAGTCAGTGTCATCCTCTTTATTGGTAGCTACTTAGAACTGTAGTTCTAGGGAAGAAATCAGAGCAACGCCACTCCCTGCAAGGTGTCAGCAGGGTTCCACCATTCCCAAAACTTTAGCGACGTCTCAGAGTAAGTGGACACACAAACACCAGACGTTGAAATTGATTTTAGGATTCACTAACGGCTATTCCCTTTTTTGGGTGGCCACATACATACCGGCTCATCCACCAGTCCACCGACTCGCTCTGCATTGAAAATCATTTCCTTCACATCAAGGGTTTCATCAATTACCTGAAAACAGTCACGAAGGCATTTTATACAAGGAGCCAGGAACAACAGGCACAGGATCGCATGGTTGGAGAAGAGACCTTTACTGCACAATGCAGCAGAGAGCTTCTGCTGGGTCAACAGCCACGCAACTCTGCTAGATCCCCACCATCTTCTCACCCTCTCATAAGAAGGGGATAGCCATCAGCCATTTATAGTCACTGTGCCAGCGCCACAACATGCAGGAATAGTTAACTGAGGCCAAGCTGAGAATATCTCAAGGACCTTTGTTCAACTGCAGACATTTGCTTTGGGCACATCAGCTGTGTTACATAAATCTATCCTCCTGGCTTTAAAATGAATGTAGAAGTCAAACCCCAGTGTTAAATTCTAGTTGCAGCCACCTGGGTAAAATCAGCTCATTCATTCCACTGAAGATAGAACCAATCCTAACGGTAAACAGTGTATCCACTGTGTCCCTGTAACTGTCTTTCAGTTTTAATGTACAGCAAAGCCTGTTAAACCACTGAAAAAGGTCGCCAAAACCATCAGCTGCTTGGTAGATGTGGTCTTATTGTAGAGGTGGAGCAGAACAGCACTCAGTACATTTGATGTGGTCTTAAGACAGGCGGCTGCCTAACAAAGGTGGGTCTTCAGCAGGTTTCATTGTCTATCAAAGAGCTCTGGTTTCTATCTAGGGAAGCCATTTCTAAACCAGACACTTCAAGTCATTCTACAACTGGGGATCTGGATCTCCCCCTTCCCTTGTCCTCCCACACTTGCAACACTAAACAGTATTAGGAAACTCTGTTAGTCAGAAAACCGCAACTCCCCTGCACCATATGGATAATGAATACACTGACATTCCGTGAGCAGGAAAAAGGCATGGCAATAAGCCACTAATGTTAATTAGTCTCCAATCCAGGTTGTGCTTTAGAAAATACAGGCAGAGGGCTTACCACATTCTCATCCACTTTGTTCTTGCTGTTAATCACTTTCTCTTCAGCCCCGATCAGTCCACCCAGATCAGCCATGCCAGAACCTACACCAAAAATGTTAAGTATTACGTTAGATGTAGGGCCACTCACCAGCCCTTAGTGGCAACTAGGAAAGATTGCCTACTCGCCGCAGTGCTGTCGCTGCTAGTGAGATTCAGAGCACAGGCTGCCAATTACTAGCCCTTCTTCATGCTATGCTTCAGGAGGGGGAGCTCATGCTAAGCTACAGTGAAACAGTTTGGGGGTTTCCTGGTTAATGAAGACAAATGTGGTGGGTGTGACTGGAGTGGGGAGGATGCACAAAAAGGTGTTGGAGTGTAAAACCACAACTATTCTGCTATAAAAAACTGTTATGGCAACAAATAAAGGGAGCGGAGGAGAACATCGCTGATCACCATGACTCCAGGAAGGCAGAACACACCCTCCTCTCCACGAACAGTGCACAGGGGGCACTTTACACAACAGCATGGTCAGCACCATCTCTGTCAAGATCAAGCACATCAGCAAGTGCCTCAGGAACAGGAGTCGCAAGGTCACCCAGCACAGCTCTGTAATGAGCTGTTGTCCCATCACTGGCACAGGCCCAAAAGCGATCAATCCCAGAGAAAGGGAGGAGAAAATGATAAGCTAGTCCTTGTATCAGAATATCACTCATCCATGACTAGGCTGAAATCTAGTGTGGGCTGCAAAGGAGGGGAACATCAATTAACAACAGGCTGCTCTGCATAAACAGTTTGATCTGGAGCTTTTATAAATAGATCAGATCAACAACAGAAAAGGCTGATGCAACACAACTTAGGTCTACAGCTAACAACCTGAGAGATGGCGAGCATCAAATATCAGGGCATGCAAAACAAGTGTCCTTCACAACACCTATGACAAAGCAAAGGGGACACTGGGGCTGCAATCCAAACTCAGCTGAGCCTCCAGCTTCAGAAAGGGGCATGTGGGGAAATTATTACATACAGCACTTAATACTTCTAATTGACTGAACACACCTCTCTGCAGTTGCTGAGCTTGCAGCCTGGCTAATGCATTATATTAGCTGCTGCTGGAGTTGTTGCAAGTTCTCTGATGAGGGAGAGGAAAGGAGAGTTGGCTCCAGGGCAAGTGTTCACCGTGACAGCTTTTATTGCCTGAAAATGCCAAGGAAACTAATGCCTCACTCCAGCTCCTCCAGCAAGGAGCGGCTGGGGTTTTATTGCATCCCCTTTCCCCATATGCTTCTTTGGAGACATTCAGATTCTAGGCACAGCCACAGTCGCCTGTCACTTCCCAGGGCTGCATACGTGGGTCACGTTGCTGTGAAAGTCAATGGTTTAGAGTTTCTGGAGAGACTAACCACAAGTGTTTCCAGAGAACCATCTTGTCAATCCTGGCCTGTGTCTGCTCTGCCCAATTCTAAGGAGCCAACATAGCAGTCCCTAAGCTGGGAATTCAGCTGCTGTGACAAGTACTGTCATTTGGTATAGTGCTGTGCACTGTTTAATAGCCCCAGCTTCTTGGAGCTCAGAGATGCAGCTGATTAGATTATATACATCCCTGGAAAACAGCAGCTTTTTATGGAATATACTGAAAGAGGGAGAATGTAGGGCCTGATCCTCTGCCACTGAAGTCAGTGGGAGCTTTGCTATTTACTTAAACAGGAAAAGATTGGCCTGTTCTTCGCTTCTTGAAATCAATGTGAAAGTACAATGTCCACATTCAGTCAGCTGCCAATTATTCCAGACCACGAATGGAGCTCACTTCAGTTGCAGTTAAACAAATATTCAAAAATGAATAGAGTTGCAGGCCATCCAGCCTTTGGACTACAACAGTAACTTGTGTGTTTATTAAACAGTTATAAAAAAAGTTCTCCCCTTTGGAAATTTTGCAGCAAATTTAGAATCAAAAGCAGGTTGAAGCAAATGGGATCACTTCCAGCATGCTACATGAACACAACTAAATAGCAACAGTCTTCATACACAAACTTTACTACAAGACTTGCCTTCTCCTAGAGAAAACACACTCAGACTAGTAGACAAGCCAGGTCTGATTCTATAGTATTTAACAAAGTAAAGCAATTTGTTTAGTGTCAGTTCTCCACCTCCCTTACAGCCCAGTCAATCCCCCTTCAGCCAGAGTCCTTTGCTACGTGAATTAAGCAAGAGCTAGCAATGTAGGTACACCTATAAGCAGAAATAGATGAACAGTGAGAACTAGCACAGTACAAAGAAATTCTAGATGTTAAAAAGGGAAGATGCAAAGGATACTATAAAGCAGAGTGGATGAATGAATCATTTGCCTGCATGGTACTAGGTCCCACTAGATACATGCCCTGTTGGGTATTGTTTGAGTGCCAGAGTGATTCCTCACCCTCTCTCCAGAGTTGCTCACTCCTGTCTTAGTGCTGTCACCAGGTAGGAGGAATAGACACTACAGTACATGAAATAGTCTGTATTTGGATTTACCTTCCGTGCTGTCAAATTTCTTTGAACCAGTGCTAAACATTTCTCAAAATAAGATGGTGTAAACTGCTACACAATTCTCAAGGGGACTGCTAAACCTAAATTGCTTTTGGGGGCAAAGTAACTAATTATGCATTCCTAGAATCCCTGTGATAGGCTGGCAAAAGGTCACTGATGCAGTCAAACTAACCTGTTTCTTTAGAAAACAGGGCATGGCTAAGTCAGCCCTGGCCATCTACACAGAGAGAAGGAAGGTGAAAAGAAGGCGAGATTGTGAAACTAAAAATGAAGCTACCAAACACTGTAAAGGTAGGGGAGTGATGGGAGACACTGAGGGAGCAGCTTAGAACCAACCTTTTTTCATTGGATGGTACAAATCCGGCTGAGGATCTAGCAGGAGGGAAAACAAAAACAAAAATAGCAGAAAAAGGAGATTAAGAGAGAAAGGAAAAGGCTTGTGCGTGATTTCTGACGGACCCTGGATAAAGCTTTTATTTTACAGCTTTGTTATAGCTTAGTCTGTTCAAGCATTTTAAAAAATATTAAAAAGCCACACAAATGCCAGCTGTCAACACCCTTTGATTAAAAAGAATCCCCCATAGCCCTGCAGCAGTTTTTGGCAACACAGTTCAATGTTACACTGAATTCCAGAATCAAGCAAAAAAAGCAAAAATTAGCACACCCTGCAAAGGGAAATTAACAGAACTCTGGAAATGGCCAACAGCATCGAAATGAAGGACAAACTAAGATGGATATTAGGGATTGCAGATTACTAGCTACACTGGCTCTGTTCCAAACCAGCAGAGCATCTTCTGATGAGATAGACAGCTTAGGTCCCTGCTTAGGTTTTACATCATACAGGCAGCTTTGACAGTAGTGCTCTCATGGGTAATTCTGCATTTCTGGGGCAATTGCTTCAGTCCTGAAAGTTCACAGGGGGATAGAGCACACTATATTGCATGGGCTTTGATGTCAGTTTAAGCTGAATATGTTCAGGTTCCCGAAAACAAATGCACACTTTTGGCTCTACGTACCTTCATTTCCAGGCAAGGCTGGGAAGGTCTTCACCTGGAATGGACGGAAGGGTTTGCCCTCCTGGAGGGGTATCTCTTCGCTTTCCTCAGAGCTGACTCGGACATCTACCTGGGACTCGGAGATGGAGGATGTGAACTGGTCCATGTCAGCACGCTGCTCCTGAAGCAGTTCATCTGTAAGGGTGAACAAGCAGCCAGGGAGAGGAGTAAGGGGAGGAAGAACCTGCTTCCTATACTGCATGCAGTTGCTAGAACTCCTCATTGCTTCCGAGAACAATTTTTGCTCCTCTCAGAATTCAGTGGTGCTAGCTGGTAGTCTTTTATAGGGACAGTGACACACAGAGACCCTAGTTTGCAGAGGCTGCAGCATGAATGTCTGCAATGGGAAACGAAGTCGAACCAACCTGAATACTTCCTAGCCCCTCTCAAAGAATGTTTGAATCATCTTCTGTATGGCCAGGGTTTTAGAAAGGCAACAGCTTCCTCCTTGCCCTATAGAAAACTCCTGCTATTTTGGTAATGTGCTGTGTAGCAGCAGCGTGCAGCTGGTCCTTAAGGAAGCTACAACACACCAGAACTAGGATTATAGCTCAACCAGCTAATGGTTTGTTCTTTAGACCATGCCAATTTGTGTCCCTTTGTTTCAACACCTTGCATTGCTTAAGATTAGAATTCTCCCACAAGGTCTACCTAGATTTTCATATTGGTACCCATCAGTGTAGTAGCTGAGTGCTTATGGAAGAGTCGTAGACTTTGAATAAAAGGGATCGAGTACAGATAGACTGAGTCCGCTGGGGGAAAAGGAGGGGTGCATGATCCTTTAAATGTAGTTGGTGTGGGGCAGTGAGGGAAGCTGGTCTTCCTGTGGGTTGTCAGACTTTTAAGACTTGTGTCAACTCTGAAGGAGGATCCCCATCCTGAGCTATCAATAAAGACACTGGCTAGAGGCGGTGGTACAATCTGAACCAAGGAGTGCATGACGGGGGTGAATGAGACAGTCTGACACTCCGATATAGGGCAGGGATCTGCTTGTACTCACTGATCAACTTTTTACCCAAGGGCAGGGAAGAAAGGAGACTTGAGAGTTATTGCAAAATTTTTGTAGACTTTTATAGCTTCACAGTTTAAAGCCAAAAGGGACCTTTACAACAGCTGGTCTCCTATATAGCATAGGTCAGAGAATTTTTACCATTCAATGCCTGCATCAGCCAGATTACTTGTGGTTGAACTAGAGCAGAGACTCCTAGAACTGGAAGGGACCTCGAGAGGTCATCTAGTCCAGTCCCCTGCACTCATGGCAGGACTAAGTATTATCTAGACCATCCCTGACAGGTGTTTGTCTAACCTGCTCTTAAAAATCCCCAATGATTCCACTACCTCCCTAGGCAATTTATTCCAGTGCTTAACCACTCTGACAGTTAGGAAGTTTTTCCTAATGTCCAACTTCAACCGCCCTTGCTGCAATTTAAGCCCATTGCTTCTTGTCCTATCCTCAGAGGTTAAGAACAATTGCTCTCCCTCCCCCTTGTAACAACCTTTTATGTACTTGAACTGTTATGTCCCCTCTTGGTCTTCTTCTCCAGACTAAACAAACCCAATTTTTTCCATCTTCCCTCATAGGTCATGTTTTCTAGACCTTTAAATCATTTTTGTTGCTCTTCTCTGGACTTTCTCCAATTTGTCCACATCTTTCCTGAATGTGGCGCCCAGAACAGGACACAATACTCCAGTTGAGGCCTAATCAGCGCGTAGTAGAGCAGAAGAATTACTTCTCGTGTCTTGCTTACAATACGCCTGCTAATACATCCCAGAATGAGGTTTGCTTTTTTCGCAACAGCGTTACACTGACTCATATTTAGCTTGTGATCCACTATGACCCCCAGATCCCTTTCCACAGTACTCCTTCCTAGGCAGTCATTTCCCAGTTTGTATGTGTGCAACTGATTGTTCCTTCCTAAGTGCAGTACTTTGCATTTGTCCTTATTGAATTTCATCCTGTTTACTTCAGACCATTTCTCTAGTTTGTCCAGATCATTTTGAATTTTAATTCTAACCTCCAAAGCACTTGCAACCCCGCCCAGCTTGGTATAGTCCACAAACTTTATAAGGGTACTCTCTATGCCATTATCTAAATCATTGATGCAGATATTGAACAGAACTGGACCCAGAACCAGGAGCGCGGCCAGCTTTTTCGGCGCCCTAGGCGGCGGAAGGTCCCGCCCCCGACAGCGGGAAGGTCCCGCCCCCAAAATTACGCTGACGACCGGGCCACCGGCACCCCCCAAATAGTAGCGCACTAGGCGACTGCCCAGAACCGATCCCTGCGGGACCCCACACATTATGCCCTTCCAGCATTTGTGAACCACTCTCTGGGAATGATTTTCCAACCAGTTATGCACCCACCTTATAGTAGCTCCATCTAGGTTGTATTTTGCTAGTTTATGAGAAGGTCATGCGAGACAGTATCAAAAGCCTTACTAAAGTCAAGATATACCACATCTACCGCTTCCCCCCATCCACAAGGCTTTTTACCCTGTCAAAGAAAGCTATCAGGTTGGTTTGACACGATTTGTTCCTGACAAATCCATGCTGACTGTTACTTATCACCTTATTATCTTCTAGGTGTTTGCAAATTGATTGCTTAATTATTTGCTCCATTATCTTTCCGGGTACAGAAGTTAAACTGACTGGTCTGTAATCCCCTGGGTTGTCTTTATTTTGCACTAAGAAATGTGGGCTTGGTATTTTTTTGTTTTTGGGCTGTCCTAATGTATCAACACCAGCATAGAGAGATACTAACCGATCTCATCCTGGATTTCTTCAGCCACATACGGTACCTTGTAGAGCAGAGATAGGCTTTGATTCATCCTCTCCTCAATCACGTGGAGGTGTGTCATCACCTGATAACACATAAGGGCCAATTTAAGAGCCATTGAAGGTAATACATCTGTAGTATCATCATCTTACAGAAACAGGACCACAGGATTTGCCCTAAGAGATCAGACGGAGTCCACTGGTCCATCAAGTCAGATATCCCAACTGTGGCACTGGCTTATACCATGCTCCACAGGAAGGCCGCCTCCACATAAAGCAACAAGCAAGCCATATGCACATTGCTGTAGGAAGTGGGATTCCTCCCTGGCCCCTGCTGCAATCAGTTTTTCCCCAGAAGCATAATTGATGCTTCTGATAGACATTAACTATGGTCAATATTAAATATTGTTCCATGTAACTGCAGACAATAAGTTAATTGAAAACCCTGCCTCTCTTTGGCAGTGGAGACCTCTAAGCGTGCTAAGGTGTACAGGGCAGAGCCTCTGTTCCAACAGACTGCACCTGAGTGCAGACCCAAAGGATGGCGAGAAGGTTTGCAAGCCAAACAAAAAGCATGGTTTTGGCAATACAATGCTGAGTCTACACACAGCTTCTGGGTAGAACAGGGTCTTGGTCATGCTGCTGCTTTACAAGTCACAAAACTGCCAGAGTTTAGATTTTGTTCTAGTGGAATTCTGGGCTCCCCTTATCACCCACATAGTAGATTGATTAGTAAGTGTAAGTTCAGAGATAGCACATGTTGCTCAGTAAGCCTGATTGTCAAACAAGGACATCTAAATTAGGACACGGGGCATTTTATGCACTTCTCAACCCAATACACATGCCTATATGCAGCAGTTCACTGCCATCATTTGAAAATTGGGTCACATTGTACATAGCCTCAATTCACCCATTAGCTCATGTTAAATTTAACAGTAACTCCAAACTTCACCCACAGAGGGTGCTACATGATCAGGGATCATGTGGACTAGAGAAACCATTAATGGATGGCCAAATGTTGAAGAAAATTAATGAGTTGAATGGACCTGCTTTTATAGTCAGAAGTGAATCTGACCTTTAAAAGCTAGGATGAAAGCAATCTAATTTTACATTGTGGCCACCTGTCAATCAAGCAAATCGACTGAGAAGCTTAAAGTGCATTGAAAAGTAAAGCGAATTGAAATTGAACTGTACCACCCACATTCCTCACATGTCAATTTGTTGACACTGAAGCCTTCAGAATGAATTAAGGGCTGTTTAGGTCTTAGCTTAAGCTTACAGTTCACATACCCCACTGTGGGGCTTTGGCAGCACAAGAACAAAGGAGTCAGGGGGTGTGTATTTGATATACTGGGCTGTCTCCCACAAGACTACTGGATATTCTTCATTAGGAGACAGCTCCCAGTCACTGAGTATTTACTTTAGAACCCTGTCTAATGTGTGCAAACCAGGGGTGGGCAAACTTTTTGGCCTGAGGGCCACATCGGGGTTGCAAAACTGTATAGCTGTGCCTCCCCAAACAGCCTGGCCCCCGCCCCCTAACCCATCCAACCCCTCCGCTCCTTGTCCCCTGACCGCCCCCTCCTGGGACCCCACCCCCTCTGCTCCCTGTCCCCTGACTGCCCCGACCCCTATCCACCCCAGAATCCCACGCCTATCCAACTGCCCCTGTGACCCATCCCCTAACCGCCACCCCCCCATCCAACCGCTCCTTGTCCCCTGACTGCCCCCCAGAACCCTCTGCCCCTTATCAACTCCCCCCCCCGCCATCCCCTTACCATGCCGCTCAGAGCGGCAGGAGCTCTCAGCCACGCTGCCCAGAGTGCTGGTGGCGCATCGCGCTGAAGCTGCGGGGGAGAGGGGGGACAGCGGGGATGGGGCCGGGGACTAGCCTCCCTGGCTGGGAGCTCAGGGGCCAAGCAGGACGGGCCTGCAGGACGGAGTTTGCCCACCTCTGGTGTAAACCAACAGACAGGGAACAGTTTGAGGCAGAAACATCTAAAGACAAAAAGTTCAGAGTCCATCACCAGCACCTCAAATCAACCTGAAGTTCATGAAACCAGATACCCGAAGAACTCCTGCAAGTGGAAACAGGATACTTTGATTAAACTTCTGAATACTAAGAGTGGGGGAGATCTAGGGATAAGCCCCAGTCCTAGGCTCACTCCCAACGCCCACACTGCTCTCTGAAATTCTGCCTTGCATTATTACAAGTGAAGCCTCAGGTTACTATTCGAGACACTAATGAAAGATACTGGTTTCTTTATTCTGTGCCTTTGACAGCATACTGCGTAGTCAGTATCACCGTCTCCCCAACGCAGCCTGTTCCCTTCCGTTTGTGTGGGTGTTTCACACAGCATCACGGGAAAAGAAGCCTTTTTTAGAAAGAGGAACAGCAGCATGGTCCAGTGGCTAGGGCACAGGACTGGGGCTCACGAGGCCTGGGTTCCATTTTCAGTTCCATCACGAACCTCTGGCATGTCAGTTTCTATCTCTGTGCCGGTTTCCCCTCCCCCACTTGTCTCGTCTAAGCACGTGTAAGCTTTTTGGAGCAAGGACAGTCTTTTGCTATATGCATGTACAGGATCTAGCACAAAAGGGTTCTGATCTTGGTTGGGCCTTCAATGTCACTCTAACGAACTTTTGAATGCAAAACCACAGAAGTTAGCTAAGGGCTGAAGGGCAGATATTGTACAAACTACTTAACAGTTGAACTGGCCAGATGATGTGGATAATGCATGGCTAAACTGTAGACTATTGCAGGGTACTATCTGAACAGGAAGTATTTAACATTCGGGTAGGTGCTAAGGAAAGCTGTAAGGAGAGCATCTTTAGCACCAACCAGCATGCATTCAAAATGGGAAATGAGAGTTCCTCTTCAGTGCACAAAGATGTCAAGCTACTAAGGTATTCATGCTAATTGGCTAACTAGCTGGAGATGGGATAGATTCTGTGAAAGGCTTTTCTAGAGAGAGTCTCCAAGAACCACTCCTGGAGTAACAATGTTCCCTTGACAGAAACATTCTTTTGTACCTGAGATTTCATCTGTGCAGCCTTTTCTGGGTCAACTGCCAGGACATGCTGATAATGGCGGATAGTGTGCAGACGGTCCTTGTTCTCGGCACGGACGTAACGCTTCAGGGCTTGGAGGATGCGGTGGGGCTGCAGAATTTAAGAAGAGTTAAAATTCTATTTGGTGGCACAAAGAACAGGATCCCATCCAACAATTACACTGAAATATATATCTAAAATTATCTACTCCGTTTTAGTACTGGACAGAACATCTATTCTAATCGCTCAGCTAATCTCCTTTTACGGTAAGTGTATTGGACACAAACAGCTATGCCTGAAGTACGAATGCAGAGAGAACGAAGTGCAGTTTTTTAGACAGTAAGCAGAGCACTTCATGAGTTTAGATGCTCTGCTGATAGGTCTTTGGTACCAGTTACCATGATTTCGCACAGCTTCCTAAGAGTCTGCTTTCACAGCATGCTAACCCATGCCCCCAAAAGGCTCGTTCAAGTCTTCCCCACCTCAGCCCATGTGGTCACTGTTCACGTCACTCTCAAATGCGCCAACACAACTCACTCGTGGTGGGTCAGCTTGCAGGGCAGCCAAGTAGTTCTCCAAGGCAATCCGACGGCGGTCATTCAACATAGCTTCCACTCGAGCCAGGTGAGTCTCCACAAGCTGCTGCTTCTCGCTGGCTGCCTCTTTCTCTAGAGATTTAACCATTGCCTGGAAGTGCTGGAAAGGAGAGAAACAGAGCTTGTGTAAGTTTGCTACAGCACTGTAGCAACAGAGAGGAATGAACCTAGCAAGAACGCCTACTCTTGCTAATCTAATTCCTTAGTGTACACTGAGATGGTCCCATCCCACACTCTCTGCCCAAGGCATCTAACAGTAAGGAGAGAAGGACACAGAAGACTGATTTTGACTTCAAATGTGCTGTTTTAAAATAATAGTCCCAATATGCCTTTCAAATGTACTTCACAACCATTTAAACTCTTTGTGGAGAAGGCAGGGGGTCTTGCAGCTAGAGCATCCGGTTTGGAATCAGATGATCTGGATCATATTTCAGCTCTAGTACAGACTTGACGATTTAAGAATCCACCTATCCCTCATTTGTATAAAATGGGGATAATACCATCTCCTTCCCTCGTAGGGCTATTAAATTTAATTTTATGAAAGGCACCATATCTAGCATCTGTCCACCTATAGGTACTCAAAGTATTAGAGAGCAAGCTTCCTGGCAGTAGTAAACCATTGTCAACGCTATGCATATTACCACCACGATGGACCAGAGTAGAAACACGGTGTTAAGTTTCGGTATGCGCCATTAGAAACCAAGAAATAAACTATTTCCTGAACTAGGAATAAAATTGGTAGAGAGAAGATACAGGCTTCAGAGAGGATTTACAAAACCATGTGAACAGACCACACTAGAGAAAGAGGCCTTAGCCTACTGAAAGAGAAAACGAAACAGCTGTCCTTAGCCTAGTGCGAGTTTACGACAGCCAACTGTCCGAAGATTCTATACCCATCACAAACCCTAGGTCTCCACTGAGATTTCATTCTCACAAAGCAGGAGTTCAGCAGTTTGCAAGGAAGCCATTTATTTTCAGCCTCATGGGTTTTCACTAGATCTGCACAAATAGGAAACCGGTGTCCACAGAGAATGTCAGAGCCAGACTGAATAGGGCTGTGGGTTCATTTGCAAGCACAGCTGAGCAAAACCAACGCAGAAGGTTTAGAGATCCCTTTTGGCAGGGCTGCTGACATGCGCGATGGTCCTGCTACTTTTCTGCTAGTAGAGGGGGGGAAACTGGTAGTACATAGCACCATTTCCAGTTTTCAGACCAAAAGATGCAATTGAGTCAAGTCTCCCTCTACTAGATGTTCATCCGACTAAGGGAAGGACTGTGATAGGGCAAGTAGGATTCTCACTCACTGTGCTTTTGGCTTTGAACACTGACAAGCTATCTAGCTACTCAGGCAAGGATAGATGCCAGGCACTGAACCTCTGGGAACAGAATCAGCTCCCCCTTTTAGATGTCTCAACTCTTACCTGAATGAGAGTTTGCCTCTCTGCCTTAGGAAGATTCTTGGATTCATATTCTGCTTCCTCCCATTCCTTTTTCACCTAAGCAAGCAAAGGGGAGCACAGTTCAGCAAGGCACAGAAACTTATTTCATGTATGTATTTCTGGACTAGCTTGTTTTTACATGCACACATGGTGAGATTAATACCTAGCAATGCTGTACTAGAATCAGAGGCCTAACAAGACTGCTGTATCAGAACACCCATAATCACTGACAGATGTTTCTAACCAACCCAGGGTCTAATCTTAGCATTTAACCCCAAAAGGGCAGCCAGTTTGTTACTCCTGCTGACTTCTGTCCCAACACCTAGGAGGTGAACTTAAAAAAAAAAAGAAAACCCAACTACAAAGCTGCGTGGTCATGTTGCAAAAGCAACACAGAAGGTAATCGTAAAGGAAAGTCTGGCTAGACACTGATCTGTATAGTAGAACACAGGCAGCAATCGTGCAGCTCAGATGAACGAGATGACGCGAGACACTCACCCGGTCCATGCGGTTGTGGTGTCGCACTTCCAGCTGCTCCTTTGCTTTCTGGAAGCGGGCATGCTCGTTGTCATCAGCTGGGGTTTCAAAGTACACATCCACATCATCAGTGGGTACAGGAGTAGGGGGAACTGGAAAGAGAAAGCGAGCGGCTCAGACAATTTCTACAGTCCTGGGTTAGCCTATTGTGATAATGGTTGCAAGGGGTGGGGAGGGAGAGGCACCTTCACACCTGCAGAGTTCACCCTCTGTCAAACAGTGTGTTGAACCACTACCTACCAGGACTTCATTTTGGTATCATTAAATTGCCAATTTGCTGCACAACATCAGTAAGTTACAACATTCCAAACACACACAGTAATGCACTGGGGCCACCAGCATCTGTCCAGTCTTCACGTTAATTCTGAGGCAAGTGTTACCCAGCAACGGAGCTACGCTAGGACTGCAGAACACAGAACTTTCTCTTCCTTGCCATGCCAGTTTGTCTCTGCCTGAAGATGACATTTTCTGCATTAGCTGCTCACTGACAAACGGGCTCAACAGCATCAGCAAACTCCGTGATCACAACAGGGAATCCCCCACAGAAATATTAAAGGAGCAACCCATTCCCATGGAGCAAGGGCTTTTACACCTCAATCCTACTTGCCCTATCAGATGCACCAAGCAGGACTAACAGGCAATGGAACGAGACAAGACAGCAACAGGAGGAGGTTCAGCAAGACGACTTCAACTTGTCCAATCAACTGGAAAGCAAGGAAGTCTCCCATCTTCTTGAAGCATTCAAATTTGGCAAGAGGAGCAATTACATGGAGGATCCTGATATGAAGTCATACACCACAAAGCCCTTCCCAAATGGACCATGCCAAGCATGGCAACTACTGCATATTCAGTCACACACAACCTTGGATATTAGAGCTTGTGGGGTGAAATGAGGGTATGGAGAGGGTGAATGACAGGAACACTGGGTTAGCCCTTATTTACTTTGAAGTGGGACAGAACAAACTGGCCTGCCTTAAAATACAGGCAGGCAGGACCTCTGCTTAACATCTAATACAGGGGTCGGCAACCTTTCAGAAGTGGTGTGCCGAGTCTTCATTTATTCACTCTAATTTAAGGTTTTGCGTGCCCGTAATACATTTAAACGTTTTTAGAAGGTCTCTTTCTATAAGTCTATAATATATAACTAAACTATTGTTGTATGTAAAGTAAATAAAGTTTTTAAAATGTTTAAGAAGCTTCATTTAAAAGTAAATTAAAATGCAGAGCTCCCCAGACCGGTGGCCAGGACCCAGGCAGTGTGAGTGCCACTGAAAATCAGCTCGCGTGCTGCCTTCGGCACACGTGCCATAGGTTGCCTACCCCTGATCTAATACAAGAGACTGCAAACCTCAAACAGCACAGGCCTCATTTCATCCTGCACTTTAGCATCAGCATTGGATAGGAGATTTTGTCCCAGTGTGCACCTGAATTCCACAACCTCCCAGTCCAATGGGGACAATTATTAGGTGAAACGTTGGCAAGACTGTAAAACAGGCATTATTTGTGTGTGTAAGTGCCATGGCCCGTGTTGTATCCTGGGCCTGCTCACAGCATCGCTGAAATGGACACCTCAATTTCCATCCCCAAATCCCTCTGGGACAGGACAAACTTTTGTACAAAAAGCTCCTGACAGCCGCAGCTTTTATTTCACCACTTCAGTCAGATCAGCCCAATCTAATGCACTTGCATGAAGCTCATTTTGTAAACAGGATTATGGCTGTATAGACAGACTGCCAAGCCCCAGATAACACAAAAAGCCTTTCAAAGGGCTTTCACAGCAGCTGAAGTGGAAGTGCTGGAGTTCAACAATAAGATTAATAAGGAGGTTAAAATGTTTTTGGTAGTTTTATCGTCTGCCATAAAAGCCAGCAGAAACTGATGCCAACAACCTCAAGCTATCAAATACAAGGATTAAATCGCTTTTCATATTTCTAATGGAGCAGAAGGTGGGAACCAAAATTCTGCATTACTTTAGTGAGGATTTTCCAAAGTGCACCAGTAAGAAAAACTTCCTACCAGAAGAATTTTGACTAACAGTCTACATTGCCAGAGTGAGTGGTTGAACAGATGCATGATACTCTGACTGGGGAAGGCAAGAAGTCTCTACCAGCTGGGTGAATGAACAAATGGAGTAGTTTTATAACAAGAAGAGAGATTAAAGAGGTTTCCCAGTCCCTGCTACAGATCTAGAAGAGGATAATTGAGCCCTGTGTTCATTAAGTTTGCAGGCCAAGTGTGGGCTTAGGTTGGAGAGACAGACTGTACATGTCGAGAAGCCAGTTTTCCCTAGCTGTAGGAAGGAACTTTAACCTAAAAAAAATCTAGAGAAGCACAGAGACAAGAGGAGACTGCTGCAAAAGGACAGACAGAACTGCTGCAAACACCAGAACCAACAGGACGGGCTACACATGTAACCTCACTTGACCTAGGCAAGGAGGAGGAAACACCAAATGCCAGACAGGACAGTGGCTTGCTGCAAAAGGGCCAGTGGCAGGCAGGACTTACTCATCTTTTTACACACAGCCATACAATATTCCTCTGACTCAAAATTGTTCCTGTTGCCTCCGCAGCCTCCATATATAAAGCGAATGCATTTTCTCTTGTATAGGTCGAAGTACCAACGAGGCATCACAGCCCGGCAGGGACCTGTCATCGCCTCCTGGGAGCAGACAGCTGTGTGGAGACGGGTTAGAACATCAGCTAGTGAGGAGTACAGGCTTTGCTAAGCGATTTAAAAGTCACTGCTGGCTCTAGGTGAGAAATTCTGCTGCGGCACTGCTCCTTGCCTCACTCTGCAACATGCTTTTTGGGGGGCACTTTTGAAAGTGCCTCAGTGCTCTGCTGAGGCTACCAGAGCAGTGCTGCTACTGCTGCTGCTGCTGCTTTAAAGCACGAGCAATGCACCGTCTGGGACACTGGAGCAATTGGCCCAACATGGAGCCTTCATCTGCAAGAGCTATTCTCTTTAAACCAAATAGGTGGAGCAGAGCATTGAATTGGGCTACAGGTAAATTTCAGAGGTCGTGGGGCCATCCCCCATGTGCCCCAATGACAGAGCTTCCACTGTTTAAAATGCTTAAGATATGATGGAAGGAAAGCCTTTCAGTGCTGCATGAGATATTCGACAGGGAAGACATATTCCATTGCAGTTTATTTGGATGGAAGCTTGAATTCAGAGCTGCACAGGTATAAAAGCAAGTGGAAAATGCAGGCTATACACATGGAACATGTCATTGGAGGATAGCAGCAGCTGGATTTTAGAGTTTTAAAAAGCCTGGGGACTAAGCAGGAGAATTCAAGACAACTATTACAGCTACAGCATTTTACACAAAATGGACATCTCTGCAGTAAGCAGCACAAGTGGCTCTGTTTAGATGCTGGATTGCAGATCTGCTGTATAGGTTAGTAACAATTTAGCCATTCTGAAGAGGACTGGACTACGGCTACAGCAGGCATCCTCATTTCTTTGAAGCACTGTAGAGGGAAATAAATTGGGCATCCCTGGAACAGACACCTTTCAGAAGCTAGCCAGCTACACAGGTCACCCTGTTCCAAGTCTATTTTAACATCGGCAGATCTCCGATAACCCCACATATACAATCGAAGTACTGTTTCAGTGAAATTATCTGCAGCACACTGGCACGTTACCAGCAAGAGTTTTACCCGCAAGACACGAACTGCTAGCAGTGACTCAATCATCTGTAGTTAATTGAATTTCACTCTTGCCCCCTCCCTCTGCAGATAGACACTCAAAATATAAAAGACAATTTACAGCATGGAATCACAACACAGTTGGCAGATGCTCCGCTGCAATAGCGCCTGCTCCTGACAAGAGCTACAGCAAATATTTAGATAAAAGAGGTGCGGTCGGTTGGACTGGGTTCAGTTTCTCTAAGGAAGAGAAGGATTTTATGCAGAGCTGGGTTGTTTAAAATAGAGCAGGAAAGGAAGCAACTACTGGAAACATCTTGTTCAAGGTAAAGGGGCCAGATTCTGAGCTGGTGTAAGTCAGTGTAGCTCCATTATACTCAAAGTTTACATCAGATGAGACCCTGGCCCAACAGTTTTAGTTTTCTGGAATCCATGTTAGAGAAAAGACAAATCAAAGCTGGCCACTCAAACCTAGGGAGATATTCCAGTCAGCTGAGTGCCCCAAGATGGTCTATAGTCTCTCCTAAAATTAAGCTATGCAAGTACTGTTTCCTGACTCAACACTGCACCTGGGTGGAAATACTTGTTCTATGTGCCAGCCACTGGGCTTTCTGCCAACAAGACTACCATTAACTGGCAACATATGGGCCATGCTCTAGAGAGTTAGTGTCACCTTCAACATTTGAAACATAAGCATCAGCTTTTCTTTGATGACCGATTTGGCAATTAAGGCCTCCGCAGTGGAATCTGTTGGATGGATTGAAAGCACTATCACCGATGCAGAGGTAACAAGATCAACCGGACAGCCAGCCTGAGGGAGCCAGGAGTCATGTACACTGTGGAGTATGACTTACCTTTCATATCACTGATTATTTCCTTTTCAGAAAGAGACCTGTCATTGCGGGACTCGGTAGGGGTCTCTTCATTGTAATCATCTACTTTATAGTTATCATAATAGTAATCCCGATCTTCCACCACTTCCTCCTCTTCCTCATCCTCTTCCTCCTCATCCTCCTCCACAGCTGTTCTTGTGAAGTCTTCCACATCTGGCTCTGTTGGGAATTCACTAGAGGGATACAATTAAAAGGGAAAGTTTATGCTAATCACTTTGCAGCCAACCTTTGATGTACAAGAATAATGATTCTCTTTTCATCTATCTTAGAAGCACGAGAGATGGGAGTATAAATGTACCGACTGTTGTTCACCCAATCAGCAGCAGCTACAGGAGTTCTCTCATTACAAATACACCTAGTAGAGCCATAGCTTCTTTCAGCCTCTAGCTCAAAGGGGTTTTTAAAAAACCTCGTTCCCCAATTAGCCTTCCTTACCTAAACTAAAGGCTACAGCATTTGGAGCCGAGCATCTGGTAGAGCAGCCAGCCATTTTTGAGTGGCTATGGATGGAGGTGCTCCACTCATTTCAGAGATGTGCTGTGAATTCATTTTTCCTCCTGTGAACTGCAAGACCTCTCCACTGCCATAATATTTCCCTTCCTCTGAATCCAGGAGCAGAACAAGTTTTCTTTGCCATCCCCACCCATGAGGGAATCACCGCTGGTAACAACGAGCCAGTGGCCCCATCGTTACTTGTATTACCGTAGCACCTAGTGGCCCTAGTCACAGACTGGATTGTGCTAGGCGCTGTACAAACAGAACAAAAGGTTTGCCCCTGCCCCGAGGGACTTACAATCTATATAAGCAAAGACATTAACCCAGACTCTACAAAGTGATCAGAAGCTCTACCTTTTATAAAGGTCGTAGTCGTCATCTTCATCCTCATCTTCGTCCTCTTCCTCTTTGGAAAGAGCTTCATCCACAATTTTTGTCTGAGGGCAGCATACGTACTCTGTGCCATGGAACTGGTCCACCCCACAGGGAAGCAGCATGCCGTAACTGTGCAGGATCATCCCCTCTGTCAAACAAGCCTGAGAGGGAAGCCGGGGTGAAGTTAAAAAGTCGTATCTTAAAGCAGCACATTTATTGCTCCCCCCTCATGCTGGAGGTTTAAATAGCCTTTACCACTCAGGCAGTGCCAGTGGTAATTCCAATGGTGTAAACTGTATTGCAGACAGGACACAGGCATTTTTATTCTTTTTACATTTAATCCGGTACAACGGGGCAGAAAAATGGGCAAGAAATTTCATGGCATAGACAAAGCTTTGGAAATGTCTGAGACTTGCACCATATAATATTCCTTGCTGTTGATAATCCAAAGCACTTATAATAATTGGGCCTAAAAATTTACCAATTGTGAGCTCAGTTGTGGAAACAGTGAGTACAAACGTTTATGAAGTTTTCTAATCACATAAATGCTGATGGGAAAAGGTGCAAAGGAGGACAAAGACCTACATAAAGGCTTCCTGATGCAATTTAAGGACTGGGTTTACCAGGCATGATCTTAACAAGAGAAGCGTGGGACCAGAAATCAATGAATCAAAATTGAGTATGTCGGAAGTTAGGCAGCACTGTTGGACAATACAATGAAAGGATAGGTTACTANGGGGGGGGGGGGGGGGGGGGGGGGGGGGGGGGGGGGGGGGGGGGGGGGGAGAAGGGAAGCTGGCTACCACAACACTGCTGATTGGAGAAAAGGAAGGAGCAAGCTTCACCATCATGGCTGCCACCCCCAGTGTCTCCTGGGACCCCGGGATCCAGCAGGACACCTTTGTACCTTCATCATTCTGAGCCTCACAGATGTCCCAACTAGACCACCACCACCTCCACAATCCCAAATACCATCTGGGAAGTCAGACACTGTTCCACCGTGGCTCACCCTGATATGTCCTTTTCCTTCCCCCCCTATATATATATATATATATTATATAAAAAACGCCTGGTTTAGCTGGCCAATACTGTATATTGCTGCTCTAAGTTTGACCAGAGATGCAACTGAAAGCAGTTCCCTAAGCAGCCTAATGCTGGTACAAGTTTGCCGGGTCTCAGAGTGGCTAATAAGATCAGCCAATGCCTGTTTATTTCTGGCAATAAGGTGTTCAATTATGGGTAAATAACCAGGCTCTAGGATAAATGACAGAGACTCGCTGTTGTGGCTTTTTTGTTTTGCAGAGTCCCGGTCAACTGACTCAGGCTTGCGCTATGGGCTAGAAACAGCAGAGCAGATGTTCCCACTTGGACTGGAGCCCAGGCTCAGACACACCTCTCTCACCGAGTTTCAGAGCCCAGGCTCCCGCCTAAGCAGGGACATCTACACTATTTTTAGCCCCATGGTGCAAGCCCAAGTCAATTGACCTGGGCCCTGAGACTTGCTTCCGTGTTTTTCTGTTTGCTTTTGAAGTGCAGACATACCCTTAGTGGCAAAGAATAGAAATAGTTTCATGTCAGGGAGGCAACACTTCAGAGCTAGAGCTGGGTTTTCCCTCCTTTTTTTGCTGACCATTTCATTACTCATTGTAAAGAGAAAAGTTAAAGGCATAAAAATTTGACTAATTTATTTTAACATGCTGGGTCTGGAAATTGGACAATTCAGTACAAAGCCAAATATGAACAGCACGCAGACGCTTTAGTTGCACGTTTATTTGAAACTGCGTATGTCTATGGTTTTATGGCCTGACCAATGAGTGAAATAATGAAAGCTTTATTGTGTACATTGGAGCTCTTTTGCATTTCTTTTATCCATACTTCAGAAAGCAAAGGGAATGATCCAAGCTTGTAATCTGGATGAAGCTGTCAACTACATGTTGAAGGCAAATGATTCAACTCGCTGGGAACAACCACTTAGAAGTTGGCACGATGGCCCTCAATTAACAGGTGGTCTACTGGTACAGATTTCTTAAAATAGCTTTGCTTTCTGAAAGCTTTGAAAAAAATGGGAATAATCTTTACTGCTCCAAAGCTGATACATTTCAATCTTATCTTCACTAAGACCAAGTGGTTTAATTAGTCTCTCATAGGAGTACATGCTCTGTATTGTAAATCTAGATATTGCCATCCATTCATCACCAGCCGAGTGCACAGAACTTACATAATTCTTGCCAAATCAAATCAGCCAAAGAGAAAGATGGGGCTCTATTCATTCTGGGAAAGTGGGACATGCCTGTAAAGTGGAGACTTGTACAGGAGCTAGTCGGTCTCACACTACTCCAAAATGGGCACTCAATTCCAAGCTCCAACCACCGTATTGTAAAATCTGACCTTCCATTTAAGGAAATGGAGTGCTACACCTATGAAAATGTCTCCCCACCACTCTGGTCCTCATCCCTGGGAGGAAGGATAGTTCAGTAGTTAGGGTGCTAGACTGGGAGACCAGAGTTCAATTCCCAGCTCTGCCACAGACCAGGATTGTGAACTTGGGCAAGTGACTCGACATGTAGGAGCCTACATCTCACTGAAAGCCAAGGAGACCGAGGTTCTTAAGTTCTGAAAGTTTTAACAGCGTACCTACGTTCCAGATCCATAAAGTGAGGATAATGGCACTTTCCTATCTCACAGGAGCTGCTGTGAGGATAACATTGTGATTGTTCAGATGTAACAATAAAGGAGACCAAGTACATCTGTATCTGGATCTAGTGACAGCCATGTTAATCCTGTTACCTCTTTGGCCACAGTGTGCCAGTGCTGATGACTTTCACACACATCCATCCGTTCCTTGTGGAAGAATCTGCACTTCTCTGGAACCAGCAGGACATCACTTACAAACTCACCCACTGGAAAACAAGAAGTTTCTATCAAATAACAGTTCTTGTCCTGTCAGATACATGTTTGACCTTCAAACTCAAGAGATGACTAGCATGAAAATCTTCAACAATGCACTTCATTCTTGACCCCATTAAGAATCTGTATGTTGCTATAGTACAAATCTTAATGACCCAGTTTAGACTAACAGGCACCTTTGGAGACCTGCTCTAATACAGAGCCTCTAGTTCTATTCTTGGAGCTCAGAACAAAAAGTAGGAGAAGCTGAACAATGAAATATGCTAGCCAAAACCTGCAGGTTAAGCTGAATGCAAGTTTATAAAGCATGTCAATGAACAGTTGCTCATGGAATCTGCAGAGAAGAGTGAACAAGTTTCTCACAAAGAAAGGATTGCCTAAATGATGTTCTTTAAACAACGTTAATGATCAACCAATTCCTAAACTGGCTAGTGTCACATGGAAGAAGTTATTCCTGGTTGCCAAAAGCTTCAGTAGTCCGGCTATTTGCTGCCATGAGCATTTTCCATGACTATAGGGTTCCCTAGCCATTTTCTGCTTATGCCAGCTAACTCACTCCGTTGTGTCAGCTTTGTTGAGGCAGTTTCAGAGTTTAGACTAAAATCCATGTTCTGGGTACCAAGCATTTGAACCTAGATTCAGGGCAACTCAGCCACAGCTATAACTGTTTCCCAATTTGGATACTCCAGCCAAAATGCTAAGAGTAGGAAAATAAAAGCCCTGAAGCCCACACAATCGGGTAAAGCTCAGGGCAAACTGATTATGTTGTGCTCTGACGTACACCTAACCACCAACTCTGTATTTTTGTATTTGGCAAAACCTTAGCTACAGACTTCCAACTTGGAACAGTTTGCTCTGTGGTATTTTTTGTAACTTCTGCATTAGCAGGGATTAAAGCAAGTTAAATCTAAACAACCATTACAATTTGAGTTAATAACCATCATATGCCAGACTAGATCCAGTATAACCACCACTTTCTAGATCATTAGGCAGAAAGTTCACCTTGGCAGACCTTATGACTGGGAAGGTTTAACATTCTAGGCTCAAGTTGAGATATTCTAGTCAGTCTAATGGATTTAGATGCATCTTCCAGTAATTTTACTCAAAGACATGCCCAAATCTCCTAGTCTGCTTAGAAAAAACCCTTAAAACCCATGTGAAATAAAATGAACACCCACACACGAGACTTGTAGTCTAACAAAAATGGCTGCATTAGCTCACGTCTGACATTTACATGATGGTCCAAAACTTAAAACAGTATATGCTTTGACTAGTTTAAAAACTGAACTCAAGTACACCAATTCCAAGGGGAAGAGTCTTTCAACTTGATCTAGAGAGTTGAAATATTTGGCCAAGTAACCTTGAATGTGTCCTTTGCAAAAGGAATCTTGATAGTTGGGTGTGCACAAATTTGCAGCAATCCCATACCAATCATCGGCATCGACTTTCTAATGAGGGCCAGGGGTACTTCCTCCTGGCTCTGCCCCAGGCCTCACCCCTACTCCACCCCTTCCAAGGCCCCACCCCTGCCCTGCCTCTTCCCACCCCTGCTCCTCCCATCTCCCTAATGCCTCCCGCACACCGCGAAACAGCTGATCACAGAGGGTGGGAGGCAGAGGTGCTGATAGGGGGGCTGCCGGTGGGTGCTAAGCACCCACCGTTTTTTTTCTGTAGGTGCTCCAGGGGAGCACCCACAGAGTCAGCGCCTATGCTACTCATAATACCAAAGACTTCAGAACCCTAAGAGAAACACTTCTTCTGCACATGGATGTGTGCAAGTCAAAACACTCAGTCTATGAAGTAAGTTATCTGAAAACAGGTGTAAAGTAATAAAGGCCACATCCATTCTTCAGTTTCTCAAACAACTAGAGAGAGGTGTTGGTCTCCATCTCCTGCCATCCCTTATAAGTTTAAAGTTCTCCTCTACTGAAGGTTGGACACAATTTAAGAACAGAACACATCCACAGTCTGTGTTATGGAATATTTGCCCCAGTGCTTATAAAGCTCTCCCTTTTCAGGGTACATCTCCACTAGAATAAGAGTCCTGCAGCATGGCCATGGATAGCCCGGGTCAGCTGGTTTAGGCTCGCGGGGCTCAGACTGCAGGGTTAAAAACTGCTGGGCAGACATTCGGGCCTGAGCTGGAGCTCAGGCTCTGGGACACTCTCCCCTCATGGGGTTCCAGAGCCCAGGCTCCAGCCTGAGCTCAAATGTCTACATAGCAATTCTACAGCTCCACAGCCCTAGCACAGCAAGCTCAAGTCAGCTGACATGGGCCAGCTGCTTAACTGCTGTGTAGACGTACCCTCAGAGATCAGAGCCACCCAGATCAGGCATTTCCCTGCTAACAGCTTCACCAGAACGGTCAGCAGTTTGCCTTTTCACACTTCCCCAAACTCAGTCCTGCACCCATCATCCTATTGTTAAGTTTACTTTACAGTTTAGTGACGGTGCTAAGAAGGTCTCATCCCAATCTCTTTAAGAAACTAAAAAACCTCATCTACAGTGCGCAAAAGGTTAAACTTCACCTGGTAGTGAGATCCTATCTGAAGATAGCCAGGGGATTAGTGCAGCATGGAAGAGAGAAGCAACAAATGGAACACAGAAGTACTTTGTACATGAGAACAATAGGTACTTTGATTGGAGTCAAATCAGACCTTCCTTCCCAGGGCACAGGTCATTTGTTTACAAGTGATTTTAGAAATCTATCCTAACAATGAAGGTGTGTTTTATCTGAAGAAACACCCCATCACTTGAAACTGGGAAAACAAAAAACAAAAATTGCCCTATAGGCTGGGCCTTCATTTTCATAAGAACGGCCATACTAGGTCAGACCAAAGGTCCTTCTAGCCCAGTATTCTGCCTTCTGACACGGACCAGTGCCAGATGCTTCAGAGGGAATTAACAGAACAGGGCAATTTTGAGTGACCCATCCCCTGCCGTCCAGTCCCAGTTTCTGGCAGTTGGAGATTTAGGGACACCCAGAGCATGGGATTACATCTTTGACCTTCTTGGCAATAGCCATTGACTGACCTGTCCCCCAAAGCTTGACAGTCTTTACATGCTCTGCTTTAAACTAAGATGTTTACTTGCATGTCAGCACTGCTCCGAAACTGTCCTAATTGTCTACAGACTCCAGAGTGGGCAAGATGCTGGCTAGAGTATGTTTATGAGAGAGGGTTTAAGCAGATTTAAAACAGATCAAATGTTGGGCACAGTCCTATAGTACAGGCAACTTAAAAACCTTGGCTCTTAGTTGAAGGTCAGTCTTGAGGAAGGTTTGCCTTGTGTCTAATGGAGTAGGCCAGCCATCAGGAGACCTGGCTTTCATTCTCATCTCTGTGAGAGGCACTCAGAATAATGGTGGACAGGTCATTTATCCTCTATACCTCAGTTTCCCCATGTGTAAAGTAAGGATAACACATTTAGTATCGAAACACCCCTGGGAGGATGGTATTAGTGTTTGTGAAGCGCTTTGAGATCGTCTTATGAAAGATGTTACACAGAAAGGCAATCTACTTTACCTAGCTAGACTCTAGCTGCATTCAGTCCTCAAATGGATGCAAAAATCCTTTGAAGCACTTTAGGAGGAGAAACTGATTCTCAGAGCACTTCCTATGAAGCCCTCCTGCAACTGTAACAGTGTTCGATGAGATAGGATAGAATTTGTTGCAAGTAGCTGAGCAAATCTGCTTCAGTAAAGAACAGACAAGAAATTGGACCAAGCTCAATCTGCTGGTAACTCTTGGGGTGGGCAGAATGTGCTTATGGGAGTAGGGACAAGTCACAGGTCAAAAGCCTTGGATGCAAAAAAGCTAGACATCTTGCCTGATCGATAGATTCAGTAATAAGTACGGTTTAATCAATCATGTCATGTCTAGTGGTCAATTGCAGTTAAAACAGAAGACATTTTGGGATTCCAGTCACAAGAAAGAGGAACCATTTGAAACAGCTAGATATAAATAGCCTAAAAAAATAGAGATGTCTTGCCAAGACCAAAGCAGGGAATATGAACACACCTGAGCGTTTGAGTCTCCAAGGAAACAAAATATTAAAGCTTCACAGAAATAGGATCAGAGTATTAAAGCCCAAACTTTTTCGTCTGGCGGGTGCCAGACAATGAGCCACGGAAGACCGTGGCGGCAGTCGAGCATCCGCTGAAATGCCGCCGACAAGCGGCAACGTCAATAGGCGTCGCCGCCGAAATGCCGCCAACAAGCAGCGTCATCCAGAGGCAGCGATGCATCTGGATGACGCTGCTTCTCGGCGGTATTTCAGCAGATGCTAGTCTGACGGCCAGTACGTGGGCGCACTGCACTGTGTTGGGGACTCCTGGTCTAATACAATAGCTTTTGGGTTTTATGCCCGTGGCATTGGGGGGGGGGAGAGGGGGGGAGGGAGGGGGGATTCCTTTTCCATGCCACTCACTATTACAACACAGTTATCAAGCTGTTGATCTGGTGAAAAGTGTATAGAATTTCATCTTATAAAAAAATATTTTTGAGAGAAACCTAGACACAAAAGTGGGGATCTGATGTGAAAACCCTTTAGGTCAGTTTCTTCTCTGAGCAAACCAGGTAGTGACCTCTGATCCCTAAGGGAAAAGATGTTTGAACGAGTTATTTCCCTCATTAGAGGCCTGCTCCACATTAAGTACTTACCCAGACACTTGTAGGGCACAACAATGTGGGTGTGGCCCTTGCACTGCTTCTTGCCTTTCTTACACCAGTTGTCAATGCTGACTGGTTGGTTGGCTTCTACCACATTTGTAATCTGAAGCTCTGGATAGATCTGTTCAAAAAACCCATATGCTAAAAACACAGACCAAGATACATGCACGCTAAAACACTGGCAAAAACACAAAGCGACATAATAAAAGTACTCTCTTAATAAGGAATACTGAAGGAGAGGTGGGGGGGAAAGAGACGTGAAACCAACTGGTTCTCTAAACTAAAGCAAGCTCATTCACCTTAATTGGGTTAAGGAAACCTAAGGTGTAGAATGTATTAATACGATTGCTATGTCTTGTTGAAGTTCTCCACAAGTCTAGACACTGGCTTATATTTAGTTAGTGCTACGTAAACGAGATGCAGTACTAGTTATATCAGCCTTGTAAAATAGTTATGAAAGTTTGCCAGCCCAGCCGCAGTCTGTTCTACCACCTACATCATGCTACCCAAAATAATAAAAAAAAATGAGTTATTTGCTTGTCAGTATTCCTCATCTCAGATGAGGGGACAAATAGATTTTGCAAGGCTGAGTATCTAGAGCATATTGGAGAGGGAACGGGAGTTTGTAAAAAGAAATAAAAAGCTTTCAAACACTGTCAACAACACTTTCATAAAGACATTTTCCTAATATTTAGCAGCTTTGTGTCAGCCTGAATGTAATGCCAATGATAACAAGACTGAACTTCAAATATTTAGAGTTGATATGAAACGCGGTCTTAGAATCCTGACAGCGGTTACACTATTTTGCACATATTCTGATTTAAGTGTACATGTTGGTTTTGGTCTTAAAGCTTAAGGTAAGAATGCTCAAAGGAGCCCAATGGAATTAGGCACCCAAGGCCCATTGAATTTTAATGAGACTTAGCAGCTACCTAGCTCGCTTCAGCTCTTTGAAAATCCCAGCCTAAGTCGATACCCAGATAGTCTTTGAGAAAAGGATCTCAACAGAACTTTTTTGGTCTTCAACTGTACACTGAAGTTCAAATTATGGAAACAGTATGCCATGTAGTGGTAAAATAAGTCTTCGGTTTGAGCTTTCACCCAGCAAACATACTAGGTGGGGAACTCAAGTGATGGTTTACCAGAAGATTCATAATTATCTGGAAAGCACTTAAAGCTCAGCTCCAGAGCAGAATCTCCTCACCTCCTCACAGTATTGTAGGATTTCTTCCTTTCTTCCAAAGCAGCTCTTGGTCCCAGAAGTATCAGGCTCCCATTTACCAGTCTGGATATTCACATGCATATTTAGCTTCCCACAGAACATGGCAATCTGAGGCTCAGCCACTGCAAATCCTGTTCCAGCATTGGCTGCAAGCGCCTGTGAAGAGAGAGATGAAGATAC
Source organism: Platysternon megacephalum (assembly GCA_003942145.1). Lineage (NCBI taxonomy): Eukaryota > Metazoa > Chordata > Testudines > Platysternidae > Platysternon > Platysternon megacephalum. The sequence continues at coordinate 4,666,655 of QXTE01000097.1, forward strand.
ATTTATTCATGTGAAGCAGACACTTTCATGTGCTTCAGAGAACTAGAATTGTTTTAGTCACCTTTAAAAGGGGTACAAACTTTTCTTCTCTAAAGCCTTGCCACCCTTCCTCTATCATTTCACAGCATTAGATAGTTTACTAAAGACCAGTACAAGTCATTTGCAGACTCCAGAACACACTTTGGGGTACAGAATTCTGGAGAGATTCAAGAGCTCACCTCCAAACACCAACACAGAGGAAAAGTGACATTAACGGTTAACACAGAAAAGTCCTCGGCTAGAAGTACCCAACAAGGGCCCTTGAAACCCACCCAACAGCAACACCATTCCTGTGTATCCCAACAGAAACACCACCCACTAGCTCAGGCCTGCTCAGAGTTTTAAACAGGCTGTTGCTGAGAAATGGAATGGGCATGGGGAGGAGGAGGAGGAGGAGGGGGGGGAGAAGACTCAGAATCAGTGTTTTTTTGAAGTTGAAAAAAGAGTCAGCCCCCATAAATACATGGTACAAGAGCCAAGGAGCTGCTAACTTGAACTCTACAAAGCCTGCCATCCCCTCCCTCCTTTAGTGCATTCCTATGGATATTTGTATTGGCACAACTTTAATGCAAAATTCCATTGTCCACTCCATCCACCACCAACTGAGATTGGAGTCACACGATACGAAACTTGCAGCACATGTCCGTACAGACCCATCTTCTGGGCACACAGCAAATCTATCAATGAAATGAAAGCTCAGGCTGCTGCTTCTGAAATCTTGCTAGCTGCCCAAGAGGAGGGGATTAGGCGGACTCATCATGCAACTGAGTTTTTAACTGATCAGGCCGGAGTGAGTTATACTGGAAATTCAACAGCCTGCTTATTTTTTAATAGTCCTTGTAAAGCGATGAGGCTAAGGCAGGTGGACCAAAATCCACTCACAATTCTAAAGCAATTCAAGCATTGAACATGGAGATTTGTTATAAGTGTTTCAGACAAGGGGACTAGCAGCAATTAGAGAAGGAGCATTATTGCCTCAGGGCTCCTTTTCCCTAGCAGACACTGTGGCTTTAGGCCACTAACCTTCCCTGCATGTTTAACCTTACACACACACAGTACTGCTCACACTCCATTGCCTACAGGTCCCTATTAACCTATGTCAACAAGAGTAAATTTAAAGCAGGCAATTGAACGATCAAGTGAAGACTTCAACTGGATCAAGCTGCAGGCAGCCACCAGTTGCTATATATTAAATTAGAGAAACTAGCCTGCATAATGACTAGTCACACACACTCCCCTTCTGAATCACTTCCAGAGAAGATATTGCAACACACCTTGAGGCAAGAATTGTATAGCAATGAGCATACTGTTGGCATTTAGGAGAGAAGGTCAACTCAATATTTACACATTTTTCCTGATATCGCCACAAGAATCTACAATTACCTCTTGAGAGTTAAGCTGTCCTCAAGTAGACAGATAAGGGACTGGTTGCTATTTACTCAAACCACTTAACCCATTGGGGTAGATCTTCACTGCACAGTTAACCCAGGCTTTTTTTCTGGGTTTTAGCCCAACAAGCCACCCTCCTTACATCCATGCAAATAAACCTGACTTGGTTTGGAGGTAGCCCACACTAGCTTATACAGCTGGGATATAGGTTAAAAGTGGGGCTCTGATTTAACTGTCTGGAACCTAACCACTTACCAGCGAGGATGCAAGCCAGAAAAAGAAAACACTCGAGTGACGATAGTTCTTCTATGTTCTTCCTATAATTCCCCCCCAGAGGACAGTCAAATTATTCCACAACTGATAGGGAAGAAGCATCTCCGGGCATGACTACACTGTAAACTATTGCCAACACAAGGTACATTACTATAAAAAACCACCACAGTTCGTATATTGCTCGTGCACATGCATACTTCGCTCCTTGCATCAGCGCTGTGTGTATTCACCAGGAGTGAATCTTTTGATGCACAGTGCAGTGCACCCTGGGTACCATGCAACTCTCCACCATCCAAAGCAGAGTCGTTTGGGAAGTTCTGGCAATGCATGGTAGGGAAGAAACGAATCATGCAGGAGTGATTGAGAGTGAGGGGTCAAATTCCCATCATGCAATTTTCTCCAGCCCATAATGCCATCTCTATCCCATAATTTTCACACCTATTTTCAAAATCCCACAAACCCGCTTAGAACCGGTCACTATCCACCATCTCTGACAGAAGCAGGGAGCCTGCACAGCTCTGCACCATTATCATGAGCATTGCGTGTCTGGGCCTCTGGTACTCTCAGATGCACAAGAAAAGCTGCAGGGAACATAGTTTCCTGGAGGTCAGATTGCTGTGGGACATAGCAAGAAACAATTCAAGATTCTTGGTGGCATTCAAGGAGCAGCTGTACACAGTGGAGCACCGCGTCTGGGCAGGAGAAACAGGCACCGAGTGGTGGAAGTTGCATTGTAATGCAGGATTGGGATGATGCGCAGTGGCTGCCAAACTGTCGGGTGTGCAAGCTGCATCCCTTGATCCGTGTGCTGAGCTCATCCCAGCGCTCCAGCACACGGACATCAGACTAAGAGCTGCACTGACAGCGGAGAAACGATCGCATGGTGGAAACTTGCAACACTATTGCTACCAGCCAGACGGAAGTCATTTTGGAGTTGAAAAATCCACTGTGGGGGCTACTGTCATGCAAGTGTGCAGGGTCATTAATCAGTGCCTGCTATTCAGGATTGCGACTCAGCAATATGCAAGGTGAAAGGAATGGATTTGCAGCCATGGGTTCCCAAACTGCAGTGGGGAGATGGTTGGCATCCACATCCTTATTTTGATACCACACCACCTTGCCAGAGTACATCAACAGAAAGGGCTATTTTAGTATGGTTATGCAAGCGATGGGGGGCATCACTGGGGATGCTTCAACATCAATGTTGGCTGGTCAGGGAAGGTGCGTGACGCTCACATCTTTAAGAGTATAGGACTGTTCATAAAGCTACAAACACGAATATTCTTTCCTGACTGCAGATTACCACTGGCGACGTTGAAATGCCAAGAGTGATCCTGGGGGACCCAGCCTACCTCTTGCTCATAAGCAGTACTCTACACCATTCACCTCAACAGCAGCAAGGAAAGATTTAGCTACCAGTTCAGCAGGTACATAATGAGTTGAATGTGCTTTTGGTAGATTGAAGGGGCACTGCTGTTGTTTACTCACAAGATTGGATCTCAGTGAAAAAATCCTAATGGCTATAGCTGCCTGCTGTGTCCTGCATAGTATCTGTGATCCACAGGGGAAAGAAATGTCAATGGGATAGGAGGTGGTGGTGGAGCAGCTGTCTGCTGAGTTTTAACAGTCAGATATAAGGGCTATCAGAATTGCTCAGTGTGGAGCTCTACAGCTCAGAGGCTTTGAAAGAGCACTTTAACCGCAAGCCACAGTAATGCCTTGTGGTATACTGTACTCCTGCAATTTGGGGGCCTGATACAAACTATGTGGTGCTTGGTGAACATCTATGAATGTAACATTAACAAGGCACCTATTAATTTTGTTGTACCTGCCATACAATTATGTTCATTACACTGTTTGTCACTGATCCTATGAGTTTATCAAAGTGTATAATCAATTAAGTGGGTGTTTTCAATATGACTAGCCATGCTGCAGCATATCTAGAGATACGATCAACGGTTGGCCTCCCTGGCCTTCTGATCTGCCACAGTTCCTTTACTTTCATAGGGCACTGCAGCTTATCCCTGTCATACCCCCTCTACTGCATCCCCCTTGCCATCTGCTCATAGATGCCCGTGTTTCTACAGCTGGGCTTGCACAGCCTCTTCTCCTCACAGGCCCAGGAGATCTAATATCTGTCTACTCCAAGCCAGAGTGTGTCTGGATCGTAGCTAGGATGATTGGTTGGGCAGTTGTGCACAACAATGGAGAGCTAGTAGGTGTGCTCCCCAAGCTGGACAATCAGAAAAAAGCATTTCAAAACTTGGTGGCGCTTTAAGGAGGAGGGAGCCTTCTGGTCCCCATTACCCTGGGCAGCAGAGTTCATAATTGCAACCAGAGCAGTCAGTGTCAAGCGTTTTGGGACAGCTGCTAGAGGACTGTTAGGGTCGACATAGTTAATAGCTTCCACATTCACACTGTGTCAACCTCAATAGATCAATCATGGCTCAACACCTCTTGGGAAGGTAGTGTTATTATGCCAGCGTAATGGAGAGCTTACATCAGTGGATACAAGTTTAAGGGTAGACACATGCACAACTAGGTCAATGCAAGGCAGCGTATTCAACCTAACTTTGTAGTGTAGACCAGGCCTCAGCACAAAAACCCATGGGATATACCCCCAAACACCCAAGGGCGAATGCAGAAACACAGAAGACACAGTAATTGAGACAGGCCTTTGCAGTGGGGCTGCTCGCACCTGAGCTAAACTAAGCTGGGTGCCAATCACGCAGATTAATTTAGCACCATAGCACAGACACGGGTCTGTGGGACCCGCATCTCTGGACTCCATGTTTACAAGTCTGTGCTTCAGCATCTACACTACAGACTCACGTGGAAGCCAAGCTTTGGCTAAGATTTTTTCAGAAGACGAGATGGGAGGGAAGACAGCACCAGGTTCCGCTCAATACAAACCCTGTTAATATCCATATTCCAGGAACAGAACACTGCTAACACAAAAACATTTCTGATCTTGCTATAGCTCAACATGAGCCCTGTCCAACAATCTCTAAAAACTGTTTTAGTCTGTAATTTACATGCTGGCAACTGATAAGCATCCATTCTGTCAACAAATCAAGCTGGCACAAATGATCTGCTCTAAATAGCAATTCATTTGTTCTTATTTGCCATCTCACAAAGAGAGACCACACATCCAAAATTTAACTAAATATGTAGGGGGGAAAAGAGTGCAAATTTATAGCTTAGCCACTGTCTCAAAAGAAAGGAGAAGGTTTAAGTGACTTGGTTGTGTTTCTTTCATGGAAGGCGGAGATGGAGCAAGGCCCCAAGAATGACCCTCCCCTCGCCCATCCTGTCCATTTAGAGTATGTCTACACTGCAATAAAACACTCACAGCTGGCCTGTGTCAGGCAACTCAGGCTCTCCGGGATCAGGCTGTGGGGCTATAAAATTGTAGGGTAGATGTTTGGGCCTCTTATAGTTAACTTATGGGCCTGTGGCCTGTGCTGTGGCAGATGGCAAATAAGATCTGCTCTACATAATTCATTGGTTTGTTCCAGCTTCTTTTGTGGACAGAATAGATGCTTGTCAGTTCCCTGAGACCGGATGTCTACACTGCAATTTTACAACCCCAAAGCCCAAGCCCTGTAAGCTTGAGTCAGCTGACCTGGGTCAGCCATAGGTGTTTTATTGCAGTGTTGATACCCCTAGAGGTGTAAGGGGAGGCAGTAGTTGAGAGAAGCTTCAATTGCTCTTCTACTCTGGTGTCACATTCCAGAGTACTAAGTAACCACCCTAGAAGATGCAACCTCCTCCAGATGGACAGGGGCCTGGCAATACCTGCAAGGCACTCCACAAGGACAGTCACATCGATTTGTTGACAGGGCCAGTAGCGGTGGCAGATTAGCCAATGGGCGGGGCCACAGCCAATTTGGGCCCCCAGAAAAATGGGCGCTCTGCCCCCAGCAGACAAGCACTAGGTGGGGCACTCTCAGGCCCAGCACCCCCACCCTGTTCCCCAGCAGAAGCACCTGGAAGGGCGGGGCATGCCCCAGCACTGAACCCTGGCTGCAGCCTGGGACTGGAGCAGCTCTGGCTCCCTGCAGGACAGAGCTTCTCTGGTCTTGGAAGCTGGGGGGGCGGGAGGGAGAAGAGAGACAGAATGGGGGCGGGACTGTGTGTGGGAATGGGGGCGGGACTCTGTGTGTGGGAGGGAAAGACGGGGCCCCACATAACTTTAGTGTATATGCAATTAGGTACTTAACAGATTTCTCACATCCCAATGAGGAGTAGGTAGGTATGAACTGCAAGCCTAGGAATTATGACTTCGCCAAAGGACACACCTAGGCAGGAAAAGAAGTTGGCCTAGGAAAGTCAGCCTTCTCAGGGAGCAAAGCTCCAGTCTAGCTCGCTTATCAGGTTACTGCTAAAAGATGCAGGACTGCAAGATATTCGCTTTTATACTGCACTCATCACGGCAATGCCTGAGCATCTGTCTTTCCAGGAAAAGAGACAGCACTTCATAACCTTCAGTTGCTTGGACTCAAGATCAACTCCTCTTCCATGGTTATCCCCGAAGGGCCCCCCCTTGTGGGTATCAGAGAGTGGCTGTTTCATCTGACTGTATGGAGCATTTGAACACAATAGCCAAAAAAACCCCAAACCACCACGCACCACTCAAAAAACGGAATATCAGAGTGCTGAGTCGAAGACCAGCATGGCAGTTTCTGCTACTACTATACAAACTCTGGAAAGTCCTGGCCTTCCTTACTATGGTAGCATCCTCCTTCCATCTAAACCACGGCATTTCCACACTTAGATTTAGCCTCTCCTCTGGGCTCCTTTATTGTACAATATACATGGCCAAACAAAACAGAGCCATGAACTGATCCTCCCTCCCATCATACCTGTGAGGTAGATATCTCTGTTTTAGAGAGGTGAAGGCTGGCATTTTCAAGACAAGCATAAAGGGAGTTCGGTACCCAAATCCCATTGAACTGACAAAAAAAAACCCAGCTGTAATGACTTACTACATCCCCAGGAAAACTCTCACCAAGACGAACAAAAGATTGCAAAAGGAGGGAATGGCTTATCCTATGGTAATACACCAATTAGGTTCCCCAGCTGACAAAACCATTGTAAACCAGTGAATGAGGAATTAAATAATGAGGCTATAAAGTGAAGAGTGTCCCTCAGCCATACAAAAAAGAGAAGTTTGATACAGGCTCTAAGCTTCTTTTGGGCTGAAAAGGAAGATGTGGCAGAAGTCCAAGGCAGCTGTATGATGGTTCCTACTATCTCTCTCCTCTCCCATTCCCTGGCACCATTGTTGCTATGCATTTGTACGAACAGACAGGTTTGGATACAAAATTCCCTAAGTATGAATCCCCTATCTGCCCAGGCAAAGGTCAATCTGCTCATGGGGCTAGCCTGTCAGATCCCATCAGTTCCACAGCAGCGTATTGTAGGATAAACCAATTAGCAGGGGAAAATACTATTTAGTCAACTTATGACATGATTGGTTCCTCTCGCACAGAGTTCTGGCAAAGTACAAAAATCTAAAATAAAACCAGCAAATCTACTCCATGCCCCTGATGTATCATGTTTATCACAAGCAACCAATGATGTATAGGACCCTGCTTACAGTTAAGACTCTCCAAGGTTATGTCTGAGACACCATAATATGCAACAAGATGCACTGCCTTCTGGTTTATAAGCTCATTACATGACCCCCCCCCGCTCCCGCTCTAATGCTTTCCATAGTGCCCAAGACTTACTGTGTTGCAGGAACTGAAATTTATGTTTGGCTTTCCACAGGTGCCTAATTAAAGTTTGTCATTTGGTGACCATGCTAGCCAACGGATCCAACAATTCACAAATAGATGAATAGCATGTATTGCCTACAGAAATTTGAGATGGAGTGTGTCTGGTATGCTATGTAGCACCAGAACAGAATGTAGTTTTTGAGTTATGCATGGACTATGTATGTTTGAAGGAACTGGAAGTCATACTGACCAGTATCAGGGCATTGTATTTGAAAGAGGTTTCCTCAGAACAAGTATACCAAATGTGAGTAGACACCTGTATGTGAGGGGATGCCCTGATACCACCTTGATAGGCAGAAAGATGTGGGAGACTAAAATCCGTCCACACGAACTTCTGTATGCATATACACCTTGTTCAAAATACAGACATCTACAAATCAAGACCACGCTGCCTCTGAACACTGATGCTATGCATTTATATTTGCTATCTTTCCAGCTTACCACCTTGGTACTATGGCAAAGATCTCTTTCCTCCTCAGATTGTTTAAATAGCTTGCTTAACAGTGGAGTGCTGTTACCATAGTTACTTGGAATATTCTAAACCTTAATTCACAGCCAAATAAACTAGTGTAGTCACTTGCTAAAGAAGTTGATTGCATCACTTTTAATCACAAGAAAGACTTTCATGGATTGCACAGTTGCTCCAATAAGTTAATGAACTTGTATGGTACATACAAGTTGCCTTCAACAGTCTTCAACCCCAGGCAGAATCTCTGTGGATAAGATTTAGAGATGGGAGCCAATCAGCCACCCTCCACTCCCAGCAAATCGCAGCGGTTTAACTATTTTCACATTTGTATCTTGTCCTACTTGTGATGAGAGAACATAGTATGTACTGAATGTACACATTTGAAAGCACTAACAAAACTGAGTAAAAATAAAATAAAACCATCTCCACACTGATATTTGGCCTCAGTTTTATAACAATCCACTAGAGCCTGCCAGCAGTGAGCTCTCCATTTCATGGATGTTTTGAAGTTAGTCTGAAGGGAGTTCAGCTAGGTTGTAAGGCCAGGTAGCTTACTGGGATCTATTTTACAAAAGAGGGGCATGTTGGAGAGAAGGAGCTGAGGGGAGGAACTTCTTCCCTAGCCATGTGCTTTGGCACTTGTGTAGGAGAATTACCAGTTCCACATTGCAGAGTGGACAGCAAGTTGAAGACACGCATTTCTCAGCGGTTTTGTTCCCCTCTGTTAAACGGCAACATCCATTTTTATTAGCGTTGGTCCCAACTGGGTAGACCTTTTAGAGGCATTTGAGATGACTCTGGGACAGGGAAGTGGTATAGCTATTCAACTGTAGGACTCCAGCCACAGAGAGGATCATTACAAAGTAGATGGCCAACCTTCAAAATGAAGAGGCAACCAGGCACGCTGGAGATGGGCCAGGCTTGCACATCCCTTGTTGTTAAAAAAAAAAAAAAAAAAAAGCTATTAAATGCTGTTCTCCCATTAGCAAGATAGGATAAACATCCATAACAGGAGCCTTAACCCCATGTTATTTGGAGTGTTTGTGTAATAGCTATGAAGACACCCTCAGCTTGCTCTCTAGGTTACTAGATGATTTATGATTGATTTCCCTCACTCCTCCCCTTTTTCTGTGTAATTTTGTAACCCAGTTTTAGAAAGGTTTCTAGTGCACTTTCCAAGATTGAAAGTGTTTAATCCATAAACAGCACTTTAACATCTCTGGTCAGAGGATTTCAGGTCAATTAGTTAACTAAGTTCCTCGACCTGCCTATGAGTTAAGCTTGGGAAACGGTGGTAGAGCAATGGTGTATAGGAGTGCCCAACCAACCTCCAAGTGTAACGGTCTTAATTGTTATAGGTATGGAAAGGCTTCTGAAAGTACAGTCATCTGTTCTTCTTTGGGCCCTTTCCATTTCTGCCAAAACTTGTGATGTGATGGCCAGAAATTAACAAGGCATTCACAATCTCACTCTCAAGGGCAAGCAATTTAAATACCTATACTGCTTTTTAGTGAAGAGTCTGATCTTAGTTACAGTTGAGCTCCTTTTTGTAATGATGCTGTACAACTGCCAAACTTGTTTAGGTTCCAGAAACCTGCAGGCCTGCTTTCCAACAGCTTCTGTTTTACCCCTAAAATGGAAGGCCCTTGAAACTTGTACTTTAGATTCAGAGCAGTACCAGAACTGAGTCCCCCTACCCCTTGCCTAGTAAAGCACACACAGATAGCTGGGATGGAGCAGAAGTCAACTGAGATGATGTGACCTCCTCTGAAGGATTGGAGTGTGACCCTTTAACTTGATTTTTTTCAAAAGAATCATTAACATTCTCCATGTCATTTCGAAGCCTTATCAATTACTAATGTTTCAGCAGATGCCACTTCCTCTCCATTGGCTATACAGTACTGTAGCGAGACTGAGCAGTTAGTTACTGCATGTGCAGCATGGCTGAGAGCACTAAGTACAGCTTTTTGGTGCTCAGAGGGAAGGGTTTGACAGGCTCTTTTGAAGCTGATCATCCTGTTCTTTAAAGGGACAATTCTAATCAATCTTCAAATAGCATTATTAATTTAATAAAATTAAATTGAGGCTTACAATATACCACTGAGACCTAAATGGTGATTTCAGAGCTGGCGTGGCCACATTTCACTGTTAATATTCACAGGCAACATGCCGACATGAAGGGCAAGATTTTACAGATTGAAGTTAGCTAAGCACTATTGGCAAGGCTACAGGAAGCAATTTTGATTGACAGGGCCAGAAAATGGTGGGAGAAGCAACTGCTTAGGGAGAGAAATCCAGGTGGGCCTGATGCCCATTTCAGCTAGCTCTAACTTGCGCATTTATTTATTTTTAAAATACCCTCACTGGATCAATTCCAGCCTCTAACAGCAAATGCAACACCAGAGCTTCAATATGCACCACTCCACTTGGTAGTTGTCTGCACCAAGTCCTCTCTCCAACTGTACCGCATGCAAAATGGGGTACTAAGTTCCAATTTCAGACACCACTCAAGGACTGAAATATCTAGTAATGTGTTTACAGAGTCCAGCAGACATGACAGGACTCCCCTTGAAAGCTTTTCCTTTACTCATCTGAGCCTATTTTGCGTGTAGTGTCTCCAGTGGATCAAAGTTCCATTGCTTTGAAGTCGCTTGCCTAGGTAGTAGTAATTCAATGTCAGACTGGACTGATCCTACTAGCTAAATAATGCAGCAAGGTGCCATTTGCACTAGCATTTGCACAGATATGCACATTTAAGGGAAGTAAACAGGAAGTGCACAGATGTATTTTGGTACAGAATCCATTTTCCTGGGGCTTGGCAGATATTGAGTTTCATGGCAATAAAGCACAGAGTTGGTTAGCTTTTCAACTTGGGACTAATGAGGTTCTAAACTCATCATGGATATCACTTCTGTGGTAACATTGCCTCTGTTGGTAGCGTGCAACAGGCCCCAAAGCATGTTGCTTTAAGGGGCTATTACATAATGCTATTATGGTCAGCCCTTTAGCATACTAGTAAAAGCCAATTTATATGCACATAGTTAGGCCACTGGGAAATCCTTCATTCTCCAGACACCTCAGAAAACAGGAGAAGTCCAAGTGTAATTAAAATAATACACTGGTTTTAACAAAAAAACCCTGGTAAAATCCCACACTTGCAAAATTGTAGTTTGGATCCCAAACAAGGGGATTCAACATGTGGAGTGCAAACCTCTGTTCTCGCTAGTTCTGAAGGAGCTCTCAGCATTTCAGAAACTACAGTCTGGTTTACACTTAATTTAGGTTGACACAGCTCTGTCGGTCAGGGGTGTAAAATAATCCATACCTGGAACTGACACAGCTATGCCAATCTAGCCTCCAGTGTAACGGCAGCTATTGTCATTTGGGGAGATGGCGTTCAGATGGAAAACCCCTTTTGTCAGTGTAGGCAGCATATAAACTACAGGATTATGCTGGCATAGCTACAGCGACACAGCTATGCTGGTATAGTGTCTAATGTAAATATGCCCTCAGTTCAGATAATTGTGTCAGTGGGAACTACAAACTGGTTTCTGTCCCAATTCTTCAGCAGGCTTCAACATTTTTATTTTTTTTGGGAAGTGGGGAACGCAGAGAAAGTATTAAAATTATCGTTTACTTTTCTAATGTAGAACTCTATGGGCAGATCAGGAGATTTTTTTCATCAAGGTAGAAGAGTAGCTAAGTTTCCCCTTTGTGAAAGGAAAGTCATTATGCCTTGTTTGTTGAAACAGGAAGTGAGAGTTCCTCTACCAGCAGCACAATTTCTGCAGAAAGTCAAATTCAACTCCATTCTGAATTTTCAAAGATTAATGTTACAGGTGGTTGTCCAATCATCGTCATCTGACAGATTAGTAAACAGGTCCCAGACTATATTCCCACAAAACCAGAGCAAAAAGGAGAATCACAGGAGCTCGGATTCATTTTTCCTCGAACAAGATTTATTTATGCAACATACTGCTTTCAAAGAGATAATCTGGAGCATTTGTTATTGAAAATTGTTGGCTCTTGATTACACTTTTCAAACAGCACTTGGATTCAAGTTCAGTGTCAAAATTCTAAAGTTACATCAAGTGTTACATTCTGTATTTGCAGTGTGCCCCAATTGGAAGTCAGACCTACTGTCAGGTCTATTATATAGTGGACAAGATCTGCATGCATAGGCGCACATTAGGGCAAATAAAGTTTATTTTACAATTATTACTTGAACCAGTAAGTTGGAAAAAGGTTTAAATTTCTAATTAATTTTTAATGTAACAGTAAGCTGCCATACTTTGAGACTGTTTAGCATTTGAATGAATAAGGTGACAAATTTAGTTTTATGAAGATTTTAGTACCAATAAGAAAAACTGATTTCACAACAGAAAGCTCCAATTTGGTATGCCAGAGTAGTCCACTGGTCCATCCAGCCCAATATTTCCACACAGCTGATTTTGCAGTTCTGTACATGGAGGAAAGATTCGGTCCTCGTTCACAGATGATCAGCTGACACCCGAAGGCAAAAGATGCAGTTACCCCATATCTTAGAACTGAACTACACTACTGTTCAAATTTATCCACCCTTTTAAGGATACAGTGAGTAGGAAAACTAAAGTACACTTCATTTGTTTCAAGTTTACCTATTAACTGAGCAACACCCTCTCTCTCTCATTATATGAGCACAGATTTTGAGATATTGGATCAGACCACTGGAGATTTTTCTAGTAAACGGAAGTTACTCAAACTCTAGCCTCTAATATTTGTATACTACTAAGAAAAGCCCTGGTCACATAGGGCCATACCAAATTCACAGCCATGAAAACGCATCACAGATCACGAATCTCCTCCCCCTGTGAAATCTGGTCTTGTGTGCTTTTACCCTATACTATACAGATTTCATGGGGGAGACCAGCATTTCTTAAACTGGGAGTCCTAACCCAAAAGGGAGGTGCGGGGGTGGGGGGGGGTGTCAAGGTTATTTTAGGGGGTTACAGTATTGCCACCCTTACTTCTGTACTGCCTTCAGAGCTGGGCGGCCGGAAAGCGGTGGCTGTTGGCTAGGTGCCCAGCTCTGAAGACAGCCCCGCCAGCAGCAGTACAGAAGTAAAGGTGGCAATACCATACCACCCTTACCTCTGTGCTGCTGCCTTCAGAGCTGGATAACCAAAAAGCAGCGGCTGCTGACTGAGGGCCCAGTTCTGCAGGCAGCAGCTCTGCCTTCAGAGCTAGGCTCCCGGCCAGCAGCCACCGGTCTCCAGCTGCCCAGTGCTGAAGGCAGCACCGCTGCCCGCAGAAGTAAGGGTAGCAGTACTGCAAACCCCCCCCACACACACCCCACTCCTTTTTGGGTCAGGATACCTACAACTACAACACCGTGAAATTTCAGATTTAAATAGCGAACATAAAATTTACGATTTTTAAAATCCTATGATGGTGAAATTGACCAAAATGGACCACAAATTGGTAGGGCCCTAATTATGAGGGCTTGAGTGGCCACAGATCATATACAGACTAATGGCTATTGAGGGTACTCAGCACTTCAGAAGGAAGTGTATAGCCCTTTGCTGGATTGGCTTGTATGTCAACAGACTGGGTTTCCTGCAGGGAATGGCAGCATTGAGGCACCAGAACCAATTACTGTTATGGTGATACAAAACAGCATCAGGTATTAAGAGTTTTGAAATTTCAGCTTGCATGTGATACATCTTCATTTAGCTTCAGGGTATTGGAATCCATCACTGCTGTTTCTCTTTAATTATTAAGCTAGAGCATAGCCCCCAGGCAGTAATATTGCTGATAAGTCAGTGTATACTCAATGCAGTTTGACTCATACTTCAGAGTATGCAGCACAATGTGGGGATTTCTCCACCATGTTGCTGCATAGACCTGGTGTAATAATTGGGGCTACAAATTTTTACAGGTGAGCACACATGGTAAAAGTGAGTGAAAGTTTATAAAGTGTCACAATAACCTACAAGATAAGTGTTGATGGAAAAACTGCAAAAGGGAGACAGTGAATTAGTACAAAGAAAAAGGACTACAGATATAATTCAAGGGCTATGTTAATAAGTAATTTCATGCCTGGTAAACACGACAGTGAGAGATGAAAAACTGTCAGAAACTAGGCCTAACTGGTGGACAAAATAATGAGAGGATGGGCTATTCCACCCATCACTCCCTTAGAGCAAGATTGGCTACTGGAGCAAGCTTCAGCATCATGACTGCGACCTCCATCATTCCCCTGGGACCTTCTTCATCCTAATCCTAAAAAAAGGGTCCTGACCAGACCATGACAGAAAGAGGAAGCCAGAGGACATTGCCCACCTCTACTGACTCCAGCTAAATCCCAACCACTACCTGGGATGTGAGACAGTCTAGCCACTATGTATTCTTTTCCTTCCACGTCTTATCTCTTCTTTCCTCTCTCCCATTTTTTCCTTCTAAGAGTTTAGCTCGGCCAGGCAAGACTGCTTATTATGCAACACTGCTGTCAGCCTGTGACTAGAGAAGCAGTTAAAATCAATGCCCTAACACAGCTGGAGGCTGGTACAAGTTTGCCAGGTCTCAGAGTGACTGATAAGTCTGTGTTGGGCCTGTGTTTTCCCAGCAATGATGTCGCAAGTGAAAGTCAGCATCACAGAGAAGCTACATTTTCTATCTTTACTGTTCTTCTCTTCCTTGTGTTTGTCTAATGTTTTCTAAAAGATGAAACAGCTCCAGTCCATCTCAATTAACTTCTCTTTTCCCTAGAAAAGGGACAGTTACCACCATCTCTGATACCATCTAAAAGAATGTCAAACAAGAAAATGTTTCCTTCTAAAACTTTTCTCCAGCCAAAGGGAAAGTGAACAAGGACTGCTGTTAAAGTCAAAGCCTTACAGAATACTTTACATTTAAAATGCTTTGTTTTTTCTTCTTCTCTGTATCTTTAATAAAAGATTAGGATTTGTAATGGTGTGTTTGCCATGGTACTCAGCAGGCCGAGCTCTGTTTACCATTCTGATGCTCTCTACCCTGGTGCCAGCTCAGGACAGGGCTGCAGGTTAATTCACTCATATGCCAACAGAAATCAAAAGGAGTGTCAAAAGGTATTGTAGCATAATCAGACCAATTCACTTGTGTTAGTTTAGTTCAAATGAAATGTTAGTGGCATTGTCTTCACTTATCTAAAACCTATTGACTGCTACTGCATTACATTATATATATTCCTGTAATTAGTTAACCCTAGATCAAAAGTGTATGTTAGAGTTAAGATGAGAATGTTCTTGATGTGTAAGCTTCATGAAAACTAATGAAGGGTGGTTGTTTGCTACTATATTATCTTTTATATTGTGTATATCCCGGTAATTAAATTACCCATCAAACATGATTGGAGGCTTGGAAAAGTAAAAAGAAGAAGAGTGCTAACTTCAAAGCAAGGGCCATTGTGTTTGACAATGGAAATTCACTGGCCCACGTGGGTAAAGTCTGTTCAGACTGTTGTCTGGAGAAGCAACTAAAGTACTGATTCAAAGGAAGATCCTTTATCTGATTGTTTGGACTCTTACAGGGAAGGTATCAAATGCAAAGTGGTGATCCCCAGAAACATCTGGGTTCCCAGAAAAGACTTTTGGGGAACAGATTACTACATCTCTGCTATAATTTTGGATTTACAAACTTTGACTCACCTCTTAATCTTTTTTACCTGCTTTAACCTCTCAATAACTCATTTATTTTTCTTAGCTAATAAATCTTTAGTTAGTTTACTAGAGAACTACTGTCAGCATTGTCTTTGGTGTGAGATCCAAAGTACCAATTGATCTGGATAAGTGACTGATCCTTTGGGACTGGAGAAACCTGATGTGGTGTGAATTTTGGTTTTAATATCCTTTTATCACAAAGCTCAATTTGTCTGAGTGGCAAGATAGGCTGGAGGATCTAAGAGGCAGTCTGAGACTCCATGATAAGACTGATACAGTGATCCAGGAGTTAACATTTGTTACTGGCTTGGTGAAATTGAATAATACAATATACCACCAATTTGGGGTGTCTGCCCTTGTTTTCTGACAGTCTGCCTTGAGATTGGCTCACAATCTTTCCTGGTAGCATGACAACACCCCCAAACCTTGTTTAAAACTAACGTTGGACAGTGATGGGTTATGTTAACATCTTTGACTCTTGAGGCCTATTTATTCCATCAAAATACAACAGACCCTATATTAAGTAAGCCACAAATCCCACAAACAACAAAAAAAAACAACCTATAAACGTATTTCCTATTCTAGTCTGGAGTCCAACAAGGGTGTTGTCACAACTGCAGCCCTTCCTATGGTGATGTAATATCCATGTATTGGGAGGATACAAGACGAACTCATTTAAATGCACTGGGGAATACTAGCAGTTCCTTTGAAGCAAAGATGAAATTCACTGCTTAGCAGAATTGAAAAGTTGTTTGTTTGTTTTTTGGGCTAAAAAAGCAATCATTAAGGCTCATGCATTCATCTCTTTTTATACCAAATATTTTACCCCCTTCCTTGGTAGCACCAACATATCAGCTGTTTGTACATGGATTCATCTATTTTTTGGCGCACAGTTACAAGTGGCATGTTTCTGCCACCCATATGGCTGGAGTGCACGTGGTTCCCTGATCTCCAAAGGAGGCTGGTCCTTGATGAGATTATAAACAAAATTGGACAGATGCCTTTACTGGGTACAGCTTCAACTGTTTCAGTCCAATCTGAGGTTTTAATCTGAAGCTTTTTGGAAAAAAACCAGAACCCCTGGGTTCATGATGTAGGATTGAACCCTTCCAAGGCACAATGTATACAGCAGGGTCCAGAAGAGCCTTCGAGTGTTCACATGGCTGTAAAACGCAATTGCATTTAATGTCGCCTGTGAAATGATGGTTTCGGGCAGGCTAGCATTCAGGAAGCCAACATTTTAATGGGAAAGTTGGAGAAAGCAGAGGGATTTTATACTTGACTGTGTGAATATAATGCTTGAAATTCACCAATTTTAGTGGGATTTATAACTTCTTGTTAACAGAGAACTTGTTTTGTGCTTCAAATTGTGTTTCGTGCTTTGTTTTTCCAAGCTGCTCTTCCGGCCTTTATTTAGCAGGCTTCGTGGCTGGAACCAAGGAAGACTAATGCCTGACGCAGCAGGCAGTAAATCTACAGACTAGCAGCTCATCCTAGCTTTATTGCTTTTTTTTTTTTTAAATTGCTGATAATTACAATAATGCACATGGGCAGGGGTCCAAGACAGGAAGAATTACTGTCCGCAGGCAGATCTGGTGTGAGCTGATAATACTGGCCTGTGTTTGCTTGTGAATTTAGATGGCAGCAAAGTAGTCTTTGGCTTACTTTAACTTGCTAGAAGAGGTGGAGATTTTCATCTGCTTGTCCCTTACTGACTTTTGTGATCAAGAATACAGTCCAAACAGCTAATTGGAACTGAATGCAGGCGCTGCAGTTGAAACTAAAATTCCCTCTCAGCTTTGTTATCAATATACAGGCTTGATACAGTGTTTGAAGACACTAACACTTTATATTTTCATATGCTGCAGATACAGTGCATAATATATGAGGAGTCCTCAGGACTTGGTACATTCTTTGCTGCTTCTGCATCCTGCTTTGCCTTTCTAGAGAGAAAGATTTGTAAGCCTATGACCTTTCACTCTTTAGAGTGTGTTAATTGGAGGCTGTGGAAACTATTTTCCCACCTACTCTAGTTTATTATGCTCCATAAACCAAGCATTCATGAGTCATTGGGCAGATAATCTGCCCATCAGACATTTGCACTCTGGAACTGCAAAGTGCAGATAGGCAAATTGGTACTGTAAGCAGCAGAGTAAATTAACCTCAGCCAGTGGCGACTGAGCCACACCATGGTTCAGTATAGCCTTCACTGCATGCTGAAGGTTGCATAACAAAGTTCCTTCAGCATCCTCTACAATTCCCCTAGAGAGGCTGAGTCCAGATCAACTGAACTGGAACATTCCCTGAACAAATATTGCCCAACTCAGAACTGCTGTCTTTAACTAGATTCAGTGGCAAATATTGCAGGCTTTCAGAGCTGAAGGGTAACCAGGAGGACAGTGAAGATTACATCAGATCTACCCTAAAGGACACAGTGTGAGAAGAGTGGTGTGTGGAGAGGTAGCAAACACTATTCCAACCCTGGGAGATCCTATGCAACTTCCTGCTAAAGCCACCAACTTTCTCACTCACAACTGCTGAAGTTTTCTTCATATTGTATTGCCACAATACAAACAAGCAAGGAAGCAGTGAACAATCTCCCTTTTTAAATAACTTTGCTGGCTTGTTCTGTTGAAGTGCTTTTTACCTACAGGAAAGCAAAGTCATATGCAGCATGTACATAAAGAGGACCTACTTTACTGCTGAACTACAGTAAAAATTCAAGTGACCTGCCCAAGGTCACAACCAATGGCTCAGCCTGGATTAGTCCCCAGCCACTCATTTCACCAATCTGTGTAATTAGTCTATCTTGTACAGTAAGGATAATTATTGCTTTCCCACGGGAATTATCTGATCCAGAGAGAAGCCAACGATGTCTTATTCTGAACTGTGCACTTACTTGAAGAGAATAGGTTACATTTATTTTATAAACCAAAGCCCTATTAAAGCAGAAATCAGAGACTACTCCAAGGAAAGGGTGGGGGATTCTCAAACCTTTTAGCACTATCCCTTTTCTTCTGTAACACACTCCAGAAGGAGATGGAAATCATAGAATTATCTTAAAGTATACATAAAGTGACGGTTATCTTGAAAAGGAAAGTGATCTAGGGCAGTTTTAGATCCCTGGACACACATCTTACTCTGACTACAGATCCCCCACGAAATCTAGAAGGTCCCTGGTGCACAACCGACTTAATGCCATCTTATTACATTTAGCAAGTGTGTTCTGGAGTAAAGCAGCTTCGGAAAGGTGAAGCCATTTGCTTTGCCATTACTAACCAAGCTGAACGTTTACATGACTTACGATTTCCTTAGTGTACAGGCTTCACTAATATCAGCACAACTCTGGGAATAGCATTAATGGCCGCTAAACCACCTGCTGAAGCTCTCTTACGGATTAAGTGATATTCACTAGCTTAAAATGTCTCTGCCAGATAAGGCTGCATGTGAATGTGTTTACTGGTGCATACTTACCCTCCCTGTTCTAAAATGAGAGCTCTCTACCACCTCAGGAACAGATATAAAATAAACCATAATGTATAAATCTTATTCCAAAGCAAAACTATGCCCCAAAACCACACACACCAATACAAACCTCAAAAGATATTTGGGTGAAAGTCTTCACACCTTTTACTAGTAAATGTAACAGGGATATCAATATAAGCCAACAAGAGACTTTGGTAACATACAGATTTGTTCAAGTCATCTGGTAAGACTGAAAGGTGATACTGTTTTACCAATTCTAACATAATGAGTGTCCCTCTGAACAGTCAGTCCAAAATACTGTTTATTTTAGAGAGCTAATGAGCATGGTAGGTGCTTTACAGAACACAACGATAACAGGTCCATGCTTCAAAATGCTAAAAGTCTAAATGATTGTCTTTACGAACAAATGAGGGGATATATGACAGAAAGCGGAGTGGCTGGAAGGACAGGGTTTACCAGTGTATGAACTTGTGGTTACTCAGTTTAGCCACATGTCTTATCAGTTCAAGTATTGTGGGTTGGGTGGTGCCGCAGACAAGTTTTTTTTCCTAAAAAGATTTGAAGAAGGCAAGCATGAAACTGAAGAGCTTTTTAGGGTGTGTTCTGTCTTGCTGCCCTTGGTGCTTGGAAGAAGGTACAGAGGTTTAGAGGGGAAGGGTTAGGGTCCATTTGGAAGATCAAACTAACCTCCCATGAAGAACTTATTCGGTACTTAGGCTGGATAGCTGTGTGTGCATACTGCAACTGTTTCAGAACTTGTCAATATGGGTTTGACATCCTGAAGTTCTGCAACTAGTTTAAGATGGAAGGCCAGGTGAAGCATCAATGTTCCTCCAGTGTGCAGAGATGCTTCAGTATATTAGAATGTACAGTATTAAAGCCTTTTGCTTCCAGGTCATGTTGACCCATTCCCTCTTCCAAACCCTCTCCCAAAATTGTCAACATTCTTAGACAGGTTTTTAAACAAGCTAATCCTTGCAATAAACATTCAAATCCTTTGGAAGTGAAAACCCCTTGAAATACCCAAATCTAAAGTATCAGAATGTGGAGATATCAAACAGGCAGTAATATGTTTTTAAAGCATCAGCTTTTCATACTATGCTAATGACATTCTCCTGAATATAGAAAGGCCCACTGCTTAAGAATAGGGATACTTTATTCTTTGTTCTCAGCCCTCAGGCTCTGCCAAGTGTGTGCTTGATCCAAACTAAAATTAAACATGTTACCAAAAATAAATAAATAAATAAATAAATAAAAAGGATTGAAAAAGCAAGGCTGTCTTCTCGTCTCCAATCTTTAAAATGCTATTAAAAGCATAGGTTAATTGTATAAATTACAGGCCTATGAAAATAGCCAGCAGCTGGTAGATGTCTCAGAGGGATCGTCTTTTATAGCGCTTATTCTCTACCGAGTTTGGAGATGGCGCTAATTAGAATTAAATCTAAATGCAGAATCCCACCCCTGCTATTTATTCCAGCCAGTGTATAATCTTGATGTAAACTGTCATTTTAGACAGCACTTCATGTTGCTGTTTATACAGAAAACACTTTGACTTCAGGCACTTTGAGTAGATGCTATGGTGATAAGTGCTTTAGAAATGCATGCATCTGCTATTTCTAGGTTGCCATAATAAATGATTCAGTATGATTCATGCCTGAATTTACTAAGCCACAGCAAGTAACAAGATTTCTATTTCTCATTGTGAAACACAGGGCTTGGAGGAAAACCCACTTGACCTATTCCAGTAACAAATGAGGAGAGACTTTCCCTTGTAAGTGGAGGATCTGGGGCCAGCAGCTTCATTCAAAACTAGTCTTCCAATAAAAAAAGGTCCCTAGCACTTAGGTTGCTACGGTGACATTACAAATATGAACCTACTCAGTGCAGCCTTCCCAAATCCTCAGACAACTCCAGTGCCTTTGTTGCTGCTCAAAGTTTTGGCAATCTGCAACAGAGCGAAAACAGCTATTTTGAACATAAGAACGGCCGTACCGGGTCAGACCAAAGGTCCATCTAGCCCAGTATCTGTCTACCGACAGTGGCCAATGCCAGGTGCTCCAGAGGGCGTGAACCTAACAGGCAATGATCAAGTGATCTCTCTCCCGCCATCCATCTCCATCCTCTGACCAATAGAGGCTAGGGACACCATTCTTCCCCATCCTGGCTAATAGCCATTTATGGACTCAGCCACCAGGAATTTATCCAGTCCCCTTTTAGTCCTTGTTATAGTCCTAGCCTTCACAACCTCCTCGGGTAAGGAGTTCCACAAGTTGACTGTGCGCTGCATGAAGAAGAACTTCCTTTTATTTGTTTTAAACTTGCTGCCCATTAATTTCATTTGGGGACCCCTAGTTCTTGTATTATGGGAATAAGTAAATAACTTTTCGTTATCCACTTTCTCAACATCACTCATGATTTTATATACCTCTATCATGTCCCCCCCTTAGTCTTCCCTTTTCCAAGCTGAAGAGTCCCAGCCTCTCTAATCTCTCCTCGTATTGGACCCTCTCTAAACCCCTAATCATTTTAGTTGCCCTTTTCTGAACCTTTTCTAGTGCTAGAATATCTTTTTTGAGGACACTAGGTAGCAGTGAAGCAGGCACAATTTCCCTCCACTGTCATTCAGAAGAGCCATGAACAAGAGAGGAGGATTCAAGGTTGAAGATGGTCTTATGGGGCTGGAGAGTAAGAATTTTATTCTTCTCCTACCAAGCAGAAGCCACAGGCCAGGGGAGCAGAAAGACTAACACTCCTTATTTAAGTATTCAGGAAGTATGGTGTGGGAGAATTGGAAGGGTCAATGTTTGTCATCCTTTCCAGTAATTACCGTGGTGCAATGTTTGATGTTTCAGATGTCTAGAAGCCAGAATTTAGTGTGAAAGAAAGAACCATCAGCAGAGTCCAAGTACAGCACCGGAAATGGAATCCAAGCACTTCCTCCCTCCCTTCCCTCAGACAGGCTTCTAACCTGGGCCTTTCCCCTGGACAGTGTGCCCATTTCCTTCCATCTTTTGCAGGGCTTTGGAGTTGTGCTCCAGCTCCAGGCAAAAACCTGCAGCTCCACTGCTCCAGAGCTGCTCCGCGCTCCAGCTCCGGGGTCCACTCCAAAGTCCTGATTTGCATCAGCCTCTAGGTGTCTGGTAAGATTTTCAAGCCCAGACTTCTGTGTCTGCACCCTCAGAGACCCCTAAAGGTGCTCAAGGAATGTCATTTCTGCCATCCTCACAGACGACTGGATACGTTCCTCTTAATCAGATAAGCGTTACTGCTATTACAATAGGAGGCACTCTGGTATCTCAGACACTAGAGACAAACATGATGCTTCTACCACACGTAAATGGATGGCTAGAGCAGTGAAACCAAGAGGTTCACACAAATGTGAAGCACTACCACTAGAGCTGTTTCAGGTGTGCTTAGAAATGTATAAGTCACAAGACTGTTTGCTTTTCCCCCTGGATGGAGACATATCTACTAAATCTCATCTTGGTGCAAAAAATGCACTGCTTCAGTTTGATTTGCATAGCGTGATGCAATCGTCTGTCCAAGCTCAGGAGAGGGAGTAGACGAATGCTGAACTAAGGCTTGCTTTCTAACTGAACACTGAGCTGATCTGCAATCATGTTTTAAACACTCCGTAAGAATGACATCTTGTACTTGGCCGGTCCTATGTCAATATGAAAGATGCAGATACGTTTTGCGCAAGTGTTCAAGACCCACCGTCTCTTGAGCCACCTTGGAGATAGTCCAGTGTTTGTAGCCAATATTGCCTCCCCATCACTGGAGAACTAAATTCCCAAAGAACTGTAATTGCCTTGTGCTTTAAAAGTTATTCAGCACAGCAACACTATTTAGTTGTGTGCCAGTTAAACGAAGGGGGAGGATAGCTCAGTGGTTTGAGCATTGGCCTGCTAAACCCAGGGTTGAGAGTTCAATCCTTGAGGGGGCCATTTAGGGATCTGGGGCAAAAAATCTGTCTGGGGATTGGTCCTGCTCTGAGCAGGGGGTTGGACTAGACGACCTCCTGAGGTCCCTTCCAATCCTGATATTCTATGATGATCAGCAGGAGGTGATCCATTAACTTTTTTTAGTGAGTAAATAGCTTCAAGTCAGATTATTCCCTATCAGTGTGTGTGTGTGTGTGTGTGTGTGTGTGTGTGTGTGTGTGTGTGATATTTCCATCTAATTTGGATGTGTTCATTAACATTTTTCCAGAGCTGTGAAATCCAATTGGCTGCCTTTCATCTGTCACAATCCTACTGCACAATAATGTGCCTCTTAAGGCAAATAAGTGTCTGCATGGAGCATGGGAGAAGGGAAAAGTGAAAGTAAGGCTTCTTTTGACACAGGTTACCAGCTAGTATTACTCTGTAAAGGTTTAGTATAGAATCAGTCATGTAGGGCTGGAAGGAACCTCAAGAGGTCTACTAGTCCAGCCCCATCCCCGCTGAGGCAGGACCACGTATACCTATTGCTAACAGATGTTTGTCTAACTTGTTCTTAGAAGTCCCCAATGATGGGGAAATTCCACAACCTCCCTTGGTAATCTATTCCAGTATTTAACTATCCACTCTAGTACGTTGACTGGAACTTGCTGGTGAAAAAACAGGTGTGTTCAGACCTAGTTAAACTAGAATTAAAACCGTTACGCTCTCAGGCTGTAAGCTCTTGGAGGTAAGGATTTCATCTTTGCATGTGTACATACAATGTCTAGTTTGGAGCCTCTGGCCTTGCTGTAATATAAACACTAAGTGATCTACTAATTGAAGGGAGAACTAAAAACCATAAGGCCCTACTAGTTAGTCACTAAATGTAAACAGATAAGACAAAATTATTTAGTCACACACCACAATAACTCAAGTCTCTCCCACCCTCTCCATTTTTGTTGAGAAAAGGAAACTTACAACAGCTTTAGGTAGCTCAAACTTTCACTAAGCAATCATGACTAATTAAGCAACAACTTGCTTCTGAAACACTAATTTGTCTGGTGTTTTTATTCAGTTATTAAAACGCCATGTTGGGGTTAGACCAGCATTCTGAAATTTTTGTTGATTGTGGTGAATAGTTTCTCTAAAAGGAGCTGCAGATCTCTATTTAGAACAGGGGTAGGCAACCTATGGCACCGGTCCGGGGGGCTCTGCATTTTAATTTAATTTTAAATGAAGCTTCTTAAACATTTTAAAAACCTTATTTACTTTACATACAACAAAAGTTTAGTCATATATTATAGACTTATAGAAAGAGACCTTCTAAAAATGTTAAAAAATGTATTACCGGCACATGAAACCTTAAATGAGAGTGAATAAAGACTCGGCCCAGCACTTCTGAAAGGTTGCCGACCCCTGATTTAGAACAGTTTAATGCTATTAGAAAATTAAGTAATTTATAGCATATAGTAAAGGGGATTGGATCCTAGCCAGCCTAACTGGTTTTACTAGGTCCAAAAAGTCAAATTAGCTGAACTGACTTTAGCAAGTGCTCCTGTAATGATTGCAGCACTCCTGAAGTGTAAATCTGATCGAAGTAAATTTTTTTACTTTTGCACTTTGTACGTGCACATCTGCTTTTTAAATGCACTGGAGTTTTATAGCTCTTAAGTTTATTGAACTAGGTTGGACTGTGGTATCGCCAAGTGAAATCAAAACTAAATGGGAGAACTGCCTTTAATCTTTGTCAAAGAGCTTTCTACCAGTTTTCAACTCTTGCATTCCGCTTCTTGTTTCAAGAGGAAGGAAAACACAATATATGTACAGATGCGCAATTGCCTTGAGGTTTCTTTGAAGGATTTCCCCCCCAGGTTCTACCTCAGTCTTTAACTGCTGAAGTTTTATAGTAGTTTAATACTAGGTTGGTGGTAGAAGTGGTTAGTTACTTCAGCTGCTTACAGCTGGTAGTCCAAGTCTTTGGTAAAGGGCTTCTAATAAACATGAAGCTTTGTAAAGCCCTTAAAGCTTTAGAGTTTGACTATTATTGGTCTGAAGTTTTTAGTATAGCAGGAAGTCAGCTAGTTTTTGCAAAAAGTGGGTGAAGTAATGCAAACACGAGCAATTTCCAAGACTGTATGCAATAGCTTGTTTGAGGCTAATCCAGAGTGACCTCTAGAACCAGGTCCAAAGTATCTAAACTCTAAAGAACTTTTATCCCTAGACAGAACTTCCTTTTGAAGTTGCTTAGCTGCTTTTAAACATGGTCTAATGGGAGCACACAAGGTTCAAGTACCTGCAAGCCACAGGAACACAAGTCTCAAGATGAAGAGACTTATGGAGTTTATTCACTGTTTTGAATGAAAAGATTGTGGGTAACTGCCTCAAATAGTTTTGTGGAATCACCTTCTCCTAAAAAAGGCAAACACTGGGTGTGGTTTTCCTGTGTAGATTTTTCTGGGTGCTCAGATGCTTCTTGCTAGAGGTAATGTGGGTATGAGGTTGCTGGGAAAACAACTGGGGCACTTCTTGTAAGAAGTGTGCTTGAATGAGTTTGCCTTGCTCAAGAAGTGGCAAAACAAGCTGGGTACTGGACAATTGAACAAGCTTTAACTTCTTTGCATTTAAAAAACCCAGACCCAGATGACACCAGAAGTGCTGACTTAACACACAAATCCCATCAATACCATGCTGATTTGAGGGCAGATTGATTCTAGTATTGATTCAATAGGTCATTTCAGCCTGTGGGTAGGAAACCGGTGAGCAATTTCAGAGATTTTTTCAAAGTCAAAGTATGGAAACATTGCATAAGTCAATTTCCCATTATGGCCCCAGGGTAGGCTTTTTTGATTAGCTGACTCTAGACATGGTCCACTGAGGCATTTTATGTTTCAGACACATTCATGAATGTGTATGCGTCTCAACCATAGGGATTAATCTCACTGAAATCAAGTGAAATACTGCAGTGGATTAGCCCCGTGAAACATAATATTCTTTTCACGGGCAACCGATCTGCCACTTGAGATGTATCCACACTGAAATTACAGCTTGAACATGCAGAAGCCCACCAGATAGGAGAACACATCACACCGGTGCCCTGCATGCTTCAATAGCCTTCTGTTTAACAGGTCAAAAGCAAGCTCCTATGCCCAACATTTAAGGCCCTTAACAGACCATATAGTTCAGCTACTTTTGAGTAGCTCCATTCATGGCCCAAAACTGATGTGCTCAATAGAGACACAGATTTACGTTTGACTGAACTTAACTATACAGCATTGGAGGCAGGGAATGTTCAGCAGAGGACCCAAGATTATAGAAATCCATAACAGATGTTAGACTGAGTCCATACCCAACTATCCTAAGATCACCATGTAAACATGCTGACCTCCCCACACAAAGGAGACTCAAATTACAAAGTAATTTAAACTAATCAAGTAACAGCTGCTGAATGAATAGGCAGAAGAGAACAGGGTCCTTCAGAGGTTAACCTACAGTGCAATTCTAGACAGGATCTGGAGTCTAGATACCAGTGTTGCACCCAACAGAAGTATCGGTACACACAAGTTTTCTATAAATCAGCTACCTTATGTGTAGGAGGTTTTTTTTAAAACAGAGAAAATTCTGACCCAGATCTCCTACATACTGAATTGCTGGCAGTTTTGAGGTTACACAGCCACCTATCCATCCCCAACCCCACAACATGTGTTGAAGCTGGAAGCTCCTTCAAGTAGTCAGAATAAGATCTCTAGTCAAAGGGAATGGTCAAGTAGCCTGAAGATGATAATACCACCTATAGTCTGGAACCACAAGTCCAAATCATAGCAAGGTCAATTGAGCCCTTCATCTTTCCCTTTTCACTTTGTTTAGGAGTTTTGGAAGGGACCGTACTGTCCACACACAGCACAGAACCCTCCACTTCAAAGGATCTGCTTAGAGTGGGAGTTGGTCCCAATAGACCCTGAACAAGAGCTTTTCCTCCCACAATTGTTGTGTGGTGTGCGCTGCTTCAGTTGATCATATTTCAGTGGTGTAAGTAGCTTTGAAGTCATTTAGGATTCAAGATGCTGTGTACATGCACTTATTTTTCTAACTAAAATGTTCCAGTAGACTGAATATACTGTAGTAGTGCAGTCTCTATGTATTTCCTTATTTCATGCATCCCATGCCATGTTGTGTGATTTGCCTCTTTAAGGGTCCTAATAAATGCTATTTTTATCCTCTTTGCATCACATATAAGAATGTACTCTGCAATGAGAGGGGCACATTATTGGAGGGATGCCAGTCTAACCTTATTAATGGCAAAAATATTTTCCCAAAGCACACAGAAATCCTCATCTCATTCCAAAGCAAATATCACAAGGCAAACCTCTGAAAAAGCTTGAAATACTCCAATACAGTAAAAGCACTAAGTGCTTATAACACTGAGCTACCAGCCCACTAAATAAGTTTTAGACACTCATCAAAAGTCAAGGGCCCAAATTCAGGAGTTCAGGGGGAAGGGGGAGTTCAGGAGGAAAATCAGCCCACAGGCAAATCAATACCTACAAGTTCAAGTTGTAGCTATGAAAGCGATTAAACAAGGCTTTCCTAAGTGCATACAGACCATGGGTGTTCAAACTTTAGCTACAAACAGCTACATGCATTAAACTTGTCTCACATAGTTAATATACAGTTAGCTCCAGCTATGTCCTCACTGTTATGTGATCAAGTAAGATTTAATAATCACAAGTCTACTATTACACCTAATAGCAGAAAAGCATGAATAAAATAAGCCACTTTAAAAAAAAAAAAAAAATGGGAGTTTAACTCCAAGAGATCCCTCAAAATTAGTTACAGGCAAGGTGAAAAATCCAGCTGCAGTCAGGACACCAGGCCTACCAAAAGTAAAAGCTACTAAGTTGCTTTGTAACAACTGGTCTGCCACTACCTCTGTTTACTGAAATAGATGCAATCCAAGGGCCAAAGATTTAGGGGTGTTTTCAGAATGTCTCTCTCTAAAGCAAGTGATTTAGTTGCTGTTTGCATGCTCTCTGCTAACGAAAATCATGTTCTCCAAATATGAATTCCAGTGCCCTTGAGGTCAATTATACAAACACTGCAAGCAATATACACACACACCAGTTTGTGCTGTGTGGGACATGCATTAATGTAGTGTCCTGTACTCCTTATATGAAATAAACAAGTTAATTAACATGATACAACTGCTGTATGGAAGGTATTTAGAGGGGCGAGCTGCTCGGGGCCTATTCCATTTCTCTTAACCTGAGAAAAAGATGTTCTGAGGCAAGACAGATGTTTAAGGGAACTTTGTAAAGACATAACTAATCTAAAGGTTTCAGAGTAGTAGCCGTTAGTCTGTATTAGAGACTAACAAATTTATTGTAGCATAAGCTTTCGTGGGCTACAATAAATTTGTTAGTCTCTAAGGTGCCACAAGTACTCCTGTTCTTTTAACTAATCTAAAGTTAATGCACATGAGAAAATAGCACTAATGAAGCCAAGCATTGCAGATAGCTGCTGCTCAGAAGAATCCAAGTGTAAAATTATTACTTATTGACTTGAGTATATTCTGAGCTATGGAGTACAATCAGCTATGTATAATGGAAGAGCTTGATAAACGCTAGAGCATGTAGGCAAGGACTGGAGATCCTAAGCAAACTGTAGGCTGAGATTTAGAAAGCTAGAACTCTGTAAGGTCTGATATGGCTCTCTCTGGGCTAGAGCAATGCAGGATGCTATACTTCATCAGGGCTATGCTCTGGTAGCACATCCATCTTCTGCCATTTGCTATTTGTAGATTGCGTCCGAGAAAGTGGCGGTCACCCTAATCAGAAGTCGCCTACTGACTAGCTTTGATGCTGAGCAAGGATTGATGCAATTTGAACAAAGCAACAGGGATCCGGAGGGGGGGGGGGGCAAGACAAGTCACACTAGCAGCAGCTAAAAGATTAGAATAATTTACCTCTAGGTGCAGATTGGCAGTAGGAGAGGGTCATTCATCCACACAGCCACCAGTAACTTTCAGGGCTTGAAAAGCTGAACACCTACTAAGACACAGGTTAACACAAAAGGTTGGGGACCTCATTGTCCAGGGCAATGCCCTGGTAAGAAGCCCAGCTGCTAATTCCAAGCAGGGTGCTGTTGCTGGATCATACTCAGTACTCCCATCTGTCATATGCTACGGCAAGCAGGTGATATACATGCAAAGGCCTCCTCCAAACCCCTCTTGCTGCTGGAAAGGAGAAGCAGTCATCTACACATACCATTCATTGCTTCCTCTTACTACCACTTGCCTCTTACTTCCATTGCAACAGTGGAGTTTGATACTCTATGCCCTTCCCCTCAAATCCATTCTGAGTCCTCTTTCACAACATCTGCATTCCCCAAGCAATAGTAAAGTGAAATGGATGTGATTTTGGTCAGCTTTGCTGATGCCTGTGGGGTTCAGATTTAAAATAATGAAATTGACCAGAGTCTTAGTCCCTCTTGCTACCCTATCCATCTAGAGTGCTGTACATTTTGTTCTTAAGGCAGTGAGGATCTCTTCCAGGAGCAGGTTCCACAGTGATGGGTCATCTTCTGAGAAAACAGCCTCCGCTACTTGCTAGTGGTTGACAGTTCCATTACTCGAGGCTAGAACTCCATTTGCAGACGCAGGAAGACAGCACTGGGAACACATATGTGAGATCATCTTCACAGCCAGGGCTAGGAACTCATTGCTTTTAAATAAAAGCTTAAGCCACCAGTTTCTGCAGAACTGAAGTCCCTCTAATCTCAAGGGAATGTTTTTCTACTCACCACTACTGACACAAAATGCAGCTTGTTAGCAGCCAGTGCAGACTGAGATGGCCCTATATTATTCCAGTTATTATTTACATGGGGGGGGAGGGGGGGGCACGGTGTCAACAGCAGCCTGCTCCATTCCAGAGCCAATTCTTTTATGAATCGCACCCTCAATGCAGCACCTTCCCATTTCCCTTCTACTGGAGGGAAGCAACATATAGGTAAGCATGTGTGGGAAAAGACTTGCCAGACCCCACATTCAAGATCTTATTTTTTGGCTGAGTTTGTTGCATGAGCTAATGTGCTTAATTTAGATCCTGACATGGTTTCATGCTCTTCAGTTTCCAAACGTGTATGTGATCTTGCTGCGAATGAGGAACCAGACATGAAATTCAATTTCTTTAGCAGGAATTGATAAATTATGCAAAGAAAACCTCACGTTCAAGTGCCGATATATTCACTAGGAGCTCAAACTGCAGGTCTGTATCAACATTTTGCATTTAATCTTTTGAATGGAATATTTTAATCTGCCCTTCTATTTCAGGCCACAATTACTGAAAGACTGACTGCTAACACTAGTAACCAGCTTGCAATCAACCTCCAGTTATAGTCAGTTATATTAATTTGTGCAGATTAATTTGCCAAAAAAGTAGTCCTAAAGCAATCTTTTCCCATTCACATTGGTGCTAATAAAGTCCAGATAAAAAGCTTATTCTTTAATTCAGATCTGGCAACAAAGCATGCCGAGTCCAAAACCAAAACAGAATTTGGTGATTAAGGGCTTTCCTAGATGCTGCCATCATCAAAGCAGAGACTAGCTACTGTTGCAAAATATGCAACTCCACTCCTCTTGAAATCTCAGATGAATGCATAATGTTTATTGTAACAGATGGTATCGTCAAGGTTTCTCTTTTTGCTGCTGTCACTTCACACTATGAAGTGACAATTAGTGGGATTCATCCACTAGAGAGCTGAAACAGAAATGGGACAAAGCTTTTGGCAGGGAGCTGGATCTAAAAAATATTTCAAGAGAATATAAGGAAGAGCCTAAACATTATTTTAAAATGCACAAATTTGGCTTTTTTGATTTAGGCATCAAGACTCTGAATTT
This sequence comes from Platysternon megacephalum, assembly GCA_003942145.1. Lineage (NCBI taxonomy): Eukaryota > Metazoa > Chordata > Testudines > Platysternidae > Platysternon > Platysternon megacephalum. Next base: position 4,697,584 of record QXTE01000097.1, read on the forward strand.
AATGTAGGACAGATCCTGAAAAATGTTTTACCTCTAACTCACCTCAATGCAACAGTAGGTATTTTCTGAATGGTGTAGTGAAAACTGTTACAGAAGACTGTTTTATAGGTTTCATGCCCTAGCTATACTCATGATAAAGTAGCAAGTTAAATACCAGCAATGGAGTAGCTATGTAGGTATTAATGTGCTCAGTAAGTAACTTCTTGAGTATCAGATCTTGCTCTATTGTGCAATACAGTAACTGAGGGAAAAAGTAGGCCCAATCAGTAAGTCAGAAACGGGAAGTAGTCACTTTTTTTGGTGGGAGGGAGAGAGAGAGGGGGAATAGAGATATTCTAACTTAATCAGAGGTTTGGTATAAAAACTTCCTTGTAAAGTTGTCCCCCTTCCCCTATCCTGCCTAAGCTACAGGCCAGTAAGGTTACTGTACTGGACAAGATGTCCAGTTGCTTGCAAATAAAGACTCCTACAATTGCCCATGGGGGAGGTGGGGGGGGGAGGGAGAGAAGAGAAATAACCTGCTACAAGAATAAGAAGGGGAACAATGACTCAGGCCCCCTCCACTGCAAAGGCCACTGTGGATACTTCGGTGGCTCGCATGCCAGTTGAGAGTGGACAGAGCCAGGAGGAGAAAATCTTGGACGAGGACGTGGAGGGAGAAGAGGACTCAGCGGCAGGGGACGACTTGGAGGTCAGAGATGCATGCAGCCAGGAGCTCTTCTCTAGGAGGAGGCTAGCCGGTCACAGCTGTTGGAGCTTGGTGAAGCGCAAATAGGAGAGGAGGCCCCTGGTAAGTGGCTTTGATTTTGGGAATCGCTGAAGCGAGTTGTTGAGGGCAGAAGGGTTGCAGAAAGCAGGCTTGTGTCTGTATGATGCACGTACCATCACATGCTTAGTCTGAGCAGTGGAACAGGGCCATTGATTGACTCCCCCACTTCACGGGAATCTGCCTCAGAACGCCACGAAACTCTCATGGAGATACTGGGCAATCCATTGCCACCAGTTCTTTGGCAGAGCTGCTTTGTTTCTTGCCCCATTAAGGGCAACTTTCCTGCGCCACTCTGCTGTCACGGGGGAGTGGGGTGGGGGGAATGGGGACCATTGCTGCACACAGGTGAGCCACACACGGGTCAGAGTGGAAGCTGCAGTCTTGGAGAAGACCCTACCTTGATTCCCTGCTCACCCTCAGCAGTGAGATAGGCTGTGGAAAATGTGTGGACAGTAATTATTATAAGACCCCCCCTCCCCATACAGTGCTGGCTCTCCCCAAGAGCCACGTGTCCAGTATGGTCCTGGAACACTGATTTCCCATGCCCCTGTTACTCGCCATTTTGGGAGTCTTGTGGCTCATGTGTGCTTGCCTAGGGTCAGCCAGTTAGTGACAGGTATGTGAATAGCGGCTGTGTTTTAAATCATTTAGTTAGTGTTGTGTGTTGCAAACAATACTGCTTCTGTCAAATGTTGCAGTTTGGCCTCACAGAGGTGACCTTGGGAGCCCAGCTTCCCTCTTGGTCATCGCCAGCTAAACGGCTGCGCAGAATTAGAAAGCGGCCACGAAGAACTAAGGAGGACTTTCTGCGTCATGTCATGATGCGCTCTGCGGCCAAAAAACAAGAATTGAACGAGTGGCAGGACAGCGAGAAGAGGGACCGAAAAGAGAATACGACGTGCCAGAATGAAGCCATGGAGCGGCTCTTAAACGTTACAGAGCCGCCAAGTGGACACACTCCAGGCGCTACTAGCACTGCAAACCGAGAAGCTCCGTGCCCGCCCTCCCGTAGCCACTGTCGCAAAACTCTTTCCCACCAACACACTCTTATCAATCTCCTGGCTCCAATCTGTACCCACTGCATTCCACTCCTCCCCCATCACAGTCCAGCACGGCGGACTCCCAGTATCCACTACACTCAACACCCGTCTCTCTGCAGTTTAGCCCTGCTGAAGTACAGTACCCGCTGCACTGTACTTCAAAGGAGAAAGTTGGATAGGATACCTGGACATATACAAATCTTTAACTGTCCCGGGACCCCACCTCCTCCTGGGACCCTTCTGTCCCCCATCCCCCTCAGTGCGGATGTGTTTTTTTGTTTCTCTCCCCGCTTCGGTGGTTGTTTTTTAATAAAAATAATTGTTCTGGTTTGAAAGCAATCTTTATTCCATTAATTGAAAGTAAAGAGCCCTGCAAAGCAACAGGCAATTTTCTTCAACCTTCAAAGTGCATCGTCTGCACCAATCACAATCACCTCCTAGCATTACAAGTACTGCACTCCCAAGCACTCCCTTACGGGTGCGCCACTCTAATAGCCCTAGTCTCCAGCTGTTCAAATTCAGCCTCCAGGCAGTGGGCCTCAGCGGTCCAGTCCTGAGAGAAGCTTTCACTCTTCCCTTCACAAATACTATGGAGTGTATAGCATGTAGCTATAAGCATAGGAATATTGTCATCAGTGAGGTCCAGCCTCCCTTATAGGCAACGCCAGCGGACCTTTTAAATGGCCAAAAGCACTCAGTCATTCTGCACCTACTCAGCCTGTTGTTGAACCACTCCTTGCTGCTGTCAAGGTGCCCAGTGTATGGCTTCATAAGCCACAGCATTAAGGAGTAGGCAGGGTTCCCCCAGGATCACAATGGGCATTTTGACTTCCCCTACGGTGATCTTCTGGGAAGAAAGTCCCTGCTTGCAGCTTCCTGAACAGGACAGTGTTCCGCAAGATGCGTGTGTCATGCACCTTTCTCCACCAGCCTGAGAACCATACAGAAATACCCCTGCCGATTAATGTATTCAGTGGCTAGGTGGTCTGGTACCAGAATTGGAATATGCGTGCCATCTATCACCCCTCTGCAGTTAGGGAAGCCCATCTGTGCAAAGCCATCCACAATGTCACGCACATTGCCCAGAGTCACGGTCTTTTGGAGCAGGATGCGATTAATGGCCCTGCACACTTCCATCAATTCGAGTCCAATGGTCGACTTTCCCACTCCAAACTGGTTAGCGACCGATTGGTAGCAGTCTGGAGTTGCCAGCTTCCACAGTGTAATCACCACGCGCTTCTCCAATGGCGGAGCAGCTCTCATTCTCGTGTCCTTGTGCCACAGGGCTGGGGTGAGCTCATGGCTTTCCTCATCCAGAAGTTCTGCAGTCACTGCTCGTCATCCCAGACAGGCATCACGATGTGATCCCACCACTCAGTACTCGTTTCCCGAGCCCAAAAGCAGCGTTCCGCTGTGGTCAGCACCTCCGTGAATGCCACAAGCAATCTTGTGTCGTAGCTACTATGTGTGGTGAGATCAATGTCGAACTCCTCTTGCCTTTGTAGTTTAAGGAATAACTCCACTGCCACTAGTGACGTGTTAGTGAGAGCGAGCAGCATATTGGTCAACAGTGCAGGATCCATTCCTGCAGACCGAAGAGGCAGAGCAGAGCGTACAGTACACGAACTGTTGAAAAGTGGCGCCAAAAGTGGATGGAAGCACAGGGATTGCTGGGATGTGAAGCAATGCATCACAGGGCATTGAGACAGGACCCAGGATGCCCCGTGGCCCCCTCTGCCTTCCCATAACTCCTAGTGGCAGAAGAGGAAGAGATCTGTGGGATAGCTGCTCAGAGTGCACCGCTCTGAATACTGCTGCAAGTGGGAACACGCTATTGCGCAGGCAGTTGACAGTGTGAACACACAACAGTGGTTTCCCTTCAGCACTCTCTGAGCGGCACTATAACTGTGGGTGCTGTAACTCTGCCAGTGTAGACATGCCCTTAACATTGTAACTGGGCATAGATGAATCCTAAAGCTCCTGTCAGCAAGGATCTACCAGAATCCCAGAGGTCAGTAGGAATAAATTAGTTTGTATCAGACTAGAAAATGAAAACTCAGAGAATGAAGGTGTCTCGTAAGTGTCCACTTATTCACAAGTAAGGCTAAGATTGTGTCATGGTTATTTTTTAGTAAAAGTCACGGACAATAAACAAAAATTCACAGAAGCCATGACCTGTCTGTGACATCTGCTGCTGTGGCTCCATAGTTCCCCCTCCGCCCACAGCAGCAAGAAGCTGTGGGGTGACCATTTCACCCAAAGAGAAAATGGGACACATTCTGTGACTTCCATGCCCTCCATGACACAAACGTAGCTTTATTCATAAGAAATAAGCACTTCTATGACCGAGGAAGCTGATTTCTTGAAACACCCCCCTCCCCTCTTATTTTTTATTGCTACTGTGGCATTGCATTTTATTTAATCAGATTATTTTTTTAGTCCCTTATGTCCAGTCATTAATACACAGGGCAGGGAGTTGTATTGAACTGCCTTTCTACAATCACTTTTCAATCTAGAACCAAACAAAGAAGAGACCATCTGACCACAAGTTATGAAATGTAGTTACCAAATATTTTGTACACTTATCTCCTGTTTTATGCTCAGTTCATACACTGCACAGTTATCTACTCCAGACCTGCCCTCCATGAGCTAACCACCAACTTATCACATCACTTGTTTAACACTGAATCACTAACATGCTGCAATAGCAGTTTGTAGATAATTTCCTATCCAGTCTTTGAACCTTTGCAAGTTTTACTAGTTCTTCAAACAGGCTTAGTTCGCTTTCATTTTTCATCTATATATTAGATTTTGCAGCAGTCTCCAAAACTAAGATTACAAATGTGAATATTTCTTTTTTCATGCTCCCACCCAAAAGATATTTCAAAACTTTCTGGCTTCTAATAGAAGAGGATTTTAAGGAAAAATTTTATTCAAACTGTAAGGCAGTTATATTTGTAGTCAACACACCCAGTTCCTGGTAGCTGAACAAAAAAAAGTTCTAAGTAGTCTATTTTTGCTACTTTGCCAGCAGAGATGAGTATCTGATCTCACTCCTGGGATGGGCAAAAGAAATTCATCTTCAGGTACTATGCTTGGCTTCTGTCTTACAGGCAATACGTAGGAGCAGGTTCAACTACAAGAGAAGTTTCAAGGTCACTTGCCGTCCTCAAGGCACTTAAGTCAGAGTCACACAATGCTGTTGGATTTCCCATTATCACCAGAAGTGAAATAATATGTTGACCCAGTGTTCAGGTGCTGTATTTCATAACATTTTAACTTTTGCACCTAAGTATAAACAAGCAGCACACAGATGAGTAAACCAAAAGGAAGAGAGAACTCCTGTTTGAGTTAAAATATTTTTATTTAAACTAAAGTAACACTGATAACAGCATGAAAATTGATTGCAAGTAAATGTGCTCTTGACAGGCAAATGGTGCAACTATGCCTTTTTACACAGAAAGCATATACAGGTCCACCTCTCCAAATGGGTGTTTATTTTTCCTCCAACTAAATAGCTCTACAAGGTCCACTGTAATGCTTGAAAATGAAGTGCTGGTAGGCAGCTTAGTCGCATGAGTTTCTGATCAGGTGGATACCTGATTACATAAAACCCTCTACTCTAGAGTATTTTTTGCTGCTACCAAAGTTAATTTAGCTTCATTTGCAGAACCATTAGTATTTTGGTCACCCATTTAAAGTCAAAACTTAACACTTCCTTTTGGAATGCAATTCTGAAGGTCTGAGTTCTTTGAACTCAAACATTAGCTCAACTAGTTAAGCTGCCATTTTATATCAACTACAGGAAGCTAGACAATGTGAAGTTAAAATGACTTCAGCCTAGTTTCTTTTGGAAAAAAGATTTTCACAGTGTACCTGTGTGAGGTTGGACTACAGCTGAAGCACTTGAATAGTTAGGTATATAAACCATATTCATTCAATAGGAAAATAGCCTATTATGCAGTCCCATGGCAGACACTATTTAAGTCTCACAACAGGAATTAGTCATTTAGGGCCAAATCCTACAAACAAACACTTACTGCATAAGTAATGATACTTATAAACTTAAATGCTTAGAGGATATCAAACACTTAGGTTTCATGTTACATGCTATACTTGCATGGAGCAGTAAATTAAAAGGTTATATTTTTAAAGCTTGTAGGAGTGGCAATGTGCGATCAACTGAAATTTTTAAAAGGGCAAAATACCAGAAAACTAACAGATCCAGATTCCCTTGGAAGTAATGAAAACCCTTTCACAGAGGCACAGTAGATATCCCACTAGAAAACAAACCAAGGAGAGATTGAGTTTAAAATCTTTCCCACCTCTAACAGCTTGGTTAGAGTCATAAAAAGTATTTTTAAAATTTGTTAGGGTTAAAGTCCGTTAAGACATTTTATTTGAGTTCACCTTGTGAGAAAGTACAAATCTCTTTTTAAAACACCCCTTATATCCTAGTTTAGACAAGCCCTAACTCAAAGAAGAACATTCAGGTCCCTTCTACCGTAGGAAGAACTGCAAGTGTCCGTCCCACTACAAGCCCCCTTTAGTCCATTATTAAAGGGACACTTGGAACTGACACCCTCTTGTGTCTTCCCCCCTTACTATTTGCTAACCATCACAATCACCGTCAGTGAAAATTATTATTTCTCATTTTCAGTTTTACTTCATGAATTTGACAGCTCTGTAATCAATTTTTACTTTTAGCTATTTTCCCTGATTATCTGGGACTTTCATAGCAACTGGGAAATTCTTTTTGAAAAGAAACCTGACTGCAAAAATCAAGACAATTAACAGGAGGACAAGGGGTGGTGGGGGTGGTGGGGGGGGGGGGAGAAGAGGAAGAGAGGGGGTGGGGAAAAAACCCCAAAAAACTTTCCAGATTACACTGAGCTCTTCCCTCTCTCTCTCCCTCCCCACAACAGAAGTTGGTCCAAGAAAAGATATTACCTCACCCACCCTGTCTCTCTCATATCCTGGGAGAGAGACTAACATGGCTACCCCACAACTAGATATCAAGTCGACAGTATCCCTTCAAGATAATCCAATTATAACATTCATGCTTTGCCTACGATCAATTAAATGAGTGATCACATACATATTGTTGAATTTCCGTGTATGTATTTCAGGAGGAAACAAGTCAGGATCCTTCAGCTACAGAACTAGGTGTGAAACTACCAGAATAATGTATAGAACACTACAGGTGTCTGAAGCATCCCAACTATGAGCTATATATCATTGTAGATTAAATGCCATGCTTTCTTCTAGAGAGTATTAATTAAAATCTTTAGTAAAAGTGAGTTTTCCCCTCACAAATGAAGACTGAAGGTGAACAGGCTGAAGACTACTTTAATGTTCAGAGTGTTTAGTAGCTAGTGATGAGGATAGTTTAAAATGTTGCAGTCTAGCATTAGAGTTAATGGCTCAGTTTTTATATAATTGATGTGAAACTGGAAAGTGTTATGCTCCTTTTGCATTTTCAAGTTACATGAATCTAGGATCAAAGTCTGAACCTTTAATAAAACATTTGTTGAAGATGCTGCAGGCAAAATAAGTTCTGCCTGTAAAGCCCATAAACCTTACAGAACTCTGTATATAGATTACATTAGACAGGTTTACAAAAGTAAAAGATTAAGACACTAAACTTTCCTTGGACTACTGGGTGTTGAGGGGGACAAAAGGGCAATATACAACAATAGATGCTTTGGCCCTATTAATTCCTTACCCCTAAACATAGAAGTAAGCATTGCTATTACAATATGTATTTTTAAAAAGTGAATAAATCCATGTCCTACAAGATTACACAACAATCAAATGTGTGAAGACAAGGATTCAGAATTGTTTTCTTTTTACACAACAAACAGGAAATAATGTTTCAAAACAACTACAGGCAAGCAACCTCTACACCTTAAATTCCAGGAAAGCTGAAAACATTCTCCAAAGAATTGGGTTTACCTCTCTCCAGCATTTTAACTTGCAATAAGAACAACAGCACCTCCTGGCACTACCTTATGCATGTTTTCTATTTGTCTTTCTTCCTTATATGTAAATACATATCAGAGGGACCTTACCTTTAAGACTTGGGAAAGTCTTTAGATATGCTCATATTGTTTACATATGGAGACTGTGATAAAATGCAGCATGAAACTTAACTACGAAGCTAGCTTGCTGCAAACTAGATACAATCAACTTAGGTTTGAACAGAGACTGGGAATGGCTCGGTCATTACACTAATTGAATCTATTTCCCCATGTTGAAGCAGCCTCACACTTTCGTGTCAACTGTCCGAAATGGGCCATCATGATTATCACTTCAAAAGTTTTTCTCCCCTGCTGTTAATAGCTTCTCTTAATTAATTAGCCTCTTACAGTTGGTATGGCTATTTCCACCTTCTCATGTTCTCTGTATGTATAAATATCTTCTTGCTGTATGTTCCATTCTATGCAGCCGAAGAAGTGGACGGGGGGGAGGGATAGCTCAGTGGTTTGAGCATTGGCCTGCTAAACCCAGGGTTGTGAGTTCAATCCTTGTGGGGGCCACTTAGGGAACTGGGGCAAAATTGGTCCTGCTAGTGAAGGCAGGGGGCTGGACTCGATGACCCTTCGGGGTCCCTTCCAGCTCTATGAGATAGGTATATCTCCATTTATTTATTTATATTTAAGTGGGCTGTAGCCCACGAAAGCTTATGCTCAAGTAAATTTGTTAGTCTCTAAGGTGCCACAAGTACTCCTGTTCTTTTTGCTGATACAGACTAACACGGCTGCTACTCTGAAACCAGTTCTAACAATGTGGCTGTTTAATTTTGGGAACTGAACTTTTACAGAACTGTTATTTCTTGGAACAGTAACGTGGGAGTGGTAATTTCCCCAAGTGGTCATCTGCTGAGTTAAAAGAACAAGTCACTGAGGATGGTAGCAATGGTACAAGACATCTATATTTGAAAATGCCCAAGTGTATCAAAAAAATAATGACATTGATTAAACAATTATGCCTCAAGGTGATCTGGTTTATACCTCACCCAAAATCCTAGTAGTTGTTCAAGATTGGCATGGCCCATAGATAAGCAGTCACAATAGCTATATAAAAAGGCCATTTAAAAAATAAATCTCATTTTTAAAATCTTGTTACGTTTGTATTACTTCAGACTCAATTACATAAAAGGTCAAGTGAATAAAACAGAAACTTAATGTCTTTAAAGGGCTTGAGAATAGAAATGAAGGAGTTGATAGTTGGAATAAAGATTAAGTTACAATGATTTTTAAGCTTGACATCCAGTGTCTTTTTGAAGCTCTTCTAGCAAACTTCGCAAACAAGAGGCAGGAAGCATGAGTTCAAGTAGTTTAAGTCGTCTGAACACACATCACTATGCAAGAGAAACCACCATTAGATAGTTGCCACAACGAATGGACCAGCTCTTCTGCTATGTTTTCATATTCCAATTTATTTGGAAGGGACCTTGTCCAAGCTATATCTTTCATCAACACATGATAGGGCTCAGGGGAGAAAGCTTGACTGTCACCAATGGCAGAATGCACTGTCCAATATGAAGTTGCATGTACAGATATTTTCCAACAAAACACACACACTGAAATAAGGAAAGGAAAACAAGTTGTTTGCAGATTACTGAACATACTTAAGACAGGGAATGGCATCTGAGATATTGAAGCGATAGAAAATCTACCTAATGGGAACATGCCAAAGCAAAGCGCACACACAGTCATGCATTTTCCTACTGCAAGTAACAAATTTTAAATTGCAACAGAGAGTCCTGTGGCACCTTTAAGACTAACAGATGTATTGGAGCATAAGCCTTCGTGGGTGAATACCCACTTCGTCAGACGCATAATTTTAAATTATACACTATCAAAACCATGATATCCTGCAAATTCTAGGAAATGACCTGGCACCCATACTACAGCGTTGAGCACAATATAAAAATGTAGATTGGTGGTGAACTCACAACCAGGGTCTCAAACAGTTTTAATTCTTGTCTACACTAACATTTCACAGCTGCAATTCTCCACAGGTAATCACAACAGTAGAGGCTGGAGTATCAACTGGATTCAAACTGAGTTGTTTAACCCTACCGAGAGCAGGTTTAAACAACAGTGGTAAATACGCACAAGCTACAGCCTCCACCGTTCATACCACTAATTCCATGTCCTAATTTTTCTAGTGTAAACAAAACCTTGAAATAAAATTAAAGCTATTTTTGCTTTCAAACAAAGCAGTTGGCACTTCCCACATGTAGTGCAAGCTCATAAGCAAATCTTTCACAAGGGATGTGTATAAGCAGCTGAACTTGTCTAGGATATGACAGAGGAAGTGCCCTACAAAGCTGGCAGAGGTTTTAACAGGTGCAGGAGATTAATCCAACTCTCTCAGAGAAATACTAAAGGTTCTTCACTGGCAAGTCAGTGCCAAGTAATCTGATCTGGGCTTTAGCTGGAATTCCTCAGGCCAGCCTTAGTTATCTCCCTGGCAAAACAACACCAAGGCAGATTTTTCAGGATCATGTCCTGTCATCAGCCTACCACCATGATACATCAGACCCGTAGTAATTTTTAACAGAGAACCATAACTCATGCAAAATAAATAGGTGAAATGCCATTCTCTAAGTGATAGTTGCACAGGAAGGGGGAAAATCACTTACTATATTAGTTCTGCAGAACATCTATGAGGAACATTTAAAGAAATGTTATTGTCAGTTGATATTTACAGAAAGCTCGGGGCTTCAGATTTTAGTTCAGTGCTGCTGTAGCTGTTCTGCTTAATCAAAGCTGCTACAGTCTTACAGTAAACTAAGGTGTCAAATCAGGCCATTCATAAATATCCACAACAGGTCTGTCCCTCTCTAAAACACTATCAATGCAAGACGGATGTAGCAATTTAATGTATGTATTATGAAATTAGAACCTTTGTATTTGATGATCAGCATGTGCTTAACTACCTATTGTGAGAGTTCACCCCGGCAGATAGATTATGTTGAAAACAGAGTCCTAAACTACCATGAGATCTTCCTATCTGCCATGTCATGTACCTAGTTAGATTAGAGAAGTTTGTTGTTTAAGGACTTCAAGGAAGGGAGCCTTAAAAAAAATACATAAATAAATAAAAAATGTTTATACCCAATTTGGGGAAAAAAGACATTCAAATATTTCCTAGTCATCAGATGCAAACCCACTGCACTTGGATAAAGCTTTAATCTGAAAGACAATGCAATGGATAATTTAAAATTGAAGATTTATTCAGAATCTATTAAGAGGATAATGAAGCCTTGACCAAATGGATGCATTTAACTCAGGCTTTTCCCTATGAAGTTGCCCTCTAATAGCCTAAGCTTCTAGACCAATCTGAGAAACTCACATTTCTTGTTACTGTGCCAAGAATGCAGAGGTNGGGGGAGGGGAGGGGGGGGGGGGGGGGGGGGGGGGGGGGGGGGGGGGGGGGTGTTAGATGAAAAAGGTACCACAGAGGGATTCAGCTAGTTAATGCTGAAATCTGCAACTAGACAGGAAAAGACATTCCCAACCTAATGCTGCAGCATTATTGTTGAAACAAAATGAAAATAAGAATTCATTTCCTCCTACCCCAGGACAGATTTGCATAAACCCGTCCAACTCAAGACCACAGCATCAGTTCTTTCGACGCAGCAAAAAGCAGCTTTATATATTCCAGGAATCCTAAATTGTCTTCACGGGCAAAAGGAAATTCCAGCTACACTTATCCTTTCAGATCAGAAATTGCTGCTGCTGCTTTAGAAAAAACATGGTAAGATGGCGAAATGTCCTTTTTTTCTCCCTACAGAACTGATACCACCTTTCCTGAACCATCTCCTACCTAGATCTGCTAGCCAATGAAGATTTCATCGCTTTCTGTTACAAAAGTGCTGCCCTTGGATAGCATTAGATCCTTTTGGTACATGTAAGAAACATAAGGACACTGACGACACCTTTTCCTTAAGCTCAACTGGCAGACCACCGAATTAGGAAAGCAATTACACCCAGTTGATACTGGACAGCTATAACAAATGGGCAATCACTAGCCAAACATGCCCGCTGGTATGCCAGCATTTCTACGCTATGGCCCGACACACTAAGGCATTACAAACGTAACACAATCCAGGCGAACAAAATCATCAGAAGCAAATCAGGCTGCGAGACTTGAAATGGCAAGTTCAGCTCTTTTATGCAAAGAACGTGACACCAGCTACACCCCCCCCCCGAGGACTTAAATCACCAAGAGGGCGATGGGGTAACTTCCTTTTCCAGTCTCGTTTTACCCTGATCTGTTATCCCCGAGCTGGGCATTGGTGGGTGGGGTTGGGGGCAAAGTCACCCAAAGCTCTAGATCCTGAATCAAGAGGGAAAACAGGCTGCGAAGCGAGTGACAGTGTTTGATCCCAGGGAGCAAGGCCCCCCCGGTCGGACAGTGGGGGTCTCTCTCTCTGCCCCCTCCCCCCCCCCGGTCAGACAGTGGGGGGTCTCTCTCTGCCCCCTCCCCCCCCCGGTCAGACAGTGGGGGGTCTCTCTCTGCCCCCTCCCCCCCCCCCCCCCCGGCCGGGCGGTGGGGGGGGGCAGAGAGAGACCCCCCCTCTCCCCGCGGGGGGGGGGGGGGGGGGAGCACCGCCCCCCCCCCGCCGGCCGCGGGGGGGGGGGCGGGGGGCGCCCCCCCCCCCCCGGGGGGACAATGGGGTTCTCCCTCTGCCCCCCCCCCCCCGGTCGGACAGTGGGGGTCAGAACAGATAACCCGAGAGGGCCAGTCGGGGGGCTGGTGATTCCCCCTTCCCACCCCGCCCTCGGTGCTTTTCACGCGGCCTCTGCGGCGGCTCGGCAGCGGCCGGGCGCCGCCACTGCGCCAAGGCGGGAGGGGGCTCTGCGGCGGGAGCACGCCCCCGGCCCACCCACGCAGAAACCCCCACCGCTCCGGGCCTTACCTCGATGTAGCCGGCCAGCGTGGCCGCGGGGCCGGTGAGCGCCAGCAACGGGAGCAGCAGCAACGCCAGCTCTCCGCTTGCCACCATCCTGTCCGTCTTCGCCGCCGCCCAGCAGCTTCTGCGGCCTTAGCGCCCAGAGCCCGGCGACAGCGGGGAGCCGCCTCACAAAGCCACGCCCACGCTCCCGCCCACGCCAATCACAGAGAGAGGAGCCTTGAAACCACGCCCCTCTCCCAGCTACGGCCAATCACAGCGACGTACAGACGACACGGCCGCGCCCCAGCTCCAGCCTCTTACCAGAGAAAGACCCTGCGAGGGAGGGAGCCATCCATGCCCATCACTCCGAGTCCGCCAATCAGAGCAAGCGTGACAGGGGAGCGCCACACCCATCCGTGCAGCACCCGCGCCCCCAAGTGCCAGCCAATCCCGGAGAGTGGCCCCAGGCTGCCAGCCCCACCACCTGCCACCATGCACTGCCACCCAGGCGTGGGCTGGGCTTGGGGCTGGAAAAGGGGCGGGGACTCTGCTGGTGGGAGAATGGTTCCACTAATCTCTGACTCCCAGGCCCAAGCACAATGTCCGGTGAGCAGCCGCTTTCCTAAGCCCTGGAAGAAATTGCCACCTGTGGTACTGCATTACTTAAGACCCACCATAGGACCATGCAATGAAAGAGCATCAGAGGGGCAGAGTTAAGGCTAGGTGGGCAGCCTTTCTGGCCTCAGAATGCTTTCAACGTTTTGGGATTCGATTTCTTAGGGTTTTTTAAAATGAAGAACAAAAAGATATAACAAAAAGCATAAAAAGGAGCCTCTCTCTATAAGAGACAGAAGGAAGCTCTGCTGGTTTGCAAATAAAAGAACCAAACAGCAATCCCACAATCCATTTGTTAATTAGTAAATTTCATAAATGGAACAATTGGTCTGCATTACTGTAATGCCCCTGTAAGGAAGGAGAGGGCCACAAAATCCACTCAAACCCTTTTGGACCATGTTATTTATTTTTAGAGACAACATGTTGCATAACTCAGAAGTGTTTGCTACAAAACAGCATGTTAACATACAACTAACGGTGTAAAACTGAAGTGTTCTTACATATAAAAAACCCTTAAATAAAACAAAACAAAGTTTAAACATAAATCTTTCACTAACCTTTTTTTGCAGGGGATTACTAAATGAAAACAACAAAGGTTAAAATCTTCTTAACTTTGATGGGCCAAATCATCTGGCTATGGTCCCCAGACTGCCATTACCCATCCCTGCTCTATACAGTTTTACATTAACAGCAGGTTTGGAATGCTATGCTCTGCAATTACAGATTCAAATCCCAGCATGGTGAATTCAGCTCTTCATGTTTTTGAGAGAGAAAAATTGAATAGCAATAGTAACAGGATTGCAGTAAAGCCATACTCCAAATCCGAGCTCCATCGTGTTAGGTGCTGTATAAACAAAATGAAAGCACTAAAAATCCTCAAAACTGTTTAGGCAGTTTCAACGCCCATTGAAATCAATGAGAGATAGGTGCCTAAATACCATTGAAGATCTGGGTCTAACTGTGAGTGGAAAAGATTACAATATAATAAACTGCTTTTGGGTTTGTTTGTTGGTTTGTTTTTGTTTTTAAGGGAATAATATCTACATTAAAGATCTCAGAGCAATATTTGTAAAATAATATGTTTGCCCCTCGGATGTCACCTACCCCCACTTTTGTGTAGTATGTTGTAGCCCCTTTTTTTTTTTGCACTTCACCCAGGAAATGGTTTGATTGCAAATGACGAAAGAGCACACTGTCAACTCAAAAATAATCAGTGTAAACAGACATATTTCTCTACCTATGCCACTTAAGACATCTTAGATTATTAAAACTGAACACATTTTAAAAATCCTATTTACTTGTCACATTTGTAGCACTTTTTTAATTTTTGCTTTTCTCGGTTTAGAAAAAAAAATCAGTGAAATCAATTGTATTGCTGTTGATCGTTTCACTTTTAGAGCTTCTGTGCTGTTATGTTTGAGTTGCAGCATTTCAGGAAATGTTTAAAATCAATTGTAGCAAATCTGAGTTGACGTGATTCCACTATGTATATAATTTGTAAAACACTTGAGTCCTTCGGAAAGAAAAACACTGTATAGATGTAAGCCATTTATTAGTTATTTATTATTTGTTGTTTGGCTTTCACAATGATGGAGAAGATAGTCAAACAAAATGTAGTGGGTGAAATCCTGGTCCCATTGAAGTCAATGGTTAGGCATTAATTTCAATGGGGCCAAGATTTCACCCCCAAAATCTAAAAGATGCCACTACCTAAAACAGAAATATTTTCTGTAATATAATTAAAAAATAGATATAATTTAATATACATCAGAATAACTTCAGAAGCAATTTCTACGTTTGAAAGAATAAACATGATTTAAAACGTATAAAAACCCATCAGAATTATTTAATGGAATAAATTAAGGAAGCATCTGCTACAATTTACACATTTTATTCTCCATAATTTTCATAGCCGGATGTGGAAGAGTGCTTACACCAAAAAACAAAGCAAACAGAAAAATCCCAAGATTTTCAGACAATTAGATAAAATTACAAACCGTTTATATTCTTTAACTTTTACATTCTTCACACACAATCACAAGTGATTTTTTTTTTCTGAAATGGATGCAAGGAAGATTGCTGAAGTGTTGTAAATGGGGACAATCTGTAATATAGATCAATAAGCAGCCCAGTTTTAATTAAAATGGCCAGCTGGTCCACTAGTCACTTATTACAGTCTCATTTTTTTACAGTACTTGAAAAGCTTTAAATCTCTTTTACTGCAGTCCTCTGGCATCTGTAAACTTCTTTTAAACTTACCCAAACCCAGCTGGAATATTAATTGACTCCTTTAAAATAATACATTTTAATGTATATACATTTTTAATGTACAATATGGGTGTATTTGATTCAATTGAATATATTTTGAGTTAAATTTTTCCCTTTTACAAAGTTATCATTAAGATATTTTTCATTCTGCCCAGCTCCACAAGAACACATTGTTTATATATCTTTGGGTACAGCCTCTCATAGCAAAGATATCTTGAAGTGCTATATAAATTAATGAGCTAGTAATACTTAGCATTTATATTTATATAGCACTTTATGAGCATTAATTAATCCTCACAACTCCCCTTTGAGGTAAGTAATTTTGCAGATAGTGAAAAGAAGGCAATGAGAAATTCAGGTGTCAATTTTCAAGTGTCCACTAATTTGGGTCCCCAACTTGGGATCTGTTAGTGCTTGATTTTCGGAGCTGCTGCAGAAATTGAAGTCAACCGGAGCGTGGGTACTCAGCACCTTTGAAAATCACCCTGCAGGTGTCTCCAGTTGGGCATCCAAAGGCTGAGGCGCCTAAAATTGGTGGACCCTTTTGAAAATGTAGGCTTAAGTGACTTGTGCAGGTCACATGGGGTCAGTATCAGAAGTCAGAATAGAACTCAGGTATCCCTACTTCCCAGGCCCATGTTCTGTCCATTGGATCATCCACATTGCTGCTCCAAAATTATAGCGGTGTAGCAGCTGTATACATAAAGACGGCAGCATCTGTGCATCCTGTAGCCCACAGGATTATTTTGCTAGCTATTATATCCTACTAATCCAGCCAGCCGTATCAAATGTTTCTCTTTCTGAATTAATCCATTTCATTCTTATATTTTATCAGTATTAATTCCTATGAATTTAGGATGTGTTGAGGCATATGATATGTGTTTTCTAATAATTATACATAGAATAAGTTTTGCTGAAATGCAAGAAGCCTACCAGCCTGTATCCAGTAAGATTCGCTAAATAGCTAAAAGTATAATCAGTTAAGAGTAAGTCAGCATAAAAACTGGTAACCTTTGGCACAGATAGAAATGGTCCCTGAACCAAAGGGAGGAACTATACACAACACTGATCAGGTTTATCTGGTGTCTGCACCCAGTTGGTAACTGCAGGGTATACTACAAACCTGGAAGTCGCCAAGAGAGCCTAGGGTGGCAGTTTTTGGAGTGAGATAATCCTTATTAATATAAAAAGAGTAAGTGTCATAATCCACTAACCCAGTGGTCCCCAACCTTTTTCGTCTGGCGGGCGCCAAAAAAACCCCAAAAACCCGAGCGCTGCCGGCGGAGCAAAAATTAAAAAAAATGACAACTGCTACGCGGGCGCACTTTGACCCCCCCGGCAGGCGCAATGGTGCCCGCAGGCACCGCGTTGGGGACCCCTGCACTAACCTATAGGATAAGGGTACCCATACATTTCTTAGGGTACGGAAATAAGATTTGGGTATAGTAGGTTGGGCATGAATTACATAGTGTCAGGATCCTATAAAATACCTTGTAAGAAAGGGGCGTTTAGCTCTTTCTTTTCTTTGTTCTCCTATATTCTATAGACCAGTGGTTCTCAAACTTTTGTACTGGTGACCCCTTTCACATAGCAAGCCTCTGAATGCGACCCCCTCCCTATAAATTAAAATCACGTTTTTATATATTTAACACCATTATAAATGCTGGAGGCAAAGCGGGGTTTGGGGTGGAGGCTGACACCTCGCGACCCCCTGAGGGGTCCCGACTCCCAGTTTGAGAACCCCTGCTATAGACTATCTTTTTATCTACCTATCATTCTATCTTCTATCACACTATCAGCTCAGCTTGTGTAGTACAGTATAACTACTCAACATTCCTAAATATTGGGGAAGCCAGCACCATCATGTTATTGGGCATGCCAGGAGTAAGGCTGGTCCTTCATCTCCTATTACCGGGTCCTCAAGGAAGGGTGTGAGTATGTTAGGTTAAGGTACTTACAATAGGAATGTTACCACCAGGAGTTTTGGAATTCTTTTACTGTTTTGCAGTTATAAGTTTCATAGCATTTATTATTCTTTTGTTAATCTCAATAAAGTTTTTGTCAATTTGGTATTGTCCTCAGTGTAAAGGTTTTTGCCAAGCACCCCGAGAGTCCAGTCCCGATATAGAACTCTCTGAGTTCTCGGACCCTGTAGTCTGAATTGGACAAGAACCTATAAATCTTCTGGTCGGATGCGATCAGTGGCGAGCCATAACAACTAACCCATAAAATTCAGGTCAACAATCCAATTGTAACTCACCCACAGTCTTATACATCTGGAATATGGTTATTGAGAGAGGGACTCTTAGCTAGGACACTGAGGTTATCCTACCCTTCTGGAAAGCACCTTAGTTCTATAACTTCCACCAGGAAGGTCAACAGAGAGGAGCAAAAGGGGACTGTATTTTAGCTTCTTACCTCTTCTAGTACAGCATCCCCCTACCACTAAGCTGCAGTGTTAGCAATGGGTATCACGTGAAGTCCTGGCGTGGGGCTTGAACTCACAATCCTCTAGCTCAGAAACCAGAGTAGTCAGATAGCCATATTGTCACATTTACACAGGGAAACAAAAGATAAGTAAAATTTTGGGGCTTCTCACCCATGACATATTTCCCATTAAAACAGAGATACAACAAAAACAAAGTGTGTTGTAACAGGCAAATCTTGCTTTTCACGGGCAGGCACAGAGGGCTCCAGAAGCAACAGAACTAGTGCAGTTCTGCTGCACAGGGACTAGATTTAAGGGATATATAGTCTTGTTGCAGAGCCAAGGTGTGTAGGACTTTTTCACATTTTCAGGACATGAGTAGTCCAGGGAAGGAGCAGCAGCAGGGCCAACGGATCTGCTACTATAACGATCCATCAGCCACTGCCTCTTGCGGAATGGTGTGCGTGTGGGGGGGATAAGTGGTGGGGTCTAGAAAGGGCCATAATAGTGTTTTCCATTTGACTACTTGTCTAACGCCCACCACAGAGGATTAATTTCCCTTCAGCAGCTGTAGAATCTCTTTGCACAAAGCCTAGCTAGAAGGGGGAGACTATTAGCCCAAAATGCATTAACAAGTGTAGCAGTGTGGTTTGACAGTAGGTATGATAAACTGATATTTCAGTATCACAAGACCAGATATCCATCTGGCAGCCTAATTAAAAAGGAATGGAGTGTAACATTTTGCAAATGACATGTGGTGCAAAAAACTGTGTTTGGAACTCCTAGGAGAGAAGGAATTTTTAAAATAAAGCTTTTGCTTAAAAAAACCCACCCAACTGAAGTAGTTTGGGGACAGTTTCCAAATCGCTTGTGATAAAATTAATAGGTGCTCTCTATAAAAATAGTCTGATGACATTATCATCTTCTGGGGTTACTTTGCTAAAGCTCAGTTAGGTGCAGATTTCTATGATTGTCTTTGCTGAGTTTATCAAGAAATGTAAGTGTGAAGAAGATGATTATTTAAAACTCAGTATTCCAGTGCTCTCAGCAAGCCCAGAATTCAAGGAGGGACCGTTGCTATCACCACGACCCATCCATGCAAAATGTCCCATTGGGAAGGTTGTTTACTTTATAAAGTCAAGGTTGTGAAATGGGCGGGGAAGTGGGTAAAAACAGGAAGTGAAAGGGAGTTCTGTGGAAAGTAGATGAGTGAGACGGCATGAGATTGTGGCAAACTGTTTGTTGTACTGACAAGCATATGACTGTATGGTAAGAACAAGGGCTGAGAGGCAAGACACTTAAGTTCTAATTCTTGGCCCTGTCACTGTGTGACCTTGAGATAATCACTCAAATTCTACTTCATTTTGCCCATTAGTAATATGGAGATAATATTTCTCTACCTCAAAGGAGTGAGTGAAGCTTTAATTAATGTTTCCAAATCTCTGATGAAAGGTTCTCTGTAAGTGAAAATATTAATTATCTATGTTATTGCCTACAGTTTCTAAAGAGTTCTTAACTCCACTTTGTTTTAGTCTAGTCGTGATAGTAGCAGAAACTCTCTGTAGATCAGAGGTGAGATTCTGTGCTGTACATGGGGTACACCACAGAACTCATAGCCCATGGACCGGTGGGGGAAAGCCACCTTTGTGCCCTGCTATTCTGGGTTGCTCCAGGGGTCAGAGTGATCTCCATTGTAACGCAGACAGTCTTGGGGGCTGGGCTGCCTATAGTACCTAGGGACAGCACTGCCATTCAGAATCAAAGCACTGCTATGTGCTGTGGCCCAACCCTGACACACCCCTCCTATCCCCAGCACAGTCACCTACACCAGGCCTTTGCAGGGGGGAGGCAGGGTTGGAAAACAGCCTGCAATTGTCTTGCTTGATTAGTTTCTGTGGCAGGGGAATTTTCTCCAATTGGATCCAGGGCTTTTAGAATCCCCTTTTTTTTTTGCTGCTCTGGCCATTTTACCCAGTGTACTTGTGCCAGAGCAGCAGCTCTACCCTGTGTCTTGGATCAGCTTCTTTTTTAAATGAAAAATCCTTGTGTGTTTGTGTTTCTCCTGTAAATAATGTTCCAGTGGAACCTTTTCTGTTATTTACAACTTGTGAGTCTGCACAGCTGTTTAAAAGGAAAGAGGCGACTCCTGGCTGAAAAGATCTGCCCCCAAGGCATGTTAAGTCAATTGGTAAGGAAGGAGAACAGAAGAGGTTGAGGGGCCTGTGGTTTGTTCCAGTAGAGAGGCACTGGCAGCAGCAAGCTGTGCCAAGAGCATTTGTCAGAATCAAATTCATCGTTGCAGAATGAGTCTATGAGAATCAGAAAGCCCTTGAATATTCCCTCTGCTCCCCTCAACTCTGCAATTGAAAGGTTGTAATTGAACTAGCCTTTAAATAGTAGTATTATATGGGGATTTTAATTAAAATCTTGATGGAAGATTTAAATGGGATTATGTCATTTGTAATAGTGGTGAATGATAGTTCCATGCAAGCTAGAAATTGCAGAGGTAGAACTGAGCCAAGTCTGATTTTAGGAGCTAAAATACCACCCGAACAAGGAAAATGTGCAGGTGTAAAGATGCTCGCAGCTGTCAGTCCTCTAAATAGCTTTGCAAAGACACCACGTAAAAATAATTTGATTGCAATTTCCTCCATTATTGTACATAACATTCTTTCAACAAAGGCAACTACAGTAGAAGTTAGGATGAGTGAAAAGCCTTTTGCCTTTCACCTTTGGTCGCATCCAGGCTTCAAAAACAACAGAGTTCATGACACAGCTAATCCAATTACAAGAAACATTGCCAAGTTGTGTCCAAACACAGCAGCTTTTTTCAAAACGCAACTAACAGTCAAATGGATGCATCTGTGCACACCTATTCTGCTGCCTGTGTTTGTGTCAGAGTGTTTCTGGAAAATCTGGGCAGCTATCCCATATTGCCTCAGCAGCGGATAGAGTATTTGGAGGACATGAAAGCAGAGCAGCAGCATGTGGGGTAATGCACTCTGGGAGGAAGGAGGACTGGCCAAACTGGTTATACAGGCACACAGGGGGGGTCCCTACCATGTGGCAAAACAACCTTACAACTTGCTTTCAGAGGAAACCATGTGCCATCCTAACCATCTGAAAAGGGTCAAATACACTTAGGTCCAGATTTTTAAAGGTATGTAGTTGTTGCTGTGCTCAGCATTGCAATGCCTAACTGATTTAGAAGCCTAAATCTCATTTTCAAAAGGGATTTAGGCCCTTAGAAGCCAAAATTCCACTGACAGTAGATGGAATTTAGATTAAGTACCTAAATCACTGTTGAAAATGAGATTTAGGCTACTAAATCAGTTAGGCATTGCAATGCTGAGTGAAGCAACATCTAAATACCTTTAAAATCTGGGCCTTAGCTACTACAATTTATTATTAACTATGTTGTACATGGGCAGCAGCCGCATCTAGGGTCAACCATGCAACTAACTGGTTATTACAAGGCTGGTGAAGAGATGTAGTGTAGACACAGCCTTTACAAGTCAGCTAGGCCCAGATGCTCAAAGGTATTTAGGCACCTATCTCCCATTTTAAATCACTGGTAGTTAGGGGCCTAAATGCCTTTGAGGATCTGGGCCCTACAGCTTGGTCCAAAGTCTATCTACCCAATAGCCTTTGGGTGAGAGTACTTATCTGAAAAACAGTAGACTCCAGTAGAAAGTCACCACCCATACTTGACATTGGTCCCTTGAATTTGGCAATGGAACTTACTCAGAAAAGGTCCAAGGCTCATATAGAGTCAGAACTCAAACTTGCCCTTGAGAAGATGACATTCGAAGTCACAAAGACAATACATGGGACAAGAGGTGCAAAGACTTCATTGGTAAGGACAGCAATGAAGGAAGCTTTGCTGAGGAAGTGGGAGAGGGTTAAACTCTGGTTGAAGGAGAGGGCTCCTGGTGTATGGGGAACAAGAGGCTGCTCCAAGGACAGAGGAGCAGTATGAAGGATGATGAGTCCTTAAAAACCAGGAAAAATGGCGCAATTCTGACAGAGTAAAAATGACAAGAACTGTTAAGAAGAAGCCTAGGGAATGAGGGGGGATGTGGGACCAAACACGAATAAATATATATTGTAAGTGGGGAGGAGTTGTGCTCAGAAGACAAGGATAAAGACATGAAAGATGATGCTGCAGGCAAGAGGGAAGCCAATGCAAGGATCTGAGGAGGGGAAGTAATGTGGCAGAACAGTGAGAGATTGCTGTATTTGTGGGTAGTGGCAACTCCTTCTGTCCCTCCACACATGCCTATTTTAACAGGGTGGTCTGCACTTTTCCATGCCAGGAGTCTGGGAACAGCCAGCCCTGTTTGAGTATCAAACCCAGCTGGGAAAGGGTCAGGTATAAAGGGCTGAGAGAGCTCAGTTGAGAGGTACTGTGCAGGAGGGAGATGGGCTCCTGCAGCAGACTCTAAAGTAGGGGGATTGACGGGAAGGGTATGTCTTCCTATTAGCCCTGAGAGAGGCAAGGGGAAAAGCCTCTGGAAGATGTAGCCCAGTATGGGCAGAGGAACTGCTTCGTTTTAATGTCGCTTGTTTTGTATTGGCGTTAATAAACCGTGCCCTGTGGGGAGGGCCTGAAAAAGACTTGGGTGTGGCACTGAGTTTCCCATTAGTTGGTGATGCAGCCCACTGGCCTGCAAATCTTTAAGGGGCATGGAATCTATCTTGAGTTATCTCACGGGACCCCTAGCATTTGAAGAGTTCTACTGCTCTGTATTCTGCACATAAACATGTACTGTTAATCTGGCTTTCACATAATGATGTTGGGCAGGTATTTTAATTAAACAATTTTTTGTAAGATTTACATTGTGACTTATGTTATCTGTTATAGTGATGGATTCTAGTCCGATCCTGTCTCACATACTAGCACAGACTCTTATAAAGAGACCACCATGTTATTCTGATCCTTTCGTAAGTAGACTCCAGAATACATTAAAAAAGGAAAAAGTTGGGAAGTTTGCTTCTTGGGCTAGTTGAAGCATGGCAGCATTGGCCCTTACAAATGGAAGCAGGATTGTGTCTCATGCTTAAGCATCCTTTAATTAGCAGGAGCCTGGCTAACAATTCAATATGAAGGAAGGTGTTGCCCTTTTTAATAGTATGGATATACTTATTTAACATCCTGGAAATGTGGAAGGGCTATGGTTCCCCGATCATCTCCTAGTTGCAGAATAAGAACAGTGATCCTGGAGACCTCAATAGGACAGTGTACTTGTTTAGGAAAGGAGGCATTCCAAGACAAAGAGGTGACTGAAAAGTTACAAGGATTCTCCATTTGGACTACCTAAATCACACTGCTCTATGGTACACTACCCAGGGAAGGAGATGGCTCCTGCACATCACTTGGGTGAAGACGATTCCATGCTTGGAGGCCTAGAGCTCCCTGCTGCAAAAGTAGTGAAGAAAGCCTGAAAGGAATTGTGCTTTCTGGGCACTGGGAGGATCACAGTGCAGGATGAGTCTTGACACACTTTCAAAAAGCTATACAAAGTACTCTTCCCAGCACGCAGGGGGACATAGCCTGACCTAGAAATGGTGCCTCTGGGATCAGTCTGCACTGCAGGTTGTGCTTGCCTCCCATCCTCCCTTGTTGACCAGAGCATGGAGGGACAGATTATGCCTGCCTGCTGTGCAGATGCACTGTGAACATAAGAACGGCCATACTGGGTCAGATCATTGGTCCCTCTAGCCCAGTATCCTGTCTTCCGATAGTGGCCATGCTGGATGCGTCAGA
Source organism: Platysternon megacephalum (assembly GCA_003942145.1). Lineage (NCBI taxonomy): Eukaryota > Metazoa > Chordata > Testudines > Platysternidae > Platysternon > Platysternon megacephalum. Next base: position 4,721,383 of record QXTE01000097.1, read on the forward strand.
GGGAATGAGCAGAACAGGGCAATTGTAGAGTGAGCCATCCACTGTCATCTAGTCCCAGCTTCTGGCAGTTGGAGGTTTAGGGACATCCAGAGCATGGGGCTGCATCCCTGCCCATTCTGGCTAAGAGCCACTGATGGACCTATCCTCCATGAATGTATCTAATTCTGAACCCAGTTATTCTTCTGGCCTTCACAACATCCCTTGGCAATGAGTTCCACAGGTTGACTGTGCGTTGTGTGAAAAAATACTTCTTTATGTTTGTTTTAAACCTGTTGCCTATTAATTTCATTGGATGACCCCAGTTCATCTGTTATGTGAAAAGGTAACTAACACTTCCCTATTCACTTTCTCCACACCATTCATAATTTCATAGGTCTCTATCATATCCCCACTTAATTGTCTCTTTTTGAAGCTGAAAAGTCCCAGTCTTTTTAATTTCTCCTCATATGGAAGCTGTTCCATACCTCAAATCATTTTTGTTGCCCTCCTCCAATTCTAACATATCTTTTCTGAGATGGGGTGACCAGAACTGCACACAGTATTCCAGGTGTGGGCATACCATAGATTTATATAGTAGCATTGTGATATTTTCTGTCTTATTATCTATCCCTTTCCTAATAGTTCCTAACACTCTATTAATTTTTTTAACTGCCGCACATTAAGTGGCTGTTATCAGAGAACTAACCACAATGACTGTTGGACCCTTTCTCTCTTCTAGTTCACCTGTGAAGAGCAGGCATCATTGGCCCCTAGACTATTTGGAACAAAGAGTCTAGATATCAGAAGGGTCAATTGAACTGTTTGTCTTTCCAAGCTAGATAAATTGAATAGCAAGCAGTTTATTGTGTAGCGGTCTTTCCTATGAGACTTTAAAAACCAAGTCCAGTCTATTTTCTATGGACATTAAAGATCTCATGGACACTTCCACAGAAGGGATTTTCCCTGATGTCCTTGGACATAATTTCTCATCCTCTTTGCACTTCTGCCTATCAGTTTCCACCCAAAAGAAGATTGTATTTCAGTAGTGATGAATGCCATTACTTTATTTGGCATGAAAGGGCTAAATTCAGACTTGGTATAAGCAAGGGTAACTCCACAGAAGTCTGTGAAATTGCACTTATTTATCCCAGATCGGAATTTGGCCCAAATATTCTCTATAAATGTAAAATATTGAAGTTGGATTGTTAATAATGATTTCATACATGATGGGAAGGTGAGCACTGATGTAGAATAGTTATTTTATGGGAGAGATTTGAACTTTATTAATCTACATTTATTTGCCCTCTGCAGTAAAAGAAACCTGAAAATGAAAATAAAAAATGGCTTGTACTACTTACAAGCGAAGGCAGTGATCTGATTCATAAATGAGTTGTTTATTCAGTATTCACTCATAGATTAGAACTGAAATCACCTTAACAAATGACATGGCAAATGAGCAACATGGAATGTGAAAAACCTCAGAACTTGTCCTGTTTGCAAAGATGTCAGATCATTTGCAGCACAATAAAAACAAAAGTTTTTTTTTCCACCCTACCTTTTTTGGGGAAAAAAAATCTGGTGTGATTCAGTGCATATTCAGTCAGACATTATGGAACTAACTTGTGCTAACAAGCTCTTTTACAGCACACTGAGGTTGCCCTTTCATTCTTCTTCATCATTTGTTTTTTGGTTACTTGGTTCATAAGCAGCAGGGCGTGTTAAGTGGTAATATGACACACAGGAAAAGAGAAAAAGTAATTTTAAAATGTCCAGCAGATATTACATCATGACACTGTAAAGCTTTGTCTGTTAACAGGTCTTCTTCTCTGCATCAGTCGCACCAATACCTGATACTTAGGGCTAATTTTTCTCTTTTACACCAATGTACCTCCATCAGTGGAATTACTCCTGATTTACACTGGTTTGAAATCTGAATCAGTGACTGCATCTCTGACTGTCCCATTTTGATAGTCATCCTCAAGCTGTTTTTCATATTAAAAAAATCATTAAATTGGCAGCCTTGATGGGAGTACGGAGCTTCCCAATTCAAATTCATTCATACTGTAGCCATATTAATACTTATTACTTCTCACAATTCCTCTCATGGGGAATCTGCAATGTTAAGTGATTTGCACAAGGTATACCATGAGTTAGTGGCAGTGCAAAAAACAGAACCCAGAAGTCCTGGCTTTCAGTCCTTTGTGCTAGCACCCATATCACATTTCTGGCAGGAGCCAAGCGGTTTTGTACTGATTTAGGCACCAGCCTTGCAACTTGATCACTAGCATAGAGCCCCAATTAATATATATAGTCACTTCCTACATAGCCTTGTCGCTAAAAGTCAGCGTGTGTAAACGCTCTTTGTCGGTATTTTGTTGGTGCTTTTGCCGACAAAATATTTCCAGCCCCGCTTGCGGCGTTAGCTTTGTGACAAAACCGCATTCACACTGCCACTTACGTCGGCAAAACTTTTGTCTTTCGTGGGGGGGCTTCTTTAAGTACCCGTGAAAGACAAAAGTTTTGTCGACAACTTCGCAGTGTAGACACATACCCTGGGAGATCTGACCAGGAAATGGATCCTGGTGTCTCCAGGGGAAGAAGTGGTTCGCCTGCAGCTTACGTCCACAAACTTAGTCTCTTAGAGGGAAATCAGATGACTTAGTTTCTTTCCTGAAGTATTCTGGTGTCTCAGAAGAGGGGTCACCCCCATGGAGATCTCTGCTTCTCCAAAGCCCAACTCACTTCTCCTAAAGTTTGCTTCTTATTATTGCACCTGCCTTGAAATGAACCGAATTTAAAATGTATCTGGTTTGGGTGGCGGGGTTCTTTGCTGAAGTGTTATTTTACAACTTCTTATTACAGTGTTCCTCAGTGCATAAGAAGAGATACAGCAGCCCCATGCCTCCAATATTATCAATTCGCTTGCGATTGGGGGCCCTGTTTTCTCAGCGGTAGAGGAATACCATTGCACAAAGACAGGCTATAGTGGGAGCTGGCATTTTTAACACTGATATCAATAAGACCTGCAGTTTTAAAATAGACTTACAAGGATTATTCTGATTCTAAATTTTCCTCACTTGTCTCAGTCATTTGTTTGAATCCCTAAGGACTACGCTGAGATGTAGCTATCTGGTAAGTTATACAAAGGATGTCTTAAGTAGAGCCCTATTGGGGTTTGGTTTTTCCCTTTAAAATGCAAATAGCTGGTAGTTAATTCCCCATATGGGATCTAACAGCTGACTTTAAAATATGCAGCTATGATAGAAAAATATATTTCAGAAAGCCCTGTAGTGTGGATAAAGAAACATTGTTACATGAGTACAGATTCTTCTAGTTAGTCAGATATCTTTATTTACCTTCACCAACAGGTGGCAGTATATTGAAACACATAATTACTCATAACTCATTATTGCTTTTGGCCAAATTCTGCACCAATATACACCTTGGTGCAACCTCAATGAAGTGTATATGAAGGTGAAATTTGACCCTGTTGTCTACTCTGTAAAATACTGTAAAAATTATGCATCAGCACATTTAAATATATTAGTGCAATAATCTCCCTCTCATTAAAAGAAGTCACACTTAAACATTCTGCTTTTTTGAGAACTTAAAAATTCAGCATGTATATCCTGAAAATAGAACCAGCTAACAGAAGGGTTGTTTGCTTCCTTTACCTATTATACACTCACTTATTCTCAGCTTCAAAAATGACAGAAAGATGATCCAAAACAGGTATCTATCCAACGATGAACTGAAAGTGAGATTTCCTTACTAATTCTAAAGGGAAATTTGCCATCTTATTCTTCCATTTCACTTTCCTTTCAACTTCAGTAACTGCCAGTTTTTCAAGTATAAAACATAAAAGAACTGAATAATAATAATAATAATTAATAATAAAAGCCAGAAAACACTTACGCCCTTGAACCAGATTATGTTTCAAAAAACCTGCGTCATAGTAAAGACGATTAGGGTCCAGTTCTCTCGGTGCTAAATGACATTGTCTTCTAGCAAAGTCATTGGGCCATCAGAATGTTCACGGGATCAGTCCCTGAGTAGTTAGTTTAACTAGAGTCCTTGTATCTGCTAGTTGTTCCATCTTCTGGAAAATATATTTGATTCTCACATTTTAATATAACCCCTTCCAAAAAGATACATTTGTACACACACACACATACACACTCAACAGTTTTAATCCCTTTCATGCCTCCAAAAATGGATTTATTTGTCATAAGGATAGCATGGAATGAATGAAATTTTGTCTAAAAAGGAATGACAAAGCTAAATGTCCATTGTAGTCTAATATTAACAAATAATATCTAGTTACAAAAATATACAGCAGGGGTAGGCAACCTATGGCACGCGTGCCGAAGGCGGCACGCAAGCTGATTTTCAGTGGCACTCACACTGCCCGGGTCCCGGCCACCGGTCCGGGGGGTTCTGCATTTTAATTTAATTTTAAATGAAGCTTCTTAAACATTTTTAAAACCTTATTTACTTTATAACTAAACTATTGTTGTATGTATATTATAGACTTATAGAAAGAGACCTTCTAAAAATGTTAAAATGTATTACTGGCACGCGAAACTTTAAATTAGAGTGAATAAATGAAGACTCGGCACACCACGTCTGAAAGGTTGCCGACCCTGATATACAGTATTTGGATAGCCCCAAGATGGTGCTTTATAATAATAATTTGAGATATACCTATCTCATAGAGCTGGAAGGGACCCCGAAGGGTCATTGAGTCCAGCCCCCTGCCTTCACTAGCAGGACCAATTTTTTGCCCCAATTTTGCCCCAGATCCCTAAGTGGCCCCCTCAAGGATTGAACTCACAAGCCTGGGTTTAGCAGGCCAATGCTCAAACCACTGAGCTATCCCTCCCCCCTAAATTTTGCTTTATTTGCACAGCTCAGGATGGACATCAGGCTGCTAGAGGAGCCTACAGGCTACTTTAATCATGATGGCTGCTGCCAATGGGCAAGGGGCCATTTTGGCAGCTGGGGGTTGTCAAGATGCTCTGGCCATGTCTCCTTTTCTAGCTATCCCCCCACTCGCCACACTGCCATCCTTGAGTGATGAGTGGTGGTATAAGAGTTACTACAGTGACATGCCACCAACTGAGGATTCCACTATACTGGAGGGTGGCAAGGGAAGCCAGTTTTAAGACCAATTTGTATAAGACACTGACTCAAAAATGCCCTAAAACAGGGCAGGATTTGGGCCGAAGTCTCTGCCTGTATCTAAGGCCCTGATCTGGCAATGGGTTCTGCAAGCATGGACCCTTGTGCACATGCAGAATGCTGTTCACTTCAATGGGCAAAAAGGTAAATCCCATGACAGATCTCTTGGCAGAGTCACAGACTAAATAATACCTGCAGATCCCAAAACCTGAACAACTATTAGTTAATAGTGAAAGTATTCCTCAAAGAGGTACTTACATTCGGTGGCGGAAGGGGGGGGGGAATTAAATATAAGAAACAAACAAAACTTTTTATGCCTTTCATCTATTTTCTTGATATTTTTTTTTCTGATTCTATTTGCTTAGTATCAAAGCTATTGAGGATCTCTTCTCTCTTTAGTGCTAGAGACTGGCTTGAATCAAAACATTAAATCTAAAAAAGCCCCAACTCTGAGGTATTTTAAATCCACTCTTGGATCTAAAATTTATAGTTTGAGTCCATCTCTAGTAGCTATGTGTTTAACTCCCACTGACAATGAGCTGCAAGATCTTGCTCTCTTCCAACCAATCCCCTTGTATCTGATTTTGCAGTGAAGCCTGAACTGGGTTTGTCTAATGCACCGTGCATGCCCTATTCCCAGTCAGATTATTCCTGCCAGGAGTGGGAATAATTGACATGGAATGCAGGATGAATGGGTCTGAGTCAGGGCATATACATGCTAAGATCTGTGGATCCTGCTCTCCTAACTCTTGCTGAGGGCCCCCCAGAGCATCCTCTCTGCAGGTTTCTGGGGTTCCAGAACCAGGACATGACACTTGCACCCTGTACCTTCTGGCTGTGGCTTTTCAGGCATATGCATACAGAGAAGGACTCAGCCCATAATGGTGAATTTGAGAAGTCATAATAAGTAAGTAAGTAAATCCATTTATCCATTAGCTGAATATCAGTGACATCAAAGCAGAATTTTTGGAAGCCTTCATGATCCATCGCTAACTTTGAGCACTCAGCAGTTGACTTCCCAGTGATCTGCCACAAACCATCCATCCATCTCCTCGCAGGTCGTCCCTTGGCAATGTCTACACTAGCATTTTTGTTGGCATAACTTATATTGTTCAGGGGTGTGAAAAAACACCCCTCTGAGCGAATAAGTTACACCGACAAAAGCGCTGGTGTGGACAGCACTATGTCGGCAGGAGACACTCTCTTGCCGACATAGCTACCGCCGCTTGTTGGGGGTGGTTTAATTATGTCGACATTGGCAAAGAGCGGCCACATGGGAGATCTTACAGCGGCGCAACTGCATCAGTACAGCTGTGCTGCTCTAAGGTCACTAGCGTAGACATGGCATAATGACCAAGTTAGTTTATTTTTTGTATAAACGGTTTCTCTTCATTCAAGTTTGTTCCAGTCTGAAATTTCTTCTTTAAATACAGATGAAGAAAACAGACGTGCGCACTAAACTGTCCTACTTACTATGTCTCAAATATTTGCCTATGGGGTTTTCAATAATTATATGATTCATTGGTTGGTAATGCATAGTCACAGCACCTCACCTTCTGTGTGGCAGAGGGTTCTTTTATTGCAGATCAATCAAGCAGCCAGATGTTGAAAAATCTAATAAAAGAGCATGAAGCAATAATAATTTCAAGGTGAATAAAGCCATTTAGTGCATGTGAAAGGACTGCTGTAAAGTTGTTTAGGCCTAAATTATGCTGTTGATATGCTTTTACCATGGTGGAGTTTTTTTATTTCAATGAAAACAGCATTTTGTTGAGGTATTAAATTTCCCTGCAGTGTATGCAAGCTAGACATTGTAGCACAAAGTGCCCGAGAATCGGAAAATAAACTAACTAGAAACAAAACCAAAACTCACACTGATTTTCATTTTCAAAGCTAAGTAAAATGTAAACAGCAAAACAAAACCCCAAAGGGTGAAAAATAAATCAGATTTTTAAAAAAATCTTTCAGTTTAAATAATCATGAATTATTAGTAACCATGGTAAAAGCATTTTGAAATACATATATAGGAACCTGAGTGAAAGTGGAACCTGGGCTCTAACCCACTCACCCCCGANGCAAAACAAAACCCCAAAGGGTGAAAAATAAATCAGATTTTTAAAAAAATCTTTCAGTTTAAATAATCATGAATTATTAGTAACCATGGTAAAAGCATTTTGAAATACGTATATACGAACCTGAGTGAAAGTGGAACCTGGGCTCTAACCCACTCACCCCCGCCGTGCCAGCTAGCCTGGATTGAAGGCATCAGCAAACTCTAGTGAGAGGTTTGCGTGTCTAGATGGGAGGGATGCTTAGGGGCAACATCTGGGCTAAGTCTGCACTGAAGACATATTCTCTGTGATATTTTCCAATATGATCCAATATGATGTGACCATCAGGCCCAATTTTAATTCTTGTGTAGGATGGAAGCTCAATGTTTTTTGTTTGTTTGTTTGTTTAAATGGAATTAGAACCTAAAGAGTGCACTGCTTGACATGTTACTATACACAGTATATATGTGACTATAAGAAAATAAAAATTGCTTTTCAAAATCTGGCTGGGTAATACAGCTATTAGGACTATATTTTGTCTCAACCTTTCAGATATATAACACTGTAGGTTGACAAACCAATAAGCCAAACAAACAAAAACACAGCATCAGTTTGCCATGTTCCCTTCTCAGGAACAATTGTATACATCAAGCAAAGAATAAGAGTTACCAAAACATTCTCTAGCTCAGGATTTCTACCCTAGACCTGCAGTCTTGGGTTCAAAGCCCATTTGCTCCTGGAGCAGCTTCTTTTATGGCACTATCCACAGAGCCCCTGTTGATCTGTTACTAAATCCTCATTTGCCCCTAATCCCTGCTATAAGCTTTTTATTTTACAAGCTTTCCAAAGCAATGAATTGTATATCTGCAGTGCAGAGACGATGCAGGCAAATGAATCAGTCAGGGCCTTTTAAAAAGTGGATATCAGAATATTTTATGACTATTTATAATGCATTTCTTTTATTATTAGTTATGAAATATTTACTTTCCACCTGACAAGTGGCACGGAGAAATAAAAATAAAATCAATCAGCAAAATTGCAGACATGCAGAGAAATGGCTTTTGTTTAAAATCTCCAGACTGCTTCATCCTTATTCCCAGGGACTGAACAGACATCACTAAACATAACATAATTCACTTCCCAAAAATTTATTTAATAGAGTTAATGGTATGTGCCTCATGTCCTTCCAAAACATCGAATACACCAATACTTAAACCACTGGAAACCAGGAAATACAGAGTCAAGGTACACACTAGCCCCGCCCCACAACCTTAACTCTGCCCCTGGAGCTGGCGAGATCCAATGAGGATATATTGTAGGAATGTTTCAGTCAGGGATGCCCTATAATAGGCAGACATATGTAAGCATGGCATTTTATATGGAGTGTTGTGTCCCACAGAACTGTACTTTCTCATTCATCTGCATACACCCCAAACTCTTGACCAAAGGACTCCAAATGCGCACCAAAAAAACCAGTCCTGCACCTGTTGTGGCATACCAATATTCAAGATAAATTCACTATGCACATCAGATAGATTTTAGAGCATTTTAAACATTTAAAAGAGCACATAGTATCAGGGGATGAATATTGGGAAGCGAAAGATCAAGTGACCCCAAATTTGCACCCCAAACTCTACTCCAGCACCTGTTGTAACATACCAGTTTTCAAGATAATGTCCCAATGCATGTGGATTATAGAGCACTTTGAAATGTCAGATATTAAACCAGCAGCTTTGGGTTCAGGGCAAAACTTCCAGAAGCCATGCTGAATATAGGCAGAGAGCACCTAATGTGCATAACACATATTCTCAGAAAGCTATGTAGGAAAGGACTCAAGTTTACAGTAAGGGGGGAATAGCTCAGGGGTTTGAGCATTGGCCTGCTAAACCCAGGGTTGTGAGTTCAATCCTTGAGAGGCCATTTAGGGATCTAGAGCAAAACTCTGTCAAAGACAGTACTTGGTCCTGCTGTGAAGGCAGGGGTCGAGACTGGACTCAATGACCTTTCAAGGTTCCTTCCAGTTCTATGAGATAGGTATATCTCCATATTTAAACAAAACAAAAAAAAAGTGCTGCTTAGGTTCAACAGACACAGTATGTCACCCACTGACACAGTATATCACATACAGTCACCCACTTACTCTGACATCAGGCTGCCTGCAAACCCTCTGACTGGCAATAGAAGCCCAACCCTGCTACTCACACCCAAATAATCTGGCCTGTTAACTTGACTTAAGACCCATAGTAGTAGATCCAACTTTTAACCTGAATAATTTTTTTAATATTGGGTTCCAGATATTAGCTGAAATCCATCCCAAACAGGTGATATAAGTTTGGGGAGGATTAGAGCCATAGTTTAAGCTACAGATGTGCACAAAAAAAGTTATAAGAACCATAAAATGTTGATGTCATATGATTTTAGGGGGGGTGTGCTATCTCTCAAGAACCCCTTGCTCAAATTACCTCAAATTAAGACCACTAACCCTACCCCAGATCTGCGTGAGGAACAGCAATTTTTAAAACAATCTGACGAGGCTTGTGGATTTTAGAGCACTTAGAAAAACTGGTTTTTAAACAGTAAGTTAGTCTTAACCTTGAATTCAGTGGTGTTATTGCCCCACTATAAGTAAGAAAAGTCTAAGCAATACAGTATTAGGAGTCAGAGGGGTAACTGTGTTAGTCTGTATCAGCAAAAACAATGAGGAGTCCTTGTGGCACCCAATGTATTTGGGTATAAGCTTTCGTGGGCTATAACCCACTTCAAGTGGGTTATAGCCCACAAAAGCTTATGCTCAAATAAATTTGTTAGTCTCTAAGGTGCCACAAGGACTCCTCGGTTTTTTTAGTATTAGGAATGTAATTAGGAACTTCTTGGAGGATTAATTGTTATGCATGATCCAAAGTGTAAAGCGTCTGGATTCATTTGACAGAAACTACAAAGTGGGATAGGGTGATGGTTTCTCCCACTGTGCCCAGTACTGTGAATCACCCTGTTCCCCCTCCCTCCCCCCCCCCTTCAGCGAGAGAGAGACTTGCTGGTGCGGGTGTCAAGCTCCCTGACACCACCAGTCTATCTGTCAGCCACCCAGACAATCTTCTCAGATCTCTGCCAGCCCTTACTTTACTTTGCAGGGTAATAATAGGTGCAACCCAATCCCTGAAAGCATCCTCCTGTAATATCCAGCCCCTGTCACTGGACGCCCACAGTAATTACAAGGTTTACTGTTCCCAAGGGAACAGTGTACACACAGCTTGATTGGTACAACTCAGAATCAGGTCCTTTATAACATAACAGCATAGAGATATATTTACAGTGAAACAATCGTGAGTTTATGATCAAAGATTCAGATTTAAGAGATACTAAGGATAATGGAAACAGAAATGGCTACATAGAAAACAAAAAGTATAACACACTCCTTAGAGTCTAAACTTAACTGTAACAGGCTCCAATCCTTGTCTAAAATAGTTTCTCACCTAAAACAATCTCATCATCAATCTACATGCCTGGGAACTACGGTTCACGGATGCATAAAGTGCTGTCCTTTTTCCTCTCTCAGTGTTGGACAACAGGGTGCTGCTGTCCTTGTCCTCCAGTTATAGTCTAATAAACCTTTGAAGTGCACCTCTAGACAAAGCTCTTTTCTTCACCCCTGCTGCTGTTCTCTTCCTGTTGACTTCCCATCCCCCTGTATGTAAATTGGGTTCCAATGTTTAGGCTTTCAATGCTTAATCTACATATGAACCCAGGCAGACATGTGAATCTACTTCCCTTTGTCTGGCAAAACCTGTTTGTCCACCCAGCTTTCAGTACATATACACAACTCCTTAAATTTCATCCATACATATATCTTTGCAGTGATTATGAGGATCAATCTGACATAAGCTTCAATTAGATACCTTACACGATTTTCTTTCTGGATAGATATAGTACTATGAAAATGGTGTGGTGGGTGTAGTGACTTTGTCAGGCCTGTTAGGAATTGCTGACATAGAGCAGTGAACCCGTTGCCAACTGGCACCAATGGGCCTTTGTGTCATAGTTAGAGATAGGGGCAATCAGCTCCATTGAGATGTCAAAAATATTCGTAAAATCCATGATGTATTCCATGTTCTGTGCTACAGGATACACAAGCACTTTCAGCTGGAACTGCAGCACATTGTTCACTGTCAGTTTGAACATCCGTGAACTAGACTCAGGCTTGTATTAGCAAATCCTAATAAGAAAAGCCAGACTGGGTCAGACCAATGGTCCAGCTAGCCCAGTATCCTGTCTTCCGACAGTGGCCGGTGCCAGATGCTTCAGAGGGAATGAACAGAACAGGTCAATTATTAAGTGACCCATCCCCTGTCATCCAGTTCCTGCTTCTGGCAGTGAGAGGCTTACGGACACCCAGAGCATGGGGTTGCGTCCCTGACCGTCTTGGCTAGCAGCCGTTGACGGACCTGTCCTCCATGCACTTATCTAATAAATCCTGAATTGTTCCACTGATTGCAAACTGGGATTACAAAAGTTCAAGGCAACAATTTACAATTCCATAATTGTGGAGAAATGCTGAGCTCTAGCATACTTGAGGTTGCAAGAAGGGATAATTACATGCATTGTAAATCTGCTTCCTTGAAGACAACATCTGACCTTTGGGTACCCAGCCTTCAGTGAAAGACTGGCCCGAACTCTGGGCATGCCTACATCATACGGCGCTTGGATGCATCTGAGTGACATGAAATTAGCTCTGATGACAATAGAATGTCCACATTTTCTAAAAATACAATTATTGATAAACTAATCCAAAAAGCAAAGGAAAAAAAAAAGAAGGATGAGATCAAGGAACCAAATTAACATATTTTAATCTTTAGTATAATTAGCTGCTAGGGTCTGAATTTGAAATGTTCCTGTGCCATCAGACATCTCTTAGAACAAGGCTCCACCAGCCCTGTCTATCCTAGGCTGCTCTTTGCATCTCCTCTGTGTTAAGTCCCGTATATTTTTCCTCTCCGAGTAGTGTTCGAAGGAGGGAGTCTTTCAGTCACACACTTCTGCATGTTCTTCTGGTTGCACACCTGTCACAGCAGACACTTTTGCTTCATTCTTAACACATGTCCCAAATATTCCCATCTTCTTTCCTGGACATCTTTAGAGATGAGGGGTTGCTGAACTCGGATGGATCTTGGCATTTGTTATAAATTTACTCGATTTAATACCTAATATTTTTCTAAGGCATTTGCTTTTGAACACCTTTCTGTACATAGGGTGGAATATATTGATTTCCCAAACTCAGTTTTGTTTCAAAATATCTCATTCCTTTAAATTACTCACCAAGATCAGATTCTCTTCTACCGAGACAAGTATCTTTTAGAGGATATATCCAAATACATTTAAGTGCAAAGAATAAATCAGTAAAAGTGTTTTGACAATAATCCATAAGGTGGCCTAAATCAGTAGGGCTCTATGCTGATGCAGGTCTTTGCCTCTGTTGAGTTCATTGCAGGATCAGTTAATTCACACAGGAAGCTGCAGTCTGGATACAGTGAGATGTAGATGACATATGCAGTGCTGCCAATTTTTGCAATAATTGGTGTGTGTCTTAAAGCCCCAGCACCTAGGGTGAGAATCTCAGCTTTCATTTAAAATTAGTACATTTCTAGCCCTCATCAATGTGGAGAAAAACATCAAAACTTGATCCCTAAAGGCTCAGAAACCAAAAGGCAAATAAAGGGAACCCCATTTTTATTTTTTTAGTCTCATGATCTTTAAGTCAACCTTATGATTTTTGGGGACCTGATTCATGATGTTTGAATGCTTGGCGATGGCAGTACCGCCCGTGGTCAAATTCTGAGATCTTTTACTCAGACAACCATTGCCTCAAAATGGGACTTTTGTGTGAATAAAGCCTTGTCTACAGTATTTTTTTAGCCATCAATATAGCTACACTGGTGCATGGTTTACACTGGTCTGAGTCTGGGATATGTTGCAGTAGTACACATTATATCTACACTAGGGGTTTGCACCAGTGCAGATGCACTGATACAACTATATTAAGGTCTGATCTGGTGAGGTGTCAAGCACCTTCAGTTCCCACTCAAGTTAATGGGAATTAAGGGTGCTCTGATCAGCTCCTTGGTGACTAAAAACTAGAGCTGGTCAAAAAATTTCCATGGGAAATCGTCAATTCTTGAAAAGAAGAGGAAAAGGGGAAAAAATTCTGAAGCACCATTTCAAAACAAAACATTTCACTTTGAATCAACATTTCATTTTCCAATGTCAAAACATTACATTTCAATTGAGAAATGTCATATTTTTCATTTCTGAATTTAAATTTTTCAGAACTTATCATTCTGCAAATTTTTTCAATATTTCTACTTGTTTGATTCAGGATGAAAACAAATGTCAAAATGTGGAAATGTTCCCTACTGTTACTCTGGGAAGAACTTAAAAATTGACATTTCTCATTGACAAGACTGTTCACAATCATGGAAATATTGAAATAGTCAGAGGGACTTCTAAAAACTTGGTAGAAAATTAATTTAATAGATATTCTTATATAATAAATCTAAATAGTACAATGATGGGCACACTAAAAGTACTTCAATATAGTAAATATTTAACTAGGGTAGTATAATACTAAGGTTTTCCTTGTTAATTCAACTTGTTTATTTGTAACATATTCAAAAACTTCAAAATGTTTAATTGCTGAGGTTTTGATTCACCCAGCCCTGTCTTTCTAATGGAGCTGAAAGTAACCTAGTTCTTTTATTTCCTTCATTGTTTGTACACAACTGATCTCATTGGGAACAATATTAATCTATTGCTTCTGCAGAACCAAGATCACAACAGATTTTTGTGGCTCCTACAAAGATAGCACCTATCAACATTGAAGGAATGTAATCAGATCTGCTGATATAAAAATCTGCCAACAGGGTTCCAAACATTTTAAGTAGAAGAGTTTCCTAGGCCAGGGACAACTTTCTGTGCTCTAAACTGATAAATAATCCCAGACAAAAGAAATTTAGTTAAATTGGAATTAAAGCTGAAAGAAATTTCTCCACTGTAGTTTTCTGGAAAAAGGTCCAGTTATTAAAAAGTCTTGAAATCCAAACGCCACTGCTTCGCTACTCTTTTATTCACCCTACCCTGAGTGCCCTCCATGTAATGTATTATTATTTTAATTGGGGTAGCACCCAGGAACCCCAATCATGGACTAGGACCCACTGTATTAGGCGCTGTACAGACTCTAAACAAAAAAGTGGTCCCTGCCACCCAAAAGTTTACAATTTAAGACGGGGTCTATCAGAAGTATCAAAGCAAGATAACACACAAAACCCTCTTGGCAATTTTGTCTGGCCCTGGGCCCCAGGCAAACTTCGTAAATGCCACCTTAGGCAGCAGACTTTGTAATTTTACATTGGAGCCACAGAAATATTGGCAGGCTATTGGCAAGGCATTTTCCATGAGGGGATCCTTGACTGAACGCATTCCTCCAGTTGGTACACCAGAGCTCTGCTTTGTTAATGCAGACCTTCAGGGGAAACTGTAAAACTCACCTTTTTCCCTAGGCCTTTGATATATTGTTTATTAAACATGCAATGGAGATTTTGAAAGGATTATGTAGCCAGATCCTCAGTTGGTGTAAATCAGCATAGCTCCACTGAAGTGATTTACATGAGCTGAAGATCTGGCCCATTGCCTTAGGGTGAATTAATTTGTCAGAGTTCTATACATTCTTATAGGATGATGTGCCTGAGTGGAATATTTTTTATGAATGATCTGTCTGATGTTCTGAAATGTGGTGATTATATGACGGTGTCTATAAGTGTGGAGTCTCCAAGCTTGTATTAGCTTGATGCTGTCTAGAAATTAACATGCATTTTTTGTGTGAGTAATGTTGCGACTTATGTATTGAAAATGGATCCCTTGAATGTGAACTGGACTCTCCTGCTCATTTCTTATTTTGACCTTTGCACACATTTTTGCAAATATTAGAGGGCAAAATTATGGCTATGTGTGATGTACACCAGGTGAAGCAGCCATCAGCAGTGATAAAGATGGGAGTGGGGAACTGGCTTGCTCATTTGAACGCTGTCTAGAGGTTCAGGGTTTTTTTAAAAAAAGGCGTAGGTCTTCTGTAAAACAAAATGTAGAAGTTTTGTGGGCGTTAAGTGGACACCATTATATCACACATCTGCATAACTCTTTAAGTTTTCTATTAGAGAATGACAAATATGATTAACTTCGTTTGTGACGATGAGAGATTGAACTGGAAGAACCAATAAAGGAGAAAAGCTTTGTTTATTTGTATGGTCTTTTGATGCAATGATCCCCTTAATCTAAGTTTATGATGGCTTCCTTCTAAATTATTAATCTTATACCAACACCTCCACTATATCTAGTATCCTACCCTTATGGTATAAAACAGTGCAGTGTATTCAAACAGTTCAGAGGTGGTCAGTCATATGTAAATAATTCTGATAGAAACATGGTTAAGATAGAGTTGAAATTTTCCAGTCTTCCAATTATTTAGTTTATAGACAGACATAGAGGAGCAGCAGGGGAGTGACAAACTAGTGATGGAATGTACAATCCAATTTATGGTTCAATTTGCAAACCCTGACTCATGTAAGTAATCATCATGCATTGGAGTACTCCCAGTTACGTCAATGAGGCTACTAACGTAAAGATTACTTACGTAACAACTCACAAGGATTTACAAGATTAGATCAATGTTCTCCATACAGATTACATAATCTGTAACCCATAATACTTTACAGAATTAGACAGTATCACAAAAAATAATCAAATACATAATAGCAAAGAAGGGAATTCAGAGATATAGGCAGGGGAGAATAGAGGTATCTTTAGCTTAGATTTGAAATGAGGTGGAGAGTTGATGAGCTGGAGTTGAAAAAGGCTGTTCCAGATGGCTGGAGTTGCAGAGGAGAAGGTTCTTGTACTGACAGTGGCTTTGTTGTGTGAGCGGTATGCCAATAAGCAAGCGGGGTTCAGCCACACAAGTTTTGCGAAGTAGGCTGATACACGGCAATGGGAAAAAAGAAGCCACAAGATCACTTTCTAACTGGATTTTGAAATGAATGAGAAGAAAGCAGAATTGCTGGGAGGATGTGGGTGTATTGTACATCCGAGAAGGCAGACAGCACCACTCACAGACTTGCAGAGGCCACAGGGAAGGGAATTGCAATAGCTAAGACAGGAAAAGATGAAGGAATGGATAAGAAATTCAGCTGAAGTACTATTGAGGCAGCAGTATACCAAGGTGATAATGCTGAGATGTGGGGGAAAGTTCAGGATCAAGGATTACACCAATATTCCACACAATTAAGGAAAATGGGGAATTAATTAATGTAGTTTATTCTGGGTGCCTAGAAAAATACATTGGTTTGACAATGAAGGCCTTTCTTTCTGGGATCTGTGTGTGAACATGAGGACACTAGATAAATGGGCTCTCCATCAAAACACCAGAAACAAAAAGGATTAAAAGAAGGGAAATGTAGGCTTTACATCTGATTTCAAACACAAGAGTTGATGACTCATGGTTTTCTGTATTTGGCAGCCCTTTATATCATATGATGTACTGTATGCTTAGGACCAATAGTTCTCTTCTGCTAAAGAGGGAAGCAAATACCCATAAATAACCCTTGGATTGTGGCCAGTGCAGGAGGAAGGAAAAGAATGGAGCCAATGCCACATATTCTTACGTGCCAAGTTATAACCCAAGACGTGTCTGCATGAAAATATAACACAGTAGCATATGTGTATTTAAGCAAATGTAACAACTTCCCTATTCTCCAGTCCAGAACACTAAAAAGGCACTATCAGGTACCCTAGGCCTAAAATGCAGATTTGCTTAAAATACATGTTTTCTTTTCAAACTAATATGATTAAAATGTTTTCATGAAGTTAAAATAAAATGGAAAATGAACCTGTTTTTCTTTGTTCTTAAACATTTCCTTGCTGTGTTTGCCACTCAAACATTTCAGCGTCAGGTCAGTGTGAAAGTATGAAATTGACTATAATAATAATAATAAAAAAGGAAAAGAAGATGACTGTTTTAATCGTCTAAGCAAGCACACAATATCAGCGGAGAAAAGCAAAACAGAGCCAAATCTTGCTCCCTTTACTCATGCAAGTAATCCTACTGTCTTCAATTTTTAAAACTATTTTAGTTTTAATAATCTCAGGTGGAATTATTGACACAGGTAAGGCAATGTGCATAGATGATTTTTAAATTGACAGTGTCCCTGTAGGTTTTAAATTTAAATAATCTAGTAAACATTCAACATTTTAGGAGACTACTTCAGTATACACCTATTAGCCCTTCCAGCATAGAAAAACTGAGCATCATACATCTTAAAAATAGAGGTTCTGGACTAGATACTCACCTGAAAATCAGTTCTATTGAATCAATAGTGCTACATCAATTTACGTCTGATGACGATCTAGCCCTCTCTGTGCTCTCGATATTGCTTCTCTGTGGCACTTTTTGTAAAAGTAGTGCTTTGCCTTTGTGTCCTTGATCACAATTTCCCCTTCCCCCACTGCCCTGCTCTGTCTGTTAGCTGCCATACTCCACTGAGGAGATAACTGCTCACAAAGCGGCTCCATTTCAGTGGCGCTGTATATATATCATTTGTAAAGGAATTTGAAATATTATGAGAATAAAAGCTGCTAGGAAGTATTCTTTTTAATAAAAGAACTTGCCAAATAAAATAACTTTCTGGGTATGTGGTAAATAAACACTAAGATAATTAGCAAAAAGAGTATTTTTCTGTGCCATACCAATATAAAGTCTTTCCCCCCCCCCAAAAGAACAGTGGTAATCCCAAGAGAGAATGGAATATCAAATGGGTAGATCAAGTTTCTGAACTATGTCATTTATTATCCTTGATTTATTTTAGATGACATTTAAAACTCAAGTTTATTATATAACACATGAACAGAAAGTAGAAGTAAATGAGACAAACAATGCAGGAGTCTCCAGAATACATCAGAGCATCATCTAATAGTCAGGTAGCATCACCCCAATTAAATATGCATTTCCTTGTGTACTGAAGTTATCCCTAATAACATTTTATAGTTTTCACTTTAGAATACCAATTCTAAGTGAGTCTATGAAGAAACAAACCACATTTCTGTTTCTTTTATAATTTGCAAATATCCTTTCCCAAAGAATTTTGGGAGAGTGCAGCTAGTGGTAGTTTAAGAAAAACCCACCTTTTTCAGCCAGGCTCGACAAAACTCAGAGTAAAATGTGCATTAGATTAATAATTTTGTATTTACATGCTTTTTATAAACATCTGTGAAGCATTTTGTGTTCACGTCTGTGCTGAATATGCTATACAAAAATATAAAGTGTAAATGGACTAGGATCAATGTCCCTATTATACAACAGAAGCCAATTGACCACCCCCGCAAACCCACAAAAAACAAGAAGAAAAAGAAAACCAACATTCTCAAACAAAAAGTGAGTTTAGGTTAGATTTTAAATTTATTTCCCCCCCTACAGAATAATACAGTGAAGAAGATGAAAGGATCAATTATGTCATCTAGTTCCTCCCTCCATAAAGCATCCCTACAGCATGTGCACCAGTGCTTTATGTCTATAATATAATAACAATTCCTTACATTTATAAAGCAGCCTTCATCTCAAAGAGTCTAAAAACCCATTAGACATGATGCAAGCACAAGAATGTCTTTGACTCCAAAATGCAGCCACCTCTCAACGGCAGGGGGCTGCACCCAGTGCGCAATGGGGAGGGTGGGGAAATGTAGACCAAGAGTACCCGGGCAGAAGGCCTCTCTTACAAGAAATGTCCCGAGGGCAACAGCAGATGGAGACAGGATGGAAGGTCCCATCCCAGAAATGCACACACACAGCAAATGATACTGAACTCAGTTTACCTGGAGGATGAAGGGCTGGCTGAGTCCTGGAGTGTAGGGCCTAGAGAAGAGAGAATAGGGTGAGGGGCTGGGTGTCAGGACTCCTGGGTTCCATGCCCTGCTCTGTCACCGCCGAACTAGCCAGCCCAATTCTCCATGTACTCATCTATTTGCTCCCCTTGGGTCATTCCCCCCACCAGCAGGGGGCGCTGCTGGGCTTCCCTTCTCCCCGTCTACCCAACAGGGGGCACTACTCTACTCCCCTCACCTCCTCCCACAGCAGGAGGGCGGAGGCCGACGCTGAGAGACACACTGTGATTGGCGAGCAGGCCCCGGCGGAGCTGCGCTTGGATGAGAGCGGCGCTGTGATTGGTGCGTGGTGCTGGGGTGGGGTGGAAGCCCTGGCAAGGGTTCCCCCCT
This sequence comes from Platysternon megacephalum, assembly GCA_003942145.1. Taxonomy (NCBI): domain Eukaryota; kingdom Metazoa; phylum Chordata; order Testudines; family Platysternidae; genus Platysternon; species Platysternon megacephalum. Next base: position 4,740,903 of record QXTE01000097.1, read on the forward strand.
TCTTGTGGATTGGGGGGGGGTTGCTTCACCTCCCCCCTGGGGACTCAGCCGCTTTGTGCTTTTTTTTAGGGAGGGGGGTGCGTTTGCCCGCTCCCCGCGGGCTAGGGACTCCTGGCCAATCAATATGCAGCACTGATAGTTGTTGCCAGGCAGATTATGGTAATGAGGTCCGGGCGGCCGCCCCCCCTCCTGCTCTGCAGCTACCATTGTGAGGTGAGGACAGGTGGGGGGGTTTGGGGCGGCGGCGGGGCCTGCGGCGATGGCCGGGGCGCGGCACCCACATGGGACCCCCTCAGGTAACGCGATGGGACGGTCCGGGAGGGGACTCCGGCCCAGGGGCACCGCAGAGACATGCTAGGGGTTTGGGCTTGTTGTTTTAGTCGCACCCAAGATGGCGCCGGAGCCGGCGGCTCCTTAGCGCTGGGGCCGGGACAAACCGTTCGCTCCCGCGGGTGGGGGGGAGTAGGGCGCTGTCATTCCCCCCCCCCTCGCAGGAGAGGTACAGTCCGCTTCTCCCCCCCCTCCCCGGTCGGGATCCCCCACCCGCCCCGGACAGGGGGGTAAGGGGCTGCCCCCACCCGCGTTTCCCCCCTCCCGGATGGTACAGTCCGGACCCCGGCACCTCATTAACGGGGGGGTGGTGGGTGTCGGAGCCATCTTACTCCCCCCCAACAAGCTGGGCATTTTGCCCCCGTATGGCCCGTTCATCTTCCCCTGCCCCCGTGGTTGGATCATTCCCCCTCCCCTCGGCTTCGGTCTTCTTCCTCTCCCAGCCCTTGCGGCGCAACCTCTCTGCCTCTTCCCCCCTCCCAGTCCCAAAGTGGTTGGGGCTGAGTGACCGTTGGGTGCCAGGCCAGCCATGGGGGTTGTTGCACCTCCCGCTTTGTCGGGGGGATAGTAGTATGTGCGGTGGAGAGGTCCTTGTTCTGATTGGCCACAGGCTTCGCACCCCTATCTCCCTTTGCTCCTGGGGGGATCGCGCCCCCGCCTCTGATTGGCCGATGTTGGGGTCGTTTTGTGTGTATGTTGGGGAGACCGTTAGGCTCTAGGACGGGGGAGAGGTTCTGCCCCCCACTCCGATTGGCTGGGGTGTGTCTTGTCCCCCTTCTCTGATTGGGGAGGGGAGGCGTGGGGGAGACCGTTGGGCTGCTAGAGCCCAATTCTATTGGTGGGGCTGTTTTTCTGCCCAGTGCACCCCCCCCCCCATCCCCCCCGTGATTGGTTGTCAGGGGCTGGTTTGGCTGGTGCCTTGTCCTGGTGTGTTGGGGACTGAGGCCCATTGGGTTCCTCCCCACTCCCAGCAGGGGGTTTGCCCAGGATGCAGATTGAGGGAAGAAGCCGGGGAGTGGGCGTCTTGTGGATATTTCGAAGGTGCAACGGGCGGCGCCTCCCCATATCAAAATGAGAATGAGTTGCAATGCAGCAACCTTTGCAGGACCCAGATTTGACTTTGGGGTACAGGAAAGTTTCAGTAATTCTCCATTTAAGCAATAGCCATCCTAGAAATACTATGGCAGGGCTACCTTACAGTAACTACCTAGCCCAGCATTTTTGGGACTGTGCTGTTTTTTGTTGGGTGTGATCCTTCCTCCCTAGCTCATGGGACACTATGTGGCCTTAAAACACTGGGGGTGGGCTGTTGAAATGTGCGTATACTGAGATGCTGACAATTTGGGATCTCGGTCATAGAGCCAGCTTTTGTCTTCCAAATCTTATGAGAAGTTTAAAATGGCATGATACTTTAATCTAGAGATTTAGCAAAAAGATAGAAACACTACTAGAGGAAAGGAGAAAGAAATACAGAATTGGAGCAATTAGGATCTAAAACTTTGGGATGAGTGTGGTGAGCAAGAGGAGGAATACAATAAAATGACAAATGTAGGCTGGGGCAAACCCGAACAGTATTGTAGTGTTGGTATGTTTCTGTCACCTCCCTTTATGGAAATCTAAGAATGCTCTGTATCTGGATGTTCTGGACACGTCAGCTTGTGGCACATGTACTTTGACAAAGGCCCTTATTTTGCTTTTATCTTTTTCAGTTTCTGAGGCCTCTGTATTTTTTTCCCCATTAGGTAGCTTTTTTTTACTACTACACATATTACTTATATAACACTGTAAGGATATGTTGCTGTTTTCCGAACAATTTAACAGGCAAGGGCCCTGACTCAAATTGCTTAGCATCTAAGGCTATGTCTACACTACAGCTTATGTCGGCAGAACTTAAGTCACGGAGGGGTGTGAACCCCCTGAGTGACATAAGTTATGTCATTGAGGGGTGTGACGTAAGTTACACCTGAGCGACATAAGTTACACCTACATAAGCACCAGTGTGGATAGCGCTATGTCCTCAGGAGAGCTTCTCCTGCCAACATAGCTTCTGCTGCTTGCTGAGGTGATTTAATTATGCCACCAGGAAAGCTCTTTTCTGTCAGCATAGAGCGTCTTCACCAGACGCACTGTTGCAGCGCTGTACAGGTAGACATGCCCTAAGTCTGAGCAGTTTGATGTGTGGGAGATAAGTCTTAGTACCAGAAGGCAAAGCAGTATCTTAGTGAGATTAGAGCAAGAAATCTTTGTGAAAGAAGGAAGTTTGAAGGAGACTGTACCAAATTTAGTGGGCAGCATAAAGACTAGAAGGCCAAGAATGGGAGAAAGACAAAGGGAGTAGTTAGAGAAGTTGATGTGTAGCAGCTTAGCCAACAAGAGGAGGTGGAGGATGAAATGAGGACACAGATTTAGATAGGAGTTTGATGAAGTTGTTGTAGTCCAGTCAAAAAGACTAGGACTGTTTCTTTGAGAGCCAGATCTGGGTGCAAATTACAGTCAGGAGTGTGTAAAAGGAATCACATTTCTCTGAGTAGAAGATTCCTGTTATAATTTGCAACCCATGGTCAGTTGGTATGATTGCTTTTTGAAAAAATTCCAGCATCAGGATGTTACACTGTCCTGGTATTCATTCAGAATGCTTGATTCCCTGTTATACTCCATGGTTAAAATAAATAGATTTTTAGCAGCTAAATCTAATAAACTGGGGGAAACAATTTAGGAACATCATAATGAGATTTTAGGTGATCAGATAATATGATGATGGATGTGATATAAGAACCTAGATAGATCCATTCCACACAATTTGAGTAAAGATTTGTTTGTGTTTGGCCAAATTATTCTCTCTATTATATGGTTAAATAAATTGCAACCATTACTCCTGTCCTGGAAATAAATAGACTTTTGTGTCCTAGCTGTAAATGTGATTTCCATCTCTAGTCCACCAGTGAAATATAAATCTTGTGGTCATACATTACCTGATTACAAACATCCAACCAGAATGCACTAGAGCTAGAGTTCCTTGCAATAAATATGTTTTTGATGAATGAAAATTCAGAAAAAAGACAGCAGTCATGACTCAGTAGTCAGTGAGGTTAAACATATTGCACCTTCCAGCCTTCTTGCTGCCATGAGAGCAAATTCTTCCAAAGGCGCTCAGAAAATTTACTGACTTACCTCCCATATGTGCTGGGATAATTAAGTTAAGTGTAGGATACAGCTTGTTGCAGACACATGTGTTGCTACTTTTGAGCATAATAAACCATTTTGATATTAAAAGCTGGATGACAGTTCACAGCATAATTTAGTATAAAACCCACCTTGCATGATGATCTTGCTGTCTTTGTATATGATTAGTGGTGAAAGAGAGTATTCAATGCTCAGCACCAATAGCATTCAGCTTAATAGCCTTTGCTGTTTTTGCTGTAAGGAACCTCAGTCAGCATGCAAACCTCTTCTGTAGCTTTGAGTAAATCAAAGCAACCCTTTTATGCACCAGTATTGTAAAGGGATTCTCATTTGAGATATTGCCATGGCTTTATGACTCTCTGAGCTGAGAGGTGGACCATTACACTTGCATAGCTCCAGTTTTCTCCCATCTTTATCCTATCAGAGCAGGGGCAAAAAAGAATGTTTGGAAACCCCTTGATGTTGGTTTCTCTGTGGGATCTCCCTAGCTGGCCTCAGCGGGGGCACCGCTTTAACTCCAAGGGTCCTGCTGCAGAATCTGTCCTCTCCATTTGTCAGAATCTTCTGCATATTCTCACTGTTGAGGAAAGGTGCCCTTTCCCCAACAGCAGGAATATAAAAGGGCAACACCCTTGAAATACAGATACTGTTAAGTATTTGTGTGTGTGTCTACTTCAGGAACCCCCATATCAAAAATCCCCATGGAAGAAGAACCAAAATATATTGAGCCCAGCTATTCCCAGGAGAAAAATGCTACCTCCAGCCACGGTTTCCAGCTAAGCGACTCTGATCTGAGACTGCCTACACTACAGCTTATGTCGGTATAACTTCTGTCGCTCAGGGGGGTAAATAAATCACCCTCCAACCAACATAATTTACACCAACATAAGCGCCGGTGTGGACAACACTGTCGGTGGGAGAGCTTCTCCCACTGATATAGCTTCTGTCGCTTGCGGGGGCTGGAGTAATTAAGTCGACAGGAGAGCTTAGAGTGGCTACCTTAGAGAGTTTACAGGGGTGCAGCTGCACCACTCTAAATTCTCTAGTGTAGCCATGCCTTGAGTCTCCTCATAAGGAGATGAAATAAATCACTCTCCTTCTTTGCTTCCCTGAAAAAAAAGTGGAGAAAGAATTACTGTGGTGGCCAGAAGATACTGATATGGTGGAAGCTGTTATTGGATGCCATCAAGCAGGTCTTTGATCTATCAAGCAGGGGTTCTCAGCCTTTTTCTTGCTGAGGCCCCCCTCAATATGCTATACAAATGCCAGGGCCCAGCAGGGGGTGGGAGGAAGAGCACGAGCCTCTGGGCCGGGGGGGCCCTTGGGCATAGGCATAGTTTTACTTCTGTTGGGGGGGGGGGGCAAGGGCTGGTGGGGCTCGAGCCAACCCCACAAAGCAGGGTCCAGGGAGGGAGCGCCACCTCCATCCCCTGACTCACTCTGGAGGCCACCCAGCCTGTCTGGGCTGTAGGGGCCCGCAACCAAAAATATAACTCCAAGGAGGGGCTCAGTTCAAAAAGTTTTAAAACCGCTCAGGGTGCAGGGAGAGGGTAGCTAGGGGCTGTGTACGGACAGGGGGGTAGCTCAGGGTGCAGGGAAGGGGATAGCTAGGGGCTGTGAGCGGGCAGGGGGGTAGCTCAGGGTGCAGGCAGGGGGTATCTAGGGGCTGTGTGCAGGCAGGGGGGTAGCTCAGGGGGCAGCTAGGGGCTGTGTATGGGCTGGAGGGGGGCTCCTGATGCGGCTCCCCGCTTCAGTGGGGAGGGGGGCACTGGGATTCCCAGCTTCAGCCATCCACTGCTCCTGGTTTGGGGGAGGGGTGTAGGGCAGGCTGCCGGCTTCAGCCCAGCGCCGCTCCCAGCTGGGGGGAAGGGAGGGGCGCTGGCTTCAGCGCTGGGGCTCAGGGGAACCAGGTTTCAGCAACGGGGCTCCGCAGCCCCCCTGAAAGGGCTCATAGACCCCCAATTGAGAACCGCTGCTATAGACAATCAAAGACCTGGTTAAAGTCATGGGTGTGCTAAACACCCTTCTTTCTGGGTGGCTGGAAGGAGCAATTAAATGTTCCTTTATGAAGTGAGATAACTGAAAACTATAGAAGCTTCTGGCCAAGGCAGTAGACTGCATGACAAGGCTTGAGAAAAAACTAACCCTGGGAGAGTAAGAGGGTTTCCCTGGGACTGTTTGTAAATGCAGGGGCTAGAAGATTGTTTTAACAGGCTCTGTGTGTGAGAGGCAGAAAGCCAGCAGACAACCAGAGAAGCAGTCATGAGCATGACCCCGAAAAGGATCAGAGAGTCAACTCCTTGGGCACAGAACTGACTGGAGGAGCAGACTTGGAAATAGTGAGCAAGGAAACTGCCTGCTGTTTTTTGTTTCTACTGTATTCAGGGATGGAAGACTTTGTTTATATTCTTTGTAAATAAATAGGAGTTAACCAAAGAATGTACCTGATTTTCTCTCCCTAATGGAAACAACGCCGGTATTGTCTAACCTAAATAGAATTGACCAGATCCACTTCAGTGGATACCAGTCGTTTCAGATGGGGAGCCTATTCAAACAGTGTTAATGCAGGGGCATTGGTCACCTCTTGCAACATCAGCTTCCCAGAACTAAAGCATGTTGTTAGCTCTCATAAGGTAAAATTATCAGCGTATCCTCATTATAGCTAATGCTATGACCATGGCCTGCGCTAGCCAGCTAGAGGACACTAAACCTCATTCCTGTCTCTTATACACATCCATATGTAAATATGAGACAGAGCATAGGGTGACCAGACAGCAAGTGTGAAAAATCAGGACGGGGGGGGGGAGGGGAAGGGAGGGGGAATAGGAGGCTATATAAGAAAAAGACCCCAAAATTGGGACTGTCCGTATCAAATCGGGACATTTGGTCACCCTAGCCCAGCATGATGATGCCAGTGGTGGTGATAGTGGGATCTGGGACAAGCAAGTTGCTCCCTGCACTACCTATGGCAGGTGCCAAACCTGATTGGTGCTGAAACTGCGTACGCCAGGTTGCAACTCCACTCACTCAAATTTGGCCTGGTTGTCCCTCCGTCAGACTAGGACAAACCAACCCTTTGTTGGCAGGGTGGCCAGGCTGAATTTGAGTGAATGGCATTGCAACCTGGCACAAGGGGTCACAGTGCCCCACTCTCAAATTTGGCCTGGCAGCGCCTCCCTCATGATGGGGGGACAGCTAGACCAAACTTGAGATGGGGGTCCTGTGCAAATGCACTGAGTGCACATTGGTTGATGCGGGCCTGATTTCTGTGAGTGCAATTGCACCCGTTGACCTCGACTAGAGCTGCCCTGGGATGCTAATAAATTAGTCGCTACTGACATAAACTGGATTAAATCTGGTGGTCTAGAAATGAAGAACACTGTTCTCTCCTGCCAGCATCTGAAGCCTTCCAAGTATTTAGAAGGGTCTGTGTGTGTGTGTGTGTTTATTTTTTAATTATTAATTTGTTTAAAGACATTTTCTGTTACGGAAAATATTTACCAAATAGAAACATATCAATTTTCATATAAATGACAGACATTGCTGCTGGAATTCACTCTGAGGTGAGGTCACACTGGTATTATGAGTACAAAAGTAGAGGGTATTTATTATTCTGTGTATGTTATAAAGGTGCCACTGTCCCTGTGCAAATGACTTTCTTAGCTGAACAGTTATTTTCTGCAAGTAAAAGGTTAGACTCCTGTTATTCAGAGAATAAATTAAGGAGACAAATTAAGAATTTTACGTTTGTAAAATTTAGTAACCAGTATACTAAACTGCTCCTGTCCCTGACAGTGCAGTAACAGAAATACTAAGTGACAGATTATTTGTCATTCTCTAATTCAGAATCCATCATATCAATAAATGGTTGAGCTGCCTTATTTTCTAGCGAACATTTCTCAGATTAAGGGCATGCTGAGATCAGTATCTGAACCAATGTAACTGCAGCTGCTTGTGTATCAGGAGCTCCTTAAAACTGTCTGCTTAGTGCAGTGTCTGTACAGGAGATACTGCCTGTTTTCCTCTTCCTGTAACTTCACCTCAGTCACCATTAAAACAGACTGTGTATTTTCTACACAGTGGACATTGAGGGATCTTTGTTTATTGCATCAAAAAAGGAACACTTTTTGGTTTCATTGTGATCCAGGACTTCCTGTCCAACCACTAAAAGTTCCCTTCATACTAATTTTTTTAGTCTTTCATATGTGCTATCCTAAAATCCTTCCTTCTCTGCCTTTTACAATGTAAAGTAATATCAAATAAACAATTTAAGCCAGCAAATCTCAACCTTTTACCACTTGGGACCCAGAAACTAGCCATGGCATCTTGCTGTGACCAACCCAAATCCTACAGTTTTTGTGGACCTGTCCTTGGATTCATGGCAAGAAATTATGGCTGGTATATGGGTCCTGATGCAGGTGGGGCTATTGCAGGGTAGCATGCAGGGGGACAAGTGCTTTATGATGAGGGTATTAATTGATGGTGTTGGGCGGTGGTATGGGTTGGGATGAGACTGAGGGGGATTGGTGCTGTTAGGGAGGATGGTGTTTGGATGGGGAACTGGCTAAGAAGGCTGGGTGAGGGTAGCTTGTGCTGGGGTTAGCAGGGCCTATGAGGAGGTTGATGCTGGGTGCGGAGTTGTGGATGAGGTGCATCTGTCTATGTCCAGTGCTTAGCTCTGGGCCATGCCACTTCCGATTCCTCCACAGTCGAATGCTGTGAAGGTGAGAGCTGCACACAAATTGGTTAGGGGAAGGGGCAGAACAGGGAGAAGGCCGGGGCAGCCAGAGAAGGTGAGGGGAGGAGGAAGAGGGAGGGAATTGCTCCTTCCCTTCCTTGTCCTTGCTCCTGCTGAGTCCTATTACCCCTAGTTTCTTTTTTCCATGTAACTGGTGGTGTGGGTCAAGCCCCTTCACTTGAGAATTCCTGAATTAAGCTAATTATTTTGTACGTTTCCAGTTTTCCAAATCACTATTGAGGTGCACACCTGCATTTTGTCTTGCCCCAACCTTCCCTCCGATTTTGGGGGATCTCAATGGAATAATATATTATTTTGTGAGCCAACATTGATGAGATTTTGGAAAGGTCAAAGAGGAGGTAAGGGCTGGAAGAGAAGAGGGACAGAGTTTGTGAGGTTGGCAGGAGTCCCCAGAGGATTTTAACAAAAGTAGGGCAGTTTTAAACTGTATCCTGAAATGAATGAGGAGCCAGTGGAGTTGTTTGAGGAGTTTGCTGAGGGGGTTGCACTTTATAGATTTGAGAAGACAGGCAGCTGCATTCTACATGTGTTGGCATCTGGAGAACTGGACCTAGGGATGCCATAGAGGATGGAGTTAAAGAGCTAGGTATTATTATTACAGGAGATTAAACCATGGATGAGATTAAATGATCATTTAAATAGATCTTGCAAGAGAATGATCACAGGAATCTGGGTGCATGCACCCAAGGCAATATTGTGTTGAATTTAAATAGGTAATTTCCTAATAATAAAGGGAAATGTGTGGGTTTTGCCTCACACCATATCCTGCTGTGTTGTTTATGCTGCATTCTATTGGTATCCTGTTTCTTTCACACTCGAGGATGATGATATGATGTATTTATATCCATTATCATTGCAGCCCTTGTGTCATCACCTGATTCCATACTGAGTGAGGCATACCTGCTATTTTGAGGAGGAAAATGCTCTCTTCATGGTCGCTGTAAATGGTTTAGCATATTGCACATTGGCATACTGATTAACATGCTGCTTATGCTCTATATATGTCTCAGGGATGCTATAGAAATGCAAGTAATTGAGTTACATCAGGTTCATATTGCATCTGCATGCATCCCTTCTGACACAGCAGAATCTCCCATTGGCATATTTGCACTGATATGCCTGTATTCCTAAGGTGTCAAACTTCTACACGTGGTGTGGAAAAGCCCCCAAAATATTTGGAAAGAGAAATGTATACATGTAGAAAATGATCCATAGACAGGTAGCACGGATAGAGAGAAGAGAGCATTCCCTCATTATGCCAGATGTTTGGGTATCCCAGACAAAGGACAAGGCCCGTGCAGGTCACCTTCTAAAATATGTAGAAGCCCAAGAAAAGATCTTTCATATATAATTTAATGGAGGCACCAGTCAGAATGATGGACTAGCACAGATTCGACAAACTTTCCATGTAATTAAAATTAATTGCAATCTTGTGCACAGGCTATATTTAAGAAACTAGGTTGTAATTAAGCTAAATATTAATGAGAGTTGTGTTTTGTTTCTATGGTTATATAGCGGGGTGGCCAAACTTATTGGCCCTCCGAGCCACATACGACAATCTTCAGAAGTTCGAGAGCCAGGGCACACCTGCTGGGAACCGGGGGTTGGAGCTTCAGCCCCGCTCCTGCTGAAGCCCTGAGTCCTGGCAGGTGTGCCCCACAGGGCTGAAGCCCCAAGACCCCCCTCCTCACTGGGCAGAAGCCCCTACCACACCATCCCGCTGCAAGGTAGAGGTCCTGAGCTTCCCGCCCCGCCCCCAGTCTGGTAGGTGGAGAATGGGGGTGGGGGAGGGGTCTGGGGCACTCCACATGCCGCACTTTAATGGTAAAACCTTGAGATCTCAGCCGTCCGTGTTATCACCGGCCAAAAGACTGCAAAGAATTAGGAAGAGGCCACGTAGAAGCAAAGAAGACATGCTGCATGAAGTAATAGAGCAGTCGCTTAACGAGAATCTAAAAGTGCAGGAGTGGAGGGAGAGTGAAAGGAGGATCCGCCAGCAGAATGTGGATCGCCAGCATAAAAGCACGGAGCTCCGGCAGCAAAGCACGGATCGGCTGAATAGCATCATGGAGCGCCAAGTGGACTCGATCCAGGCGCTCAGAGCCATGCAGGCGGAGCACTACCGCTCCCGCCCCCCCTGCAATCCTTGTCCCAAAACTCTTTCCCTTGTGCCCCCATGTCACCTCCAACCCACTTCCCCAACATCCGGGTTCATATCACCACCAGCTGCCTCCAGCACCTGTAGCTTCACCACCCAGCCCTGAAAACTACGACCCTTACCCACTGCACTCAATCCCCATCAGCATGCATTATAGCCATCCAGAAGTGCAGCACTCATTGCACAGCACTCCAGACAGGAAGGCTGAGTATGAAACAGGACATACGCAAATCTGTGATTGTACAGTTCCCCACCCCACCCCTTTGCCCTTTCTGTTTCCCAAGCAGTTGTGTTTCTTTTCAATAAATGAATTTTCTTTTCAATAAATGGATTTTTTGACTTTGAAAACATTCTTTATTATTGCATAAAGTAAGACACCTTAGCCCAGTAAAGCAACAGGCACTGCAAGTCAGCGTAGCAAACACAGATTCCTACTAACATTGGTACCACTGCACTTCACTCCCGTGCAGGGCACCAGACATTACTGGTGGCTTTCAGCCTCAAATTGCACCCTCAAGGCATCCCTAATCCTTGCAGCCCTTGCTGGGCCCCTCTAATAGCCCTGCTCTCTGGCTGTTCAGATTCAGCCTCCAGGTGTTGAACCTCCGAGTTCCATGCCTGAGAGAATCTTTCATCCTTCCCTTCACAAATGTTATGGAGGGTACAGCACGCAGATATAACCACAGGGATGTTGTCATCGGCCAGGTCCAGCTTCCCATATAGAGAGCGCCAACCGCCCTTTAAATGGCCAAAAGCACACTCCACAGTCATTCTGCACCGGCTCAGCCTGTTGTTGAAATGCTCCTTGCTGCTGTCAAGGCTCCCTGTGTAGGGTTTCATGAGCCACGGCATTAAAGGGTAAGCGGGGTCTCCAAGAATCACAATGGGCATTTTGACTTCCCCTACAGTGATCTTCTTGTCTGGGAAAAAAGTCCCGGCTTGCAGCTTCCTGAACAGGCCAGTGTTCCGAAAGATGCGTGCATCATGCACCTTTCCGGGCCAGCCTGCGTTAATGTCAATGAAACGCCCACGGTGATCCACAAGTGCCTGGAGAACCATAGAGAAATACCCCTTCCAATTAACGTACTCGGAGGCTAGGTGGGCTGGTGCCAGAATTGGAATATGCCTCCCATCTATCGCCCCTCTGCAGTTAGGGAAACCCATTTGTGCAAAGCCAGCCACAATGTCATGCACGTTACCCAGAGTTATGGTTCTTCTGAGCAGGATGCGATTAATGGCCCTGCAAACTTGCATCAACACGATTCCATCAGTCAACTTTCCCACTCCAAACTGGTTAGCGACCGATCGGTAGCTGTCTGGAGTTGCCAGCTTCCAGATTGCAATAGCCACCCGCTTCTCCACCAGCAGGGCAGCTCTCAATCTCGTGTCCTTGCGCTGCAGGGTGGGGGCGAACTCCTCATACAGTCCCATGAAAGTGGCTTTTCTCATCCGAAAGTTCTGCAGCCACTGCTCGTCATCCCAGACTTGCAGGACAATGTGATCCCACCACTCAGTGCTTGTTTCCCGAGGCCAAAAGCGGCGTTCTACAGTGGTGAGCATGTCCGTGAATGCCACAAGCAATTTCGTGTCGTATGCGTTACTGGAGTAGATATCATTGTTGGAGTCCTCACTGTCAGTTTGGATCTTAAGGAGTAACTCGACTGCCAAACGTGACGTGCTGACGAGATTCGTCAGCGTATTCCTCAGCACGTTGAAAGATGGCGCCAAATGTGGACAAAAGCACAAGGAGTGCTGGGATGTGAACCGATGCATCACGGGGCGTTGGGACAGGACTCAGAATGCCCCGCACCCCCCACCCCCTTCCCACAAGCCACAGCTCCAGAATGGGAAGAGGTGCTCTGTGGGATAGCTGCCCATAATACGCCGCTCCCAATGCCGCTGCAAGTATTGCAAATGTGGCCACGCCAGTGCGTTTGCAGCTGTCAGTGTGGACAGACTGCAGCGCTTTCCCTACTGCGCTCTACGAAGGCTTGTTTAACTCAAAGTGCTCTACATTTGCAAATGTAGCCATGCCCTGAATGTAGACCAAACTTCCACTCTTCCTGAGATTTGGCTTTATCAATAACTCACAGAGCCACAGCAAAAAAATTAAACCAAACCCAATGCTTTCTCCCTAAGCTTGGCTGTTCCTAGTGTTTCCCTGCAATGATTATATTGTAAAGTTCAGTTTTGGGGCCAAAGAGTCATTCCAACCTCCTTTATATTCAACATAGAAGAGCTATTCCTACCATCATGAGTCAGCAGGAATGAATCAGCATCTGCCTTCAAGATTCCAATACCTGTTTAAAGGGTGAGTCAGTCAAAAAACTCTGCCACCCTGTTACACCATCTGTTAATTGATTATATTCATGCTTTCCACTTAATTCAGTGCTTGGTTTACTTGATCAGATCCTTAGTAACCAAATCTCTCTCTCTCTCTCTCTCATGTATATGTAAATAGAATAAATAAACCAAACAAAACCTTCAGCATTTATTTTGATCCATTTTGATTGTTTTAGGCAAGTAGTTATTGGATAATTTATTAAAGTACTGGCTATGCAATTACTGCTATTCAGTTAATACTGACGGCCAAAAACTTAGAATAAATTGATAGAAAAGGAATGCAAGAAAGATTGTTATGATATTATGATAAATACAGCTAAACGCTGTCTTGTTCAGACTTTGTTATTAATATTATGAACACTGACATGCGCTACACAATCCATTATATACACCCTGGTGATCATATGGCTAACAAAATCAGTGAATTATTTCAGTTAAAGTGACAGGATTTGATAAGAATAAGAAGAAAGTCTTATAATAATACTTACCTACATTACAAAGCACTTTGAGGTGTTTGGATGAAAGATGCTATAGAAGGTCAAAATACTATGTATTATTATTTATTATAGTAAATCCATTCTTTAGCTCCTTATAATATAGCCTCTTGGACAGCAGTCTTAGATGATTCTCAGCCCTGACCATTGTTCAGTGCAGCTAATAGTGTTTTTTTCTTACTAGTAAGATGCCTGGCTAAAGCGTCACTCATTGATATGGCATTGCATTTTTTCTTACTTCTTCTGCTCTTTGCCCAGATTTTAGGATTGAGTACTATGTGGTGTATATATACCATCACTCATGAATGTAACATTTCTGTTTTCTTTTCCCCGGAGTCTAACGGCATGAGTGTATATGAAGTCACATGACATATCCTACTTTCTTCCGTCAACCCTTGGGTTGAGCAATATATGCATGCGATGTGTTTCTTAGCATGAGGGAGTCAGTGGGAGGCTGTTACCAGTGATGATAGCATGACATACTGTCTAATAAAGCACAAAAACCTCTTTCCCCCGTTTGTTGTTTTTCAGTGTGGAGATAGTGTTAATTTTTCCATCACTCCACGGGATGATGTTCCAGTAAAGCTTTCCTGAATTATTGCTTTGTGCATTCTAGGGAAGGCCTGTGTAGGATGTATGTGCTCAGGTCCTGCAAGGCTCCTTCATTGTTCGTGAGATTAACAGAAGGCAGAAAATGCCTGCTTTTTCCCCCCTTTTCTTTTACTAGCTTGTCAGTGACAAACCGAATGCCAGAATTTATGGGAATAAATTATGACTATAATAATTTGCCTTTAAAATGTAAATCAATGATAGCATCAGTGAGGGACCTTCTGCTTTCTTCCTGGTGCACAGGCAGGTGCTGGCATCAGATCAGCCCAACTAGACAGCCAATATAAAATAAAGTTAATTGGACTTGCTGAAAAATCAAATGGGCTGAGCCTCATGCTAATTCCTAAGTCTATGATTTAATATGACATTGGAGACGAAGGACTGGGAAGGTGCTGAATGACTGACTAAACCAATCAGCAGAGCTGTAAATTACACTTATGAGATTCCCAATGGCAGCTTGGGAGGCTCCGATAAAATCGCAAGGGGTGAATAAAACCTAGCATGGAAGCAATTTGTCAAGATTTCCAGGCTCACATCGATTAGAATTTAAGCTTAATTGTTCTTCTCTCTCTCTGTTTAAAAAAATGTCTAGTTTAATAGTATCTGAAATGCCAGCTGCACATGGAGAGTTGCCTCTAAACTCAGGATTGGTTTAGTGTTGCACTAAACATTAAACAAATACATTGAGAAAACAGTGGCTGCCTCTGAACATAATGATTATTTTTGTGAAAGACTGAGGTTCAATTCCCAGCGCTGCCTCTTGATCCCTAGGCCACTAGAGGCTGAGAAAGTTGTAGACGGAACATCTTGTTGCCAGGAAGAAACAAACCCTTTCTGACCAGTGCAGGAGCAGCAGTGATGGGCTTCAAAAGGAATCCAGTCTAACCGTAAGCTGATGGATGATCACTGTAATGTGATGACCTTGAGGGAAGGGAAATGGATCTTTTTTAAACTCCTCTCTCTGCTCTGCAATAATTATCACATTCAGTGCTGCAGGATGTATCTGTTTCCCCCAGGCCTCCTAAGGAGCTCTGCCATTTGTAGTTGTTGGCCTGTTTCCTCATCTACTGTAGATAGAAAATACTGTACAGCAGGATTTGGGAAAGAGAACTGAGAAAAAATATGTTCATAAAATTAAGACTTCTTCTGTCATAGAAGCACATCCCTGCATGTGGCAGATAGTAACACCTTTCAGCTGCCTTTCTGTTACAATTGAAATTGATTGCAATGTACACGGCTATTTAATATCTTGGGTCTCTTTTCTCTCATTATAGCCATGTTACAGAAGATCACCTTGTCTTGTGTGAGTAGAGACATAGCGAACAGATGAATCTGTTCAGCCAATCACTGCTCCAGTAATTAGCTATCACCATGGAGCACCACAGCAGGGACGAGATGGACTCGAAAGAGGAAAGTCCACAGGTGTGGTCTGAATCTGCTGAGCAGGAACAGAATACTGCTCAGGTGACTAGCGGCTCCTAGAAATTTCTCTAATTATTTCTTAGAGTCAGGGATTGAGTTGGGCTTGTTTGCAGCAGGTCAACAAGCTCGTACTTTTTTTCCGGAGCCTGCCATCTTGTGCTCCAGAAGCTAAGCTTGAGAAGAAATCGAAGCCTAGCCACTATGTTTGCAAAGTAAAGCTTGAGCAATTGAACTGAGTGTAAACCAATGCTGTGAAGTCTGTCTGAGTTTGCAGACAGCCTGAAACAATAGCTCTGAGAGATATTAACTATCCCTATTCATTTTGAGGGATGTGATCTCTGGAGCCTACTAATGGTCATTTAAATGTCAACATTGTCCACAATTTCACTGCTAATATAAGCACACAGCGCCGGGGGACGACAATCATAAGAAGCTTTGCACAATCTGCTGGTAGTGGCATCAGAAATGGACATAGCTGGGCTTGTAAGCATGGGTGGAAGCTTGGGAAAGTACCACAATTTCTTTCTTTCTAATCGGACCTCTGGTTAAAGTTTTGTGGTAGTGCAGGAGGAGGTGATGCCAAAAGGAAATATGTAATTTCCAGTGACCACTACAGCCAAAATCCTTCTTTTATGTGTAAGGATTCATTGAATTAGTCCAACTGATGTCACAACTGATGATTTAAAATACACATTAAAAACAATTATTCAATTTTTGTTTAGCTGAATTTGCACAGGATTGTGAGTAAGGCCTTGAAATCCTGGCTGTCCCAATAACTTGCTCTCTGGACTTTGCAAGAAACTGCATTTCTCAGTACCTCAGCTCCTCCTGCTGTAAAATGGGAATAACAATGCTTACTTCCTCTGGCTACTGCAAAGGGGTGTTGTGAGGATTCATTAGTATTTTCACAGCATCTTGGAAATGAAAGGCACTGTATGCATGCTATGTATTATTCTCATCATCATTACTAGTTTTTAAATATCATTTTATTTTCAAGATCTACATTTAGTGCCTAAACTAAGATGCTTATGTTTTTTCTTAGAAAAAATATCCCAGAAGACCAAACAAAACCAATTATTTTATAACAAGTTTTAATAAAATAATACGAATTTTATTTCAAACTCTGTGAAAGTGCAGTACCTGCATATACTCTGGCTAAGAGACTTTGGAAATGGATACCTAAAGTTAGGTTCCTAATTCCATATTTAGGTATCTAAATAAATGGCCCAATTTTCAAAAATGCTGAGCACTTCAGCTCAAAGTTGTCAAGAAGAGGACACTTGCCTACTGGCAACAAGACTGAGAACAACTCATTTCAGACAGGCCATCGTGGACAACAATTTCCAGTCACTACCTGGCTAGATATGAACTGCTGGCCTGGAGGTGCAGTCTCTGTATCCCATTAGCAGCTTTAGGAGCTATCAAATAATTTTTGCAATTATATTTTTTTCCATTCAAATAGCTTTATGCATGTACATCTTACAGGGAAACAATCCCACATATCACATTCCAACATTACAGATATAGTAGAATCACTTGCAGCAGCATCAGTAAGTTAATGAACTATTTTAGCTGTTCAAATAAGAACTAAATAATTACTATCCAAATACAAAACTGAATGAATGAAATAATATAAATCCACAAAATTGTATTAAAATAAATTGAAAAAGTATATAAACAATTAACAAGGCTTGTCCTGTATCATATCGACTTCTTTTTGCAAAAAGCAGAAGGGAGAAGAATGATCCAAGAACTAAATGTTAGGAATGGCTGTGTATAAATATTTATGTCTCTAGTTAAAATGCAGAGTAAAAAGGAAAAGGATGTAGTGATTTTTATGTCCAGGTTTCTACCTCACTGGCATTTAGATTAGGCTTCTCAGTCCAAATTATACAATGATTTTTGTGTTATGTCCATAACAATTGGCTATGTAGAATGGACTCAGGAGGTCTTTACATGATGAATATGGCTATTATGAGTGTGTTTGTGGACACTTTCACAGAGACATTTATTTAAGGATATCATCTTCATTTCTTCTCCAGGTGCACTTTGTCCCTGAAGGTGGAACAGTGGCACAAATTGTGTACAGCGATGATCAGGACCGTCCCCCGCAGCAGGTGGTCTACACAGCAGATGGCACCTCTTACACCTCAGTGGACACCTCGGAGCACACGTTGGTTTACATCCATCCTGTGGAGGCTACGCAGGCACGTGTAGCTCCACATCTGTCCCCTTCCTGCCCCCTGTGGGCTGTACAGAGTAATAATTTAATTCAGGATTAAAGCCAGCTACCTGCAAAGTTATGTGATTTGTATAATGGCCATCAGCTGTGCATAGCCACCTCTCTCTAACCATTGGTGAAGAGGGAGTATGTACTGTTCATTCCAATCAACTCTGCATATGTGGTAATTAAGGGATGCTGGGGCTATTAACCATGAAGTACTGGCTATTTCACTTCAGTTAGACTGGACTGTAATTAAATCAAAGGTGTTTGTAATCACTGTAGAAATTCTGCCTGCTCTATATTCCATAAAATGCTAAAAGCTGTAGGCTGTGAATACTTAGGAGAGGGAAGAGGTGCTGCTTAATTCATGCTTTTCTTGGAAACAGTCTCCTTATTTTGCACAGCACAGTTCTGGTAATTAATAATAATAATAGATTCTGCACTTGTATAGCACTTTTTGTCATAGGATCTGAAAGCATTGGCTCTAACCCAGTAATCCTTATTTAGGCAAAAAAATTGATTTGACAGGCCTGATTTTTGTCCTGCATAATTATTAGATTAAATAAATATCTAATAACTGCTGTTCCTGATAGCATATATTTTATGTGATATATATGTATGTATCTATATCTCCATGTGTATATATAATATATTTAAAGGGAGAGAGACCTTATCAAGAGCATTTAATCCCTTTGCTGATATGGCAGCATTCATATTAACATTGTAAAGGAACTGTATTTGGCATATGGGGCAACACCAGAGTTGCCTTTTGCCCCATTTTCCACCTGTGTCATACAGCTCTGAGCTAGTATATACAGAGTTTCTCATAATATGGTGCATAGGCTGCCAGCAATCTTCAAGTCCCATCCAGTTTGAGAACAAAGTGGTGAGGGACTGAGGTGTTGTGAGAGGAGATGGCTCACGAGTAGAAATCGCCTAGAAAGTTAGTAATCACGTACCTCAGAAGGCCCTCAGACTTAGTCTTATTGTTCAAAAGATGCTGTAGTGTGTAAATAGGACACTAACTTACATTTGAGCACACTTCATTATAAAGCACAGATTGAGTTTTTACAGTATTGTGTTTATTCAACCTGCAGCCAGACCCCTTCAAGGGGTGATATTTTTAAATCTCAGAAGCCAAGCAGAGTTGGCCTTGGTCAGTACTTAGTTTTCCTAGGGTTTTCTCTTCCTAGATGCTGTGAGAAGCGGTGATTGTGATTCACTGGGTGGCACTCCTTCTAGTTACCAAAACAATGCTGGAGGTGTCATTTCTCACATGAGATTAAAAACCAACTTCTTGACCACTTGTAGCCATTAAAGATTGTTTAAATATAGGAGCTGTTTGATACATCTTCTTTTAAGGGGCTAGCTCCCACACTTGCAAAATGATGGAATTAGTAGTCTAACAGTCTTCCATCTCTAACTTCTTTACTTCTTCTGGCTCAATTCCATTTTGGGTAAACATTTTACCTCTCTAAATCCCCCTGTAATTTCAATTGAATCCAATATGTCTAAATTCTTGCCCTAAATTGTTCTGTAGTGTTGCTGTGTACTGTTAAACAGCTGTTGTATTTCATCCTAGAGGTTGTTACCCTTTAGCAATGGAGAAAAATATTATTCCATATATACGATCAGTAAAGTCTGTAAACACCTTTTGGGTATCTGAATGAAAGGTGCTATATTAATGTAAAATTATTATCCTTTTATGGAGCTGCCACTAGTCTATATGGAGGCCACTAGTTTCAGTTTAATTTCTGCATACATAGGGTTACTGTTATAAATTGAATACAACTGCCACCGTAATATGCACTTTAGACTTCAATAAAATAAATAATTCTTACATAGGTTGTTTCTTAGCAGGAGAGTAATTCTCCTTGTGTGATTTGGTAGTAAACTGAGGCCTGATTGATAAGCCTTTTTCGCTTTGTTTAGACTCTGTTTACAGACCCGTCCCAAGTGGCTTATGTCCAGCAGGATGCCACAACACAGCAGGTGAGAAGCACTTTTTTTCTACAGGATCCTGAATACCACAGTGAAGGAACTCTCAGGGAATGCAAAGGGGCACTGTCATGGATTGTGTATTCTACTGTGGTACTTTGAGTTATGTCCAAAACAAATCGTGTTCTCTTTCAGTCATTCAGTACCAGCTTCTTGCTGATCATGAGCAACCAACCTTACGATAACAAGCCAGTGCTATCTTGACCAATGTGTGTATAAATGAGTAGAAAAATTGTAGCAGAATTCAATTTTAAGCTTTAAAGGGGTTATATTACTACTACTCTGATTTTTTTTCCTCCTTAATATTATGAAAAATCCCTCAACAGGGTCCCTTTAAATGGGAGAATAGATCTGTGTGATTTTTTTTGTTTTGTTTTGTTACTTCTTTTGGTTTTTAGTGTAGTCACAGGTAGCCAGGGCTTCTAGGTTTCCTCAGACAGGGTCTGATCCAAAGACCATTGAAGTCAATGGAATCTTTCTGCTGATATCAATGGACTATGGATCCAGTTCTTAATTTGCCAAACATTTCTCAGGTATTTCTTAAGAAAGTAATTGTAAAGGCTAAATAGTTAAATTACTTGATCCATGTCTGATATGTGTATTCCAGGCTTTCTGCTTGATGTGCTCACAAGTTTGAAATTGACTAGGAGCAGCATGAAATTGAGGACTGTGGTTGTGAAGGCTGGATGATGCAAGATTTTTTTTTTCTGGGTGGGTGGGGAAGGATTGTTTTTCATTTTATCTAATATGTATCTAGGGATTGGATAGTTCAAGGAAATGGTAATAAGGTATGGATACTTTCACTTCTAGGTTATTGGTTCAAAGTCAGCCCTGGTCATTACTGATTTAAAAATCATGACCATTTGATAGCTATTTAGTGACCTATCTGAAGTGAGATGATAGATCTCAATCAGTTCCATAGTATAAAAGCTACCACTACAATTGATTCTATCCTGCAACCTTGTTGACAGTCTCAGCAGAGACTCGAAGGAATGAACAGAGACCGAGAACAAGGTCCTTTCTCACTGCTAGAAGGAGACCCTCCAGATCAGGGTCGAGGCACATGGGTAGAATGTGAAGGAAGCTTACAGTGCTGTTGTCTGTGCTCCACTTATTCTGTGGATAGAGGATTGCAGTCCATAGTTGCCATTCTGGCATTTTTTATTAGATTGGATTCACATTTAAAAATAACAAACAACCCCCACCCTTATTATTGTCTGTTTAATCTGTGTTTTTTCAGCAGGCTTTTAGCTGTAAATGTATGATCAAACTTAAAACCAGAAACCTTATGTACACAATGCAAGTTATACACTTAAAACACAGCAAAGAGACTGGCTCCCATCCCCACACATACGGTATCTCCTGATAATGACAGGATATGCCACGTGGGGACCAAGCGCTTTATTTCTATATCCCCAACCCTCCCACCAAGGTCCCACCCCTACACCAACATCTTTTAATATCATAATTTTCCCAGGCTAGGACTTCCATTTGTTTGTGAACCGTTATCATATCATTAGAGCAGCTGCTGCTTCTGCGGGTGTTATGCATACACATTTCCTGTGTGAAATCTGAACTAATCATAGCAGTTAAAATGATAATGAAGGCTCCTCCTGTCTTTCAAAAGAACTCGATATGAAAGGGCCATTCCAAGATTTTTTTAAAGTAATGTTGATTCCTTACAATGCGCATAATGGAGATGAGAGTAACAATGTGTTTGAAGTGTGATATATATGGAGGTGCTAATACGATATACGCACAGACACAAGCTTTGTGTGAACTCCTCATTGCTGGCAGGTCTGGAGGCATGCCACTGAATAATGATGCCTATTGCATTGCCACTTGGCATCAGGAAATGTCAATACCAGACGGCTAATTTCAGCTGTCTTCTTGGCTGCATCCTGGTCATTTTCACACTGTTCTCTGCAGCCCTAATTTGAAAGCAATTTTATAAATTAGACCAATTAAAACAACAACAAACTCAAAGGAACTAGGAACTTGGGGATCCATGGTTTTTTTTTTTTTTTTTTTTTTTTTTGTCTGTTCCCTGAGAGAATACTTTGCAGCCTTTTGGGGAATTGCACTAATTTACAGCTCTCTAATATACTGGCCAATGCATCCATTCTGTTGTGCCCACTCTAGCCCATAGTGAAGCCTGGGCTGTTCTAATATTATCTCTTTTAGAGCAGAACTAGAATTAGAAAACATATACCACCTCCATATATATATCTATAAGAGGGACTTTCTCCCTCTCTGTTCTTGATTGCACACCTTTTGTTCTGGTTTTTGATCATCATTTAGTTCTCTCAAGGCCTCTCTATAGATGGACAAGGGTTTGTGTCTCAGTTGCAAGACTGCTTATATAATTATATGCAACACTAGTGCCAGTGCAGTGTTAAAGATTAAGAAAGGTGAAAGTTCAGACAGCACAGTGATGAACATCATGTAAAATACCTGCATAGATAAGTAGAAAGCAGCACTCAAAAGTCAGGAAAGGTCATTCTTGCAATATTAATTCAGCAGTCTTACACATCTAAATTGTTCTATGGGAGAGGTAAATTAATACACTCAATAATATTGTAAATTAAGATGTGTGTTACTATAACAAGGAAAACAAGAATAGAAAAATACTGCATGTAGCGTGTGGCCAACTAAGGAGGGCAGTAGATAATGTTACCTTTTGGAATCCCGAGTTTTGAGTGCATCATCTCTCAACTTAATCTCATTATTACTAGTTTCTTTAATGTATTGTCCCTTGGTTTCTTAAAGGAAAAGAAACAGAGAAGAAATTAGGGAGCTATAGTCTTTGTTGCAAGGGAAAGGAAAAGGGAGGGAAAAATGTGTATGTGGGAAGAAAAAAAGGAAAAACAAAGTGCATTAGTTCTAGCAGGAACCAGCTAGCTAAAGGGCATTTAAACACACTTGCAGCTAGCATGGTTTTAATCCCAGACTGGAAAGGACCTTAAATTAAAACTGAAAGCCAGAGACTGCAAAATTCAGATCTGGATTCAAAACCCTTTCCCTCAAATTCAGGAATGCTTGGGTTCAGGCCCATCATCTCTACCAAAAACACCTTAAGAACTCTGCATTTGTTTTCATCTTGTGAAGAGCTCCAAGAAGCTTTGTATGCAGGGCACTGCCCATGTGTAAGTGACTGATAGAAATGCTGCAGTGCTAAAATGAGTGCCTATGATTTTAGGTAACTGTGCTCTTGCCTGCTGCTGCTCAGAGCATGAATTCCACCAACCTCTCCGTGCTCGGCAACGTTGCCGAATCCCCACAGCAAATGGCTCTGGAGCAGGGTCCACAAGCAGACAGAGTAAGTTGCCAGGACCCCTTTTCTTTTAAATGTAAAGGTACTCTGATTTCACTGCTCCATGGAAACAGATGATTAAATATGTCTGAGTGATGCAAGAAGCGATGCAAAAAAAAGTTTTAGTGAAGGCTTCTACAGCATTCCACCATCTTATCATGCAATATGGGGCTTTTTTCAGGGGGTGGGGGATATTTGTTTAATGTATAGTGAAACATGCTTTAGGGACTGTTCTATCTGAAGCAATCACTTTAAAGCAGTGGTTCTCAAACTGTGGGTCGTGACCCCAAAGTGGGCCGTGACCCCCTTTGAATGGGGTTACCAGGGCTGGCTTAAACTTGCTGGGGCCCTGGGCGGCAGGACTCAGATTTCAGGCCCCCTGCATGGGACTGAAGCCCTTGAGCTTCAGCTTTGGCCCCCCTGCCTGGAGCGGTGGGATTCGGACTTTGCCCCCGCCCACCTGGGACAGTGGGACTTGGGCAGGCTCAGGCTTCAGTCCCACTGCCTGGGGTCAGGAAGTAATTTTTGTTGTTAGCAGTGGGTTGCGGTGCAATGAAGTTTGAGAACCCCTGCTTTAAAGTATTCTCCCAAGGCTTTGAGTATCAAATTTAATAATCCCGACTATTATATGTGACCAGTGTCGGTTGGTCTCTTTTTGGTAGTCTGTTAAGACAGGTTTTACAATATATAATCTTTCTTGTTCTCTTTCTGAGAGACCTATTTTGGAGGTTGGGTATTTTTGTACATTGTGTAGAATTTACCTCTGCTTTTTGTGTGGATGAAGAGAAAGAAAATCTTCATTAAAATCAGAGCTAAAACGAAACACCCGTTAGCTATTAAGAATCAGCCTTGTTGTCTTATGTTGATAGGGTTTTAGATCTTAATTATCTACTGCCTTATTGAACTCTGCCTCTGTGTGTGTGTGTGTGTGTGTTTGCATGCATGCACGTGAGAAAGATTGTGTGTGAGAGAGAAAGTGTGAACTCTGCCTCTGTGTGTATGTAAGGGGTTGTTTTCATTTGCTTTCATGGTAGGAGGGAGAAGATCATATGTCAGAGCATTGAATAATTGCATTTTATAAATCAAAATAAATTAAAATAGACCCAAGGTACTTTCTTCAAGCACAGATAGGGAGAGGGATTTGTTTAGTTGCTAAGACCCTCTGAAGATTCAAAATTCCTCTCATTTGGTGCATCCTCCGGATGTGTCACTATTTTATGGGGTTGGGTAGATATTTTCACAAAGCGCCTACCTGGCAAGGTTCACGGCTATTACTCTGAAACCTGAGTACTATGAACAGTGAAGCATTGCAGGGCACATAGCCTCAGCAGTGATATACTCATGATTTCACTCTCCCTCATTCTCTGTTTGGTTACCAAAGGAAAAGAGGTGAAGAGTAGATTAGCAATAATCTTGTTTTCTTGCCTTTGTGATAGAGGTGATGATCTAATTGTGAGCTTTGATCCCCTCTGGATAGGAGAGCCATCTAACTTTGTGTTGTGAATTCTTTCCTCAGGCATCATTACCAGTGCATAACCAGGTATTACCTCCTATGGAGGCAGTGGATGGTTCTGATCCTTTAGCACCTCTGCAGAACCCAATGGGGAGGATGGAAACGAAAGAGGAAGATGATGACGACGACGAGGATGATGAAGATGAAGACGAAGACGGGGAAGACACCGACTTGGATGAATGGGACCCAGATCCACCTCGACCCTTTGACCCCCATGATCTGTGTAAGCGTAAGAGGAAGCATTTAGTTTACTGCCCTCTTCCCCCTTCCCTGGTTGGTTGTTTTTTTTGTCAACCATTTGGTAAGTGGAGTCAAAGACCATGCAGGGCTTTAGAGATCATAGCCAACACCTTGGCTTGCACCTAGAAGCATATATACTCACACCAGCCTTTATCTGACTTTGATGGTGGGCAGCTGCATTCTCCATTAGCTGGGGCCTCTGAGATGCTTTCAAGGAGTGAGTGCAGTGTTTGCTTATAAGTAAAACGGGAGGCT
The DNA here is from genome assembly GCA_003942145.1 of Platysternon megacephalum. Lineage (NCBI taxonomy): Eukaryota > Metazoa > Chordata > Testudines > Platysternidae > Platysternon > Platysternon megacephalum. Next base: position 4,765,744 of record QXTE01000097.1, read on the forward strand.
TCTTTTCTATGTTTCATTTTAAGATGACAGCCTTCTTAAAGCATAAACAGACCATTGGCCTGAGTGCTGTGGTACCTGCAGCAGTTTCTGGCAAATATTCAGGTCAGATGCAGTTAAAGGGAGATCATATCTTGTGTGTAAGGGCCTTTCTTTATGCCAGTGCATGGGAATTCATGTCCATTATTCATTTCCTCTCTGACTGTGTTGCAGGGTGTGAAGAGTGTAATAATGCACATCCCTCGGTGTGTCCGAAACATGGACCCTTGCACCCAATCCCAAACCGGCCAGTGCTGACCAGAGCAAGAGCCAGCCTCCCCCTGGTGCTGTATATAGACAGGTTCCTGGGAGGAGTGTTCTCCAAAAGACGCATTCCCAAACGCACACAGTTTGGCCCCGTGGAGGGACCGCTGGTCAGACAAACTGAACTGAAAGACTGCTACATCCATTTAAAGGTAACACTCTGAGTGTGTGTGTGTGTGTGAGAGAGAGAAAGAGAGACACCTACTTGTTTTTCGTGCCCTAGAATCTGTTGTTGTGATTTTATCAGAGGTGTTCTCCGGACACCTTCATCTTACTGCAATGCAACTGTTACCAACCTGGGACAGCCAGAGAGCTACTTAGTCATCCAGGGTAGTTGCAGGGAGCCACAAAAGAGTCAAGGTGCACATCCTGATACTATTGTGCAGTGACATATCTGTCTCATGACACTGAGTGCTATGATTCACTGTTAGTAGACTAAAGCAGAGTGTCAACACAAACATTGCAACTCCATCTCAGGACATTTTGCAGCCATTGCATTGTGGCATGCTGTGACTTCAGTTGGCAGAATTTCTTCTTTCTGCCTCTTCCTCCCCTGACTTCTAGACGGAAGGGGGATTTTCTCCCTTTTTCAAACCTGTTTGATGAAAGAGGAGGGATTTGAATGACTCTGATCTATTTGCTCACTGATTTGCATGCAGGGAGTACTCCTGTATTCAGTGGAGGTGAGGCCACAAAGAGCTTTGAGAATCTGTAGAGGCACAGACTGACGACCACTAGTCCATATAACCTAATACATTGGGTCAGGGATCAGCAACCTTTGGCATGCGGCCCATCAGGGAAATCCGCTGACGGGCCGGGACGGTTTGTTTACCTGCAGCGTCCGCAGGTTCGGCCGATCGCAGCTCCCACTGGCTGCGGTTCATCATTCCAGGCCAATGGGGCTGAGGGAAGTGGCGTGGGTTGAGGGATGTCCCGCAGCCCCCATTGGCCTGGAATGATGAACCACGGCCAGTGGGAGCTGCGATCGGCCGAACCTGCGGACGCTGCAGGTAAACAAACCGTCCCGGACTGCCAGCGGATTTCCCTGACGGGCTGTGTGCCAAAGGTTGCCGATCCCTACATTAGGTCTTTGCCATCTCCAGTTTCCATGGCCCATTTGCAGAGGTACCTCATGTATAAATGAATGAACATACTTCTTTCACTCACCATCTGAGGGAGGGTCCGCTGTCTTTGCATGTCCCTTACAATCATAGATCCCATCTGTGTCTATTTTTAAGCCCCTTCCTAGGTTCCATCTGTTGCCGGAGTCCTGTGGGCAAAGTGAAAATCTCAGCTCTGGCTGCATTACCTTCCTCATGGAGAAGCTGTAGTTGTTAGAACAGATTTTGAAGGGCTCAGGTTCCTTTGTATTATGTGACCACTGTGGAATTCGACTACTCTGTGCATTTTGGTTTTTGCCTCAGGTGTCTCTTGAGAAGGGTGACAGAAAAGACAGGGATTTACAAGAGGATCTGTGGTTTGAGCTGTCCAGTGAGGCGCTTTGTAACTGGATGATGTTTGTGCGTCCAGCCCAGAACCACCTGGAGCAGAACCTGGTGGCATACCAGTATGGCCACCATATTTATTATACAACAATTAAGAATGTGGAGCCCAAACAGGAACTGAAGGTAAGAGACTGCAGTGCTCACCCATCCTGATTCCCCTTTATAGTGGGAAAGAAGGTAAATTGAATTGTAGAAAATATCCCAAATACCCAACTCAGTTAAGATCCCACCTATGCTCCAAATTGAAACCCTGTTATCCCTGGGCTTGGTTGTAACTTTAGTGTAGACAAAGCCTTAAACATTAGCATTTATTGCTCTAAAATAGTCTGAGCAATTTCTTAACCTTTTTAGCTTGCTAGAGCAGATGGGGGCCTGATCCACAGGCCAGTGAAGTCAGGAGAAAGACTTGCATTGATTTCAATGGGTTTTGGATTAGATCCTAAGTGAGGAAGCTCAAAATAAATGTATACAAATGATCTCTCTCTCTCATTGTGTACTCCTAGCAGCCATCTTGACTTGTACTCCACTGATTATAACCTAACTAGTACTGCAGCAGTGTTATGCTCTGTTTTCCTCTTCCCATTCGTCCCACCCACACATTAATATCATTGGCTGCTGGTGTACTAGTGCTCTGTAAACTAATGAGGTCTCTTGCTTCATTCAACTTTCCTGTGACCTTTGAAACTTATACTCCATACATAGAATCTAATTTTTAAGTTTCTGGTTAAGAACATGATGAAGTTACTTTTTGTCCCAGACTGAAAACATTTTAATTAAATTGAGCTTAGTGCGGGATGGTTGGGAGAGGTTGCTTTAATTTCAAACATCCATTTTGAGAACTAATTAGAAGGCTGATTGCTGCTGTCAGGAATTTTCTTGCTGTTGTCTGGGTCCTCCTTCTCTCTCTCTCTCTCGCCTTGTCTACACACAGACGTTTCAGTAGCTTAACATAAATCTGTTTTAAACCCATGTAGTGTAATCAGTCCAAAACCCTGTGTAGAGAGACACTTATTTTGAAGTTAGAGTGACATTTTTTGTTTTATCTTAAATCTGTTCCAAATCATTTTAAGCTGAATCAATATAAGACTGGTTTATATCAGTTTAAGAGTGTCAATATGGCCTTTTGTTCCCGTTTAACTAAACCAAATTGAAATCACACTGTGGATAAACCAGCGCAAATCTGCGTCTTGACACGCCCTTAATCTTGTTTCATGTATTAGCAGTGCCATTTGGGGATAAAAATCAGGCTGATAACGGAGAGTTAAAACATCTCCATAGTATATTTTCCTTTCCCCAATTAGGCATTCATGAAACAGTAAGTTGTGTGTAAGAATGGAGCCAGGAGGGTCATTAAAGCAGAAGCTTACCTTGCTTGACAGACTGATGGACCTTTGTTGTTAATGAGCTGTTAGTTTCCCTTTTCCAGAAATATTTGTCCTCAGTGAGGTGCCTGGGAAATAACAAATACCTGCTAATGACTCCAACAAGAGCGTCATTTAGGCTTGGCTTCTGCTATAGAAATTTACTAGGTCCTCCCAGTAGTGAAATACACAAACGTGTCCCACGTCTTTCACTCTAAAGCCTTTGTCTACACTACAGCGTATGTTGCAGAACTTATGTCACTCAGGGGTGTGAATAACCCCCCACACCCCAAGAGACATAAGTTACACCAACATAAGTGCTGGTATGGACAGCGCTATGTCGGCGGGAGAGTTTCTCCCACCAACATAGCTACCATTGCTCATTGGAGGTGGATTAATCATGTCGGTGGGAGAGCGCTCTCCTTTCGGCATAGAGCGGCTACACGAGAGATCTTACAGTGGCACAGCTGCGCCGCTGTAAGCTCTCTAGTGTAGACATAGCCTAAAATCCTGTTTAAGGGTCCGCTAGACAAGCCATTTGTAAGTTCAGTCTTTTTAATGAGATGGGTTGGTAACCTCTGAAACAGTACTAGAATCCTAACCTTGACCCTGCCTCTACTGAAATCCTTATCCAAGCTGTAGTAATTTTCTGTCTTGCTTACTGCTCTTCCCTCTTCATTAGGCTTCCTAAATCCCTGTTCTCTAAATTACAGGGAGTCCAGGTTTTTCTGTAGGAAGCAGGAGCATGATGCTCCAATCAATCCACCATTACCTTAGACACATTTTAAAACGAATCTCTGCATGCCACGCTGCATGTTGTCTGTAAAGAGAAGAATGACCATCTCTTCTGGAAGAATCCCTGCTAAACATGTATTCCATCTGTTAAGATCATATAGTCAAGTCTAGTGAGATTAACCTCATTTCCTTTCCAAGTAGTGGTTACCATGTGTGAGATGAAGATTCATATTAGGAAACGGTACCTGAAAATCAAATGGATACACTTTGTGAGCAATGCTGTTTTATTCCTCAGCGGGGGCACAATGAACTCAGCAGGCTTTATCGAGGGTGAGAGGAGCAATACAAGTTATTGGGTCAGATGAGAGGACTAAATGCAATGCTTAAGAAAGCCTCCAATGAATTCCCCTCACTTCGGGGTTCATCTAAGAAGATGCCTTTTTGCCTTGTGTGTCTGCTCCAGGTGTGGTATGCGGCCTCCTATGCAGAGTTTGTGAACCAGAAGATCCATGACATATCCGAGGAGGAAAGGAAAGGTAGTTTGGTGTTTTCTCTTTCCTCCTTCTCTGCGGCTGTTGTTTTAAAAAGAGGTGGCTAACGTTATGACCCATTATAATGGTCCCAATCCTTCAGGCAAAAATTCAAATAGGAATCGTACCTATGCCGGAGCTCCAATATGGGGCCCTCCATTTGCTGTTATAATGCTAACATCAGGATAATTCAACGTCATGCTTAAGAGCTTCAGATTATTACCAGAGGGTGGGCAAGAAATTTCCCCCCATGTATATGGGTATATTACTGGGGGCTGCAAGAGTGGGGGTTGCTTTTCTCTGAAGTGTCAGGTCACTGATGGCGGTGGACTCCTGTACTCGAAGTACCAATGGTAGGATCCAGTAGGATATATCTGTGTTGCAGTTGTTTTTCTGGGAAGTTTTGTTGGACAGTGTAAAATACAATAAAACCTAACCTATACTAAGGAGAACATCCTCACTAGGCAGCCTCCTGTCTTAAATAACTGCTTCAGAGTCTCAAGGAGGTTTAACCACGTATACAAAGGAATTGATTTTTGCTGGTCCGATAAGCCAAGCTTAAGTTTCTGGGTATCTTGGACTGTATTTTTGTAATTATTTATTTGAAAGACGTATCTGTTTAGAAATGCAACTTAATGTAGGGAATTTGTTAAGAGGGCAGTGTAAATATTTAATCTCTCTCTGGCCTTCAATATAAACGTTCCTCAATCCCAGTCACTACCCTCTGCCTTTTTCTGCAATCAGCTGATGTCAGCCTGTAGATCAGGGGTGCTAAGGGAGAAGCTTGCAAGCCACATAGAGCTATACAGTAGAGTGATTGCACAGTCTTCAGTATGGAAATGTGGCCCACAGAGACTACTGGGGACAAAAGGACTTGGAGAAAACTTGGGACATTTAATTGTTGATGACTGAGATGCTGTCATTGATACTTCCAACTTAATATAGTTCTCCGAGACCAAGAGAAGAACTGGCCATGTTATGAATGCAATCGTCGCTTCATGAGCTCAGAACAGCTCCAACAACACCTCAACTCCCATGATGAGAAGCTGGACTTCTTTAGCAGGTATTTATGATTTTGCAGAAACTGAGTTTCCCAACTCCCAGCACTTTATATCCTGTCTATTGATAGCACTAGTGATAGGTGAATCTCAAAAGGTCTGGCTTTATTATTAATTATATAGCACGGTAGATATACAGGGTGTTTTACAGAACTAGTAAAAGTAAGGGCCTCTGAACCCAGGAGTTTACAGTCCCACTCAGACAAACATGGGACAATGGTTCAGGCAAAAGAATGTAGGGAGATATCACTGGGGAAGTGATTGGCATAGGTGGCTTTGTATAAGAAGTGATTTGAAGGAAGGGAAGGGCACTTGTTATGTGGGAAGTCGGGGTACAATCCTGTCATTGAAAGTTTTGCCGTTAACCTCAACAGGGCCAGGATTTTAGCCGTTTGGATGCTTATCAAATTTACCCTGACCTCTTGAGTCTTCAGAATTGGGCTAGAAATCTCAAGAGAACCAACTTTCTAATGACATTTCTGGTGCATTGGCTCCCTGTTGGGCCAGAAATCGAAAGTACAGAAATGTCCAAAAAATGACAAGTGAGAAAGGTATCCACAAACATTTTAAACCTCTAAAGGTTTGAATCTAGAAATGGACGGCAGGTCAGCAGGAGAGAGGGAAAATCTCTCTTATTTTTTTTGAACTTGATTGCATCTCTCTCATTAGCAAGTAAGTGGGTGCTAAAACATCCACATAAAAAATGGAACCCCTCAGCTTGCTGTCTGACATCAGTAGAGAAGCGTCTTTCTTGGGACAGATGTTATGCTTTCAGGTTTTAATGTTTTCCAGGATGCCTAGAGGGCTGCTACTGGCTGTCACTGTAGAGGATTTGATAAGAGCCAGTAGCTCCACTGCTTGTCCCTACAGTCCCACATCAAGTGACATATGTTTGTTTGGCATGGGGCTTTATTTCCATTAGGGGGGTGATAGAAGTATGCACCAATCAGAGACCCGGTTTTTGCTCCCAAGGTTTCTTCACTTTTTATAATTTACTGGAGGCCATTATTACTGAACTGGCTGGGTAGTTTAGGGGTGATTGCTTAGAAAAGGTGCAGGAAAAGAGTGGACTCCAAATCCATGTCCTCTTTCTCTAACTCGGAGCGCTGTATGTTCTGCAGAGCAAGAGGCAGAGGTCGCGGGCGAGGAAAGAGGAGGTTTGGGCCAGGCAGACGGCCAGGGCGCCCCCCGAAATTCATGCGCTTGGAAGTAACCAGTGAAAATGGGGAAAAGTGTGAAGAAGGAACTCAGGTATATTTGGGGGAGCGGTGGAGAAAAATGTCATCTACGATGTAATCTCTTGATTTATGCCTGTGTTACTGAGGGCAGAATGCGGCCACTAGTTTTTATTGTTCTGGCAGTGGCACCTCAGCCTGAGGAAAGCACAGTAATTTATTTCTAACTTGCATTTCTACAGCCCTTTTTATCCCAACGCAATTCACCCCTTACTGGAAAACAGCTATGGGATGGAACCTGGCAGCTGTTGAACAATGCCACAGTAGTGACAGCATTACACAGCTGTGTGGGGTGGACAGTGGAAAAGGTCAGCTCCAGTTGAAACTGCAGGGGGAATTTGGCTGTGACACTAGGGCCAGGTCTACACTAGAAACTTGCTATATAATAATGTCAGTTAGGGGTGTGATTCTTTACAATATTTTTATACCAGCCAAAAGCCTGAGATGCAGTTATACCAGCATAAAAGGTCCTTTTTCTGGTACAGTTTATTTCATTTGGGGAACTGATATAAGCTATCCCTGCAAAAAAACCTCTCTTTTGCCAGGATAAGGTGCACCTCACCTGGGAGGTGGGGCAGTGTTGCTGCTATAGCTATGCCAGCAAACTCTTTCTAGTGCACATCAGGCCTAGAGTTAATGCCCTTCCTTTTACGAAAAGTGTCAAAAGTGATCAATGGTTCAGTTTTATGTCTCAGATGAAAACCGACATCTGGAGCAATGATCTGCCCTTTGGCATGTTGCTGGGGCATTGGTTCAGCACTGACTCAAAGGGAAGATTGCATCCGTTGCATACAAATGACTCTATTGCATCTTTTAATGCAACACTTAGGAAGAGGCAGGTCTACGTAATTGGGGGCTCCCTAACTAAGAAGAACAGATAGGCATGTCACCAGAGCTAATCCAGAGAACAGAAGGGAGCTAAGGTATGGGATATGAACCTGAGGCTGAAGAGGATCCTAATGAAAGCAGGAAAGAATCCACTGATTGTCATCCATGTGGGAACAAATGATACTGCTAGATTCTCGCTGGGATGTGTTAAGGAAGACTATGCCAGGCTGGAGAAGATGCTTAAAGAAATGGAGGCTCAGGTGATCTGTAGTGGGATTCTACCTGTGCCTAGAGGAGGAGAGCAAAGGCAAGACAAGATTAAGATGACCAACAGATGGTTCAGGCAGTGGTGCTATAAGGAGGGCTTTGGGATGTTCATCCACTGGGAGACATTCTCGAACAGAGGACTGTTCTCATGGGATGAACTCCACCTGATCAGGGAGAGTAATGGACTTCAAGGGTGGAGGTTGGCACAACTGATTAAAAGAGCTTTAAACTAGGAATTCAGGAGAGACAGCTGTAATCTCCATGCCTGATTGTAGTATTGAGTTTGAAGAAAATCAAGTAAAGGAGGATACTGCAATGGAGAATAGAACAACAGCGGGTAGGAGAATGGACATCAAGAGGAAAGATGGTGCCATTCCCACTGACAGTAACAGTCAGATAGGCGATACTAGCAGAAAAATGACTGTACCTAATTTGGCAAGAAATCTGGGTGAGGCCAAGCAGAAACAACCAAGATGTCTGTACACCAATGCAAGGAGCCTAGGTAACAAAATGAAGGAACTAGAACTACTGGTGCAGGCAGTGAAACCAGACATTAATAGGGATAACAGAAACATGGTGAAATACTAGTCATGACTGGAATACAGGTATGAAAGGGTACGTGCTGTTCAGGAGAGAGAGAAATAAAGGTAAAGGTGGTGGAGTAGCATTGTATATTAATGATGAGGTAGACTGTAAAGAAATAAGTGATGGAATGGATAAAATGGAATCTATTTGGGTCAAAATCACTTTGGGGGGAAATGTTAATTGAGCCTCTGCTGGGATAGTGCTTGGGGGTCTGTAGCAGACCCCCAGGATCCGAACTGGATACGGATTGAAGCAAATGCTACTGGGTATTGTGTGCTTATGAGATACTTTAATTTCCCAGCTATGGAGTGGAGGACAAATGCTACTAATAGATATTCCTGGACGTGATAGCCAACAGATTTTTTTTGCCAAATAGTCACTGAACCAACAAGAGGTAATGCCATTTTATAGTTAGTATTGGTAAGTAGTAAAGAAATCATAGGAGAACTGGTTATAGCGGACAACCTTGGTTTGAGTTAATTCAGTTTAAACTAAATGGAAAGATAAACAAAAATAGGTCTGCGAATAGGGTGCTTGATTTCAAAAGGGCAAACTTTAAAAAATTAAGGGAATTAGTCAGGGAAGTTGAGTGGACTGCAGAACTCAAGAATCTGAATGCGGAAGAGGTTTTGAATTACTTTAAGTCAAAGTTGCAGGAGCTATTAACAGAAAGCCTACAAGGAATGGAAGAAGGAGTGGTTCAGCAAGGAAAGCTCTCTCTTAGGCCTGGTCCACACTAGGGGGGGATGTCGAAGTAAGATACGCGACTTCAGCTACAAGAATAGCGTAGCTGAAGTCGAAGTATCTTACTTCGAAGTACCACGACTTACCTCGCGTCCTCGCGGCGCGGGATCGACGGCCGCGGCTCCCACGTCGACTCCGCTACCTCCGCTCGCCCTACTGGAGTTCCGGAGTCGAAGGGAGCGCGTTCGGGGATCGATATATCGTGTCCAGACGAGACGCGATATATCGATCCCCGATATATCGATGGCTACCCGCCGATCCGGGCGGGTAGTGTGGACGTAGCCTTAGAGATCAGAAACTGTAGGGATAAAGTGAGACCTGCCAAAAGCCAGGCAGAGTTGGACCTTGCAAAGAAATTTAAAACCAATAGTAAGAGGTTCTCTAGCCATGTAAATAAAAAGAAAACAAGGAAAGAAGAAGTGGACAGCTGAGCATTGAGGACAGGGTAGAGACTAAAGATAATCTAGGCATGGGCCCACACCTAAATGAATACTTTGCCTCAGTTTTTAATAAGGGTAATGAGGAGCTTGTGGGTAGTGGGAGGGTGGCTAGTGAGAGCAAGGATATGAAAGTTGAAACTACCACATCAGAAATGGAAACCACATTCAAGCAATTTAGTGGGACCAAATCCAGGTCCCTGATAATCTCCATCCAAGAATATTTACGGAACTGGCATACGAAATTGCAAACCCAATAGTAAGGATTCTTAATGAATCCCTAATCTCAGGGGTTGTACTCTATGACTGGAGAACTGCACATAAAGTATCTATATTTATGAAAGGAAAAAAAAGTGATCTGGGAAACTATAGGCCTGTTTGTTTGACCTCCATTGCATGCCAGATCTTAGAACATATTTTGAAAGATAGAGTAATTAAAGGTAGCAGTAAATGGTAATTGGGATAAAGTACATCATAGCTTTTAAAAAGGTAGATTGTGCTAGACCAATCTGATCTTTTTCTCTGAGAAGATAACTGATTTTCTAGACAAAGGAAATGCAGATCTAATCTGCCTGGATTTCAGTAAAGCATTTAGTACAGTTCTACAGTGGAAACTATTAGTTAAATTGGAGAAGATGGGGATTAATATGAGAATTGAAAGGTTAGTAAGGAACTGGTTAAAGGGGAGACTACAGTGGGTCATACTGAAAGATGAACTGTGAGCCTGGATGGAGGTTATTAGTGGAGATGAAATTTAATAAGTCAAAGTGAAAGGTCATGAATTTATGGCTATAAGATGGGAATTTACCAGTTGGAAGTGGCAGAGGAGAAAAAAGACCAGGGTATATAGGTTGATCACAAGATGACTATGAGCTGTCAATGTGATGTAGCCATGAAAAAGGCTAATGCAATCCTAGGATGCATGAGGCGAGGTATTTCCATTAGAGACAGGAAAGTGTTATTACCATTGTACAAGGCACTCTTGAGAATGGAATACTGTGTGCAATTCTGGTCTCCTGCATTTAAAAAAGATTAATTCAAACTGGAACAGGTGCAGAGAAGGACTACTGGAAGATGATCAGAAAAATGGAGAACCTGCCTTACAGGAGAAGACTTAAGGAGCTTGGCTTGTTTAGCCTAACAAAATGAAGGCTGAGGGGAGACATGATTGCTCTCTATAAATACATCAGAGGGATAAACACCAGGGAGGGAAAGTAGTTATTTAAGTTAAGGGTCAGCGTTGGCACAAGAACAAATGGATATAAACTGGCCATCAACAGGTGTAGGTTTGAAATTAAGCAAAGGTTTCTAACCATCAGAGGAATGAAGTTTTGGAAGAGCATTCAACGGGGAGAGGGAGGGCAAAAAACCTTACTTTTGTCAGACTGAGTGTGATAAATTTATGGAGGGAATGGTACGATGAGGTTGCCTACAATGGCATATGGCCTATCCACAAGCGCTATTAGCACATACAGTAGAACCCTGTTTATCCGATCCTCCATTATCCAGCTCTCCGTATTAACCGAACAGGCGATCTCTCCTGTGGCCACTAGATGATACTGCAGCCCTGCACTTTCCCATTATCCAGATTATCTGAATTTTTGATTATCCGATCAGGCTCTGGTTCCAATTAGATCGGATAAACGGGATTCTGCTGTATCTGCAACAGCTGGACATGGGACCCTAGAAAAGGAGTGCTCTGAGTTACTACAGCGAATTCTTTCCCAGGTGTCTGGCTGGTGGGTCTTGCCCACATGCTCCAGGTCTAACTGATCACAATATTTGGGGTCGGGAAGGAATTTTCCCTTAAGTCAGATTGGCAGAGATCCTGGGGGCTTTTTGCTTTCCTCTGCAGCATGGGGAAGGGGTCATTTGCTGGTTTGCACTAGAATAAATGGTGGACGCTCTGTAACTTGAAGTCTTTAAATCATGATTTGAGGATTTCAGTAGCTCAGCTAGAGGTTATGGGCCTATTACAGGAGTCACTGGGTGAGGTTCTATCGCCTGCAATATTCAGGAGGGCAAATTAGATGATCATGATGGTCCCTTCTTGCCTTAAAGTCTATGAGTCTAAATCTCTCATCTGGCACAACCCTACTTGTCTTAGCAGACAAGGCTCAAGGTGGTATGGCCACAGATAAATATAATTAAGTAGGTCCAAAGGATAGAAATGCTACTACACTCTACAACAGGCACCCTGTGAACACTGCGCCATGTCAACTCTGAGTGCCATAGGAACGTACCGTGTACATCACTGCTAGGGAGGAGGGGCGGGCGTGGTGTAGCACAGCATCTCATTTAGGAGGCTCTCAAACTCTGCAGCCACTATAGCTGTGGTAGGGTTGGAGAGTTCTCATTACACTGAGGAGCACAGTGAAAGAGACCTGATGCCCTCCTGACTCACATTGACTCAACTCAGTGCTGCGTGTTATCCACTGCTTAAACGAATGGCCTTGCCCAGCCTTTCATTGATTATAAAGTCAGAAGGGACTATCATCATCATCTAGTCTGACCTCCTGCGCAGAACTTCAACCAGGAATTCCTCATCAAGTTCAGCAATTTGTGGGAATTTACCAACCAACCCAGGATTTGAACCTTGGCTCCTCAGATTAAAAGTCTCCCCTGACTGAGCATTCAGGTCTCGTAACTGGAGGCATTCCTCCTTGCAGCGCTCTCTTTCTCCTCCCCCTACTGCTGAGCTTTGCCAGGACACCTCTTGAGCGCAGATGCCCTTGGCTCCCCATTCCATGGCTTTCATCTTACTCAAATTTCTCTAGTTGTTTTGTAAGCAGTTAATATAACAATCAATTATTTTTCTTAAGCTATTGGAATCTTCCATCCCAGAATATTTATTGAAATTTGTCAGGGAGGAGAATGTGGGGGTTGGGGCATTCTGCTTCTCACTCCCAACACCCCCTCTTCTTCTGAACTGGTTCAGAGAAACAGAAAAGCAGCTCTGCTGTGTAACAAATGTAAATTCAACACACAGTTTGGTTTTGCTGCTGCCTAGAGAGGTGGAGACTGGGAGTCGGATATGAAAATAAACAGGGCACAATTTTATGTCCTAGTGTCTTACTCCCAGCTTCACCACTCCCGTTAGTTTGCTGGATCGGGCAAACTTTGAACATGAAAACATCATAATACTTCAAGTCACTTGACAATTAACTTGCACAAGAGAGAGACGCTCTGTATTTCCCCTGAGGCCTCATCTACACTAGGATTGTCCCTTCAAATTTCCCCCTATGGCTAACAGGTTCATCTCCCTTGGTGATAGCAATGGTAGGGCACTAATGTTGCCAGGCCACCTGTGGTTTAACCCCTGTGTCATGAGCAGGCTTGGATAATATGGTGGTTAGAACATGGGCTCCCACCTGCAGCATCAGCTACACTACTGCTCCCAATGTTGCTACCACTGATGGAGCTGAACTGCTGTCAGCAATGGGAAATTTTAAAGGAAAAAGGCTAGTACAGACCAGTGTAATGAGTGTGATCATTTTACAATATGCAGCAATCCAACCACCTGCCAATTGAGTATTATTAGAGCCTTTCTTGCTGGGTGAGGGAAATAATCACTGGCTGTGTGATTTGCGATTTCAGGACTTGCTGAATTTTTCCAGCAAGGGGCAGTTTGATGAGGCTGGACAAGCCACACTGAATGGGCTGGAACAGCAGGAGCAGACCCCAGTGCCACCAGAGACGCAGTCGGCACTGGATCAACAGCCAGAAGGTCATCCAATGCAACTCCAGCAGCAGCATGATGAGAGCCCGGTGCCTACACAGAGCACCATGACAGCAGATGACATGCGGCGAGCAAAGCGCATTCGGGTAAGTGAAGATGATGGTGGCCCATACCCTCTCCTGCCCTCTCACTTTGCTTTAGCCAGTGGAAGGCTTGGTTGGCCAGTCAGGCAACAGCTGGTCTTTTTCTCCAGTGTGGTGTCCGTCTTCAAATCCCAAACACAGCATCTCAAACTCAGAAAACTCCCTTGCTCAGAAAGTAAGACAAACCTAATACAAAGAGTTAGTGTCATGAGATGCTAGTGAGATTTGGTCACCAGTTGGAGCTGGTTCAATTCCAGCACAATAATTCTTTCATAGAAACATAGTCCATCCAAGTTGGCAGGCAGGAGCGCTCCGGACAGCCGGCCAAATCATGGTGCTGTGGCATGGACTAATGGCCTGTTCAGAGCACCATCTGCGTGTCTCGCAGATCTGTTGGCTTTAGAAGTCATTGCCAAAGAGGCATTGTGTCCATTCATTCCGATGATGATGAAGATGAAGATTTTTAATGATAAAATTATTTCTTGGAGTAGGAAACCTCCTCCCTTTATGAGGGTAAAAGCCTGTGCTGAGAACTTTACATACCAACAGCAAACACTTTGAACCTGTGCTTTGTGGCAGCTGAGAGAGCTGCTTTTTCCACCATGTGTGGGAGGGAAATGATTCAGGCAAATAATCCTCCAAGCCATGTAATTGTGAGATTGGTTTATTTAGCCTAAAATCTTTTTTTCCCTCCTCCATGTGTAAAATTTTGATTACAGAAGGAAACAGCTGCAAACAAGTTGAGACTTCATTTTTAGGGGATGAGAGAAAGAGAGAGAGGATTAAAAAAGGAGACAATGAATGATTCTTATGGGGGACACTGAGCCAGATTTTACTCTCAGTGTACACCAATGTCTATGTGACAGCATCGATGGTGTTACTTAACAGATACAGACTTAACTAAGAGCAGAATTTGGCCGAGTCACACTAAAAATGCAGGAGTGTGAAACTTATTAAATGCTTGGCATCTACAAGTCACTGTTCTGTGAAGTGGTCTTTCTTTTGATCTTCCTCTCCGTTGAAAACACTAGACTAGTAATGGTGTGTTTATGTAAGGCCACCAGACAGCTGTAACCCAAGAACACTGGGAACATGGCTGGTAGGAGCAGACAGTGGTGGTCAAACTATTTTAGAGTAAGGAGCCAGCTGCTGAAGCTCTGACAATAAATAGCATTGGACCAGTTCCCAAGTGTGTCTTGATTCATTTTGCATAAGATAGTACAACTTCTGTCCTAAAAGGTGCAGCCGTGGGTGTGATGGGGAGAGGTGGTTTCATTGGATTTCTTTAATTACTGAATTTAAAAAGATCTGAAGGTCTTACTGTTGGTTTGGAGGTAACGGGGAAGAGATTGACTTGGTTTGTCTCATGCATTAGCCTGTTTCCTGGAAACTTGAGTTTGGGTCACAAGTGAGATGAGTGTGGTGGTTATTTATTCCTCAGTGACATGTTTGTATCACAGATCTCCTCCCTCAGCCCCCCTTGCAGATTGGCACATTTGACAACCCTTGATTAGCAGAGCCCTAGAGATGTATGGTTCTTCAAAGCAGTGGTTCTTCAACTCAAGGGGGCATTGGAAAAACTGCATGTGGGATGGTTGCATAGAGCCTGCTTAGGTTATGTTAGACTGTGAGCAGTTCTGTCATTCAACCTTAGATTTTAACCATGAAAATTCACACCGTACTGTGACAGTTTGTCAGAACTTACTCTTCCAATGTGTGCGTGCAATCCATTGCGCCCTGTTATCACAGCGTATGGCTAGGAAATGTCATAAACCAGCAAAGGGAAGCCCAAGTTATGGTTTCAAATATGTAAAATGTCATTTATTTTTAAAGAACGGATACAAAATGTGTGGCTACCCATTGGGACCTGGACCTAGGTAGCTGTAAGTCACCCTGATTACTTAAGTATCAGAGGGGTAGCCGTGTTAGTCTGATTACTTAGATAGGGTTTCTTACTCAACAGCAATAACTTGGCGCTTGTCTTGACCTGACAGTCGAGAAACTATATAAGAGACATGAAAGTAATTTTATTTTCATAACTCAAGCTTTGTAAACCTCTTCTACCTTTTTAAGAAAGGAATAAAGCATGAGGTGATGGTAGGACTGCCCCTCTTCAGGCAAACAATTCCAGTCAAAGATTTAAAAGAAATAATTATCATGAAGAGGCCTTGTGTGATTTTTCCAAGCCTTTATTAGGCACAAACCTCAGTTTTACTAATTCTCCTTCTGTTGCACTCTGAAATTAAACATAAAAAGGTATCCTGGAGTATGAGTAATATTAAAAAAATAATAAAGCTTTTACATATGTTCAGACATTTGCATCCTAGATGTAACTGAGGGTGCCTTGTTCAATGAATTGACGTTCTTTAGAAATGACACGATTCTTTCATATCTGCAACAAAGGGGAGCAATATTCTTTGTATTTTAAATAACAAAAAATGACTTCTGCATTACAATACACAGTAATAATAAACTAGCTCTTAATGGACGTTTACACTTGTACCATTGC
This sequence comes from Platysternon megacephalum, assembly GCA_003942145.1. Lineage (NCBI taxonomy): Eukaryota > Metazoa > Chordata > Testudines > Platysternidae > Platysternon > Platysternon megacephalum. The sequence goes on from QXTE01000097.1 coordinate 4,781,660, forward strand.
ATTAGCGTTTATAGCATCCTGTAGGATGCAGCCTCTTGAGAAAAGCATAGTAACATAAACCTATGCGTATGCAAGGCTGACAATGTGTCCAGTAGAGGGCAATATGCATGTAGGACTTGATCCAGCCCTTGGCTTCAGTGGGGGCAGGATCAGGTCCACACTGAAGGAAGTACATAGATATATCTGTCACTCCTCTCTTGGGTTTCTTGTTTACAGCTCTGGCATTGATTTGCCTTTGCAGTTCTAGAACTTGTTGCCTGAAGTAGACATGTGGAGGGACATCACCTTTTTGAATGTATTCCATGAAGTAAATAATTCTCTTGAGACATTTTCTGTTTCATTTACTTGTGCAACATCACATGGCGAAGGTACAAAGCTGTCATAACACAGTGTTACAACAATCAATATAAATATAAGGCTTGCATTTGGAAAACACCTGTCAAAATCAGGACCATCCTACATGTTTTGGGAAGGTACAGATCTACTTACCAAGAAGGCTACTATTTTTAGGCTATAAGGCAGAGGGAATGGCTTAATGGTTTAAATTTCTAGTTTGAAACACTGAGATTCACTGGAACAATAAGTTCAAATCCTGGTAGGGTCAACACATGCCTTCTTCTGTAGAGTTCATGGAGTTTACTCTGCGGGAGACTTGAGATTAGAGCTTAAACACTGAGGTCCTGCCTTGTTTTGTGTGGACACTAAAGATCCTATGGGACACTTTTTGTAAGAGTAGGGCGTGACAGACTGACAATATACTGGACAAACCTTATGGAATTAAGATAAACTTTATTGAATGAATTTAAACCGTATTGAATTAGGTTTAATACCTTTGGGGTCCATTGTATTAAAAATGCACTTTTTTATGTGTCATTGTGGAATGGAGGAATCGAGGAGGAAGGGGATGCAAATGTAATTCCTCCGGTTATCAGCTCTTTGAAGCTCCCCCCTGGAAAGGTTCGGATATACCAGTTCAAACGGGATTCTTCAGGGACCAACAGACAAAGAAACGACTTTTGGATAATTAGCCTGGTTTTATGCAGGCCCAGGGCTTTCTTCCTGATCCCATAACTAGACAGGACCCCTGGCCCGCAGCAGGTCCCAATCCTCAGGGAAGAACTGGGCCTAATGAGGCCCCATAAGACTGGGTGCTTGTTCTGAGGTGAAGCTGCGACGAACTTGAAACCTTGGTGGGATGCTGAAGGACTGCTCCTGCCAGAGCCCATTTTAGAGTTGGGGTGATCTCTGGTAGCCTATTAGCATGTGTGTAGGTTCTTTTATTGTTTGTAATGTGTTTTGTCTGTAGTGCTATTCCCTTAAGAATAAAGGAGGCTTGCATAAAAAGAGCTGTGTGGTAACTATACTTGTGCGCAGTCACACTGTTAGCCATCTCTGAAGAGAAAGCCAGCCAGCTTGAGCAGCCTGTCTCTGCTGGGAATAACATGGTGAAGGCAGGGAACTGTTCAGCCTGGAAATAGCCTCTCAGAAGGACACGAGATGCATGTCTCCCTTTGAGAGAGGTGATGGCCAGAGGCGCCAGTGGGTGCCCTTGCTGAAACATAGGCGGAGAATACAGGTGCAGTTGCCCTGAACTGTGACATAGGGGGTTACATCATTGTCCTTGACTAAAATAAATGTTCCCTACCCACTGTTGTGCACCATCCAATGTGTTCGTTAGTTGCCACTCTCTGGATGCATTTCAAAAATGGCTGTACTTACCTAGGCTTGATCCTGAAAGTTTCTCCGTGTGGATGAAGCCCTGCACTCATGCAGAACAGCTTGCAGGACAGAGGTGCAGTTTGTAAAGCACAATGGGATCCTTCAGGCTGAAATGCACAATTGAAATGTAAGAGATTATTAAATTCTGACGAGTATCGACCAGTAGGACAGCACTTAAATAAATCACTACCCGTTACTTCCCAGCAATCTGATCCTGGCATCCATAACCTCTTTATCTTCCCATAGCTACCACCTCTTGCCAGGCACATTTCATTCTCACTGAGACTCTGCAGGGTTCATTATATAATTTTTAATAAACACGCTATCTGAGAAAACATGAAAGGCAGAAAGACAGTGTGTCTTAAAGGTTATCTGTGATTTTCATCTTCACTCTTTAACTCCTTCTAGGCAGTTATTAACTGAAGGGCAAATCCTGAACTCCCTGCTTAGTTCTTACTGAGGCAAAACTCTCATTGGGAGTTTTGCCTGAGTGAAGAATGAGCTAGGACTTCCAGACCTGGTCCTGACTGATAATGACCCACAGGAGACTGATTTCTGCCAAAGTCAAGTCTTCTGTTTTACGGTCCATTTCATAACATAAATATTTTTCTCTTCCCCAATGCTGCCTGCTCAGTTGGAGCTGCAGGTAGGTTTGGTTTTTATCCTGTGTCTAACCTAATGGAACGAAACAAAATTGCCTGCCATGTCATTTTGTGCAACCTCTGCTTAATGTCTCCAGATGGAATCTGCGTTGTTGATGGTCTTGTGTTTGTTCTTTTGTATACAGATCATGCACAAAACTGAGTGTCATCCCAATAACTATGTGTTTGCATAGTTTCTCTTAGTCCCCTTCAGACTGATCCACTGCAAGGAATTAATAATAATTAGCTCTTTAAAAGATGTTTAAATGAATCATCCAAAACTTTAAGCTGGGTATTTAATGGGCTGTCCCTTTGCGGCCACTGAACCTGATTCAAGTCTGTCTGGTGCACCTCTGTGTACCTGATTTTGGTAGTTTGTTAGTCTTCAGTGGCTTTAGTAGTCTGGCAGAGTGTGCACCATAACAATATATTTTACACCTTTCTGTCTAGTGCTTTTAACAGTTCCCACTTAGGAAATACCTAATATGGAGTTGCATGCAATTTAAGAAACATTTTCAAGTACCTTGGGTTTGACCCACCTTAAAACTACCTTAAATTTGGTGGTCAGTCATATAGATTCATCTAAATATCTAGTTTTCTAGTGAATTAGAATTTCTTGTAATGACTATTAACAGGTATTGTGGTAATAAGCTCCATAGTAATGCCTCTAAATAAATAGTTTTTAAAAATGCAGCACTCGGTTGTTGATAAATATATTTCAACAACTACCACCACTTGTGCTGGACTCCCAAACGTTCATTGTTGAAACTTTTGGGGGTAAAATCCTGGACCCACTCAAGTCAAATGGGAGTTTTGCCATTGAGCCAGGATTTCACCCTGGGTTCTTTAGCAATAATTAAAGACACACTGGTCAACATAAAACTAATTTATAAACAAAATATCCCTTATCTATGTTACTAATACAGGTCTCTCGCATCTTACGCGGGGGTTACGTTCCGCGGTCAGCGCGTAAAGCGAAAACCGCGTATAGCCAAAATCCCATTGACTTCAATGGCGGGCAGAATCGCCCGCACTACAGACCCAGTACATAAATTGCTTTTTTCTCTTTTTTTTGTGTGTGTGTGTGTGTGTGTGGTTTTGCCGACCGCGCAAAGCCGAAATTGCGCATGTTAAATGCGCGTAAGATGCGACAGACCTGTAACAACTACAGATATTACAAGCGGGATAATTTTAAAAATCAGTTATACTTTTCCTGTTTGCTGTTTACTTACTTTGAATGTAAATGCAAAATATTAGGTATTTATTTATATTTTAAAATGTGCTCAGCAAATAGCTTTAAGCATACTTACAGAAATAACACAGTCATTAAATAACAAAATAACATACAAAAATTGTGCACATCACTCAGTTTTGGCTGAGACTAGTCTGGTCAATATCACTTAAGTTTCCAGTCAGTTTCACTTTTCTGGTTCTCATGGCACTAGCACCTTACTGCAGTGTTTGAGTTTATAACATAGTGAAAGGGGAATGTTTAAATTCAAAACTAAATGGAAAACAAACAAGCAGCCGCCCCCCGCCCCTCCAACCAACCACAAAACCAACAACAACAACAACTAGAGAAACATATGTAATGATTTTGTAAATCCCCTTACTTTTTTCAAAATCTAAAGTGTGGGTTTATAACTAGTTGACAATAGTGCTTTAATGAACGAACTATCTCCAGAGCAGATCTGGCATAGTCATGATGGAATTGTACATATAGGGTAGTATACAGGAAGTGCCATGCAGGATCAGTCCCAGGGTCCAGCTAGTCCAATATTCTGTCTCGAATACAATATGAGTACCAGAAGTGTCAGAAGAAGGTGTAAAAATCCCACAGATGTGAGACAATCTGCCCCCCACATTAGGTCTCATCCTGATTTCTAATAATTAAAGATTGGCTTACACCCAGCTCTATTAAACCATATGAAAAGGAAACAGGATGGATCATGGAATTGGTACCTGGGAATCAGAACCTTTCCCTCTTCTTGATCATCTATTCAAATTTGATGACCTTCTTGGTCATCAAACCTGATCAGAAGAAACTGGAGAAGGGACTTGTCGCCATCTTATAGCTGCTTTTTGGCCTGCGTGAAATGGGTCTCAGTCCAGTTCCCAGTGAACAGGTGTTTACATCATTATTGGCCCACATTGATTGCCTCTGCTGAGACATTCATGAAAATAAGGGGAGAAAAATCTGAATCAAGATGCAGTGGGCTGCTCTGAGAGTGGAAATTTGCTCTGAAATTAAAGCTAAGCCTGACTGCTTTTCTAAAAGGCTTTGTTCATTTCAGTTCTCAGTCACATCTTACATACTATCCCATCAAGGAAGAGCCTCATTGGTAGTGGGTGAGGAATCTGAATGATGTAGCTATCTATAAAATAAAATCCAACAAAAGATATTACCTCCCCCACCTTGTAGCTATCTATGGTTTTCTTTAACTGCGGGTAGATCTTTTGTAACACTTATGTACAACCATGCAGAGGGTGGCTTCATTGTTTCAAATTCTGCAATTCATTACACTTAGAGTTGAAAAAGGAAAAGGACAGAAGTGATAAGAAAAGAAATATGATTTTTAAACTTCTAAGAGATAAACAGAGGAGAGTATAAAAGTCTCCAAAAGCTTGTTTATAGATCCTCATCTGGGGTAATGAGCATAGCCTCTTTGACATCAATGGAGCTATGGCAATTTATTCTGGATGAGGATCTGGCCTTGTGTTTTGCCACTCTGATAAAGGATTTGGGTTAAATACATTAAGAAACAGTATTGGAGGAGATAGAAATTTGAATTGCATCTGTCTAGACTGTTTGACTTCCTGGTAAATCCCTGTAATTAGCAGAAAATTATGCATTTTTTTATTTCAAAACACAAGTAAATGGTTATACAAACAATAGAAACATGTAACCCCAAGATTATGGGACAAATTGAATCACTGTGTAAGTGCACATAGGGAGTTACACCTGTTTACTCTAGGACTGAATTTGGCCCAGTGTTTCTTAAGAAAAATGGTTTTAGCTGTTAGAGGTGGGGACTGTGAGTCAGCACTTCTGGGTTCTGTTTCTGCCTTTGTGTGACTTTGGGCAAATCACCTCACCTTTCTTTGCCTCGGTTCCTCCATCTGTAAAGGGGAGATAACAACACCTCCCAGGGACACTGTGAGGTGTAATTTCTCATATTTGCAAAGTGCCTTGAGATCCTTGGCTAAAAAGGGGAACAAAGAAGACCCCGGGGAATTACAGACCAGTCAGCCAAACTTTGATACCTAGAAAGATACTGGAACAAATTAGTAAACAATCAGTGTCTAACCACCTGGAGGATAAGAGGGTTATAAGGAATAGCCGGCATGGATTTGTCAAGAACAAATTCCAAACCAACCTATTTTCCTTCTTTGACAGGGATACTGGCCTAGTGGAAGCAGTGATATATCTTGATTTTTAGTAAGGCTTTTGACACAGTCCGACATAACATTCTCATAAGCAAACTAGGGAAATGTGGTCTATATGAAATTACTAGAAGGTGGGTGCACAACTGGTTGAAAGATAGTACTCAAAGAGTAGTTATCAATGGTTCGCTGACAAACTGAGAGGGTGTGTCTGATTTGGTCCCTCAGGGGTCAGTCCTGGGTCTGGTGCTGTTCAGTATTTTCATTAATGACTTGGATAATGGAGTGGAGAGTATCTTATAAAATTTGCAGATGACACCAACCTGGGAGGGGTTGCAAGCACTTTGGAGGACAGGATCAGAATTCAAAATGACCGTGACAAATTGCAAAATTGATTTGAAATCAACAAGATGATGAAATTCAGTAAAAACAAGTGCAAAGTACTTCACTTAGAAAGGAAAAATCAAATGCTTATAAGGCACTCGGGATTTCAGCTAAATTAATCACTGGTGTCGCTGAACATTCCAAAATCCTCTGATTGTGACTAGAAATTTTCCTTATGCCATGGGATGGTGTCTGAGATTACATGGGAAAAGGGAAATGTGTGTGTGTATGTATATATATATATATATATATATATATAGTGTTGTTTTCTATAAACAGTTGCTGTTACGTTTCGCTTTTACTGGAAAGAGTGGACAGTTTCCTCCTTTACAGTTTAGACAGTGGAGAGAACCGTTCAGATTCTTTTCATGTGTCTGTAGCCCAGTACTCCAGAATAACTTCCAAGGTGCCTTCTAATTCTGACAGAGCAGCTTTGAACCCTGCTTCATCAGTATCTGCTGTTTGACACTGACTCAAGGGTAGCAGCGCATGCCAGCCAAGAAGTCCCATAAATAAAGGAGAGTGGAGATGGTTTTAACCAGGGAATTTTGTTCTCTAAGACTCTGTTTACTCTAAAGCATGCTAATAACAAGCGTGTTCAAACACAGTAACTAGCAGCGTTCTAGCCTTGTTCCCCTGACTAGCATGGATGTGGATTAAAAAAAAAAAAAAATCAGAGAAGCTGAGTGGAAAGGAGACAACAGTAAACACTGGAAGGGAGATCATGTCTTGAAAGAGTGTAAAAACCCCTTAGATTTCAATAGCACCGCGAGAGAAATTGCTGAATCCCCAGGCCATTTCAGTCTTCTGCACTGTAATATGGGATTTCATATTTGTCAATGTAGTCCGCTCCCATATGCACTGCCAGCCAGCATCAAAAGTCCCTGGCCACTACTGAAATGCAGGCCCACTGGGCAACCAACTATTTCCGCAGGTTGCAAGTCCAGCTGTGACTGCTCCTGCAGCAGCCAGAGCAGGGATCAGGAGCTGAGCAGGGCTTCGCTGGATTTGTCTAATCTAGAAGGCAGGAGAAGGAAAGAAACAGCAGCTGTTAAATGTTATAGGAAAACTAGATCAAAGGAAAACAGACACGGAAAGAGGGGGCGAGAGAGAGAGAAGAAAAGATATACGGTAGAAAGAAAGAGAGAACGAAATGGAGAAGAGAAATGGAGTAAAGGAAAAGGGAAAGAGAAGGAAGAACAATAGCAGGAGATACATAGTAAGTTAATTAAAAAATATATATTTAATAGAGTTTAATGTCTAAACATTGTAATGAATAAAAATGCAATTAATGCTTGATTAGATATAATCAAATACCTTTGATTGGCCCACAAAATTCTACCAAAGCTCTTACCAGAACTCTGTATGTGTTTCTCTGTGAGTGTGTTCACTTCTCTACTTCACTCACACACACACACACACACAGTGTGCGTTTAAGGGTAGAATTGTGTGGGTCCCCCACAAGATATTACGTGTTGCTCTTGAAGCTGCCTATCTGGCCCTGCTGTAATGTTTTTGAAACTCCCATTCCTCTTTTTTAATAATTCTGAGAAGGTTTAGGTTAGCACAGAGATCCACTTGATCCAGCGTTATTAGTTTGGGGCCATGCTAAACCACTGCTGCAGATCTCTCTGATGCTCCTTGATGCAGAAACCGACCCCCCCAAAAGGCTGCAGATTCCCAGAGGCTCTGCTAACAGACAATGCATATGACTAATTGGGAGATGCCTCAATGTGGTGGCTAATCTATAAATATAATATATAAATATAATATATAAATACCCAGACTCACAGAGCCTTGTCCTGAGAGATCAGCTACAGATGCCCAACACCTCTCAGGCTCAAGCCCACCCTGGAGAGGGAAGAGTGAGTTTATGTTACAGAAAAATTATGTGTCAAAATGTGTTTAGAGCAGGGCACGGGGACTCAGGACTCCTGAGTTCTGTTCCTGGCTCTGTTACAGTCTCACTGTGTGACCTTAGGCAAGTCTTGTAACCGCTCTCTGCCTCAGTTTCTCCATCTGTAGAATGGAGATAATACATTTCTACCTCAAAGGAGTCTTTTGAGATTTAATTGCTCAATATCTTGGCTCACTTGAATTTGACAATACTTGTATGTAAAATCTGTATGTGATAATAAACACTGACGTTCTTTCTTGGGTGTGTCTTTCAGAATGCAGCTCTTCAGCATCTGTTCATCCGAAAGTCCTTCCGTCCCTTCAAATGCCTGCAGTGTGGGAAGGCGTTCCGGGAGAAGGACAAGCTGGATCAGCACCTGCGATTCCATGGGCGGGAGGGGAACTGCCCTCTGACCTGCGACATCTGCAATAAGGGTTTTATCAACAGCGGCGCTCTGGAGAGTCACATGAAGTTCCACTTGGACCAGAAAACATATTCCTGTATTTTCTGTCCTGAGTCTTTTGACCGCTTGGACCTGCTCAAAGATCACGTGGCAATCCACGTCAATGATGGCTATTTCACCTGCCCTACCTGTAAAAAGCGCTTTCCCGATTTTATCCAGGTGAGTGCCGTGCTGACCACAAGCAATGGCTTCCAGGTCTTTGGCACGTGTAATGCTTCTCAGTACTGTTTCCATTCAGGCCAGCTTATGCTGTAAGTCTGTATGCTCTTACAAGCTAAGCAGGATCGGTTTGTGGATGGAAAAACTGACAGCATTGCAGGAAGTGGTAACGTTCATTTTGTAGATGGCACTTTTCCCACTCGGTCAGTAGTGACCCAATACCCCAGCATGGTGTAGTGTGGTTGGTGCAGTCTTTTGGACAACATGAAACAGAGTTCTTGATCGTACATGGTTGTTTGAGATGCATGGCACAACAGGTTTTTCCCTCTTGCTGGATGCAGTAGACATCAGAATGTACACTTGTCCCTAACTACTAAACTTACATATTAAAATGCGTTATATATTTAAAATCCCATGGCCTTTTTTGCAAGAGTAATGCTGTTGACTCCAGGGCAGTAATTCCAGAGCATTTCAGTATGTTCTGCTTCCATAAATTCCTCCTGTAGGTTCAGTTGAGTATATTCCTCTTCATTTCCACATTCCATACAAGTAGCTGCCTTTGAGTGGTGGGTGATGTAACCCCTTTGTGCAATTTGTGGGGTCCTTCAAGATGAAAGACATTACAGAAATTTTAGAGGACTGTTTTCTTGCTTGGTGAGAAAAATGTAAACCTACCTTACATACATTCATTACACTTAACATGAATAAAGAAGATAACATATATCTCACTAAGGTACCATGACCGGAGACTAAACACGGAAATCCAGTTTCAAGTCAAGTGATACATCCAGGAACTGATAGGCATTATCCAAAAGTTCAAAGAAGAAAAGATGGGGGAGGGGATTATTAATACAACCCTCCACCCCAAAATAATCCAGCCTCATGGAACAGAAAGAAAATAACAAGCTAGTTACCTAAACTATATGACCATCTCCCCCATCAATTTTCCAGTTAAACTGATCTAGTAATGGAAGGGTTCCCAAATTCTTTCCACTTTTTCATATGCTGCTGTATGAATAATTAAGTCCAGTCACTCTGGGAATTAATCATCAGAAATCATGGTCTACTTCCCTGAGTAATTATTGTTGAGCAGATACAGATACCAAGTGGCTCCATGGTGCAGGAGGAAAATAAGGATTGCGTCAAAGATCCTGTTCTTTTCAGTGCTGGGATTTGGAATTCCAAGCCTTAATAGCTGTTTTATTAAAGATCTTGCTGTGCACCTGATGAGGCAAAGGACATTCCTAAAACATGCAAAGGAAACTGCATGCAGGAAGGTGTTCAAAATGAACTGCTCCCTATGTTCCATGCATACTGTAACTGCCACCTAATTCTTTCTGATCAAAAGGAATTAATCTATGTTCTCAGATTTCCTTCAAATGAAAGAAATAGAGGGAATGAGCATCAGCTAACCGTGTAACTCGAAGATGTTGGTCTAGTAAAACCATTGCCACTACGTCAGCCATCCTTTTTTATTGTCTTTAAAATACCTAATCATGCAATTGCAGGTGCCTTCAAAAATCATTCCTAGGGAGATCAGAGTGTCCATGCAGACCTGTAACAAAGATTACAAGGATTCATTCATTATGCTGTTAGCATCTGTTAAGCTATTATCAGGACCCCAAGTATTCTGGTAAACCACGTCTTTCACACTGAAGAATTGAGGTTTCCCTAGAACAGACTAGAGAATTCTTAAAAACTCTTTTGGCCCATTTCCACATCTCCCAGATGTGCAAGAGAATAGGATTCCAAAGCACCACTAGGGAACTGCTTTGTCTAATGTTTTCTTGGAAACTGTTATTCAAGGCTGTTCAGTTTCTTGTGCTGATGGATTCTATCCAAAGAACAGAGCTTCAGTAGTAACCAAGTCTCCCCCTAGTGTTGCTAAGAGCTGCTGCGATGGTTCCGTGGTCTGTTTGCTCCATATCTTGAGTGCCCTGAGTTTTCTCTGTGGTCTTCACTGCCAGGTGAAGAAGCATGTGCGCAGCTTCCATTCGGAAAAGATTTACCAGTGTACGGAATGCGACAAGGCTTTCTGCCGTCCCGACAAGCTGCGGCTCCACATGCTGCGACACTCGGACCGCAAGGACTTCCTGTGCTCCACCTGTGGCAAGCAGTTCAAGGTAACGTATCTAATGTGCTGTGGTGTTCCCAAAGCGATACCGGAACAGCATTTTCTCCCTCCTTTGTCAGCAAGATTGTCCTCCCAGAAACAGAAGCAATCAGCACTTGTAGACATGCTAGGTTTGCATGCACCGATCCATGCAGTGTGTGTGCTGCAGCATATGTTTTTGAATTACTTTCTCTGGCCTGAGCAAACTATTCAACTCTTGCTTATAATAAGCTTGTTAATACCAACGGGCAGGTCCATCCTCCTTCCATCCACTTGTAGAGTCAGTTTGTTGCATAGCGTTAGTGCAAAGTGCCACCAACATTGTGCTTCCCATTACTTGGTTTAGGAAATCTTTTTTACTGAGATCAATGGACTAATATCCTAGACAAGCCACGAGAAATAAGTTATAATAAGTGGCTATGGACATCTGATCCTAAAATTACAACTCTAAGTACAGAATAGATGGAATTAAACTGCTGTAGAGAATTTTAAAGGGACAGTATGAAACTGAACTGGACCAAAGGGGAGCAAAAATCTAATAAACACGTGTGAGAGTTTTCTGGTAAGATCCACACTACAATAATGTTGTAAGTTTGGTCACCACAGCATGAAACTGTAAGATGCTTCAGCCGCTGAAAAGTTAAGAAGAGTAGCAAAATGTGATCATAGCATCAAACTAGGACACAAGAAACAATGGCATTCATGCTGCCTAGGGAAAGGGTTATTTTAGAGGAAAAGTGACGGAAATACTCTGTTTATGAGAGGAAGTATTGTGTAATGGGCTGTGCCCAAGAGTCGGGACTCCAGGCTTCCATTACCAGCTGTGAACTTTGCTTATTGTGCGGCTTTGGGCACGTCACTTTAATCTCTCTAGGCCTCAGTTTCCCCATCTGTAAAATGGGTGTAATAATATAAAACCTATGACACCTCAGAAGGATAACAATGCCTGTAAAGCATTTTGAGATGACAGCTGCTGCAAAAGTGCAAAGTGTTACTACATTGGTATAATTATAAAGCCTTTCACAGCATGGATAACATCAGCCCTAGTAGCTATTGTTACCATAATGCAGAGTGCAGGACAAAGGTGCATAAAAGGAAACGGTTGGGTGGAAAAAATGTACAACAACAGTGGGCCACCTAGTGAGAACATTTTTAAGTAGGACTCCCACTGAAGTCAGGAAGATAACTAAAAATGGATACATGTGCATCTTTGCATTGAACAGAGCAAACTGCAGCTGCCCTCTGTATTTTCCCCTTATGTTTTGCATGTGCTTGTGAATAGTGCCATAATTCAGGCCTGAGACCTCTACCCAGATACAGCCAGTGGAGGTGCAAGCCTTGTCTCTGCCTTTGAGGGACTATTTCTAGAGGTTGGGGGGGAAGGGGGGGCGGGCGGGCTTGGCCTCTGCAGCTTAGTCAGCAGTTGGGCTCTGCCATCAAGGGTTACATTTCGTGCCAACTTGTAGTCATGGGAACCCTTTGCCACTGGGAACTAGACTGAGACCCACCAGCTCATCTCTCAGAGACCAATGAATTAGCATTAGCCAGGTAACGGCTTCCAGTGCCTGCCAGCCATAAACTTAGAAATGAAAGGTTCTGTAGCTTCTTACTGATACAGTTCTCCAGTCAGCTTCTTTAATAATGAAGGTGCAGCCCACAGAAGCAAAAGTTCCCCGCATACCATGCTCCATCCATATCTTTAGCAGCCTGCTCCACATTGGAGATGACACTTCCAAGAATGGACCTCTCTATGGTATGCGTTTTGGCCACCCCTTTAACAAACAAATGCTGTAAAATTGATTTTTCTTCCTCTCTGACTTTTGTCCTAAACAGAGGAAAGACAAGCTCCGGGAGCACATGCAAAGGATGCATAATCCAGAAAGGGAAGCTAAGAAAGCTGATCGAATCAGCCGCTCCAAAACTTTCAAGCCTCGGATAGCTTCCACCGACTACGAGAGTTTCATGTTCAAATGCCGACTGTGCATGATGGGCTTCCGGAGGAGAGGCATGTTGGTTAGTGTCCTGATGCTCTTGCCATCTCTGCCAATGAACTTTTGTCAATTAGGAATGATTTACTACATAAGATAGCTTTGTATTTAGCTTTAGTGAATAGTAAAGAAATGCCTGTAGATTTCAGGTGATTAGAACAGAAGAATGCTGAGAAAGAACTGCAGGAATTGTAGTTCTTACAAAGGGTCCTCTTTTTGTTTCTTTCCTTTCTTTTTTAGCTGTCCCCATGGTATATAAGCATTGTGATGTATAATACATCCATCATAGTGCTGTCTGGGCACCAAGTTTGAGATTAGTAACACAATTGCATAGTCCAGACAGGACAGGGAGGCTCCACCGCTCAGTTTCCAGACGTTCCTCTATTATTTACTAGGAAGTTTGTTTTGTTCCTCTGTCCCCACTACTATTTCTCTGTCTTTTCTCTTTTTTTTCTCCTTCCTGTGAGGGACCTCACCAGCCTTTGCCACGGAGGGCAAGCTTGTGCAAACACATCTGTATTGCACGCCACAGGGGCTCAGGGCGGTTGTGATCTTTGCTAATAAAGAGTTACATAGCCAGGGGGCTTCTGATGATAACACCTTGCTCCCAGCCCTGGAGAGTTTGACCCTCTTCTCATCTTACGTGAATCAGGCATGCACATTCTAGTATCTGCCCCACAAGAAATAAAATGCCACTTCGGGAAACCGTCCCTGTGAGATTAGTGGGGAAGGATGCTCAGTGCATTGGGAACCTTGTTACACACACAAACTGTAGTGCTGCCTGGAGCCAGCAAATTCTGGAGTAATGCAAAAAATCAGTCTGAATCAGACCCCTGCCTGGGTTTTCCATGGCACTGGCTCAAACAAAATTAAACTAGTGTGTATCAGGAACATTCACCAAAGGAAATTTGTGTGAGTATATTTTTGCTTTTTCCAATAGCAAGTCTTTCAGCCATAGAAACTGGAAATGGGATGCAGGGTGACTAGGTTCACCTTCAGTAACTGACCACAAATGGATGTGAACCCCAGTGCCATCAGATGGGCGGGGGGGCCTGCTGGTTAGCAACGTTTTGGTGGGGCACTGCACTGGGGAATCCATACTCCCTGTGACCAAGAGAAGAGTCCATTGTTTAGCTTCCAGCTGTAACATATTCTCTTATTCTGATTTGCTTCTTTCTCTTAGGTGAATCATTTATCAAAGAGACATCCAGACATGAAAATAGAGGAGGTGCCAGAGCTAACATTGCCCATCATCAAACCCAACAGAGATTACTTCTGCCAGTACTGTGATAAGGTATGTAAGGAAGTCACCAATGAAAGCAACGAGGAGTCCGGTGGCACTTTAAAGACTAACAAATTTATTTGGGCATAAGCTTTCGTGGGTAAAAAACCCACTTCTTCAGATGCATGGAGTGAAAATTACAGATACAAAGGCATAGATATACTAGCACATGAAGAGAAGGGAGTTACCTTACAAGTGGAGAACCAGTGTTGACAAGGCCAATTGAGTCAGGGTGGATGTGGTCGACTCCCAATAATTGAGGAGGAGGTGTCAATATCAAGAGAGGGAAAATTGCTTTTGTAGTGGGCCAGCCACTCCCAGTCCCTATTCCAGCCCAAATTAATGGTGTTAAGTTTGCAAATGAATTGTAGCTCTGCAATTTCTAATTAGGGGGTTGCACACTTTGTAGCTTCTGTAGACTCAGATTGTTTCACACACCACAAGCTCCTTGCACTGTTGGAGTCCACGTGACTAAAGGTCTGGTTTTCAGAGGTGCCACGAACCCGCAGTTTCTTTTGACTTCAGCTGGAGCTGTGGGTGCTCAGCACTTGTAAAAGGGAATTAGGCACCTATTTACCTTGAAGGGTCTGGACCGAAGACCTTTTATTGTGAGCTATCCACTTCTTAGCCACATTCCAGTGACTCCCAGTGTTCTGGGTAGCCTGCAGCTTCTTCTCCTTTACCTTTGGTGGGTGCCTGCTTTTTCTGAGTATGGCCTACTCATTGGCCTCTGTTTCTGATATGTTCTTTTATTTATTCTGGAAAAGTTGCACCAACTTTTCTTGCCTCCATAATGTGATTCACTGATGCCTCCTATCTGTGGTTTAGAAGAGCATCCCACTCCTTGCTGAATGTTTCTTTAGTTTTGTTTAGCTTGCTTCCTTTTTAGATTATTATAAAAGGTTACTTTGTTGTTTTTCTCTAACTGTAGCTCCTATGATGTGTCTAAAGAAACTAGACTTAAAACAGACTTGCTGATCCCTTATAGTTATTAAAGACCCAGTGATGCTTGAGCAAGAGTAGAGATGTTAATCCTAGTAGCCTAGGCAAATTCCAATTCAGGTGATTACATTCTGCCTCCCATGACATTTCCCCTTTGAATGTCAGTTGAATAGGGGTTTCCTCCTCAATTCCTGACCTAAGTAGTTGTGTAGTGCTGGGTTTCTGTGCAGCGTCAAGTAGTTATTACATGCCATCCTGGAGATAGTTGTCTCACTGGCTGATAAAGTTGTGTGTGTGTGTGTGTGTGTGTGTGTGTGTGTGTGTGTGTGTGAAACAACTATCATATAAAATTGTTGTACAAATCCCTGTTAAAAGAGGCATGTGAACTTTCTGGATGGAGACACACAAACTCTATCTGTTTTGGGCACTGCCATTGGTGTTAGGCTGCTTTCATTCAAAAATTTTGACCCACAGGTGTACAAGAGTGCCAGCAAACGCAAAGCCCACATTCTGAAGAACCATCCCGGTGCTGAGCTACCTCCGAGTATCCGGAAACTGCGCCCAGCGGGACCGGGAGAGCCAGACCCCATGCTGAGTACTCACACCCAGCTCACGGGCACAATAGCCACTCCACCAGTCTGTTGTCCTCACTGTTCCAAACAGTACAGCAGTAAGGTACTGTGAGTGTCTCTTTGCCTCAGAACAGAGTCCCTCCCTAGTGACGTTGTTCCACCACAGCTCTTGCATTGGTCAATCCAGGGGTTCAGCCCTTTCATCATGAATCAGACAACAGATTTCAAGCTGAGTACTAACAATGTGAACACAGTTTACTTGATTTACAAAGAAAGGAAGTGTTTAGTGGTTAGATTAGGGAACTGGTTGTCAGGACTCCTGGGTTCTATTCCAAGCTCTGCCATTGATTTGCTGTGTGATGGGTAAGTTGCTTTATCTGCCTGGGTGTCAGGGCTTGTCTATGTGGAAATTGACCAGAATAGCTATTGTGGAATAAGCTCTTATAGAATACCTTCCCATGTAGACACTCTTATTACAGAATAAAAGTGTTTACACAAGTATTATTCCAGAATAGTTATAGCACTTTAAATTCAGACCCTACCATATTCCAGAAAAACATCCCTTAGCCAAAGGAGATAATACTTATGCCCCTCCTGGGTACATGAGTTTAAAAGAGTGTTTTTTTCCTTTTCCAGGGTTGAGTTCTGATGAATTCCTGGTTTTCTAGGAGCAGGCCTCGCATGGTACAAGCAGAGCTTTTGCTCACAGTATTTCCTGCTTTTTAAACACTGGCAGCCAGATTTTCCAAAGTGGGCTCTCATTTTGCATGCCTCCGTTTTTGGATGGCCACTTGAGACATCTTGGGCCTGACTTTCAGAGGTGCTGAGCATTCAAGTTGGACACCCAAACTCTGAGGTACCCAAAATCAGGGCCACTTCTGTGAATTTTGTCCATAGGTTTTTCAAAACTGTCCCCTTAGGTTTCTTTTGGTGGGTCTTTTTTTATGAGATGGGTAGTAAAGAGAGGAAGGAGGGAGTCAGAGACAGAAGAGACTTTCTGCTCTCTTCTGAATGAGTACTCAAAACATTTGACTGTGTGGGGGAGATTGGTCCATGGGGCCATGAAGTTTGTGAGGCAAAAGCTCATCGTCAGGCAAGTCTAATTAATATGAACTCCATGGTCTTTGTGTTTTCTCACTGGTGACCTGAGCATTGCATGGTCTGAGGAATCTCGCTGGCCATCTCCCTAACCCTCTTCTCTGCACCCCTCCACAGA
Organism: Platysternon megacephalum; assembly: GCA_003942145.1. Lineage (NCBI taxonomy): Eukaryota > Metazoa > Chordata > Testudines > Platysternidae > Platysternon > Platysternon megacephalum. The sequence continues at coordinate 4,798,420 of QXTE01000097.1, forward strand.
CCAAGATGGTACAACACATTCGCAAGAAGCACCCTGAGTTTGCTCAGCTCCCTAACACGATACACACGCCCTTGACAGCAGCCGTCATTAGTTCCACCCCTGCAGTTTTAACCACTGACAGCACTACTGGAGAGACCGTTGTGGTAAGAATGCAAAGGATGGTAAATCAGGCCATCTGAGTGAAACAGTCAGATATCCTAGATTATAATTATTATTAGCATTTGCTTGGGTCCCATCACTTTGGTATTACAAGGCTTATGTTGAGACATTCCCATAGATCACTTCTATATATGAATCTATGCACTTTACTGTTGTTCCTCTAGAGGTTCTATATTTCCCTGTTTGAAGATCTAAAGATTTGCCCACTAGCCTTACCCCCATCCTCTCCTGTCCTCGCTCCCCATATGTTTTGGACTCCAGATGGTATTTTCAAAAGCACAAGTTTCAGTGAAAGTTGATGGCACTTGTGCTCCTAAATCACTTTAGCACCTTGGAAAATGTCATGTTCCATCCTAATGGTTGGGGACTGGATTAAACTCCCTTTAGTGCTAGTCAAAGCCACCCCTTAATCATTTGGGTGGGGTGTTATTTGAGTGATCTGAGCTCCCTCCATCACCACTGGTGAAGCGTGCTGCCTCCACAACACTCCCAGCTCCCAAGGCAGCAAATGGCAGAGACCAGAAAATTGTTCTTGTCTCCCCTGAATGGCAAAGGACCAACCTCCTGCAAAATTTAAAAAATGTCATCCACACTTTAAGCTTTATTTCAAGACTGTTCACTGAAACTGTAAATAACAGTGACCAGAGTGTGCTTGAGAGAGGGCAAACTCGTCCATAATTATTATTATTATTATTTATATTACCATAGCACTTAGGGGCCATAGTCAGAGGCCAGAACCTTATTGTGCTAGGCACTGTACTAACAGAAAATGTCCCTGATGCTTCTGGCTTGATACATCGGATTAGCCAAGTGTTAATTGTTTCTTCATGTTTAGTAAATACAATAGCACAGAGCAGCACTGCTTCACTTAGATAGGTAGGATAGCTGGAATATATTTGGAGAAAAGATTATTCAACCTGGAAACACAGACCAGGCTCCTGGAAGGACAAAATTTCTGCTTCTATAAAGAATAATTCTGAGCTTGTGGATACAATTTTTTGTTTATTTATTTATTGTTTATTCTATTATGATAACACCTAAGAATACCAAACAGGATCTGGGCCTGTTGTGCTCAATGGCTGTATAAACACAAAGCAAAGAGCAGTTTTCAGCTTCATTACAATGTCACATTCTAGTATTTGGGTATTTAAATCTGCATTAAGATGTGTAAATTGTGCACTTATGTGCCTAAATGAAGTGCCCATATGCTGGAATAGGACTTTCTAGATAGAGCTCTTGATGCACGCGTTTGCTCCAATACTTGAATAAAAATGCTACAACCGCAAGGAGCAGAACTTCCTCTTTATTTTTGTGTCACCGTAAAATACTATTGTAGAAATCATTTTCTGGTTGACAGGGCTGGTACAAGCAGAGAAAAACAAACAGCCACTTTGCATCCTGCTCTTTGGGGGAATATGAATCCCAGGCAAGATCTGTAACTCATGCAGCAGCCTTATCTGCTTCTTCAGCAGCTGGACCAGATGGGGAATAAACTCATCTCTGGCTGCCTAGGACCCTCTCTTGCTTGGCAGTCCTGTAGATCATAAGGATGGCACTTACCATTCAGTTCAGTTATACCAACAGGAAGGTTTTCAGAATGTTCCAAAGACGAATGGCTACATTTCCCAGCTGCGAATCCAGATCTCTTTTTGGCTTGTGAATGAAGATAGTAACAGTGTGATGTTGGCATGTGGGATTTCTCTGCACATGGCTGAGTGAGGCTAAGGCTGAATTAAGCGGGGTGCTGAGGATCGCCAAACATAGTGGTGTCCCACAGGGATCGGTTCTTGGCCCTACACTATTTAACATCTTTATCAATGACCTGAAAAAAACCATAAAATTATCACTGATAAAGTTTGCAGATGACACTAAAATTGAGGCAGTGGTAAATAATGAAGAGGATAGGTCAGTGTTTCAGCGTGACCTAGATGCTTGGTAAACAGGGCACAATCAAACAATATGTGTTTTAATTTGGCTAAGTGTAAATGAATACATCTGGGAACAAAGAATATAGTGCAGGCCGTTTTAACGGTATGGGGGACTCTGTCTTGGGAAGCAGTGCCTCTAAAAAGATTTGAGGGATAAATTAGCTGAACATGAGCTCCCAGTGTGACGCTGTGGCCAAAAGAGCTAATGCAATTCTGGGATGCATAAACAGGGGACTCTCGAGTAGGAGTAGAGATGTTATTTTGCCTCTGTATTTGGCACTGATGTGACTGCTGCTGGAATCCTGTGTCCAGTTCTGGTGCCCACAATTGAAGAAGGATGTTGATAAATTGGAGAGGGTTCAGAGGAGAACCAAGAGAATGATTAAAGGACTGGGAAATATGCATTATAATGATAGACTCCAAGAGCTCGTATGCAGCATTGTTGTAGCCGTGTTGGTCCCAAGATATTAGAGAGAGACAAGGTGAGTGAGGTAATATCTTTAATTGGACACTTCTGTTGCTCAGAGAGACAAGCTTTCGAGTTACACAGAGCTCTTCTTCAGCTCTGTATAAGCTTGAAAGCTTGTCTCTCTCACCAATAGAAGTTGGCCCAATAAAAGATATTACCTCACCCACCTTGTCTCTCACAGAGTTCTATTTAGCTTAACAAAGAGAAGGTTAAGGGGTGACTTGATCACAGTCTGTAAGTAGCTGCATGGGGAACAAATATTTAATAACGGGCTGTTCAATCTAGCGGGGAAAGGCATAACACAATCCAGTGGCTGGAAGTTGAAGCTAGACAAATTCAGACTAGAAATAAGGCATAAACAGTGAGAATAATTAACCATTTGAACAATTTATCAATGGTCATGGTGGATTCTCCATCATGGGAAATTTTTAAATCAACACTGGATGTTTTTCTAAAAGAGCTGCTTTAAGAATTATTCTGGGGCAGGTCTCTGGCCTGTGTTAGATGGGAGGTCAGACTAGATGATCCCAGTGGTCCCTTCTGGCCTTAGACTCTATGAACTGTTCTCTCACATTTACTCACCATCACACAGCCATTGCAGCCCCATCACAAGTTGTGATTATTTTGTGGTTGTCTGAAATGTCAGTCTTTGGCAAGGTGGCCCACCAGCAATTAAAAGCTGAGCACACCTGCATCGAGTAACAGGAGAGTAACTCTAAACCTGGGAGAGAATGCAGTTCCTTCCTGTATGCCTTGTCCCTGCCAGTGGTAAGGAAAGAGAGTGAGCATGAAAATATGGGTCCCCCACGATGCAGAACAGAGCATTCCCACTGGCCTGATTGCTGACAGAATCTCATTAAGTGGAGCTCCATACACAGTAAACTCTTCTAAATTACTGACTAAGCTTCAGTGATTTAGGTTGGGTTAAGTACAAATGTGCAAAGTATTCAGTCCAAGAGATAATATTGCATGATGCACTGTGTGCCTCTCTTCCTCAGACAACAGATCTGCTGACGCAAGCAATGACAGAACTGTCCCAGACCCTGACAACAGACTATCGAACCCCACAGGGAGATTATCAGCGAATCCAGTACATCCCTGTATCACAATCTACAGCTGGCCTGCAGCAGCCCCAGCACATACAGCTGCAGGTTGTGCAAGTGGCTCAGGTAGGTAATCTACTGAGGATGTATTTTATATCTCTCCCCAAGCCTAAGTGACACCACAGTTTTGAAGACTTTAAAAAAAATGTTGTGATGGTGAAAGGTTTTGGGTAGGTATCACCTGGAGACTGAAGCTCAAGCTAAATTGCTGGGGCTGCTCCAGGGGCTGCCCCTCAGGAATTGACAAAGTGGGTCAGTGGGTGACCCCACTTCTGCAGTTGGGAGGAGCAATTTTAACTCCCCCTCCCCCCGAGACCTGGAGCCAAAATCTGAAAGTTTGGAAAGTGTTTGCTTTCCCCATGTATTAACTCTTAGGGTATTCGTCCTCTGTGACATTCAGTAACCCCCCTTAAAAATAAATATAGAGGGTAACGGGATTAGTGGAGCTGGAGAAATGGATTTCAGGTAGCTTTGCACAATCAGAGCAGCTCCTTTAAACCCTTCAGCCTCTGATTGCTTGGGTGGATCTGAAAGTGTCAAACAGCTTATATTTGAGCCTGAAATGGGGAGCTGTTTCTTGTCCCTTTGTTGCTCATTTTTAGCAATGCTGCACCCCTTGTTAACGATGGCCTAAATACTGGCACCATTTGACACGAATTTATGAAGTTTTAATGATTCGGCTGCTGAGATTCTGGTGCCTGCAGCTTTGAATTGATTTTAACAAGGTGTGATGTCTCTAATTAAATTACTATAATTAAGCAGAAGTTGGTGCCTCTAAGGGCTTGGCTACACTTGCGAGTTACAGCGCAATAAAGCAGCCCCAGGCGCCCTAGCTCACTCCCCGTCCACACTGGCAAGGCACGTAGAGCGCCCTGACTCCACAGCTACAGCGCTGCTGGTACTCCACCTCGGCGAGTGGAATAACGTTTGCTGCGCCCCTGCTGGAGCGCCGCGGTGCCAGCGTGGACGAGGTGTTGCATTACTGCGCTCTGATCAGCCTCTGGAAATGTCCCATGGTCACCTTAAGTCAAGTGGCCACTCTTCTCATTGTTGTGAACTCGCTGTAGGAATGCGGATATGCCGTTTGAAAGCTCCGTTTCTGACAGCCGGCTGCTTATCTGCTCCGAGACAGATTAGTGTGCTCCGAGACAGATAAGTGTGCTCCGAGACAGATTAGTGTGGAATGCTGTGTGTGTGAGAGAGAGGCAGGGGGTGGGGAGGGTCTGCTGCTGTCTGAACTTACAAGACAGCATGCTGACATGCTCTCAGCCCCCCAAAAACCCACTCTCTCTCCCCCCACATACACACAACACACTCCATCACACACCACCACCCCTCATTTGAAAAGCACGTTGCAGTCACTTGCATGCTGGGATAGCTGCCCATAATGCACCGCTCCCAATGCCGCTGCAAGTGCCTCAAATGTGGCCATGCCAGTGCGCAAGCAGCTGTCAGTGCAGACAGACTGCAGCGCTTTCCCTACTGCGCTCTCCGAAGGCGGGTTTAACTCACAGCGCTCTACATCTGCAAGTGTAGCCATGCCCTAAGAGTCTTTAATAGGTAAGACACTGGAAACTTCACTTTTCTTTCCCCTAACATCGATCTGTATCTAATCAGAGCATGGATATGCAGTTCTGGAATGTATGAACACATACATTTACAGAGAGGAAGGATGGTCCAGTAGTTAGGGCACTAGTCTAGGACTTGGGAGTTCAAGTCCCTGATCTGCCACGGACTCCTGTGTAATCTTGGGCAGATCACTTAGCCCTGGTCTACACTACAGAGCTAGGTTGACGTAAGGCAGCTTATGTCTACCTAACTCTGTAAGCATCTACACTAAAATGTAGCTCCCATCCATGTAACTTGCCCACTACACCGACTGGATAACTCCACCTCTGCAAGAGGTGTAGCGCTTAGGTGTAGTTAGATCGACATAGTGTCAGTGTAGACACTGCATTGCTTACATTGACTGGCGCTGCCTGTCAGAAGCCGTCCCACAATGCCCACACTGACAGTTAAATCTGTGCAAGTGCTCCTGGTGAGGACGCTCACCGCCAGCATAAGGAGCGTAGTGTAGACATGCAAAAGCGATTGAATTACTGTGGTGGCTGTACATCGACCTAACTTAAGTCGACTTAATTTTGAAATGTTGACTTGCCCGTAGTCTCTCTGTGCCTGGGATCCCCATCTGTACAGTGTACTTCCCTACCTCACAGGGGTGTTGTGAGAATAAATACATTAAAGATCGTGAGGCACTCAGATGCTATGGTAATTGATATGGTAATATTAAATCGATAGATTTAATAATTAGAGAATTGTCTCTTTGCGCCACTAAATTGCTCATTTACCTTCCATTATGATGCAATTTTTTAGCCCTGTTTACAAGTTAGCAACAACCCAGTTGTAATGCAGGCTACTGATCACTCCAAGTGTTGCTTATTGTTTAATATTTGTATTATGATAGTGCCCAGAGGCCCCCATCAGGATCATGGCCCCATTGCTCTAGGTACTATGCAAACAGAAAGGTGGACACAGTCCTGCCCCAGAGAGTTTACAGTTCACAGCTCTGCTTTGATTTTCCCAGGCTACCTCACCTCACCAGTCCCAGCATTCCACGGTGGACGTTGGACAGCTGCATGACCCCCAGACATACACCCAGCATGCCATCCAGGTGCAGCATATCCAGGTCACAGAGCCAGCCCCAACAACTCAATCGTCATCACAGGTATCCCACGCTTTCAATGCAAAGAGCATTCTCCATGCCAGGATGCTCAAGCTGGAGTTTTATACAGCCCTATGCAGCTGATGCTCTGTCCGTAGGACTCCCATTGAAATCCTTAAGAGTACTGCACATGGAGCTGTTGCAGCATTAGGACCTTGAGATTATTTAAAATAGTTCCCAGATATTCCCATTTATCACAGCATATGCAAGGTAGGGGTGTAAAGACACTCGAGTGGACATATTTATGACTCCATATGGTTAAAGGGGTTAAATAAGTTCACAGATCTGCGAATACTGGCCATCCTCAGAGGGAGCTCATAGGAATAAGTGCATTTTAGAGAGACATTATGGACTCGGCCTGAGACTAGGAAAACCTGAGTTCTAATCCTGGTCTGCCATTAACCAGCTCTCTGTGCCTCAGTTTTCCCATCTGTGTAATAGGGCTAATGATTCTTAGAGTATTTGTTATGTCTATACAGTGCATATTTGAAAATATAAAGTGCCTATGTACAATGGTGGTGGGTATTTTAGAAATGCAGAGATAGCTTATGAGACAGATGGATAATTTATTTATTTACTAATTTATTTAGATTGTTAAAATGGGCAGTTTCTTTTAAAAAATGCAAGTCTCTTCATGTATGTACAAGATTAACATACTATTTAAACAAAAGCATTTACATGCTGTCTTGGTGCCAATAAACGATTCTCAGAAGTCTCCCAGTCATCTGTCCTAAAACCCCATTTGGCTTCACTCCCTCCCTCAGAAACGCTTGAGGTAAAATATAGGCCTTGCAGTCATCAAATCAGGCTGTGGCCAACACAGGAGTGAGGTAATCTCAAAGGCCCTTCACTGAAAATGCTCTGCCAGCAGCCCTCTCTTATGTAAGCCAGGGGATCATGTAGAGAGGCAGTCTTGAAGGTAGGTACAGCCCCCACTTTACACTCTAGCTACTTGTTTTAAAGCAGTGATGACTAATGGCAGAGGTATTCCCAGGCAGTTAATTCCCAGGGTCTGAGACCAATAATGAATTATTTCTGTTACACACTGAAACTATCTGAAGAAGAATTAAACCCCTTTCCCTAAGCATCAGAAAGTTCAAAATTCAACTCTTGTTGCCCCAGAGAGTGTTCAGTTTGTAGTACTGGTCTTTTCTGAGCAGTTAAAAGACTTGTACTGTTTCTGGTTCTGATCCCGGCCCCCTGCCCCAGACTTGCTGCGTGACCTTGGGCAAATCACATCTCTCTACCTCCATTTAAGTAACTCTGAACTGGGTCTAATAGTACTGACTGAGCACACAGAGAGGTTGTGAGGCTAAATCCATTAATGTTTGCAAAGGGCCTTGAGCTCCTTGGGTGGAAGGTGCTATAGAAGGTCAAAACACTATTATTATTATTACAGTGACCAGTGGTAGAGCAGGACTTCATTGTAAACATGCTACTAAGTTTATAGTTGTCCACAGAACAGGTGCAGCATGGGCGGCAGCAGCGCAAGATGTTCCCATGCTGTTCTGCCACCCTTGACCTGGTATGAGAGAGACCTAAGGATGAGAAAGGAGTTTATGCTCCATGCACATTCATTCAGAGCTTGGCCTCTTTTGAGACTGCCGGTTGTGGGAGTGGTTATGATATGGACATTTTTTTCAATTAGGAATGACTCTGGGAACCCACTGATTCCTGTGCCAAAAGACAGCTGCAAATGTACAATAACTATTGATCGCTGCCAACCTGGGCTGAGGTTTGCACTATCAACTAAAGGATTAATCCGATAGTATCCTAATACTAAGGGTATGTCGACACTATGCGCCGGATCGACGGGCAGCGATCGATCCAGTGGGGGTAGATTTATCGTGTCTAGTCTAGATGCGATAAATCGATCCCTGAGCGCTCTCCCGTCGACTCCTGTACTCCATCGCCGCGAGATGCGCAGGTGGAATCGACGGGGGAGCGGCAGCAGTCGACTCACCCCAGTGAAGACACCACAGTAAGTCGATCTAAGTACATCGACTTCAGCTACGTTATTCATGTAGCTGAAGTTGCGTAACTTAGATCTATTCCCCCCCAGTGTAGACCAGGCCTAAGAGGAACGTACCTCCAGCAGTACAAATGCATGTAAGCCGTATCCTGCTGGCAGATAAATAATTATGTCTATTTTCATGGTGTTGTTCTAGGTGGGAGCTCAGCCATTGAGTCCCTCATCACAACAGTCTCAGCAGGAACTCAGCCCCTCCCAAATGCAAACGACGACATCAGCACCAAGCCAAACTCTCCAGCAACAGCAAGGATCCTCAGTCCAGCACACGTATCTACCCAGCTCATGGAACTCATTTCGTAGCTACCGTAAGTATCAGAAATGGGAGAAGGTCAACAATCCCAAGTCTCTTAGCCCCTTTTCCTCCATTTCCCCAGCTGTAAAATGGGAAGTGAAACACTTCCCTACTTCACAGAGGATTGGGAGGATTCATTAGTTAATGTTCATTAAGCTCTTTGAAGGGGAACAGGGCTATATAAATACAAACTATTATTATTGGACTTTCCCCTTTCCAGGCTGGAGTTTTAAGTGGTCTGTTTTAGCAGGCTGGTTTCTCTTTTCCAAGGGGAGTGCATTTGGCAAGAATAAGTCTGCCTTGGAGAATGGATTGTTTAAATTCAGAGGAAAGCCCTAACGCATTCCGAAAAGGCTCATTTAGGAGAGGGTGACACAAAATGGACTTTTCACACCTGATGTCAAGTACCTTCCTGTGCAACTCTGGCCAGCAATCCTCTATGAATCCTGGAGCAACCCATCCTTGAATACGTCCATATATGGCAACAACGGGATATGATGGCTGTGGACTAAAGAGATCCTGAGATGATGTCAGTCGGTGTAGCTCCGCTGAAGTCAATAGGGCTATGCTGATTTTCACCACCTGAGGATCCGGCCCTAAGTGTCTGATTCTTTTCTCCACGGGAGCTCAAACTTTGCCCAGATGAAGGCTGTGTTGATAACTCACCAGAAGCCCAACACTTAAATTGTACGACCTGGTGTCAGTTGCTGCCTAATCTTGCAGCCCTTGGAGACAGGGTGCCAGCATGCAACTTCCATCTTCATTTAAGCAGCTGCACTGCACTTCATGCTGAAACTTGTACGCTTTGCCAGTCAGCCTTACCTCTGCGTTAAAATGGGGATAGTCACAGGCCCCATTGTAGCACTCCTGGGCTTTATCCATACTAACCTCTGAGAGTCTTTAACTGTATTTCTCGATCCTCTCTTCTAGCATCAGAAATTCAGATGATGGCCATCCCGCAGGGTCAGTATGTGATCGCAGAGACCGCGGTAGGCACTCCTGTCACCACAGTGAACACAGGGCAAGTGAAAGCAGTCACCCAGGTAAGCAGAAGGATGGCAGTCTTTGTTCTGGGAGGATGAATTAGACATAAAGCTCTCGGTCTGAACACATTAAAGAAACACCCAAAGAAATGTCAGGGGGACACAAAGTGGGAAACATGGTGGTGTCATACCAAGGATACATGTAAAGGTGTTTTCTGAAGTGATGTGCCTTACAACTGATAAAAACTGAATGGGTGTGTAAGTGACAGAGAGAGAGAATTGTATGATCTAAAAGGTCACAGGCCTTCTGCAACACTTGTACCAAGTACCATATTGGGGCAGTGTCCATAGCTACACTTGCAACCCTTAGTTACATAACATGCTGGGACTCAGGAGGCCCAAGGCTGAGGAGCAACGTGGCATTGTTCTTTAGGGTCCAGGAGGCAAGAAATGATCTATTTGGTGGGAAGGTGTCAGTCATCTACTTCAAGGGAAAACATAGTTAATTATTTATGTAGTACCACAATCCCTATGAGGTGGGGTAACAGGGTGATCTGCCCCTTTAAGGGGCTGCAGAGCTAGGGAGCAGCAAGCCCTGGCCTAAGGAGAAGCCCAGCAGGTAGGAGCTGGGAATCAAAGCCAATCATTAGCTGCTGCTTAGTTGGATATGCTGATCACCCTGCTACACACAAGTGAAAATGAAGAACCCTGTACCAAGGCATTTACAGTCTGATGCCACCGTGTGGCTGACATTTACTCGTATGAGTGGCTTTACATGAGCAAATAGTTCCATTTAGCTCATCAAACTGAGTCCAGTAGGACTATTCCCTTGCATAAATGATTTCAGGATCAGGGCCCTAATTAGTAGTATTGATTAGTTATACTTCAGATAGGTAAATATTTATTAAAGACAGCTACAGATAGAAATGAATTTTCAAAACAGTTTTTAGAAACTTTTGTCATTGTTAAACTCTTTGCATAACTGAATGGTGTGAATGGACTCAGTGAAAGCTGCCATGATACTCATATTGTCTAGCAGGAGATCGAACATACTGATATAGGATACAGAAAATGCAGCTCCCACTGGAATGTATGGGAAAATAAGAGACTTTTAGAGTTATTGTAAAGTGAGTTAGTTATTTTAATTTTTTGCATGGGTGGGTTAATTATTCAGTTGGTTTTAGCCAATGTTAAATTAACCCTTTTTTTTATAGTAGTTAAGTGAGCCTTACAACTTTGAAAGTATCCTGTTTGTGTTTTTATTCAGTAAATGTTTGAATGCAATACAGTTTAATTTTACAATCGCTCATTCATATAGACAATATCCCCCAGTGCTGAGACAGAAAAGTTGTAATAAGAAGGTGTGAGAGAAAGATGGCTATTCAGCTGGTCTGAAACATCACTGTAACTTGTGCTTCTACTCTCTGTGCAGACCCATTATGTGATATCTGAAGGTCAACCCGATCTGGATGTAAAACAGAACTCTTCACTCTCCAGTGGGGTGCAGGTGGGTGTGTCTCAGCCATCAGCACACTGTGACCCCTTGGAATCACAAACAACCAATCAACAGCAAACCACGCAGTACATCATCACTACAACCACCAATGGCAATGGGGGCAGTGAAGTGCACATCACTAAACCAAGAACTTTCTCCGCAGAGCACGAATGAAGAAATCCCATTGTGTCACCTGACTTTAAGGACAACCTCTCCCCCAAAACATCTGGGTGTCCTGGAGCTCATTATGTTTTAAAGTATTCATTCACATAACTTCAGCTAGAATCTTGGAGCTCTTGCTGATGCTTTATAAGGGGGTTTAGGTCACAGCAACAACTAAAAAATACCCTCAAAACCCTTTGGGAATGGTGCCAGCTTATGCAAATCTTTAAGGAAAAGGAAAAAATGAGAAGCGGAAACTGTGCTTGCCCAGAACTTTACTTTTTGGCATGTCTGATGACCCTTATTTTTCCTTTGTGAAAGTATCACAGTATACAACATCTATTATAAAGGTGGGGGGAAATACTTGCCAAACGAATAGCTAACGGCAGATTATGCCCCATTTACATTTCTACCATCTACAGTTAAACAAAAAGACATCATATAAATTGCCTGTGGTATTCGCTGTATGTCAGAACTGCTCCCTGTGTCTTTATTTTTAAATGGCCAAGGAAGAGGGGAATACACCAGCTAGATAAAGAGCAGACCGCCTGGAAAGAAGGAGCAGCAGCAAATCGGTGATTCCTTGTGTGCGCGTGAGTGGGACAGATGTAACAATGAAGCTGTGAAACTGTGCAGAAGCAGTCAATTAAATTATTATTTTAGCAACCTTTTAGAACTGTTTACATGCTCCCTGCGCTGCCCTGCCAAGAAGTTCTGGGGAGAAGGAAAGATGCAGTCTTGAAACCTCAATGTTTGGAATTGAAATCCTAATAGCACATGACGGTAACACTGAGCCTATACTGTGTTTCCCCTACACTCACAGGGAACTCTTCTTTTCCCTTGTAAACCAATAAAAGGCTCAGTAATGTTTAAACCTCTATAGTAGCTTTGTGCTGTGACCCCTAATGATGGTTGTATGAAGAGAGAATGGGGGGGGGGAGTTTAAATAAATTGATTTTTTTTTTTAACTTTTCTTTGGTAGTTTTAAAGTAAAAAGGCACTCCGAACTCTGTGCCTTACAATTGCTGTTTGAAACTCACTTTAACCTGCAATGTCAGAAGAGAACCTTTGTAACCTGCTCCCTGTGTACACACTTTTTGAAGATGTGGTATACTTATCTCTACGGCTGCCTCAAAATTTAATTTCTTTTCCCCGTGAAGGTTAAATGGAAAGTTGGTTGCTCTGATAAAGTTGGTTGCTCTGATTTTCCATGTATCTTGTGCTGCAATTCCTATGGACTGTTTCATAAAATGACCAGCCTTGGACTCAGGAAACACAAAAAAAGAATGCTAGTGGACCACTATTAAAGAACAATGAAAGCCATCTCAAAGGATTGCTTGAACTGGCAGACCTGGTCTTTTATAGCGCTTGTGTTATGGTTTGGGACCAGGAGAAAGGGAAGCTGTGTCTTTAAAGCAGTTTATTTTTTCTTACATTGCTCCCCTTTAAGGGTGTTTGTTTGTTTTTAAACCAAGGGGAAGGGGGTAATTTTTACTCTGGTACTTAGGAGAATAGCACCACAGCGCCACTGACTGTTGATGGGAGATACTAAATATGCCTAAATCTCCACTGACTCTGCTTGAAAAGCTACCCCAGAGTTTCAGTGTCTAATAGGATACATTGTAAACTTTGGTCTCAATGGCCTTTTGGGACATAATAATTAACAGATGAAATCTCTATTTTGAACAACTTTTCTTTGGTGCTGCACTGAAGATCCCTTGCTTACACAAGTGTCCCCGTTGGTTTTGGTGGGGCTACTTGTGAGTGTGCGTAAGAGTTGCAGTAGCAGGCCTGATGATGCCAAACCTTAAACTGAAGTCACAATTTAAAACCGTAACTGGACAACTACTTGATGGCAAAGCCTGGTGACACATATTGCTGTGGTAAATAACATATCCGTTCATATGGAGTGGAAACAATGACTGTGCATGATGAGATAAACCCTGTTTAAATATTGACCCGCTCAGCACTGCTTTAGGGTAGTCTTGAAGTGATTGGCCAAAATGCAGACTAAATTTGTACCTGGGATCTTCCTGCTTTGACTGTCCGGAAATGCTGGGGCATTAACAAGTTAGGGGCTTGGGTTCTGCTCCAAAGCCCATTGAAGTGAATGAGCGTCTTTCCATTGACTTCATTGGGCTTTGGATCAGGCCCTTTCTTTGCAGCGGTGCTGAGCAACGGTCATTCCTATTGATTCCAACTGGAGTTGTACATGCTGAGCACTTCTGGAAATCAGGCCCTTGGTATGTTGTTTGTGTAGGAGAAAAGAAGGAAGCTCACTGCCCTGACTTTGCCTCACAGCTTCTTATTAAAAAAAAAGGGGGGGGCTTTTCTCAGATTGCCAGATGATCTACTGACTAAAAATGAAGGTATACACGTTCCTCTACACAGTCCTACAAATTTAAAGTCAGATATGTGGTACTACAGATAATGAGAAGTAGGGGATTTGAATATGTCACATGGTAAATAGTTACTGTTTTACAGGAGTCTTTTAAAGTCTTTAAAGGTCCAGTTTCCAGATATGAAGAATAAGCCTTTAAAGCATTGCAAACGTAGGCTTTAAAAAGTAATGTTGTCTTCAACTCTGTTTAGAAAACATCACTTAAGGGGACACTTGTTCTTGTACCAGTTATTTCAAGTTGAAAACTAGCCAGTTGTTATGGAATGCAGTTTGAAAATGGCCTTTTTGAACTTGTATCTTGTTTATCGAGGATTTTTGTCCTGTGTCTCACAGAGGCACCATGTACAAAACCACCAGCCAGAAACCAAAGTGGTGGTTCACTTTGTGTCCCAAATTAATGGATGGATGAGAATACAATATATACAAAGAGAGACATAATCTTCCCTGGGAATTAAGCATCATGCATATTCATTCCAAAGTAATGAATTATAATAATTACACAGATCTGGGAAGAGAACAGAAATTTGGTAGTGAAAAATAGTCCCACAGTTGGGTCTGTAGTGCAGGGCCCCTCTTAAAAATGAAAATCTGTTTCTATGGCTGTGTGCAGACCTGCAGTGCAGAAAACATAAGAATTTCTTTTCTTTTGCTGGAGCCAGCCCAAAGACCTCTGTCTCCTAAATAATGTCCCATCTTAATTCTGGAGTACCCTTCATTGTCACTGAGAGCTAAAGGCTGCCCTAAGAATTACATGCTGGGTGCTCCCTTTGGCTTCCATTGGGGCCCCCTGCTCATGCATCTGAGCGCAGAAGTTGGCCCTCATTCTCTGCTCTCCAAAAGAATCTTACTTCTTTCCAAGAACTGTTAAAACACCTGGGACTAAATCTGGATGTTTCGTGAGATACTGAAGCTGACATACTAGTTGCATCATTCTGACCCTGTTCTGTTATTTAAATGTGTATGTTTATTGTACATTCAGTGACTGTTATAGTGTTAATAGTATTGTGCTACCTGGCAGGTGTAAAAACAAAATTAATAAATTTTTCTTCTTTTTTTAAATACTGAACATGATTTGTGCATTCATGATGGTTGCAGCAGCAGCTGCTGTAGTCAAATATGATTCAGCTTACACCTGTAAGTTACCTGTCTTAAGCTTCCAGGCCCCTAACTTCCAGTTTTTTGCATTCAAGGTGCTGCATAATTCTGCCCCTCTGTACTTCTGTTCTTGGGTCTTTTTGTATTACCCTCCAGTTTGCCATATACTGATTGTATAATTCTCCAATAAACACCTCCTCATCTTCTTCCATGCTGCCTCCCACCCATGCATGAAATGTCCATCCTAAGCTCACATGCAAGGCCACTCTCTTTGCCTTGATCAAATCCTTCCTCAAGACCCAATTTATCATCATGCTAGCAGCGTAATTTGGTATTGTCTTTATTCTATAGATAGCCACTAAATGTCATAAAAGTTTTGGTAGCATCCTAATCATACACCTAGACCATGTCTACACTAGAGACCTTATAGCGGCATAACTGTACCGCTGCAGCTGCACCGCTGTAAGATCTCCCGTGTAGCCGCTCTATGCTGATGGGAGAGAGCTCTCCCATCAACGTAATTAAATCACCCCCAACAAGCAGTAATAGCCATAGCATGGTGTGGTGGCTACTGGAAATTAGTAGATGAGCAGTTCAAATCCATCCTATGTCACTAGTGGCTAACGGCGGATACCGTGTGATGATTGTTTGGTGGCCTTTGTGAATATGGGTGTCAGTCCAGTTCTTCATGACAGATGTCTCCAACACATGGGGAAAAAACATGTCCAACCCTTGTTGGCAGTCTCAGCAGTATGAATGGAATTGGCCATGGAGACACCTACCCACTCCTCCCCAGATCTCTCTAGGTTAGGGTTCAAGCACACTGACCAGATAGTGTGGAAAAGCTTGCAATGCTGCTACCCAAGTTGCATCTGTGCTGTGGACAATCTGAAGACATGAGGTTCCTGGGCTGTCAATCTGGTACCTTTTCACCAAAGCTAAATTAAGTGATAGGAAATAAAATAAAAGTTACTTTGTTTTTTCTTGCTCCCCGGCCTGGCAGGGGCTATGAGTACTACATACTCCTCATCCGCAGCCCTGCCAGCAAGAATGGGGCAGATTCTGAAGGTACTGCTACTTGGGGCTTTGGGACAGGAGAGATGGTAGCTATGATACAGGGTATGAAGAGTAGGGATGGGGAGCAGGAAACAGATCCTCATGGTTCTGTAAGAGATGCTGGAGATGGGAAGCCCATAACTGAAGTGTTTACAAAACTGTTTGAGGCCTAGACAAAAAAAATGAAATACGGACTATGCTGGTATAACCAAAGATTACACTCAGTGAGCTAAAAAGAAATGAAAGGATCCCCGTGTCTCACTCAGAGTCACATAGGGCATAACTAGCCTCTTGATGGTATCTTTTCTGCAGAAGGATGTACAGATCCAATTATGTAATTATTAATGTAGTCCTTCAGAAAAATGATAGGACTTCATATCTGAAAAAATCAGAGGGGCTTTAATCTCATCGTTGCTGTTAATGTATGAACTGGCCATGCAAACAGTGGTTAATTCCAAGGAGAGGAGTGATACCTAATGATGTAGCATCACATCAGCACCACATGACTTTCCTCTGTGTATTCTTGATGAAGTTTCATTTTGACATTTTAGGCAATGATCTTTCAGAGCAGTATTTGAGGAGCAGAGCTGGCTGCATGGGAGCTGCAGACCCAGGGTCTAGGAGGATAAGAGGAGTCGGGGAGAAGGGTCTTGGGGGACTCAGAGGATTGAGCATTGAGGAAGGGAAATAAAATCAGATTAAACTTGGGCACTGTAAAAAGTGGTCAGATTGTGTGTTTTAATGATGGAGCTAGTAAGGAACCTCCCCCAACGTCATGCTATTGCATAATTGTCTACTATAGAGACAATTCCTTCCTCCAAAGCACTTGGCAACAGACATTGTAAGTAAGGCTACAAATCTGTCATGGATTCTGTGATTTTATGAGACCTCTGTGATTTCTTGAAAATTCCAGTAATTCAGCCCCGGCTTCAATAAATCTATGATTTATTGTTTATTGTCCACGTCTTGTCTGTGACTTTTAATAAAAATACCTGTGCTAAAATCATAGGCTTCATTATAAGAGAAAGGATGCTGGATTAAATGGATCTGAGCTAGTGTGGCAACTCCTATGTTCTTAAAGGGTGTAACTGGGAACTAAGGTGGGGAAAAGGGAATGAAATGGATTCCAGGGGAGGAGAGTGGGGCACCACCTACATAACTGTTGCAGCCAAACTGATTCCCAACAAAAAGCTGCCCTCATTAAAGAGCCTCGTACATGTTTCTAAAGACAGGTTTAACCTGGTCTGGCAGCTGTTCAGGCGGCTCAGCCACAGCAT
Source organism: Platysternon megacephalum (assembly GCA_003942145.1). NCBI lineage: Eukaryota > Metazoa > Chordata > Testudines > Platysternidae > Platysternon > Platysternon megacephalum. The sequence continues at coordinate 4,815,594 of QXTE01000097.1, forward strand.
GTGATAAACCAGTTTTGGCTGCAGAAACGCATCAAGCATGTTTAGAGAGCTTGGAACTAGCAGATGCAAAGTCATTCCTGCAAGGAGATCGCTGAGAAAAACTCAAACACCATAAGACACCCCCACCAGTAGCGGCGCCAGCTTTGCCGGCGCCCTAGGCGGCAGAAGGTCCCGCCCCCGAAATCCCACCCCCAACAGCGGCGGCGGAAGGTCCCGCCCCCAAATTTCTACAGGCGGCCGCGGCGCCGGCGCCCCCAAAATAGCAGTGCCCAGGGCGACCGCCTAGGTCGCCTAATGGGTTGCGCCGGCCCTGACCCCCACATATCCATACACACACCCCTCCACACCAATGCACCTCCCCCTACATCTATACACCCCCCAGCTATACACCCCCCTACACACCAATGCACCTCCCGCACATCTATACACCCCCCTCCACCCCAATACACCTCCCCGCACATCTATACACCCCCCTCCACACCAATGCACCTCCCGCACATCTATACACCCCCCTCCACACCAATGCACCTCCCGCACATCTATACACCCCTCTCCACATCTATACACCTCCCCTACATCTATACACCCCCCAGCTATACACCTCACCCCTTCACACCTATGCCCCCCACTTCCTCGCTAAAAAACCTTGTTTCCTATTTTTTCCGGTGCCGCCCCCTACGCGGCGCTAACTCCACCCGCGGGGCCGCAGGCAACCAGTTCGAGCCACGCCCACTACGTGACATTACGCATGCGCGAGAGGCTGCCGCGCCGGCGCTCGATATTGAGGTCGCCGGGAAGAGGAGGTGCGCATGCGTAAGAAGGGTCCGTCAGGGTGAGCTGGGGGCTCCGCCTTCCGGGCACCGTGCTCGCGCTCTGGGGAGAGGGTGCGCGCGCACGCGCCTCTCCCCCCATCCCACCCCGCAAACGTCCTGGGTGTTGCGCCCCTCCCCCACGAAACTTGGAAGCTGGGTGAGCCGCGTGCGGCCTGGAGCCGGTTGCGGGGGGCAGGGGCCCGCGGGGGGGCTCCTGGGGGGGCTCGCAAGGGCCCGCGAGGGGGGGCAAAGGCCCATGAGGGGGGCTCCTGGGGGTGGGGGGCAAGGGCCCGAGGG